>JAWNOO010000162.1:0-600000 GCA_035045905.1 Drosophila anomelani
GGTAACAAAAGTTGGCGAAGTAGAAGAGATTAGAGACAGAAAAGGTCGGAGAAACTCGGAGAAGCGAACCCACGGCTGTTATGTGGACTCTATTTGCCCTCCCATCCTGTGATCACGCCCTTCGAGCTGGGCTCGGGTGACCCCTAAGATTCCTTCATACGCGTACGGTTACATCAGCAGAGTTCAGTTTGTTTTAAACTTAGAGATACATAATTTTATTGATAAACATTAACCCTAATCGAAATTTAACTTAAAGATAAAATCGGAAATGGAGAAGGTTCGACTAATACTAGATTTCGTAATCATACTATTAAAAGAAAGCAAAAATAGTTTAAATAATCAATTCAATTGGAAATTAATTTATCTCTGATTTCGGTGTTTCAATGTCTTATTTTCTTCCTTCAATATATTTTCTAGTTCTCATAGGCCTTAGTTTACAACTGTAACTCTGTATGATTCCTTAGAGACAGTACAATTTGACTTCATAGAATTTTCCAAGGTTTAAATTTCCTAATTATATGCACCCTAGCGGCGGAAAAGAAAGATTTCTTATATTTTTACTTCAGTAAAGGATAGGATGTAGCGTTATGATAAGGCAAATAAATCAATCTGTTGAGAAACGCGAAGGAAAAGAATTTCTTTTACAAAGATTGCAGACTCACGGCTTTTCCCACGACGAAGATCGATCTTCCGGAGGCTTTAGCTGTAAAGAAAGTCGAGCGAGGCATTCTCTACGCTCAGAGGATTGATTAAGAGGAAGTCCCTTAGCGTCTCCTTCCAGGCGATTGTACACGCTTAGTTCCTATACTTCTTCTGGTCTTAATGAGCTTTCTGAACTGGCTGCTAAAATTTACACAATTAGATACTAGACTTAATCAAAGAATTAACTGCTGCAACCACAGGGCGGTTCCGCCGTAATACGCTTAGCAGCAGCATAAAGCTGATTGGACTTCCTTCGAGGCCTTCGCGCAAGGAACCCAAAACTTACGGGACACCGAGTCTAACTGATCATTGCCCCTGCACGCCGCTAGCCGACATAACAAAGATGGGCGGACGTAGAACTAGGTTAGGGCCGCGGGGCCAGCAGTTCTGGGGACTCGAACGAGGTTAAACGTGGTGGCGAGACTCCGGTCCGCTGATGATACTTGATGAATCCGCCACGGAGCCGATGACGTGGTCCGAGGCAGTTCTCCTCCTTCCCACTGGCGATCTGCGCGCCTTAACGCATGTGGAATCCCTCGACGCTACGTTCGGGTCCTTATTTTCGCACACTCAGCTCGTGTCTAAAACTCCTTGTCCTTCTCGTTGCTCCGTTCAGGGCAACATTCTTGCAGAGGCGGCCCTAGGGCGCCCCTCTGAATCCTCCCGCTCGCCTCGCTGGATCGACCAGGCTTTTCGAGGAGAAATTCCCAGAATTACTACAGCTGCGGTTTCGCACAGCCGCATCCACAATATTAGTGGCGTTAAAAGCGGCGCCGTTAGCCTATAGTGACCTGAAGATAAACTTATGTTAACCTTACTACACAGATTTGATTTCACCATTTGTTACTTTTAGCTTTGACTACACACTTTCGCTCCAAGTGCGACCACTGCCGGTTGCCGGCGCTGGGGAGGCGAATCGATGAACACCCTCGTTACGTCGACTTGAATCGCACACCAAACAATGCAAGGCGTTTCCACAAAAATCCCTTTTTCTCAAATTCGCTTATTGGCCACTTGGAGCACACACGCGTCTATTCGCAGAGGGAACGAAAAGAAAATAGACCGATCAAAATGGCTGACGGATCTTCGTGGCCACTGACCGATGACCGATGACAGGAGTCACGCTTAGCAACACTATCTGCTGACCACTAACCATCGATAGGTATTCTCCAGGTGGCAACGTCCTTTTCATAGTTCCCCTAATTAATCGACCTCCTAATGCGGATTTTTCAAAATCGTCGCTTCAGGCCGTTACAAAGCCCCCCCCAAAAATCAGGCTAGGGTGTTTTCTTCCTACGCACCCTAGACTGATAACCCTGAAGCGGCATCACTGTCGAATGTCTTTGGCATGAAAGTTTCCTAAAAGACGACCTTGGAGATCTTCCAACTCGTAATATGAACTGCCGACTTTCTTCCTCACTCGAGCCTTTACAAACGTTGGTCCAAACTTAGCGTTGTAGCCTGATTGGAAGCAGCTCTGCTTGAAGTTGCGACGAAACACTTCTTGCCCTTCTGCGAAAGTAACTTCTCGAGAGCGCAGGTTGTATCGCTTTTCGTTGGTGTCATGAACCTTCTGCATTTCCCTAGTAGCCTTTTCTCGAACTATGTCAAAGGAATCCTGCCTGTCATACACCAAGGATCGATCGTCTAGCAAATTCAACCTTCTTAGCAACGAATACGTTGATCCAGAAGTTACCATGTGTTGTCCAAAGGCCATATAATATGGACTAGTCCCTATGCTGGAATGACGCGAAGCTCGCAACGCACAACATATCCTGCCGAGGTGTTCATCCCAATCCTTTTGATCAGATCGAAGATAAGCTCGAATACTTGCTATGACGGAGCGATTTACGCGTTCCGACGCGTTGGCTTGCGGTGAATGTACAGCGGTCAACGTATGGGAAATTCGGTACGTTTCCATCAGCTTACGGAATGTCTCTGACCGGAACTGCGATCCATTGTCAGATACGACCGTTTCAGGTACTCCATACGTCATGAAGAGTTCTTCTTCTAAATATTTGACGACAACACTAGCGTTTATCCTCCTGACAGGTTTTAAGTACACAAATTTTGAGAAATGATCAAGAACAATAAAAATCCCTACGTTTCCACTCCGAGAACGGGGATAAGGTCCCAGAAAGTCAATGTAAATGCGTTGGAAGAACCTTAAAGTCTCCGGCGCTTTCCCCATTGGCGGCCGCAAGGTGTGGTTCGGTGGCTTCGTGTTTTGCAGGTTTCACATGCATTAACGTAAGCTTTTACGTCAGACACCAATCGAGGCCAGAAATAATACCTCCATAGACGTTCCACAGTTTTATGGATTCCGCCGTGACACGATAACGAGCCATTGTGAGCCTGGAAAAGAGCTTCCGGAATCATTTCAAACGGTAACCATAACTTCCAAGCGTACTCGTCATGTACTAACTCTCCGGTCAAGTGTTCGGCTTTTCGATACACGTACCCGTCTTCGACTTTTAAATCAGGAAAACTTCTCGCATTCGCTGTAATATTCTCTACTAGGTCCTTATAAGAGTCAGACCGAAAATGCTTTGAATTTAAATCTAGCAGCAACCCTTCGGACAAGTCCACCGCAGCTACTTCGTCCTCGTTCACCCGAGATAATGTATCCGGAACGACGTTAAGACGACCTTGACGATGTTTGATTTCGAACTTGAACTTTCCCAATGCTATCGACCATCTCGCTAAACGCGAATTAAGGTCTTGATTTGACATCGGTTACAATGGAAAATGTGTGACCTTCCACATAGGCTCTAAAACTTTTAACCGCAATTACAGCTGCCAGACACTCTTGTTCGGTTACAGTGTAATTTCTTTGAGCTTGATTCAATTTCTTAGAAATGAATGCTATCGGTCGCTCGTCCCCTTCCTCTGATACCTGCACTAGGACAGCACCCACTCCTGTCTTGCTTGCGTCACAATGGATAGCAAACGGTTTTTTGAAGTTCGGGCTACACAAGACGGGGGATTCGCTGAGACTGGTTTTCAACGACTCGAAAGCTTTTAACGCATCACTAGTTAAAGAGAACTTTCGTTTTGTAGTCATTAAGTCCGTTAGTGGAGCGGCCTGCGAAGCGAAATTCGGCACAAATTTCCGATACCACCCGCACAATCCCATGAAACTACGCAAAGCACGAAGGGTCTTGGGTACTGGAAAGTTTGAGATGGCTTTCACCTTATCGGGGTCGGTCCTTATTCCCCCATCTCCGATGATGTGGCCTAAACATTTTACTCGCTTCATGCAAAAATGGCTTTTCCCTACATTTATCGTCAATCCAGCCCACTTGATGCGATCAGCTATCTCTCTCAAAACCTCTAAGTGCCTTAAAAAGCTAGCTGAAACCACCAACAGATCGTCTAGATAAATGAACACTTCGTTCCTAAGGTGAGCAGGGACCACTTTATCCATCAGTCGGGACATCGTACTAGTGGCGTTACACAGCCCAAACGGCATAACGGTAAATTGATAAAGTGGCCTACCAGGCACTGTAAACGCAGTTTTATCGCGAGACTGAATGTCTAACGGCACCTGCCAGTACGCATCTTTTAAATCGATGCTGGTTATGTATTCCGCTCTCGGCAACCGACTTAATATTCCACTAATTTGCGGAAGAGGATAAGCGTCCTTTTCAGTGTAACTGTTTACTTTACGACAATCTAGGCAAATCCTAACCTTTCCGGGCTTAGTTGCGAGAACTATGGGAGATGACCACGCGCTCTCAGATTCTTCGATGACTCCTAACTGCAACATCCTATCAATTTCTGTATACATTACTTTCTCCACCGCAGGAGAGACTGGGAAATGACGCTGTTTGATCGGTTTGACCTTTCCCACATCGATTGAATGCGAAATCAGGTGGGTTTTCCCCAGGCCCTCTTCCTTACAGGACGGGAAGTAGCTGATTACCCTGGCCAACCTTGCCTTCTCTTTCTCGGACAAATCATGTTGCTCTATGTCTTCCACGGTACTGTTTCGTCTCGGTTCGGGGAGCTGCAACTCCGCTACTCGTAACTCACTAGGCAGTAACCCAAACAACTTCCAAAAATCGATACCCAAGTACAGATCCAATTTCAACGACGGCACTATGTAAAATTCGACCTCTTTCTTGACGTTGTTATACTCCACCTCCACTATCCTTTTCCCCGCTATTTGTTGCGGACTTCCATCGGCCGTTGTAACCCTCACGTTCATCAGCTTACAGGTTTTATCTGCTTCCAAGACCTCATTGGCCAGCTTCCCTCCGACACAACTTATTGTGGCTCCAGAGTCTAGTAACCCATACTCTATTCGACCTAATAACCTAACTGGTAGGAATGGGCGAGGATCTTTGTCTAGTACTGAAATAGAACTAATATATTGTAACCCAAACCTACAGTTCTTGACCTTTTGCCAAAACACTTTGAGTCTCTTGGAATTGCGGGACTTTCGCCTTTCCAATATTGGCTCTAAGCAAGATTCTACGCTGGACATGGCTGATAATTTTTCTGTCTTTCTGTGTAATAGCGAACTCTCGCTATTTCGTGGTACGTCCGGTAATATTAGAGAGGTGGATGATGCTTCTTCCCCTCTTAGTCGGTCATTGTAGACTGGTGACGAGCGGCATTCGGAGTCTTCAGTTTGTATGGCGACTTCTGAATGCCGAATTTCGAGTTTTTTTGACAGTTCTTACAGTTGGGTTTGTAAACATTCGACACTCCACACCCATAACAGAACACTCGCTTATCGGATAAACAATCTTGGTATCGATGACCCTCCTTTCGACAATTCCAACAGACTAGGGACAGTGCATCGATATCTAATTCGACTTCTATCTCTGAACCGTTTTGTGAGCCGACCTCTTCATATAACTCTGAAACCTCGCGCCTAAATGGAGATCCTTTCGCATACCCATGCGATTGCTTCACGTCCTCCAAAAAGGCTTCCCGTCTGCGACAAACTTCCCTCAAGTCTTGGACAGTTGAAACTTCGACATTCGACATATTTCATGCCGTATCTCGGGACGCAAATTCGTCTTGAGAATTTTAATAAGCTTACGCTGGGACCAAGGCACCTCTAATTGGTCCAGTAAAACGTTCACGCTGTCATAGAAACTATCAAAGGACTCATTGTGCTTTTGCTTTCTGTTCCGAATGAGCTCTTCAACGTCCACATCATCCCGCTTTTGGCGAAATTGCAACCGCAGTGCTGAACACAAGTTGTCCCAACGCACTTCGATCACAGACTTGTGATAACGCCAATAAAATTCGTTGGCTTTCCCTTCAAACAATACACTGGCGTTCCTGCATAATAGGGAAAAAATCCCTTCCAACGTTTGATGAGTTAACGCTTCGACCCTATAAATGAAATCGTCTATGGACACCCCGGCTCCGGTGTACTTAATCTTCCAACCGTTCAGGATGTGCACTACCTTTTCCGGTCTCACTCCACTTTCGATAGCAGTGCTTCGGCGTGACAGAGGAGAACCTACCATCGGTTGGCTTGGATGCCTACTGGAAAACTGCTCGAAATCTCGACACGCTCTTTCGCCTTCCTCAACTAACGCCGGCGACGTGGACCTATGCTCCAAGTTGACATTTCTGTTTACTGTATTTGACATCGTTCTTTGAACACATTCAGTTACTGCGAGCTGTATTGATTCGGTCATTTTTTTAGATAAAGCGGCGAGCATCCTTCGCTCCATAGCGAAGAGAGTCATTGCTGTGGCTGCAGCGGTTGAATCGCTGTTGGAGCCGCGTGTATTTCCTGAGCCACTGGGAACGTCATCCGTAGAGATGCCAGCATCCGTCGGACGCGTTTTGGATTTAGAACGAGTTACAGATCCTTTCGGCTCTGTTACAGGTCTGCAATTGACTTGACATAACGGACAACATTCGCTCCTTTTAAAATGTGCATCGATACACTTTTTATGAAACTTATGTTTACACACTGTTTCAAACCTTTCCTCTTCTTGCTCGATATCGAGATTGCATGATGGACAAACCATCCTCTGAGCCCCCTGCGACGGAGTGTCTGGCGATCGGTCTAAACCCATTTTGCCAAAATTAGATCAAAAATTACTATATTCAATTTCTAACGATATAACCCACGAACTGTATTCGTAACGACTTATCAAAGGATTTTGCTTAATTGATGTTTAAACTGAACTCGATGCTTGATGTTTCCGTAGCGCAGATTTAATTACTATTGTCCCTGAGTTTTTCCGAACAATGAAGATAATAGAATACTAAAGTGGACTTCCTAATTTTCCGTTTTAGGATTAGAAAATCGAAGTAAGGAGCGAGTAGAATTTTATTGGAATTGAACGGACTAAAGGCTGTTCGGAAACTAGCTCCCTAGTGTTCCGGTGCCTCCTCTAAAAACTACCCCTCTTAGGGAAAAGACAACTAAAACGCTTTTCGCGTCATCCGTGGAGATCGCAGTTCTTCTGGAGAACTTGCAATTATCTGTTCCAACGCCTGAGTTAGCAAAAGTATTTTAATTGTAAAGTGAAGTTGAAGCAATGAGGTCGTTGTTCAAAAGTGGGCCAGCAGACCATCCTGGGATCGGTACTGTCTGTTATTTCCTCCAGATGAGTTCTTTAAACCTCACGGCTATTTGCAGGCAAAATTTTCCTTATCTTGAGCTCTTAATGGGGCCCCGAAAAAAACCTTAGTCTTTCTTCTGGTTTTCCAACCGGTTAAGAAGCTAATCAGAAAATGTTGTAGAAAATAAAGTAAAAGTTGACATTTGAATAGAAGCGAAACTATCTTCGAATTTGTCTATCGTTAAGTCTTTTCGAGAGTTCTTCGTACTCAAAAGGCCACCAAGTTGGGCGCCACTATCTATTTAATTAATAAATAATTATTACTAATTATTACGTGTAACCATGGGCTGCGGCTGCGACTTTGTCAATCGATACTTGTAACAAAACAAAGGTAACAAAAGTTGGCGAAGTAGAAGAGATTAGAGACAGAAAAGGTCGGAGAAACTCGGAGAAGCGAACCCACGGCTGTTATGTGGACTCTATTTGCCCTCCCATCCTGTGATCACGCCCTTCGAGCTGGGCTCGGGTGACCCCTAAGATTCCTTCATACGCGTACGGTTACATCAGCAGAGTTCAGTTTGTTTTAAACTTAGAGATACATAATTTTATTGATAAACATTAACCCTAATCGAAATTTAACTTAAAGATAAAATCGGAAATGGAGAAGGTTCGACTAATACTAGATTTCGTAATCATACTATTAAAAGAAAGCAAAAATAGTTTAAATAATCAATTCAATTGGAAATTAATTTATCTCTGATTTCGGTGTTTCAATGTCTTATTTTCTTCCTTCAATATATTTTCTAGTTCTCATAGGCCTTAGTTTACAACTGTAACTCTGTATGATTCCTTAGAGACAGTACAATTTGACTTCATAGAATTTTCCAAGGTTTAAATTTCCTAATTATATGCACCCTAGCGGCGGAAAAGAAAGATTTCTTATATTTTTACTTCAGTAAAGGATAGGATGTAGCGTTATGATAAGGCAAATAAATCAATCTGTTGAGAAACGCGAAGGAAAAGAATTTCTTTTACAAAGATTGCAGACTCACGGCTTTTCCCACGACGAAGATCGATCTTCCGGAGGCTTTAGCTGTAAAGAAAGTCGAGCGAGGCATTCTTTACGCTCAGAGGATTGATTAAGAGGAAGTCCCTTAGCGTCTCCTTCCAGGCGATTGTACACGCTTAGTTCCTATACTTCTTCTGGTCTTAATGAGCTTTCTGAACTGGCTGCTAAAATTTACACAATTAGATACTAGACTTAATCAAAGAATTAACTGCTGCAACCACAGGGCGGTTCCGCCGTAATACGCTTAGCTGCAGCATAAAGCTGATTGGACTTCCTTCGAGGCCTTCGCGCAAGGAACCCAAAACTTACGGGACACCGAGTCTAACTGATCATTGCCCCTGCACGCCGCTAGCCGACATAACAAAGATGGGCGGACGTAGAACTAGGTTAGGGCCGCGGGGCCAGCAGTTCTGGGGACTCGAACGAGGTTAAACGTGGTGGCGAGACTCCGGTCCGCTGATGATACTTGATGAATCCGCCACGGAGCCGATGACGTGGTCCGAGGCAGTTCTCCTCCTTCCCACTGGCGATCTGCGCGCCTTAACGCATGTGGAATCCCTCGACGCTACGTTCGGGTCCTTATTTTCGCACACTCAGCTCGTGCCTAAAACTCCTTGTCCTTCTCGTTGCTCCGTTCAGGGCAACTTTCTTGCAGAGGCGGCCCTAGGGCGCCCCTCTGAATCCTCCCGCTCGCCTCGCTGGATCGACCAGGCTTTTCGAGGAGAAATTCCCAGAATTACTACAGCTGCGGTTTCGCACAGCCTCATCCACAATATTAGTGGCGTTAAAAGCGGCGGCGTTAGCCTATAGTGACCTGAAGATAAACTTATGTTAACCTTACTACACAGATTTGATTTCACCATTTGTTACTTTTAGCTTTGACTACACACTTTCGCTCCAGGTGCGACCACTGCCGGTTGCCGGCGCTGGAGAGGCGAATCGATGAACACCCTCGTTACGTCGACTTGAATCGCACACCAAACAATGCAAGGCGTTTCCACAAAAATCCCTTTTTCTCAAATTCGCTTATTGGCCACTTGGAGCACACACGCGTCTATTCGCAGAGGGAACGAAAAGAAAATAGACCGATCAAAATGGCTGACGGATCTTCGTGGCCACTGACCGATGACCGATGACAGGAGTCACGCTTAGCAACACTATCTGCTGACCACTAACCATCGATAGGTATTCTCCAGGTGGCAACGTCCTTTTCATAGTTCCCCTAATTAATCGACCTCCTAATGCGGATTTTTCAAAATCGTCGCTTCAGGCCGTTACAAAGCCCCCCCCAAAAATCAGGCTAGGGTGTTTTCTTCCTACGCACCCTAGACTGATAACCCTGAAGCGGCATCACTGTCGAATGTCTTTGGCATGAAAGTTTCCTAAAAGACGACCTTGGAGATCTTCCAACTCGTAATATGAACTGCCGACTTTCTTCCTCACTCGAGCCTTTACAAACGTTGGTCCAAACTTAGCGTTGTAGCCTGATTGGAAGCAGCTCTGCTTGAAGTTGCGACGAAACACTTCTTGCCCTTCTGCGAAAGTAACTTCTCGAGAGCGCAGGTTGTATCGCTTTTCGTTGGTGTCATGAACCTTCTGCATTTCCCTAGTAGCCTTTTCTCGAACTATGTCAAAGGAATCCTGCCTGTCATACACCAAGGATCGATCGTCTAGCAAATTCAACCTTCTTAGCAACGAATACGTTGATCCAGAAGTTACCATGTGTTGTCCAAAGGCCATATAATATGGACTAGTCCCTATGCTGGAATGACGCGAAGCTCGCAACGCACAACATATCCTGCCGAGGTGTTCATCCCAATCCTTTTGATCAGATCGAAGATAAGCTCGAATACTTGCTGTGACGGAGCGATTTACGCGTTCCGACGCGTTGGCTTGCGGTGAATGTACAGCGGTCAACGTATGGGAAATTCGGTACGTTTCCATCAGCTTACGGAATGTCTCTGACCGGAACTGCGATCCATTGTCAGATACGACCGTTTCAGGTACTCCATACGTCATGAAGAGTTCTTCTTCTAAATATTTGACGACAACACTAGCGTTTATCCTCCTGACAGGTTTTAAGTACACAAATTTTGAGAAATGATCAAGAACAATAAAAATCCCTACGTTTCCACTCCGAGAACGGGGTTAAGGTCCCAGAAAGTCAATGTAAATGCGTTGGAAGAACCTTAAAGTCTCCGGCGCTTTTCCCATTGGCGGCCGCAAGGTGTGGTTCGGTGGCTTCGTGTTTTGCAGGTTTCACATGCATTAACGTAAGCTTTTACGTCAGACACCAATCGAGGCCAGAAATAATACCTCCTTAGACGTTCCACAGTTTTATGGATTCCGCCGTGACACGATAACGAGCCATTGTGAGCCTGGAAAAGAGCTTCCGGAATCATTTCAAACGGTAACCATAACTTCCAAGCGTACTCGTCATGTACTAACTCTCCGGTCAAGTGTTCGGCTTTTCGATACACGTACCCGTCTTCGACTTTTAAATCAGGAAAACTTCTCGCATTCGCTGTAATATTCTCTACTAGGTCCTTATAAGAGTCAGACCGAAAATGCTTTGAATTTAAATCTAGCAGCAACCCTTCGGACAAGTCCACCGCAGCTACTTCGTCCTCGTTCACCCGAGATAATGTATCCGGAACGACGTTAAGACGACCTTGACGATGTTTGATTTCGAACTTGAACTTTCCCAATGCTATCGACCATCTCGCTAAACGCGAATTAAGGTCTTGATTTGACATCAGCCACTTCAAAGACACATGATCGGTTACAATGGAAAATGTGTGACCTTCCACATAGGCTCTAAAACTTGTAACCGCAATTACAGCTGCCAGACACTCTTGTTCGGTTACAGTGTAATTTCTTTGAGCTTGATTCAATTTCTTAGAAATGAATGATATCGGTCGCTCGTCCCCTTCCTCTGATACCTGCACTAGGACAGCACCCACTCCTGTCTTGCTTGCGTCACAATGGATAGCAAACGGTTTTTTGAAGTTCGGGCTACACAAGACGGGGGATTCGCTGAGACTGGTTTTCAACGACTCGAAAGCTTTTAACGCCTCACTAGTTAAAGAGAACTTTCGTTTTGTAGTCATTAAGTCCGTTAGTGGAGCGGCCTGCGAAGCGAAATTCGGCACAAATTTCCGATACCACCCGCACAATCCCATGAAACTACGCAAAGCACGAAGGGTCTTGGGTACTGGAAAGTTTGAGATGGCTTTCACCTTATCGGGGTCGGTCCTTATTCCCCCATCTCAGATGATGTGGCCTAATTATTTTACTCGCTTCATGCATGGTTTGGCTTTTCCCTACATTTATCGTCAATCCAGCCCACTTGATGCGATCAGCTATCTCTCTCAAAACCTCTAAGTGCCTTAAAAAGCTAGCTGAAACCACCAACAGATCGTCTAGATAAATGAACACTTCGTTCCTAAGGTGAGCAGGGACCACTTTATCCATCAGTCGGGACATCGTACTAGTGGCGTTACACAGCCCAAACGGCATAACGGTAAATTGATAAAGTGGCCTACCAGCTGACTCCACTTCTAAAACCTATTTTATGTTGTAGAGTTATCAATTCTTCTTATATGCTGTTAATATAAAAGTGCACTTTTGCGCACTTTCTCTAAAATTTAACTTTTAAGATACTAAGCTCAAGGTGAAAAACAGCGATTTGTTCGTGAAATGGAACGCAGAGACAACGGGCAATGCAATGCATCGAATGCAATTTTTAATTGTTTTAATGATATAATACGTGGACCCTGTTCTGACCATGACGAATAAACTTTATTAGAAGTAAATAAAATTCTATATTCTTAATTTTGAGGTTTTTTTTGGAAAAATTACATATTTTTCCACTAATTGTTGGAAAAAATGCAAAGCAATAGAGTAAAACTTTAAATTTATGTAAAAACAAGGTAAATCAACCCCCATTTTATTTTTTTTTTATTATTTTTGTAATATATTTTCAATTTTTTGTAAAAAAAATTTTTTTAATGGATACACTGAAAAAAAGAAATATTATTTTTTTATTTGAATGTAGAATTATGTCGTTTTTTGCTAAAATATATTACTATTCTTATTCTTAGCATAAATCAAAAAACAGAACTTAAATATTTTGCTTCGTTTTAAAGTTATTAATTAATTCCATAAAAAGTGGTCGTTCGCCCCATAGTGCGCAGGAGAGACTGGGAAATGACGCTGTTTGATCGGTTTGACCTTTCCCACATCGATTGAATGCGAAATCAGGTGGGTTTTCCCCAGGCCCTCTTCCTTACAGGACAGGAAGTAGCTGATTACCCTGGCCAACCTTGCCTTCTCTTCCTCGGACAAATCATGTTGCTCTATGTCTTCAACGGTACTGTTTCGTCTCGGTTCGGGGAGCTGCAACTCCGCTACTCGTAACTCACTAGGCAGTAACCCAAACAACTTCCAAAAATCGATACCCAAGTACAGATCCAATTTCAACGACGGCACTATGTAAAATTCGACCTCTTTCTTGACGTTGTTATACTCCACCTCCATTATCCTTTTCCCCGCTATTTGTTGCGGACTTCCATCGGCCGTTGTAACCCTCACGTTCATCAGCTTACAGGTTTTATCTGCTTCCAAGACCTCATTGGCCAGCTTCCCTCCGACACAACTTATTGTGGCTCCAGAGTCTAGTAACCCATACTCTATTCGACCTAATAACCTAACTGGTAGGAATGGGCGAGGATCTTTGTCTAGTACTGAAATAGAACTAATATATTGTAACCCAAACCTACAGTTCTTGACCTTTTGCCAAAACACTTTGAGTCTCTTGGAATTGCGGGACTTTCGCCTTTCCAATATTGGCTCTAAGCAAGATTCTACGCTGGACATGGCTGATAATTTTTCTGTCTTTCTGTGTAATAGCGAACTCTCGCTATTTCGTGGTACGTCCGGTAATATTAGAGAGGTGGATGATGCTTCTTCCCCTCTTAGTCGGTCATTGTAGACTGGTGACGAGCGGCATTCGGAGTCTTCAGTTTGTATGGCGACTTCTGAATGCCGAATTTCGAGTTTTTTTGACAGTTCTTACAGTTGGGTTTGTAAACATTCGACACTCCACACCCATAACAGAACACTCGCTTATCGGATAAACAATCTTGGTATCGATGACCCTCCTTTCGACAATTCCAACAGACTAGGGACAGTGCATCGATATCTAATTCGACTTCTATCTCTGAACCGTTTTGTGAGCCGACCTCTTCATATAACTCTGAAACCTCGCGCCTAAATGGAGATCCTTTCGCATACCCATGCGATTGCTTCACGTCCTCCAAAAAGGCTTCCCGTCTGCGACAAACTTCCCTCAAGTCTTGGACAGTTGAAACTTCGACATTCGACATATTTCATGCCGTATCTCGGGACGCAAATTCGTCTTGAGAATTTTAATAAGCTTACGCTGGGACCAAGGCACCTCTAATTGGTCCAGTAAAACGTTCACGCTGTCATAGAAACTATCAAAGGACTCATTGTGCTTTTGCTTTCTGTTCCGAATGAGCTCTTCAACGTCCACATCATCCCGCTTTTGGCGAAATTGCAACCGCAGTGCTGAACACAAGTTGTCCCAACGCACTTCGATCACAGACTTGTGATAACGCCAATAAAATTCGTTGGCTTTCCCTTCAAACAATACACTGGCGTTCCTGCATAATAGGGCAAAAATCCCTTCCAACGTTTGATGAGTTAACGCTTCGACCCTATAAATGAAATCGTCTATGGACACCCCGGCTCCGGTGTACTTAATCTTCCAACCGTTCAGGATGTGCACTACCTTTTCCGGTCTCACTCCACTTTCGATAGCAGTGCTTCGGCGTGACAGAGGAGAACCTACCATCGGTTGGCTTGGATGCCTACTGGAAAACTGCTCGAAATCTCGACACGCTCTTTCGCCTTCCTCAACTAACGCCGGCGACGTGGACCTATGCTCCAAGTTGACATTTCTGTTTACTGTATTTGACATCGTTCTTTGAACACATTCAGTTACTGCGAGCTGTATTGATTCGGTCATTTTTTTAGATAAAGCGGCGAGCATCCTTCGCTCCATAGCGAAGAGAGTCATTGCTGTGGCTGCAGCGGTTGAATCGCTGTTGGAGCCGCGTGTATTTCCTGAGCCACTGGGAACGTCATCCGTAGAGATGCCAGCATCCGTCGGACGCGTTTTGGATTTAGAACGAGTTACAGATCCTTTCGGCTCTGTTACAGGTCTGCAATTGACTTGACATAACGGACAACATTCGCTCCTTTTAAAATGTGCATCGATACACTTTTTATGAAACTTATGTTTACACACTGTTTCAAACCTTTCCTCTTCTTGCTCGATATCGAGATTGCATGATGGACAAACCATCCTCTGAGCCCCCTGCGACGGAGTGTCTGGCGATCGGTCTAAACCCATTTTGCCAAAATTAGATCAAAAATTACTATATTCAATTTCTAACGATATAACCCACGAACTGTATTCGTAACGACTTATCAAAGGATTTTGCTTAATTGATGTTTAAACTGAACTCGATGCTTGATGTTTCCGTAGCGCAGATTTAATTACTATTGTCCCTGAGTTTTTCCGAACAATGAAGATAATAGAATACTAAAGTGGACTTCCTAATTTTCCGTTTTAGGATTAGAAAATCGAAGTAAGGAGCGAGTAGAATTTTATTGGAATTGAACGGACTAAAGGCTGTTCGGAAACTAGCTCCCTAGTGTTCCGGTGCCTCCTCTAAAAACTACCCCTCTTAGGGAAAAGACAACTAAAACGCTTTTCGCGTCATCCGTGGAGATCGCAGTCCTTCTGGAGAACTTGCAATTATCTGTTCCAACGCCTGAGTTAGCAAAAGTATTTTAATTGTAAAGTGAAGTTGAAGCAATGAGGTCGTTGTTCAAAAGTGGGCCAGCAGACCATCCTGGGATCGGTACTGTCTGTTATTTCCTCCAGATGAGTTCTTTAAACCTCACGGCTATTTGCAGGCAAAATTTTCCTTATCTTGAGCTCTTAATGGGGCCCCGAAAAAAAACCTTAGTCTTTCTTCTGGTTTTCCAACCGGTTAAGAAGCTAATCAGAAAATGTTGTAGAAAATAAAGTAAAAGTTGACATTTGAAAAGAAGCGAAACTATCTTCGAATTTGTCTATCGTTAAGTCTTTTCGAGAGTTCTTCGTACTCAAAAGGCCACCAAGTTGGGCGCCACTATCTATTTAATTAATAAATAATTATTACTGTAACGTGTAACCATGGGCTGCGGCTGCGACTTTGTCAATCGATACTTGCGGGGGGTGTTGTTCTTGCCAGTACCAACTCCAGCTCTGGCTGCCCTTTTATTAATAAATAGTTAGAATTGAGCGTGCTGCGACGAAAGAAAAGAGCCAAAACAACCGATAACTGCTCATAGATAATTCGATAATTGAAAGGTAACAAAAGTTGGCGAAGTAGAAGAGATTAGAGACAGAAAAGGTCGGAGAAACTCGGAGAAGCGAACCCACGGCTGTTATATGGACTCTATTTGCCCTCCCATCCTGTGATCACGCCCTTCGAGCTGGGCTCGGGTGACCCCTAAGATTCCTTCATACGCGTACGGTTACATCAGCAGAGTTCAGTTTGTTTTAAACTTAGAGATACATAATTTTATTGATAAACATTAACCCTAATCGAAATTTAACTTAAAGATAAAATCGGAAATGGAGAAGGTTCGACTAATACTAGATTTCGTAATCATACTATTAAAAGAAAGCAAAAATAGTTTAAATAATCAATTCAATTGGAAATTAATTTATCTCTGATTTCGGTGTTTCAATGTCTTATTTTCTTTCTTCAATATATTTTCTAGTTCTCATAGGCCTTAGTTTACAACTGTAACTCTGTATGATTCCTTAGAGACAGTACAATTTGACTTCATAGAATTTTCCAAGGTTTAAATTTCCTAATTATATGCACCCTAGCGGCGGAAAAGAAAGAATTCTTATATTTTTACTTCAGTAAAGGATAGGATCTAGCATTATGATAAGGCAAATAAATCAATCTGTTGAGAAACGCGAAGGAAAAGAATTTCTTTTACAAAGATTGCAGACTCACGGCTTTTCCCACGACGAAGATCGATCTTCCGGAGGCTTTAGCTGTAAAGAAAGTCGAGCGAGGCATTCTCTACGCTCAGAGGATTGATTAAGAGGAAGTCCCTTAGCGTCTCCTTCCAGGCGATTGTACACGCTTAGTTCCTATACTTCTTCTGGTCTTAATGAGATTTCTGAACTGGCTGCTAAAATTTACACAATTAGATACTAGACTTAATCAAAGAATTAACTGCTACAACCACAGGGCGGTTCCGCCGTAATACGCTTAGCTGCAGCATAAAGCTGATTGGACTTCCTTCGAGGCCTTCGCGCAAGGAACCCAAAACTTACGGGACACCGAGTCTAACTGATCATTGCCCCTGCACGCCGCTAGCCGACATAACAAAGATGGGCGGACGTAGAACTAGGTTAGGGCCGCGGGGCCAGCAGTTCTGGGGACTCGAACGAGGTTAAACGTGGTGGCGAGACTCCGGTCCGCTGATGATACTTGATGAATCCGCCACGGAGCCGATGACGTGGTCCGAGGCAGTTCTCCTTCTTCCCACTGGCGATCTGCGCGCCTTAACGCATGTGGAATCCCTCGACGCTACGTTCGGGTCCTTATTTTCGCACACTCAGCTCGTGCCTAAAACTCCTTGTCCTTCTCGTTGCTCCGTTCAGGGCAACTTTCTTGCAGAGGCGGCCCTAGGGCGCCCCTCTGAATCCTCCCGCTCGCCTCGCTGGATCGACCAGGCTTTTCGAGGAGAAATTCCCAGAATTACTACAGCTGCGGTTTCGCACAGCCGCATCCACAATATTAGTGGCGTTAAAAGCGGCGGCGTTAGCCTATAGTGACCTGAAGATAAACTTATGTTAACCTTACTACACAGATTTGATTTCACCATTTGTTACTTTTAGCTTTGACTACACACTTTCGCTCCAGGTGCGACCACTGCCGGTTGCCGGCGCTGGGGAGGCGAATCGATGAACACCCTCGTTACGTCGAGTTGAATCGCACACCAAACAATGCAAGGCGTTTCCACAAAAATCCCTTTTTCTTAAATTCGCTTATTGGCCACTTGGAGCACACACGCGTCTATTCGCAGAGGGAACGAAAAGAAAATAGACCGATCAAAATGGCTGACGGATCTTCGTGGCCACTGACCGATGACAGGAGTCACGCTTAGCAACACTATCTGCTGACCACTAACCATCGATAGGTATTCTCCAGGTGGCAACGTCCTTTTCATAGTTCCCCTAATTAATCGACCTCCTAACGCGGATTTTTCAAAATCGTCGCTTGAGGCCGTTACAAAATCGACTCGGCTGTTGATCCTGATCAAGAATATATATACTTTATAGGGTCGGAAATGCTTTCTTCTACCTGTTACATACATTTCCTGCCGGCACAAAGTTATAATACCCTTCTACCCTATGGGTAGCGGGTATAAATACATAACTATGTCAGTTTTCAACATATTTTCACCAAATTTGATAGTTACCCATATTTTATTATTCCTGAATTTTGATTTTAATTTCATGAAAATCGGCTGACTATATCCTATAGCTTCCATAGGAACAATAAGTAAAATAAAAGAAACAAGAAAGGAAGCTAACTTCGGTGAGCCGAAGTTTGTATACCCTTGCAGAGTTTAAACAAAAAATTAAAAACGAAATTCTGAAATAATAATTTGTTGCCAAATCTCAAATTTGATGGCAATGGTTTGAAACACGGCTAAGCTATAGTTTTTTTTATTTTCCTGATTGTTCCTATGGAAGCTATAGGATATAGTCAGCCGATTTTCATGAAATTAAAACCGAAATTCGGAAATAATACTAAATGGGCAAATATCAAATTTGGTGAAAATTGGTTGAAAACTGACAAAGTTATAATTTTTTCCGTTCCGACATACATATGTACGAGTGAGAGTATATAGAAGCCTAACTGCAAAGTTTCATTCAGATAGCTTTAAAACTGAGGGACTAGTTTGCGTAGAAACGGACAGACGGACAGACGGACATGGCGAGATCGACTCGGCTGTTGATCCTGATCTAGAATATATATACTTTATAGGGTCGGAGATGCTTCCTTCACTGCGTTGCAAACTTTTGACTGAAACTAATATACCCTGCAAGGGTATAAAAACCATAACTTTGTCCGATTTCAACATATTTTCACCAAATTTGATATTTAGCCATATTTTAGTATTCCTGAATTTCGGTTTTAATTTCATGAAAATCGGCTGACTATATCCTATAGCTTCCATAGAAACAATCAATAAAATAAAAGAAAACCCCATAACTCTGTCAATTTTCAACATATTTTCATCAAATTTGATATTTTTGATTATTCCTGAATTTCTGTTTTTATTTTATGAAAATCGGACGACTATATCTATAGCCGAGTTGCTCTAGCCATGTTTGTCTGTCCGTTACTACGCAAACTAGCCTCGTAGTTTGAAAGCATTCTGAATGAAATGTTACAGTTGATCTTTTATATTATCTCACTCGTGCGCTTATTTGAAACATGGCCATTTCGTATTATTTTAGAATTTCAACTCTTATTTTATAAAAATCTGACAATTAAATAATAAAGTTGCTGCACACCGCAGACTTTTACAGTCATGTGCCGAAAATTGGCGCCAAAAGCACGCTACATTGATGGCCACTCTCAACTCTCAATTCTTTTCGACGTTTATAAGTGCCATCAAAGTGCGTTGAAGAAAATTGTTAAATACAAATATTTACGAGACTATATATTTGCTCAGCTTAGTTTATTAGATTCGGGGTGTCAGTGGTATAATTAAGTGCCGTATTATTAATTGTATTCTGTGTTTTGAATTTATTGTGTGTGCAAGTTGGGTAAGTGAGAAAAAAATTAGCCAAATAAGTAGGAAAATGCCGCGTATATCTTCTGCGTCTCAGGAACAGCGCCGCCAAGCCGCACTTAGGCGAAGCCGCGCCCAATACGCTCGAAATGCTTCGCAAATAAGAGCCCGAAACGCTCAGCACAATGCATCCGTCCGCTCAGGAAATTCGGAAAAAGCAGAGCAAATTCGCACCCGAAACACAGTAGCACGGTCTCAGAGAAGGCGTAGTGAACGAGTTCGAGCGCGCGAACGCTTAAATGATGCAGCAGCTCATTTCCGGACAAGGGAAAATTCTGGCGAGCGACGGCGACAACAAGTGCGAAACACTGCGGATCATGCCACCTGGAGAACGCTCGAGGAAAATCGAGCACCAGAGCGTGATCGGGATGCTGCAGCTCATGCTCTCGCCCATGAAAATCCGGAGACTCGACGGCGGCAGCAGGTGCAAAACACTGCGGATCATGCCACCTGGAGAACGCTCGAGGAAAATCGAGCGCCAGAGCGTGATCGGGATGCTGCAGCTCATGCTCTCGCCCGTGAAAATCCGGAGACTCGACGGCGGCAGCAGGTGCAAAACACTGCGGATCATGCCACCTGGAGAACGCTCGAAGAAAATCGAGCGCCAGAGCGTGATCGGGATGCTGCAGCTCATGCTCTCGCCCGTGAGAACCCGGAGACTCGACGGCGGCAGCAGGTGCAAAACACTATAACTCGCTCTAATAGGAGAGTACAGGGAGGAAATCGAGCGGTCGAGCGAGCACGAGACTCTGAATCTCACAGGATTACCAGAAATAATCCCATAAATCGGGCACGGGAGCAAGAAAGGAACACAATCCATCATAGGAACACTCGACTCCAGCGGAGACTTCGGGAGCAGCAGATTCAGCAGATGGCTGAGGAACGACTTCTTATATATAGGTCTTTTTCCCCAAATCGCCAGGCTGAGTCTTTGAGGCAATCACAGCGAAATATAGCAATTAGAGCCGATCTTTCCGCTGACGAAAGAGAGGGCCAACAAGAACGCCAACGCAATAGGATCCGAGCCACTGTGAGGGAGCAAATGCCAAAATTCCAAATTTGAATGCGGACAACGCATTTTATTTGAGTAGGAAATTTCCAAGTCCGAGCAACAAATATCCTTTCTGCAGCACGTGTCGTCAAAGTGTTTCAAAAGGTAGATTGCCATCCCTTTGCCTCTCAAATGGCTTTGATTTCTTAGATATCCCTGAGAGCCTCAAAAATTTAACATGCTTTGAGGAGCGGCTTATTTCTCCGAGGATTCCTTTTATGTGAATTATCTCCCTAGGTTATGAAAGGCAATGCGGAATAAGAGGTGCAGATTTCAAATGCCATACCCTCCAATGCCTGAGGCAATGGTTTTGTTTCCATTAGAAGACAATGAAACCAATGTTCAAAAAAAATGTTAAAAAAAAAAAAATTAAGGAACTTTTAAAGTCGAGTTCCGATGAAGAAGCAGCCATTTTTAATCATTTTGAATATTTTCTAACCCACCTAGAAATAACTCTCGAACAGTATAAGTTCGCCATCCGCTCCAGCTTTAAAAAAACCTCAGGTATTTCTCCGCCGCAAATTTTCTGATAGGTTGGTAAATGCGTATAATAGGGATATCCTTGGCCTACATAGGGCAAACATGGATATACAATTTACCTTAGATGCGTTTGCCTGTTGTAGTTATATAATTAACTACATAAACAAATCTAACCGGGGGGTTTCGCAACTGTTTCGAGAGGCAATGACTGAAATAAGCAATGGAAATATTTCAGTCAAAAGAAAATTGCAACATCTCGGGAGCAAGTTTATAAACGCTACGGAAATATCAGCCCAAGAAGCAGCGTACAACATCTTAGGACTACACATGTCTGAGGCAAGTGAAGGTAATATTTTTATAAACACTTGCCATCCAGATAAAAGGGTTCGCATAGTGCGATCTAATAGGGAATTAGATCAACTTCCTGGGAATTCAACAGATATTTTTGAGAAAAATTTACTCGATCGGTACGTGCAAAGGAATGGAGACTTGGAATCAATATGCAGAATTTGCAGATTGGTACAAATTTTCCAAGAACGTCCGATCAGAACCGTCCAACGAAGATTATAATAAACTGATCGACTTGGAACTGGATGAAGAAAATTCTATTGCTGACCAAAGCTACCAACAGATAGATGGGACTGGTATGGTTAAAAGACGTAAGCATGCCTTAATTCTTAGGTGGGTTCGCTTCAGCTTAAACTCTTCTCCGTCGGATTATTTTAGAGAGAACGTAATGCTGTTCTTCCCGTGGCGAAGTGAAGAGACTGAACTCATTTCAAATGACAACGAGCGCAACAAAGAACAATATGGTGTGTTTGATGATATGGAACTAGAGAGGGTTCTTGAAGATATGCAAAATATTGATAGAGAAGATGCTGGACATCTTCCTCAGGAACCGGCCTCTCAATATCTAGATGAAGAATTTAGGGCCTTGGCAGTACCAAACGTCGGACAAAACGTAAATATACTCCAAGATGACAGTGTTGTAGGTAACCCAGAAGATGGTGAACTACAACTTATTAGATTCCCCCATTGGTATCTGATGAAAACCAGTGCTCCCTTTCCAGGTCGCTTAATTTTAAACAACGCCAGTATTATGCTCACGTAATGCATAATATAGCGACAAAAAAAACTTTTTATGAATATGTTGGCGGAGGGGCTGGAGTAGGCAAAAGCAGACTGATTTCAACGATATATCAGTCTATAAGTTGGCGGGCTAATAAGCTACCGGGAGCAACTGATTCAGCAAAGGTCTTACTTTGTGCTCCTACTGGAAAAGCAGCTTTTGGAATTGGAGGACTTACACTTTATTCCGTTTTCTCACTTCCAGTGAATCAAACATCAAGTCCTTTAAGACCCTTAAGCAATGACTCCTTAAACACAATGCATTGTAAGCTAATTGACCTCCAATTAATTATTATCGACAAAATCTCAATGGTTGGATCCAAAATGCTAGGGTATTTAGATCAAAGACTTCGACAAATCTTTAGAAGCCAAGACGTAGTTTTTGGGGGTAAGTCAATTATAGTGTTTGGAGATCTAAAGCAGCTTAGCCCAGATCATGCATTTGCTTTGGCCTTGAATAACATGTCTGAAGCAAACATGACAGATGTGGATGTGGAGCTTTTTAGGCAGAGAGTTGTCCCACCAACCGAAGTACCTGATGACGCTATCCACTTATTTTCCTCTAATGAGGAGGTTAACCAATATAATGCTCTAAAGCTGGCTCAAATCGCCACAGAAGAGTTCGTTTCAACTGCCATAGATGCTGTAAAATCAGCTAACATGTCAGTAAGAAACAATGAAATTACTCTTAGAAATGCTCAAAATATGAAAACGTCCGAAACCCAGGGACTGCCATATATGCTGCACCTCAAAACAACAGCAAAATATATGGTTGCCGTCAATATAGAGTCTATATATTATATTATAGACATACATGATGGACTGGTAAACGGGGCAACAGGCCAATTAAGGCAAATTGACAACTGCATTGTTAACAACGTTGGATTGGTAACAAAACTTTGGATTAAGTTTTCAGTTGGTGCTATGGCCAGATCAAAAGTTAGGAGAAATGATCACCCAGATTGGACTTCTTTTCAAAAAACGTCTAGAATCTTTCAATGTGGAAGCTCAGGACATTCCTCTGTTGATCAGAAGCAATTTCCTGTTGTTCCTGCAGAGGCTATAACAATTCATAAAAGCCAGGGAGCGACCTACAGCAAAGTCGCAGTGCACCTTAAAAGGGGCATTAGGAGAGCTTCGCTTTACGTAGGATGCAGCAGAGCAACAAGCGCAACGGGTCTTTTCCTTTTAGGAGACTTTGTTCCGCCAACTAGATTTGGAGCTACAAATGTTCAAGCAGAGCTCGAAAGCTTGAGAGGCGAAAAGGCCTTGACTACGCAATTCGATTTCTGCAGAAATGGTCTTGATAATGCCAACTTAATATATTATCACAATGTTCAATCTTTTCGCGCTCATCGCGAAGACATTGCAAATGATAAAATTATTTGTTCTGCTAACTTCTTATGTTTTGTTAAAACCTGGACTCTTCCCGAGGAAGAGTACAATTTAAGCGATTTCAACATTATATGAAGAATTGATAGCAATCGTTATAATGGTATTGGAAAAAACGGAATACTCATATACTCTAAACAAAGTATTTCGCAAAATGTGTAATTTATTTTTGAGACGAAGAAATCACGTCAGTAGTAATTGTTTATAGGAGTCCCGGATTTCCTATTGCAAGATTTCGAAATGAAATTAAAGCTGACGTTGAAAAGGTACGCAGAATGTATAATAATAATAAAATCGTGTTATTAGGGGATTTTAATATCTACAGATCCACAACGACAGATGTTCTTGAAGAAATTTTGAATGAATTTAATCTTTTCTCACTGAATAATTCTCCCACAACAAAACACCTTACTGAAATAGATTGGGTATTTTCTGACACTCAGATTCCAAATTTTTCTGCCATTGCGTATCAAACGCCCTATAGCCATCATGATGGCATATTCTGTAAATATAGCTTGTAAGATAGTATATTTAATGTTATAATTTATATAAGTAGTAAGGATTAAGGTAGAATTAATTATATATATTGTCTTGTAAATACAGCCACTGCTATTTTATTGACCACAGCTGTATGTATGTTGCAATGTATTAGTTTATATTTAGCTTTAGTTCCCCCTCGTGGATTGAGACCTTGTCGTGGTTTGGGGGCTTAGTACGTGAATTTGGATAAACAAATATCACTAAAACTAACCGCAATCCTTAAATATAACAATTCAAAATAAAATTACTTATTTTCTGCAAGGGTATTCAAACTTCGGCTTGCCTAAGTTAGCTTCCTTTCTTGTTTAACTTTGAGTGCTCATAACATCTACAAAAATGGTCCGAAAATTGTTTTGGCAGCGGATTTAGAATCGTCGGGACATTTTTTGTCGATTAAGTTTACATCGTTTTTGCGACTATGACTTTTTTTATTTTTGCAACGCTATTTGTTCGAGAGGCGCAGCGCAGCGCAGTATTTTTGATATTTTTACTAGTAAACACACATCTGCAAGTTTCTGCAAAACTCTGATTAATACAATAAACATAATATGTATGGGGGAATCGGGGGGGGAACACAACTAAAACTTTAGGTAAACATAGAAAATACGATCACAAAATACACAAAAAACATTAAGTCAATTTTGTTAGTTTTTAGTTAGTTAGTTAGTTAATTTGTTGGATTTATTTAATTCTTAATATATACGTTTAAAGTAAATACCTTCAACTTCAATATGCATTTTGAATAATGAAAATCGGATCACTATATCAAACGTATGACCACTTTGAAGCGCTATTTTGTTTTGTAAAAATTCTTGCTAAGTACACCCGCGCTGCAAAAATGTACACATGATCACGCTTTGCATTCTATTTTAAGAAAGTCCCTTTAGATTTCGAGATAAAACCGGTTTGCCATCAAGAAGTTTGAACATTTTAGAGACAATTTGCTTGAATTTTTTTTTCTAGTCGTTGTCATCCCTTTTTTGATTTTTGGCCTCTGGCGGAACCACTGTGCATTCCCAAAATACTGCACTTTTTTGCGTGCACTTGAATAGGGACAGACGTGATTTCTTCATTCTGAGCAAAAGTCCATTCGGCAAAGTTTTTTATTTGTCAACTGACATACTGTTTAAATATAAATAAAACACAATGGGCCGCGGAAAAGCTCTAACTGCTGTTGAAAAAGGCAAAATAACTGCGTATAAGGAGTGTAATCTTACATACAGGCAAATTGCTGAAAAAATTGGAAAAAGCAAAAACGTTATTTGCAATTTCCTTAAAAACACTGCAAATTATGGGAATAACATAAAAGGACGCACCAAAAAAGTCCTTTCATCAACTGCAGAGCGCCGAATAGTTCGAGAAGCGTCAAACTCACATTGTTCGGCTTCGAAAATTCATTCAAAATTGCATTTAAATGCAAGTGTGGATACAGTACGGAGAGTTATTCGACAAGCTGATCATCTGAAAAGATTGAAACTAAAAAAAACCTCCATTAAATAACCAACGAAAGGATTCTCGCCTCATCTTTGCACGTTATTATATGACTTGGCAGAAGGAATGGCATACCGTTGTGTTTTCGGATGAAAAGCGCTTTAACTTGAATGGACCCGATGGTTATTATACTCTTGCAGGGTATATTAGTTTCAGTCAAAAGTTTGCAACGCAGGGAAGGAGACATCTCCGACCCTATAAAGTATATATATTCTTGATCAGGATCAACAGCCGAGTCGATCTAGCCATGTCCGTCTTTCCGTTTCTACGCAAACTAGTCCCTCAGTTTTTAAGCTATCTGAATGAAACTTTGCAGTTAGGCTGCAAACGGGCCGGATCGGACGACTATATCATATAGCTGCCATAGGAACAATCGGAAAAATTTACGAAAAAAAAATTATAACTTTGTCAGTTTTCAACCAATTTTCACCAAATTTGATATTTGCTTATTTAGTATTATTCCTGAATTTTTATTTTAATTTCATGAAAATCGGCTGACTATATCCTATAGCTTCCATAGGAACAATCAGGAAAATAAAAAAAACCATAGCTTAGCCGTGTTTCAAACCATTGCCATCAAATTTGAGATTTGGCAACAAATTATTATTTCAGAATTTCGTTTTTAATTTTTTGTTTAAACTCTGCAAGGGTATACAAACTTCGGTGAGCTGAAGTTAGCTTCCTTTCTTGTTCATATTACTTTCATGATATGAGAAAAGAAGAACACTTTTTGTCTCGTCACCATAGCCGTTGGAAAGGTGTAATGGTATGGGGTGCTATTACATACTATGGGACATGCAAGCTGCAGATTGTGTCTTCTAAAATGAACGCAACGCATTACATTACAAAGGCTTGCTCGAGAAAGCGTTTCCTGAGGCTAACAACATCTTTGGACCATTATCTTGGACTTTCCAACAGGATAATGCCCCAAACCACACAGCACGAGTGGTAAAAGCTTGGATTCGGCAGCAAAACGTAGATCTTATGGAGTGGCCCCCATATTCAATATAATTGAGAATGTGTGGGGATGGATGACAAAAAAAAGTTTACGAATCTGGGAGACAATACGAAGACATACATACAGACAGATGCCATCAACACAGCCTGGAGTCAAATATCCGTAGATTACATAAAGGCGCTATATGACTCTATTCCTAATAGAATTTGTAAAGTGTAAGAAGGCTTAGATGCCTGGCAGATAGCGCATAAACTATTTGCCTGTTTGTTGTCGCAACTAGCACTTGGAACTAGGTGGACGGTTTGGAGTGTGTGAGTGCATGAATTGTTCTAGGGGAACGGTTTGGTTGGTTGAGGGTCTGAAGACACAGCGACAGCCTCTGATGCATGAATAAAAGCTCTTGGGTTGGCGTTAGAACTCTTACTGACTTTATTAATGAAACTTAACAATATTTATAGGTACAAAAGTGCTTATGCTAACAGAAATAATGTATAAGAAATAGTGTGCGGTTACTGTAAATGTGGGTTATCGTTAGGAACTGAGACCATTGCCCCAGCTCATTTCCTCGTCTCAGCAGACTATGCATATTCGCTTGACCTGGTAATTGATACTTTATTTACGATAAATGCATGTCGCTGCGACTGACGAATTGTTACATTATGTGTGTCGTGTCTTAAATATCATACTTATGACTACATACTGCTGCGACTGAACATTCTCCCGGCCGTTGAACAAGTGTTCAACCT
This sequence comes from Drosophila anomelani, assembly GCA_035045905.1. Classification (NCBI taxonomy): domain Eukaryota; kingdom Metazoa; phylum Arthropoda; class Insecta; order Diptera; family Drosophilidae; genus Drosophila; species Drosophila anomelani. Next base: position 27,071 of record JAWNOO010000162.1, read on the forward strand.
TCGCTAAGGTCGAACGCGAAATTTCGTGGGGTAGGTTCTGGTGGTAGCTGTTCCGTGTTCTGCCTGAGTTCGGGAGCCCGGCGTGTTGATGTCCATTTGCTGACCGTTCGTCTGAAAGCCCATGCAATGCCTAATAACACTGATATTGCTAAGGCCACATAAACAGCTATTTGATGGTGCTGGGGAGTGTTGATTTGATTTTTCCAGGTGGTGTCTTTTAGTTTGGCCAGTTGGTGCTGCAAAGCGCCCAGTTCCTCCAAGTTGACTTCCTTGGCTGCCGTTCCTTGCAGTGGCTCAGGTGTGTTCTTAAGGTCCATCCTTGTGATGTTACCAAAACGAACATATGCCGCCCTTGTTTCGCTGACTACGGTGCTGAATGTACTCACGCTAATTTTTGAATTGCGTGCAGTGCAGCCTGGGGCCAGTGATAGTAGGCCCGTTCCGTTGAGTTGGATTGTGAACGATGTTCCGCTGCACACCGCTTGAAGTTCAATTTGCCTGCGTGTGGCAAACATCCATCTGTTTCGCTGACGTGTTGCTGACCACCACAGCTCGGCCCTCGACTGAGAGACCTCGCAGATAGTTTCCGTCTTATTGTTGAACAGCTGGAATTCACACCGGCTTTCCACGCTGAATGTGGCTTGGTGGTTGAAACAGATGTGTTCGTCGTGTGGCAGCTCTAGACACTGATTGAACTCCTCCTTGGTCAATCCCATGAACCGATCTCTATGGGCATTGACGGCTATGATTTCCGTTTGTAGCCAGAATCGCTGCCAGCTTCCAGCCTTCCATGTTGGGATCGCCATAATGCTGAACACTTCCTGTTGAGTTACAGAAACCAGTGACAGTGATATCTTAAAGATGACGTGGCTGATCGTTGTGGTGCCTTCGGCCTGCATAATTTTATAAAGCTGGATAATATTAGCCGATGCTACTGGAAGCAGTTGGCCAATATTCCCCTGTCGCTCCAATATGGTTTTATATCGTAATATACAATTATTTTCCATTCGGAGATTGCCATTCTGGATGTACCCAGCCGTTCGTAGAATGATCCTGGCTGGCTGCAAACGGAGTTATGTTGACTGACTGCGTTTTCCTGTTCCCAGCACTCGACTTCGCTGGTCCAGGAAACCTAGTATCGTATCGAGCCCTTGAAGCTCTCTTGAGCCGTGTAAGGATTGTTCGTATAGGGCTCTATTCGCAAGATCCAATTTTTGCTTTAAGATGGCAATTATGATTGTATCCCAGCTGGATACATCAATGCCTAGTCCCTTTAATGATGCTAGAGACTCAATGGCTGTAATATACAGTTCCTTTAATGACTTTGGGTCGTCATTGTTTGTCTGTTGTTGCAGAAGACGATTGAGAATTGTATCTGCTACATGGCGGGGATTGTTATATGTGTCAACTAATATTTCCCATGCGCTCATGTAGTTCTCTGTTTTTAGATCGATATGCCTTATCAATCTCTCTGCCTCTCCAGTCACAGTGGTTTTCAGGTACCACATCTTCTTGACTGTGGGCATGTTGGTATCGTGTATCATGCACTTGAATAAATCAAAAAATTGTGTCCATTTGAGTAGATCCCCATCGAACTTGGGGATGCTGACTCTGGGCAAGTGTACATCTTCATTGCTTGATGTGTTGGTTTGTGCCCCCAGGACTTTCTGTACTTCCCTTTCTAGTCGGAGGAACGACTGCATGTCGTATCCCTCCCTGACCGGGTCTTCGTACTCTTCATGGATCGAGAAATGGATCTCTTGGTATTGGGACTACAATGAGTTTATTGAACTCCTTGATACGGCCCTGCCGGTCTCTGAACATTGTTTCAGAGCCCGTTTGATTGAGTCGGCGATTGCCCTTTGTCGCTGACATGCTGATATCAGCTTACGTGCAGGTTGCGCTAAGCTTGCAACGTCTGCAGTTTCCCGGCCATTGCTCGCGGTTGCCTGATTTGGGGCATTGCTTGAGCTCTGAGCCATTGAGTCGACTATAATATTCCTGTATTTATCGTATGAATCACGACAGTCGACGTAGAACTTTAAATATTCTTCGGTTCTATATGTTGCAGGAATATTTTTGTCCTTCTCCGCAAATCGATTCCATACTTCATCGATTGCGACCAACTTTGTTTGGTAATATGTTGGATTTAATTTTCTATCCGCTGAATCGTTTCTAAAGTTGCGGATAAGCCTTGCGATCTCTTGACTGATCTCTTCCTGCAAGTCTAATGCCTCTTTGACTGCTTGCTCCTCCTTGTTAGACATATTGATAATTGTTTAATTTCCTGACCGTTGGGAGTGTTTTATTTGCTTTGACAGCTGGATACGCTCCTATTCGCAACCGTGGTGTGGTCGAAGGAATTAACAATTGTTCAATAGACTTGGAGGATCTAGAACTCTAGAAAGGATTTGAAGGCTCTTGACTGTGTAATGACAGCGTCAAAACAGAATCCCAAAAGTTACGGATTCTTTCCTGCGGGAGGTTCCCAAGAGTTACGAAACTTTCCCTGTTGGTTCCCAATGTTCTATGACAAGAGTGAAATTCTGGAAGATTCCCAAGAGTTACGAAATCTTTCCTGTGGGTTTGACGTATTCAGGACAATTTCCTGTGAGTCAGGGCTCACCAAATGGTTTTTATGGCGAGTGAAGTTAGGAAAATCCCAAGAGTTACGGATTGTTTCCTGCGGGAGGTTCCCAATAGTTACGGAACTTTCCCAAGATTCCCAAGAGTTACGAAATCTTTCCTGAGTACCCTTGAGATCTCTTGAGTGATCTCATCCTGCAAGTCTAACGCCCCTGTGACTGCTTGCTCCTCCTTGTTAGACATATTGACAATTGTCAATAGACTTGGGGGACTTCCACATAGAAAAGGATTGCAGGCTCTTGACTGCGGGAGGTTCCCAAGAATTACGAACCTTCCCAAGATTCCCAAGAGTTACGGAATCTCTCCTGTTGATTTGACGTATTCTGGACAATTTCCTGTGAGTCAGGGCTCACCAAATGGTTTTTATGGCGAGTGAAAAGTTAGGAAAATCCCAAGAGTTACGGATTATTCTGCGGGAGGTTCCTATGAGTTAGCGGAAATTTCCCTACGTTGATGTCCACGGCTTGCGTGTTCGTCGGGCGAAAATGCATCAGAAGCTGTCGCTGAGACTTGAAGCGACGTGGAAAGATTCCCAAGAGTTACGGAATCTTTCCTGTTCGATGACAGTGTCGAGGAGGTTCCAAGAGTTACGGAACTTTCCCGTTCGATGACAGTGTCGAAGAAGGTTCCCAAGAATTACGGAACTTTCCTAAGAAGGATCAGGAAGATTCCCAAGAGTTACGGAATCTTCCTGGGGGTCCACGGCTAGCGTGTTCGTCGGGGTCACCAAAATGTTTTTTGGCGAGTGTGAAAAAATCAGGAAGATTCCCAAGAGTTACGGAATCCTTCCTGTTGGTTGACGTGTTCGTCGGGGTCACCAAAATGTAAAGTGTAAGAAGGCTTAGATGCCTGGCAGATAGCGCATAAACTATTTGCCTGTTTGTTGTCGCAACTAGCACTTGGAACTAGGTGGACGGTTTGGAGTGTGTGAGTGCATGAATTGTTCTAGGGGAACGGTTTGGTTGGTTGAGGGTCTGAAGACACAGCGACAGCCTCTGATGCATGAATAAAAGCTCTTGGGTTGGCGTTAGAACCCTTACTGACTTTATTAATGAAACTTAACAATATTTATAGGTACAAAAGTGCTTATGCTAACAGAAATAATGTATAAGAAATAGTGTGCGGTTACTGTAAATGTGGGTTATCGTTAGGAACTGAGACCATTGCCCCAGCTCATTTCCTCGTCTCAGCAGACTATGCATATTCGCTTGACCTGGTAATTGATACTTTATTTACGATAAATGCATGTCGCTGCGACTGACGAATTGTTACATTATGTGTGTCGTGTCTTAAATATCATACTTACAGACTACATACTGCTGCGACTGAACAGAATTTATAAAGTTATATCCAACAAAGGAGGCCACACACATTATTAAAATTGTTTAATTTGATATATGTTTAATAAAAAAGCCTTAAAGTTAATAAAATGTTATGTATAATTCCTTAAAAACCAATATTTAGTTCCTGTCCCTATTCAAGTGCATGCAAAAAAGTGCAGTATTTTGGGAATGGTCAAAGCAAAACCAAAAAAATAATTATAACGGTTAATTGTTGCCATCTATCTCTAACTTCCATAGTTTGCCTATGTTCTCTTCTTCAGAAATCAGCAAAGCCAATACCAATAGCTTTAATAGATTAAGAGAAAAATGAAAAGAAACATAAACGAATTCTTGTCCCTATTCAAGTGCATGGCAGTGTATGTACATATGCAATATTCGACTTTATGCCACTTATTCGTCAATGCGGCCCAGTGTGCATGGGTGTTACCGGGAAAATAGATTAATAATGCAAGTAATTATAAAAAATAAAAAGTACATATGTACGTCTCCGTCTTTCTTCTCCCTTTTTTTTTCAATTCGGTGCTCACTCAAAAACCAAAAAACACTCAAAAAACCAAATCCAAAAACATTAAATTGTTATTATAAATTGTTAAAATACAAATTAATATATATCTAACAGATTACTATGTATAATATACATACATCTACATATTATTCGTTTCGTGGATGCATGCCACACTGAGAACAACGACTCAAAAAATCTTTTGAATTATTATAACTTCGTCAAAGTAAATACATATATAGTACATATGTATGTATGTATGTATTAGAGATCTGCACGAATGCACTCAAAATGTTCGGTTATTTGAGTACAACAAGCAAGACTCACAATTCGGCGTGACAAAACGTTTTCAACAACCTAGCAGACAAAGTGCGGACATAAAACGGTGTTTTCGTTGTATGCGAAATAAGTGGAATTCAAACCAAAGCGTAATGGATAGAATCAGTAAAAGCAGAGTAAATGTTTTGAGTACTCGGATGAAATTTTGGCATTAAAAAATTTAATTATTGAATTGTAGAAAAATAAATTAAATAAATAAATTACATATATATTTATAATAATTAGTCCATGTCTTTCTATTTTTCTAGGTCTTGTATTGAAAAGCAAAACAAGAAGAAAACAAGAAAGGAAGCTAACTTCGGCTCACCGAAGTTTGTATACCCTTGCAGAGCTTAAACAAAAAATTAAAAACGAAATTCTGAAATAATAATTTGTTGCCAAATCTCAAATATGATGGCAATGGTTTGAAACACGGCTAAGCTATGGTTTTTTTTATTTTCCTGATTGTTCCTATGGAAGCTATAGGATATAGTCAGCCGATTTTCATGAAATTAAAATCAAAATTCAGACATACTAAAATATGGCTAAATATCAAATTTGGTGAAAATATGCTGAAATCTGACAAAGTTATGGTTTTTTCTTTTATTTTCCTGATTGTTTCTATGGAAGCTATAGGGTATAGTCTGCCGATTTTCATGAAATTAAAATCGAAACTCAGGAATACTAAAATATGGCTACATGTCAAATTTGGTGGAAATATGTTGAAAACTGACAAAGTTATGGTTTTTTCTTTTATTTTCCTGATTGTTCCTATAGAAGCTATAGGATATAGTCAGCCGCTTTTCATGAAATTAAAACCGAAATTCGGAAATAATACTAAATGGGCAAATATCAAATTTGGTGAAAATTGGTTGAAAACTGACAAAGTTATAATTGTTTTTTGAAAATTTTTCGGATCGTTCCTCTGGCAGCTATATGATATAGTCGTCCGATCCGGCCCGTTCCGACATATGTACGAGTGAGAGTATATAGAAGCCTAACTGCAAAGTTTCATTCAGATAGCTTTAAAACTGAGGGACTAGTTTGCGTAGAAACGGACAGACGGACATGGCGAGATCGACTCGGCTGTTGATCCTGATCTAGAATATATATACTTTATAGGGTCGGAGATGCTTCCTTAACTGTGTTGCAAACTTTTGACTGAAACTAATATACCCTGCAAGGGTATAAAAACAAGCACGCAATAAATTTGCCGTCGCCAATGCGGCGCACAACTAACTGAGTACTCTGTCGCGAAACACATTCGTGCATTGCTTCGCCGTTCGTATATGGTAAATGTTCTACTCATGCCTTTACCACATTTACCAAATCCGTTTTACTCAATGTCTCACTCAGTCAGTCAGAACTTTGAGTGAGAGTGCCAAATGTACATTTGTATTCTTCAAATTTTGGATGCCGCACTGAAAAGAATCCATCCAAACTCTTTTGAGTTATAATAATTTTTATACCCTTGCAGGGTATTATAATTTCAGTCAGAAGTTAGCAACGCAGTGAAGGAGACATCTCCGACCCTATAAAGTATATATATTCTTGATCAGGATCAACAGCCGAGTCGATCTAGCCATGTCCGTCTGTCCGATTATACGCAAACTAGTCCCTCAGTTTTAAAGTTATGATGAATGAAACTTTGCAGTTAGGCTTCTATATACTCTCACTCGTACATATGTCGGAACGGGCCGGATCGGACGACTATATCATATAGCTGCCATAGGAACAATCGGAAAAATCTACGAAAAAAAAGTATAACTTTGTCAGTTTTCAACATATTTTCACCAAATTTGATATTTGGCCATTAAATATTATTTCAGAATTTCAGAATTATTTGACTTAATTTGTAATCTGCAAGGGTATAGTTAGTTAGTTAGTTAGTTTCCTTTCTTGTTTTAAGTTTGGAAATAAATAATAGTCACAGGGTGCTAAATCTGGAGAATAGGGTGGATGGGGTAGAATTTCGTAGTGCAATTCACACAATTTCGACATGGCGACAACGTTCTTGTGAGCGGGAGCATTGTCCTGGTGAAACAAAACTTTTTTTTTCTTCAGCTCCGAATCAAATCGTCCCAAGAGATTGAAATAGTATTCTCCCGTAATTGTTCTGCCTTTTTCCAGATAATCCACATGAATTACACCTCGGGCTTCCCAGAAAACCGTTGCCATCACCTTGTTGGCCGACAAACAGTGTTGCCACTTTAGCAATTTTATGGCTAGTTCTAGCCATTTTGAAAGGCCGAATGCTAGAAAAATTAAGAAATTGCTACTAGCTATAAATCTAGCTACTTTAAAATAAACTTCAGCTATTTTCGGCACTTTTCTCGAACCCGTGATTTAGGTCTGTGAAAATTACCAGTTACAGCGAAAATACTCTAAGTGACGAGAGTGAAAATACTTATCGAACAGTGATTTCTACTATTGACCATCACTGCTTTGTGTGTTTCATCTCTAGTTTGTGGTGTACATTAAGTGACGCAAAAGAACTGATCCAAAAATGCAAAAATGGATGCAGGCTAGTGAGTTCAAGGCCTGGATCCGGAAGGATGAGACGGATTTGTCAAAAGCTTACTGTAGCTACTGCAAATGCAGTATTAAAGCGAAAATATTCGATTTAAGGGCTCATGCTGAGACGAAGAACACATTTTGGCACATATCCTAACGCAATACGGAAAGATCCATTTATTTGACTGGGAGAACAAGGAGGACACTGTCAAATTTTGGGCAGAAGTGCTGAGCTTTAGGGACTCAGGTGACAACAACCCTTTCAAGTCCTTAGCGCTGTTTGCTATAAGGCTACTCTGTTTGCCTTGGTCAAATGCTGAGGTAGAGCGTGTGTTCAGTCAAATGAACATAGTAAAAAGTAACCTCAGAAACAGGTTACATATAAAAACACTAAATTCAATTTTAAAAATATGGTATTTCCATTTGCTTAAGTTTTTAAAGCAGCATTATTAATATTCCTCTTTATAGATACGGCCTGCGCAGAAATGGAAAATGCTGCCACGATTATGAAGTGCCATCGAAATTTTTAAAAATGATGGCCGAAAATGAAAAATATAACAATAAAGACAGTAAAGATGTAGATTTAATAAAATCATTATTGGACATTTAAATTAAAATTCAATTTTTTGGTTATTTTGGGGTAATTTGGTTATTTTTTGGGGTAACAAAATGTTAGCCATTTTTACAAACAAATTTGCTATTTTCAGCTAGTTTTTTTCGTAAATCTGGCATTATTTTTTGTTCAAGACCTGGCAACACTGCCGACAAACCGATCTTTGCCTTTTTCGGTGCCGTTTCTCCAGTTGAAATCCATTGCTTTGACTGTTCCTTACACTCTGTTGTATGGTGATGAATCCAGGTTTCGTCAACGGTCACAAAACGACGAAAAAATTCGTTTTTGTTTGCGTTAAGCAATGCCAAACTCTCCTTCGCAATGTTCAAGCAGTTGCGTTTATTTTCCATTGTGAGCAATCGCGGAACCCATCTTGATGAAAGCTTACTCATATGTAAAAATTCGTGTAAAATGTTTCCAACGCGTTCCCGAGAAATGTTTAGAGTATTTGCAATCTCTCGCAGCTTGATTTGACGATCATCCAATATCATTCCATGGACTTTATCCAAAATTTCTGGTGTTGTCACCTCTATGGGGCGATCATCGTTAAAAATGCTTGTCCGCCCGCGTTTAAATTCAGCAGTCCAAAATTTTATTCTTGAGAACGATGGAGCTGAATCCTTATAAACTTTGTCTAACTCCTTTTTAATATCGTCGTTGGATTTCTCTTTTAAACACAGAAATCTTATGACAGCACGATATTGGATTTTATTTATGTTGACGACAATGCAAAAGTGAATGCGCTAAAAGACCCGCCAAAATTACCAGTGTTGATAAAAGCGCATGAAACTTTCACAGTAATCAGCTTATAAAAAACACTAATCGAATAAAATATTTATGAATTAAAAAAATTTTTTTTCTTTGTTAGGCCACCCTCGAAACTTTGTGATGGCAGGAAATGTATGTAACGGGTAGAAGGAGGCATCTCCGACCCTATAAAGTATATATGTATATGTATTCTTGATCAGCGTCAACACAGGGTAGGCCACGGAGGGCGAAAAGCAAAAAGTCATTTTGGACAGATTCAATGCGGCTACTATAGACTCCGAATCGAGGACTCCAGACGCACGAACCATACTCTAATATAGGGCGAACTAACGAAGTATGAATCCAAGCATGCCTCTGGCTTTGTTACAGGAAATATGTACTGAGAACAAAAGTTTAGGATCCAGGCGGACACCCAGATCATCGACAATAGAAATTCTTTCCAAAGAGCAATCGTTAAGCATATAAGTGGCAAGCAGGGGAGTGACACGTGAAAATGTCATCAGTTTGCATTTAGAGCTGTTGAGATGTAAATCATCAGCATGACACCATACTTGGAAGTTATAGAGATCCGATTGTAGGTCTGGTTGGCATGAACTGTCCCTATACTGCAAGCAAAGTTTAACGTCATCCGCATACATGAGTACTCTGGATTTAGTTAGAACCAGCGGCATTGATAAACAATGTGAATAGCAGGGGTCCAAGGTGGCCATCCTGTGGGACGCCAGAAGTGACACTGAGGCTATTGGATAGAACGTTTCTGAACAGAACCTTTTGGGTCCTGTCACTTAAATAACTCGAAATCCACTTAAGAAGATCACTAGGAAACCCCATTGAATCAAGTTTCCTAACCAGAAGAGAATGATTAACCGAGTCGAATGCTTTACTAATGTCCGTGTAAATAACGTCGGTTTGAGAGTTTTGTTGGAAGCCCCTAATAACGAAAGAGGTGAGTTCCAGAAGATTGGTCTTGGTTGATCTTCGCCTTATTAAACCATGCTGACATGGAGAAATGACGGATCTGCAAAGATGTTGCAAGTGGGGAGTGATTACATAGAGATAACTTAGAGATACCCCTATAGTTACTGGCCTCCGATTTGCTACCTTTTTTGTGGAGAGGAATAACAAATGATTCCCTTCAAATAAGGGGAAATTCTGAGGATTCTAAAGATAATAACAATTTAAGAAGGGGGTTACACAGCGCCTCGGAGCAATACCTAAGCGCAGAGCCTGGTATTCCATCGGCGAATATACTGGCTTAACTCGTTGAAGATCATAAATAAGTGAGCTTTCGTTTAAAATAGGACTGAAGATTAAGTACGAACTGGGTATAGCTGGAGAAAATGTATGATCTGAAGATGTCGAGGGAGAATATGTAGTCTTAAAAACTCAGCGAAGAGATTGGCTATTTCTTGATCAGAATTTACAGTGATATTGTTAAATTACAGAGAGGGAGGGTACAACATGGGTTTACGTTTAGAGTTAACAAAGTTATAAAACTGTTTAGGGTCCTGCGTGAACTGGACCTTGCAACGAGTCAAATACTTTTTGTAACACTGAGCGTTAAGCACGATGCACTAAGATAAGAGGAGAAAGCCGTTATTGATCCCCTGAGTTTATAATTATTATAAAGTCTTGTTTTACGTTTTAAACGTGTCAGCTCTTTGTTAAATCAAAGTGGTTAATAAACCGAGTGGTTAGAGACCGACGGATAGGCTTTAGGAACACATAAGGAGAACAATGAGTTCATGGCACTATAAAAGATATCAACGACTGTTCCCATATCAGAACTCATGTAAAAATTAAACCAACCAAATTCTGCTATTAAAGTGTTTAGCCTCTGATAGTTAGCCTTACGGGAACAGCGGACTCTGCTTAAACTACTACCAGATGTTGTTGCTAAAACTGTCCCAGTGTCGATAGTCACATCGAAAGTAGGATGATAAGGATCTTCAGGTTGCGTCATTGGAGGAACTCTAATTAGGTTTTCGCCTGCAGGATCGGAGACAAAGCATAGATCCAGTAAGCGGTTTAAAGAATTAAAGACAAGGTTAACTTGAGAAAAAGATAAATCAAGCAAGCCATTTATGAGGTCATGCTGCGCCTTTGTATGAAGGACATTTGACCCACCATCAGAACACCAGTGAGCTCCAGGTATGTTGAAGTCACCCAAAGTTACTAATTGGTCCCTATCAGAAAGCCTGTTGGAAACTTCCTGAATGGCCGAAAGGTGTTTCCAATAAGTTGGCTCTTACGAAAATGGAGGAATGTAAGAGCAAGTTACAAAAATGCAACTACCTGTAAAAAATAGCTTTACGCAGATAAATTCGATGTCCAAAAAGTCATTAGATACCACTCGTTCCGAGATGAGGCAAGAGTCAACAGCAATTAAAACTCCGCCACCACGCTGGAGAAGACGGTCTAATCTGTAGATTATGTACTTACTCGGAAGAAGGATCTCCGGGTTCAACCAGGTTTCAGTAAATACAATCATCTGGGATGCAAAGGAAAGGCTATCCGAATACAATTTAGAGTTCTTACTGCGTAAGCCCCTAGTATTCTGATATGAAAGTTGTAGGGAAGAGGTTAGTTTTTTGGGAAAGAAGGTACAGCGGTGGACACTGAAGATTGTGATGACCTGGGCAGTTGTACTCCCGCATGCCGTGTTCTCTTCATTCGAGCCTCGTACTCCTTGACTATAACGTACTCGGACCAGAAGTAACCCGAGCAAATTGTGTCAAAGAGTTGGGATGAGAGATTTATCTTGAGAGACGAAATGTCTCTGGCATACGAAAATTTTAATTTTTCCACCTAGATATTTCCGGCTTTGGTTTTGCCTTGTATATAGGCTAGAACGTCTTCCGATGCGAGTTCAGGGGCAAGCCTCGAAACAAATAGTGTTTTCGAAGGTGGGACTGCTGGTAACGAATTGTTACCAACCACGGCCGGGCATTGTTGGACCCTGGGTAGATATTTCTACGGGGATTTGCGGAGCCAAAGATTTGGGCTCCGCAGCGGACACGACAGACAACGCGGAAATTGCTGGCTGAGCGGCTGTCGATACCCCAGCGTCCGATTCAGTTACCGAATCTTTCCTCGTTCCTGATCTCAGAACCATTGGAGCGGGGACCAGGAGCTGAGGCGCAGGAGAGTGGCAGGAAATCGGTTGCTTTGTCTCACACAGTTGCAGCCGACCAGCACCAGATTTTTTGCATTTCGGCGACTCATTTAATAGCTTCATACTATTAAATTGAGCGTCAAGCGCGGAAAACAGGTCATTCGCCTTGCGAAAAGTGGCCATGATCTCAGAAAATCCACTCCTGGTCTGACGCATGAAGGATGATATCTCCTTCTCAACCGGTCGACAGGCCTCACAACAATAACGCCCTTTTTGCTGGGCACTACGTCAGCTATTCGACCTTTCATCTCGATGCACTTAGCGTGCACTACTGCCTCACAAAGCCAACAATGGAGACTGGGCTGGTCTGCCGAAACATTTTTTTTGCAGTTTTTATACCCTAGCAGGGTATATTAGTTTCAGTCAAAAGTTTGCAACGCAGTGAAGGAAGCATCTCCGACCCTATAAAGTATATATATTCTTGATCAGGATCAACAGCCGAGTCGATCTAGCCATGTCCGTCTGTCCGTTTCTACGCAAACTAGTCCCTCAGTTTTAAAGCTATCTGAATGAAACTTTGCAGTTAGGCTTCTATATACTCTCACTCGTACATATGTCGGAACGGGCCGGATCGGACCACTATATCATAAGCTGCCAGAGGAACGGTCCGAAAAATTTTCAAAAAACAATTATAACTTTGTCAGTTTTCAACCAATTTTCACCAAATTTGATATTTGCCCATTTAGTATTATTTCCGAATTTCGGTTTTAATTTCATGAAAATCGGCTGACTATATCCTATAGCTTCCATAGGAGCAATCAGGAAAATAAAAGAAAAAACCATAACTTTGTCAGTTTTCAACATATATTCACCAAATTTGATATTTAGCCATATTTTATTATTCCTGAATTTCGATTTTAATTTCATGAAAATCGGCTGACTATATCCTATAGCTTCCATAGAAACAATCAGGAAAATAAAAGAAAAATTCATAACTTTGTCAGTTTTCAACATATTTTCACCATATTTGATAGTTACCCATATTTTAGTATTCCTGAATTTTGATTTTAATTTCATGAAAATCGGCTGACTATATCCTATAGCTTCCATAGGAACAATCAGGAAAATAAAAGAAAAAACCATAACTTTGTCAGATTTCAACATATTTTCACCAAATTTGATATTTAGCCATATTTTAGTATTTCTGAATTTTGATTTTAATTTCATGAAAATCGGCTGACTATATCCTATAGCTTCCATAGGAACAATCAGGAAAATAAAAAAACCATAGCTTAGCCGTGTTTCAAACCATTGCCATCAAATTTGAGATTTGGCAACAAATTATTATTTCAGAATTTCGTTTTTAATTGTTTGTTTAAAGTCTGCTAGGGTATACAAACTTCGGTGAGCCGAAGTTAGCTTCCTTTCTTGTTTATATTCTAGACAATATTTTGAGACATTGTCTCAGACCCTAGAATCACTGTGCCCACTATCAGTAAGAATATGAGTAGCAGAAACACAAAAGCGATGAGAGCTATGCACCACTAAAATGCAGCTGACAGCAGTGTGGCCAGTTTAGCCTATTTCAGGCTAGATCTAGCTTATTTTTAAATGATCTAGCGGCTAGATTTAATCCTATAATATTTGTAAATAGCCTATAGCCATAAATCTAGTCTACTTTTACGCATATTATAGTACAAGATTTGTATTTGGGATATGCTTTTGAACAAAAGATAAAATCTTTTGAATGCAAAGAGCAAGAACCGGAAATAAGGCAGGTTTGCGTTCATTTTGTGAAACGATTGATAATGCAACTCCGTGAAAGGTACGAATAAGCTGCAGTTGATTAGATTATCACTATATTTATAATACAATTTTCCATTTTAGACTTACTGCAACCCCACAAAAATATATTTAATTTCATAAATATTTTTGAATATTTTAAAATAACTAATATCGATGAATTGAAATCACAATTGGACAAAATTCACCTTATAAAATGGGAAAAAACAAAAAAATCGATGCAATTTTGGGCAGAGGTGCTAGCGTATAGAGCAGTGGTCGGCACTATCACAATTGCAAACCAAAATTGCATATGTGTGAGTGAATAAACGACTTCAATGTCCAGATATGATAATATAACTATATATTATATAAACTTTATATAAACTTTATATACATAAGTATATAACCGTCTCTCTGCCGCTGCCTGCGAGCAGCGCAGCTACGAGACTTAGCCTTAATTAGAATTAAAAGAATATTATTAGAACAGATTCAATCCAACCCTTCGAGCGGCCACATAGCTGCTCTCAATATTAAAAACCTTGAATAAAGAAACACTTTAAATCAAACCAAACGAATCTACTTACTTCATGGCGACCGTGACAGGACAACAGCAGCAGACACCAAGCGCGGGAGGCAAGACCGCCGCCTGCGCCATCGAGGGAACGTCAGCAAAGCCAAACCGGCGACGACCAGCTGAATAAACCCATGCACTGCGTTGCATACTTTTTATACCCGCTACCCATAGGGTAGAAGGGTATTATAACTTTGTGCCGGCAGGAAATGTATGTAACAGGTAGAAGGAAGCATTTCCGACCCTATAAAGTATATATATTCTTGATCAGGATCAACAGCCGAGTCGATCTAGCCATGTCCGTCTGTCTGTCTGTCTGTCTGTCTGTCCGTCTGTCCGTATGAAACACTGGATCTCAGCTCTAATTTTTTTCGACAGTATTTCTTATGCTTGCACGCAGATCAAGTTTGTTTCAAATTTTTACCACGCCCACTTCCGCCCCCGCAAATCATAAATTTCAGTATGTATATTAAGAACTATAGTCTGTGTGATCCCTGAAAATTTGGTTGCGATCAGATAAAAATTGTCGAAGTTATTAAAGAAATAATTTTGTATGGCCACAAACGGCTTCTGGCAGCATGCCTCATTTGGTTGACCAATTAGACCAACTAAATATTTGTTAAATATACCTTCCCATACACGTCTAGTATATTAATATGTCAAAAGTTGCATCTTAAGTCTATTGAAAGATCGGTCACATTTGCATGTGCTTCCGCCTCTTATTCTAAAAACGTGAAACAGATTGGTTGTGTGCTTGCAGAATAAATATAAATAATATAAATATTAAAAGCAATCAATAAGTGTTTTTACTAAATATAATAATAAAAAGGCTCAGTTTACAACAGGTTATGGGCCCAGGCATATATTTCAAAGTTTTAAATCAAAATTAGAAGTTTTTCGTTCTCTTATATATAATTGTGAAATTCCGAAATAAAAATGGCTGACAAAGCAAAGCGAAACATAAAACCTTTTGACGGCGAAAAATACGCCATGTGGAAATTTAGAATTCGTGCACTTCTTGCCGAATTAAATGTTTTAAAAGTAATTGATGAGCAGGAACCAAAAGAACTAGATGAAGATTGGAATAAAGCAGAAAGATGTGCAAAGAGCACATTAATTGAGTATCTCGGTGACGCTTTTCTTAATTTCGCCATAGGAGACGGAAAGACGGCGGGTCAAATTTTTAAGAATTTAGACTCAATATATGAGCGCAAAAGCCTTGCGTCTCAGTTGTCCGTTCGCAAGCGTCTTCTCTCACTTAAACTAGGGAGTGAGACAGCACTAGTGAGCCACTTCAATGTGTTTGATGAGTTAATGAGTGAGTTAGTTGCTGCTGGCGCAAAGCTTGAAGAGATGGACAGGGTGTCTCATTTATTACTAACTTTGCCAAATACATACGATGGCGTAATAACAGCTATCGAAACACTATCAGAAGAGAGTTTAACTTTAGCGTTCGTCAAAAACAGATTACTAGATCATGAGATTAGAATTAAAAATGAAAGCATTGATACTAGTAAGAAAATTATGAAAGCAAATGTGTATAATATTAATAAACATAATAATAACAACAAAAATAATAACACTTATAAATACAATAAATATAAATATAATAAAGGCAACGTTGACCGCAAGCCGTATAAAGGAAAATTTAAATCTAATATAAAATGCCATCATTGCAAAAAGGATGGACATATAAAAAAGGATTGCTATGCGTATAAACGAATAATAAATGAACAAAATAAAGAAAATAATAAACAAGCACAAACTGCAACAACCCAGTCTGGTTTCGCATTTATGGTGAACAGTGTACAGAGTACAAATACAAGCCAAAACTGGAGCTTCATCTTGGATTCTGGAGCTACTGATCATTTAATCAATAATGTGGCAATGTTTGCTGATTATGTTAATTTGGAGTCTCCAATCAGAATTGCTGTGGCTAAGCATGGGCAATATATATTTGCAACCAAGCGGGGAATCGTCCAATTATACAATGGTTATCAAATAACGCTTGAAGATGTCCTATTCTGTGAAGAGGTTGCTGACAATTTAATATCTGTTAAACGCCTTCAAGAGTCAGGTATGACTGTTGAGTTCAACAAAACTGGAGTAAAGATCACAAAGGGTGACGTGATTGTGGCTGAAAGTACAGGTATGTACAGTATTCCAGTTTTGAAATTTAAAGCATACACAGTAAATGCACAAAATAACAATATGTATCGTTTATTTATTAATAATAATCTTCTGGATAGAGTATACCCTGTCGATGATATTTGTGAAGCTTGTATAAATGGAAAGCAAGCAAGACTGCCTTTTGAAAAATGCAAAATAAAAGATTTTATTAAAAGACCCTTATATGTAGTTCACTCAGACGTGTGTGGCCCAATAACACCGACTACAATTGATGATAAGAATTATTATGTAATTTTTGTCGATCAATATACACACTATTGTGTAACATATTTAATGAAAAATAAATCAGATGTATTTAGTATGTTCAAAGACTTTGTAGCAAAGAGTGAAGCCCATTTCAATCTTAAAATTGTTTATCTTTATATAGACAACGGTAGGGAGTATTTATCAAATGATATGCGGGAATTTTGTGTTCAAAAAGGTATCAGTTATCATTTGACAGTACCTCATACACCTCAATTGAATGGTGTGTCTGAAAGAATGATACGAACCATTACTGAAAAGGCTCGTGCTATGGTGAATGGTGCTAAACTTGAGAAAAGCTTCTGGGGTGAAGCTGTGTTGACAGCAACATTCCTAATAAATAGAACTCCAACTAGAGCACTCGGTAATAGTACAAAAACACCATATGAAATGTGGCACAAAAGAAAGCCAAATTTGAAATTTATAAGAGTTTTTGGTTCGACTGTGTATGTTCACAACAAAACCAGAAAGAGGAAATTTGATGAAAAGTCAATTAAAAGTATTCTTGTTGGTTTTGATAATAATGGCTATAAATTATGGAACGTAACTGAGGCTAAATTCTTTGTTGCTAGAGATGTAGTTATAGATGAGCGAAACATGATAAATTCTAGGGCTGAAAATTGTAATATCAATCTCCTGAATGATAGTAAGGAAAACAATGAATTATATAATCCGAATGAGAGTAGGAAGACTAATGATTATAGTGTCCTGAATGATAGTAAGGAAGATAATGAAATATTTCTTCCGAATGAGAATAGGAAGATTAATGAATATGATATCCTGAATGATAGTAAGGATGAGAACCAAGGCAAACTTCTGAATGATAGTAGGAAGAGTGAGCTAACAAATTTCCCGAATGAGAGTAAGGAAAGTAGTGAATTTAAGCAGCCTAGTGATATTGTAAATAATCAAAGCAACAAAGACTTAGTAAAAACTTGTGATAAGGAGGCTACTCGAAGGAGTATTAGAATACAGAATAAGCCTCAAATATCATATAAAGATCTAAACATGTTTGGACTAAACGCACATACAATACTGAATGATGTCCCAAAATCTTTTGATGAAATAACGAACAGAAGCGACAAATCTCTTTGGGAAGAAGCAATTATGTCAGAAATAGATTCCCACAAATTAAACAATACATGGACTATTATTAGGAGGCCTAAAAATGTAAATATAATAGATAATAAATGGGTATTCTCTTTTAAATATGATGAATTAGGTAATCCAATAAGATATAAAGCAAGATTAGTAGCACGTGGATTCACCCAAGAATATCTTATTGATTATGACGAAACATTTGCACCTGTTGCTAGAATTACAAGTTTTAGAGTCCTATTGTCTTTGTCAGTACAATATAATTTAAAGGTACATCATATGGATGTAAAGACTGCCTTTTTAAATGGCACATTAAAGGAGGACATATATATGAAAATTCCTCAAGGAGTCTTGAGTGACAAAGAAAATGTATGCAAATTAAATAAATCAATTTATGGACTCAAACAAGCCGCCAGGTGCTGGTTTGAAGTATTTGATAAAGCTATAAAAGAGTGTGGTTTTGAAAACTCACAAGTTGATCATTGCATATATATTCTTGATAATAGTTCCATTAAGAAAAATATATATGTATTACTATACGTAGACGATCTTGTAATCGCAACAGCAGACATGGAAAGAATGACAAGGTTCAAAAGTTATTTAATGAAAATGTTTAGAATGACAGATCTTGATGAAATTAGATATTTTATTGGCATAAAAGTAGAAGTAGGTCAAGATAGAATATACCTAAGTCAGCATTCGTATATTAAATCAATTTTAAATAAGTTTCAGATGAATGACTGTAAATCAGTTGATACACCTCTTCAAAGCAAACTAAATTACGAATTATTAAACTCAGATGAGCGGACTGACGCTCCTTGTCGTAATTTAATAGGTTGCTTAATGTATATTATGCTATGTACTCGTCCAGATTTAGCGACGGCAGTTAACATTCTTAGTCGATATTCAAATAAAAATAATGCAGAGCTATGGACAAGTCTAAAAAGAATTCTTAGATACCTAAAGGGTAGTATAGATATGAAAATGGTTTTTAAGAAAGGTCCAAATGATAAAAACATATTTATTGGTTATGCAGATTCTGACTGGGGTGGAAATGAAAATGACAGAAAAAGCACCACTGGTTATATTTTTAAAATGTTTAATTCTAACTTAATTTGTTGGAATACAAAAAGGCAACATTCAGTAGCTGCTTCCTCGACTGAAGCAGAATACATGGCCTTATTTGAAGCAGTCAGAGAAGCATTATGGTTGAAGTCCCTATTAAAAAGTATACATATTAGAATTGAAAAACCTATAGTAATTTATGAAGATAATCAAGGCTGCATCAGTATAGCTAACAATCCTTCATGTCATAAAAGGTCGAAACATATTGATATAAAATATCATTTTATAAGAGAACGAATAGAAACTAATGATATTTGTCTTGAGTATATTCCTACAGAGAATCAACTTGCAGACGTTTTTACAAAGCCGTTGCCAGCAACTAAATTTCTACAACTGCGTGGGAAACTTGGTATCCTTAAAGATTAAATCGAATTCTTATTAATTATTAAAATCATAATTATTATTATATTACATTCATGCATATATATATATACATATAGATTACTACAGACAAAAATGAAGAAAACTTAAATGAATGAATGAATTTCTTTTTATATAAATACTTAAAAATAATTGAATTGAATTCTAACTATATATATTTATTATTAATTTATTATTATTTTATTACATTCATATACAGACTGAAAATGAAAATGAAGATACTCAAAAATGAGAGTAATTATATATTAATTGATTAATTTTTAAAAGGACACATAAATAAGGAATTAATTGAATTGAATATTATGTTAATTAACTTAAATTTGTAAAGAATAATTTTTGAAGTTAAGTTTTTTCACCGAAAACAAAAATGTAAATATTATTTAAGTTATTTCAATGATTTGATTGGGTTTTTCTGGGTTTTCCCCAATCCATGCAGCGAATGCTGAATCATTATATTGTAAACTTTCCCAGATATGCACACAAGCCAAGTTAAACAAATGAAATGTAATTTGAGTTGAATATGTGTAATGCAATTTTTGAGGGGGCGTGTTAAATATACCTTCCCATACACGTCTAGTATATTAATATGTCAAAAGTTGCATCTTAAGTCTATTGAAAGATCGGTCACATTTGCATGTGCTTCCGCCTCTTATTCTAAAAACGTGAAACAGATTGGTTGTGTGCTTGCAGAATAAATATAAATAATATAAATATTAAAAGCAATCAATAAGTGTTTTTACTAAATATAATAATAAAAAGGCTCAGTTTACAACAATATTCTTATCAGTTCTTGGTTGTGTTCGGAAAAGAATCTTATAAGATATTCGAGAAGCAATTTTAATAAATGGTAATAATTATTAGCCGCTTAAATGCAATAATAACGCGTTTCTACACACATAGATACATGTGTATGTATTTTTGTATGCATGTGATTATATTACACTTGCATTTGCAGTTGTCCGTTATGTTCAAAATTGTATTAACTGTTTTTTCTGGCAGCGGGTATCTCACAGTCGATCTCACTCGACTTTTCTGGTAGCGGGTATCTCACAGTCAATCTCACTCGACTGTAGCTTTCTTACTTGTTTTTATATAATATAATATAAATTGTAAAATTGAGCGGAACCTTCTCCGCCCAATTAGTCGTATGGCCCGTAAAGCTATACAAAACAATAGGTAGAAATCTGTTAAAATAGATGAAAAGTAATGCAATAAGCAAATTTACATTAGAAAGTTACAGTAATAATAACCCAAAGTATAGTTTAAAGGTATATGCACCACCTACAAAAATGACGTTGGATATAAAAACAGTGGATTCCCATGCAAATGTTATTAACAAAGTAGAAGCCAACAATATCAACTTGTATTGGGTACATGTATGTACATGTACATAATAATTGTTGTAATAATGTGCGCAAATTTTTTCTACAAAATCTATAAGCTGCACAATAAAAGTCTTAAAAAAAGGTACATGAGCCGGGCTAATGACCTGGATAAAATCTAAGAGAAAACATAATACATATATATTTTCTTACCACATATATTCAATAATGTTATAAATAAAGACTATTTACTTCATAAATAAAACTAAAAACTAAAAATTTACATACACACATACTTTTCTTTGAAAAATGGCTAAACAATGTCCATGATATAATGGATTGGAATGAATTATCCACAGAGATAAGCAATATAAAAGCTACCTTAGTCAGAAC
Source organism: Drosophila anomelani (assembly GCA_035045905.1). Lineage (NCBI taxonomy): Eukaryota > Metazoa > Arthropoda > Insecta > Diptera > Drosophilidae > Drosophila > Drosophila anomelani. Next base: position 47,998 of record JAWNOO010000162.1, read on the forward strand.
AGACCAATTCAGAAGACAACGGTCAAGAAACATGTCGAAATATTAGTAGAGTGCTTTAACGAAGCGCGAATACTAATATATGATCACAGGGAGAGATTAAATACAGATCATTGGTCACAAGTATCTAAGCTTCTGATACGACTCAGATCTAATCTAATATCGGTCAAACGAAAATTCGATTTAGAAATAGAAGTACCAAACGTACTAAACACCCCCATAGCTATAAAAGCAACCCCTGACCCAGACTCGGCTAAAACAGACGAGCTAGAATCAGAAGAGGCTAGTGAAACAAAACCTAAAATAGAAGAGGAAGTTTTAAACGACCTAACTATTCCAGCGGTATACACCGATATTGACCATTACACAGACTCAGATTTCGAAATGCCAAGCGAGAGAAGCAACTCTATAACAATGGCGCAATCAAACATTGACTTCAAAATTACTGCATTCAAGCTGATACCAGTGTTCGGTGGCAAAGCTGAAAATTTAACAAGTTTTATAGATGCATTGGAGATAGTAGAATCAGTAAAGGGGGAGCATGAACAACTCGCAGTCTCAATAATAAAAGCAAAATTAAAAGGAGCTGCTAGGAATCTGATAGGAAATGAAACAACGATTTCCCAGGTGATTTCTAGGCTAAAAGGCAATGTCAAGGGCGAAACTGTAGAGGTGTTATCAGCAAAACTGATGAACCTACAGCAACGCAACAAAACTGCAAATCAATATACACAAGAAATTGAGCAGATGACGAAAGCTTTGGAGGGAGCGTACATTTCAGACGGCCTACCTCTAGGGCTAGCCAGAAGTTATTCCACTCAGAATGCAGTCAAGGCGATGACTAAAAATTGCACTATCGATAAGGTAAAAGTTATCATGCAAGCTGGTACTTTCAATACCATGAATGATGCTGTCTCCAAGTTTCTTAGCAGTTGCATCGAGGCAACTGGACAGTCAAACACTGTCCTATACTATAAAAACAATTCCCAAAACAGACAAACACGAGGACGTGGAAACTCGTGGAACTGTAGCAACAACAATTATAGAGGCAATTCGCGTGGTTATCATAGTAACTACAATAACCAAAATAATAACTACCAAGGCCAAAATAGAGGAAACAACTATAGAGGCCGTGGCAACGGAAATCGAGGCCAAAACAATAACAACCAAGGCAATGTGCGAGTTGCACAAAACACATCGGGAAATTCCCAAAATACATCGGGAAACTCCCAGAACCCTTCGAATACTCAGAATTAAAAGAAGCCAGAGTCCATACTATTATTCTCAGTCAGAACATATTCGTTTCATTTACCAATGTAAATACAGGGAAAGAACTAGTTTTTCTAATAGACACGGGTGCAGACATTTCAGTTTTAAAAGAAACTTCAGATATTTTTGATAATATCCAAATTGACAATGTTATAGACATAAAGGGAATAAGTCAAGAAATAACCAAATCCAAAGGTTTAGTTTCCATTGATATACAAACTACAAAGTATGTAATTCCACACGATTTTCATATCGTAAATTTCACATTTCCCATTCCATGCGATGGAATATTAGGCATCGATTTCATTAAAAAGTACAATTGTCAACTAGACTTCAAGCCATCTGAAGATTGGCTTATAATTAGACCCAATAATTTGAAATATCCAATTAACGTACCAATAGCTCACAGTTCTGGCAACAACTCAATCCTTCTGCCAGTAAGATCCCAAGTTATTAGAAAAATTCAATTAAACTCTCAAGAAGACAGTGTACTAATTCCAAATCAGGAAATTCAGCATGGTATTTACATTGCAAATACCATAGCAACGTCTAGTAACGCTTTTATAAGGTTACTTAATACGACGAACACTGATCAAGTAGTCAGTACAAATGGCCTAATATATGAATCACTTTCGAACTACGATGTAGTCCATACAAATCTTGACAATAGAGAAAAAGCTGTATTGTCACAACTTTCGAAAAAAATTCCCTCTGCAGTAAGTCACAGCTTTCCAGCTTATGCACCCAGTGATCAATATCAACAAACAATTTCTATAGACAAAAACTGAGATTAAAAGATGAAGAACCAGTTTATATAAAAAATTATCGCAGCCCACACAGTCAGCTTGATGAAATACAAAAACAAGTAGGAAAGTTAATTTCCGACGGGATCGTTGAACCATCAGTATCCGAATACAACAGCCCATTATTACTCGTCCCTAAAAAATCATCTCCAGGGTCAAATGCAAAGAAATGGCGATTAGTGATTGACTATCGTCAATAAAAAATCGTTAATAAAAAATTACTTTCTGACAAATTCCCATTACCTAGAATTGATGATATTTTGGATCAACTAGGTCGAGCTAAATATTTTTCATGTCTTGATTTAATGTCAGGATTCCATCAAATTGAACTAGAAACAAGATGGACATACAGTCGGGTGTCCCGACAGTAGAATACCATGTACCATTACAAGGCGCGTCCCAAAATTATATAAAAGAAAGAGAATAAGAATAAAAAACTGAGACAAATTTACATATAATGCAAATGTCTTCCCATTCAAGAGCAAAGTCGATAGCTTAGTGGGTAAAGCTACACATACATTTTTGTAAGCAATTGGCCTGGGTTCGAATCAACCGGAGGCATAAGGAATTTTTTCATTTTCAAAACATTAAGTATAGTTCTTTGCTTGCATTTTTTTTATTTCTTAGTATTAAATACTGTAATTATTTTGATGTACAGGAAAAAAAAAAAAAAATTGCTAAAAATAAAAAAGTTTTTGCTCGTCGCCGACGGGATTCGAGCCCGTGACAACTAGCATTTGAAAAAGACTTCAGCTTAGCCAGCTGCGCCACCAACCAATTCAAACTGAGTAACCTTATCTTCATAGTAATATGAACATAAGTAAAATGTTTAATGAACGTTTTGATTTATTTGGAGCCCTCTGCCTGGGCTGCCTCCAGTGCTGCCAACTATTCCGGACAATAAAAGGCTAAAGTAACCTTTCAAACCTGCTAGAAAAGGCTAGATCAAATTTTGAAAAAGCCAGAAAAAAGCCATTTTAATTTTAAAGTAATTTTAATTAATACTATAATATAATACATGATAATAATAGAATGTAAATGAAGGAATTTAGCTTCTTGCTAATTGAAAACTGATAGGCAATTATCCAGCTCCATAAAATCAATATTTCCCTCAGTGTTGTATGAGTCGTTTGTGCCAATCAGTTTTAAATACCTTTGAGGCACTTCGAAATTGTGGCAACATTTATTTGCCCGTCGCAATCCATAACTGTAAATACATATAATTTAATTTGTGTATAATAAGAAATTAAAGTTTTTAATATTATCCTAAAAATAATAATTACCGTATGTGTAAAATCGAATTAAGAGTGTCAATGTTCATTGAGTTCCTGAGCTTCGATTTTACTAAGTTCATTTGGCTAAAGACTCGCTCAACTTCCGCGTTTGACCATGGCAGCGATAATAAGTTGATTGCAAATGAAGCAAAAGCTTTAAAACTGTAATTTCCACGCGAGTCCACATATCTGTTTGCTTCTGCCCAAAATTTGAAAGTACATTCTGTATTTTCCCATTTTACTATATGTACATTATTGTACTGCATTACAATATTTTCAATTTCAGAAACAGGCAGTTTAAAATGCTCTAATATTTCAGAAACGGAGCCCTTTTTGGCACTTAAAATTTTGTCAACAGAAAACATGTCGATTTGCTGTAGTACTTTGAAGTTTTCTGGTAATCTGAAAAATAAGAAATGTTATCCTAATTAATTATATTTATAGAAAATTACTTACCTCTGTTTAAGCTCATCTATAAGTGAAATTATAAACCCCGTGCACTTAAATCGAATTTCCATTTCCATTTCGTCAGAAATATTTTCCTTAATTTTTTTAAGCATCGCTTCAAAAGCATACCCTAAATTCAGATCCCTTTTGACATGTCCTTTAAAATCTGTATTTAGAACGTCAACTTCGTCTTCAAGGGGTATTACTTTTGATTTTAATGTATCTATTGCAAATACAAGATCAGTCAAAAGTTTGCTTGCATTTCAATTGTTGGCTTGAAAATTTTTGTTTAAAATCTGCATTTCGCCTAATACAGGCTTTAAAAACGTTAAATACAATAAATTAATTTCATCGCTGAACAATTTATGTAAGCTTTGCGCCTTAAAACATTTTTCCTTTGTGGCTGCAATGCTAAAATGTAGCTTAAGTTCAACCCACTGATCTACAATTCTGGCAACTGCTGTTTCTATGGATAGCCACCTTGTTTCGCAGACTTTTGGAATTTTAAGAGGTGCCTATAAAATGATAAAGTGTTAGAAAAACAGAACAAAGGCAAGACTACAAACAAGAATCTTGTTACAAGACAGGACAAACACAACGCAGATTAGTCAGATCTAAAAAGACATACAAAATTATTAAGGAACTATACATTGAGTACTAAAAAATACACAAACACAGATTCTAGCTTACCTTATCACTATTAATCAGTTCATATATTTTTTGATAATCTGATTGACGCTTACTGCTTTTTGAGAACCAATTAAAGCTTTCGTGTACAATATACTCCAAGGATTCAGGCAAAAACTTTGTACAGGCCGAATTCACTGCTAATTGCACTGAATGGCATACACATTTGATTAAAATTAAAGAAGGTACATTCTTCTTCAATTCAGTAAATACGCTTTGTTTTGAGCCAACCATAACGCTAGCGTTGTCTGTACCGATTCCAATTAACTTCGTAATATTTAGTCCCAATCTTTTTAGCTCTAGACGGAGGCTGTCAGCTATGGTCTTCGAATCTCCTGCCTCAAGTGGGACAAGAGACAAAAATGTCGATACCATTAACTGCCGGTGGGAACTAAAATAATTAATTACAACACCTAAAAAGAATAAATACGAGTATTATTTATATTTATTAATTCATAAATATTATTTTTACTTACCAAGAGACTTGCAAAGACCGACATCAGTACTTTCGTCTAGCAATAAACTAAATTGAGCATCACCAATATCAGTTTTGAACTCCTCCAGAAAACATGGTCCCAAAACATTTTTTATTATACTCGTACACTTCGTTCTGTGAACTTTAACTTTGTCTCCATCAAATTTTGTGGAGCACAATATTCCCAAATGGTCAATTGGTGAAATTGCAGAATGGGTGGCAATGTACAAACATAAGGCTGCTTCTTGTTGTTTCACTTTGAAATTCACATTTACTGGAAACTCAATTTTATTTTTTTGAGTAAAGCAGCTTGTTATGGTCTTATGTTTGCTTGTTTTAGCATGTGCATTCAAATCGTACAATTTTGCAACAATGCTGGATTTGCAATATCTGCAATAACATTTATTTTCATCGTTTGGATCTAACGTTAGCCAATCCTTAAATAATGGATTTTGAAGCCAGGCGTTACGTGGTTTTTGTTTATATTGAATTTTCGGCATTTTCTTTTTGTTGCGTCTTTAGCTTTTAAATGTAAGTCACCAAATTGCGAAATTCTTTTTAGTGATGGAAAAATATACAAAAAGAACTATATCGGTTTCCTGTATTTCAATAGCTATCGATTAATGCCACGTTTCACGTTTAAGGAGTTCTACTAGACATTTAAATAATTCTATAAGTGACCAGTTTGAATTTCAAAAAGGCAAAATTTCCTGCCAGCAGCTAGATCAAAATTTTTCCTGCATTTGACAATTGAAAAATGCCAGATCTGGCCAGTAAAAGGCTAAATTGGCAGCACTGGCTGCCTCTTGTACACGTAATGTGTATAAAGTAAAAAGCCTATATCTCCGCTGTTTATGGCACGATCGCAATAAAATTTGGACAGTCTGTGTATTTTGATAAAATGCATTAAGCTTTTTAATATAGTTTACATAACTTTATAAATTTCGGAGCTATACGTTTTTTTCAAATAGCTCCTCCAAAAAGGGGAGCAGCAAAAATTTAAAACAAACTTGATCTGCGTGCAGATATAAGAAGTCTAAATCCCAAGTTTGGTGTCTCTAGCTCTTATAGTCTCTGAGATCTAGGCGTTCATACAGACAGACGGACAGACGGACGGACAGACGGACATGGCTATATCGACTCCTTTAGTGATCCTGACCAATATTTAGGTAACTTTTGGGGGTCTGCCACGCCTCCTTCTGCCTGTTACAGAAAATCGCACTCGCACAAAACTATAATACCTTTGTACCTTTGGTACATGGTATAAAAAGTTCATGAGATATAACGTCTTTTTCAACGAGCAATGGCTCATATCGCTTCACGCGATTACCTTTTGGACTAAAAATAGCTTCTAATTCATTTCAGAGAATGATGACTATTGCATTCTCTGGTCTGGAACCTACCCAAGCATTCCTTTACATGGATGATTTAATCGTAATCGGTTGTTCCGAATAACATATGCTTAAGAATTTAACAGATGTTTTTGAGAAATGTAGGAAATATAACCTAAAATTGCATCCAGAAAAATGCTCATTTTTATACCCGCTACCCATAGGGTAGAAGGGTATTATAACTTTGTGCCGGCAGGAAATGTATGTAACAGGTAGAAGGAAGCATTTCCGACCCTATAAAGTATATATATTCTTGATCAGGATCAACAGCAGAGTCGATCTAGCCATGTCCGTCTGTCTGTCTGTCTGTCTGTCTGTCTGTCTGTCTGTCTGTCTGTCTCTCTGTCTGTCCGTCTGTCCGTATGAAACACTGGATCTCAGAGACTATAAGAGATAGAGCTCTAATTTTTTTTCGACAGTATTTCTTATGCTTGCACGCAGATCAAGTTTGTTTCAAATTTTTACCACGCCCACTTCCGCCCCCGCAATTCATAAAAAAGCGTATTAAGCATATAATTTTAAAGCTAGAGTCGAATTTCGGTATGTATATTAAGAACTATAGTCTGTGTGATTTTTGAAAATTTGGTTGCGATCAGATAAAAATTGTCGAAGTTATTAAATAAATAATTTTGTATGGCCACAAACGGCTGCTGGCAGCATTCCTCATTTGGTTGACCAATTAGACCAACTAAATATTCTTATCAGTTCTGTGGTTGTGTTCGAAAAAGAATCTTATAAGATATTCGAGAAGCAATTTTAATAAATGGTAAAAATTATTAGCCGCTTAAATGCAATAATAACGCGTTTTTACACACATAGATACATGTGTATGTATTTTTGTATGCATGTGATTATATTACACTTGCATTTGCATTTGTCCGTTATGTTCAAAATTGTATTAACTGTTTTTTCTGGCGTCCTGACGCTTTTCTGGTTTAAGTATGGGTAGCGGGTATCTCACAGTCGTGCTCACTCGACTGTAGCTTTCTTACTTGTTTATGCATGAAGTGACTTTTCTAGGTCATAAATGCACTGATAAAGGAATACTTCCAGACGACTAGAAATACGATGTCATTATGAACAACCCAGTTCCGCATGACGCGGACAGTGCTAGACGGTTCGTAGCATTTTGTAATTATTATAGGCGTTTTATAAAAAACTTCGCCGACTATTCACGGCACATAAATAGATTATGTAAAAAGAATGTTCCTTTCGAATGGACAGATGATTGTCAAAATGCATTTGAGTATCTAAAAACAAAACTCATGGAACCCACATTACTTCAATATCCAGATTTCTCTAAAGAATTCTGTATAATTACAGATGCAAGGAAACAAGCATGTGGAGCGGTTTTAACTCAAAACCATAATGCACTCCAACTCCCCATTGCTTATGCATCCAGAGCATTCACTAAAGGAGAGAGTAATAAGTGTACTAATGAGCAGGAATTAACTGCAATACATTGGGCAATACTTCATTTTAGACCATATATATATGGAAAACACTTTTTAATAAAAACCGGCCATAGACCTTTAACCTATCTATTCTCGATGATCAATCCCAGCTCAAAACTGACGCGTATGAGGCTAGAATTAGAACAGTATGACTTCACAGTCGAATATTTGAAGGGTAAAGATAATTATGTAGCTTATGCGTTATCAAGAATAACCATCAAGGAACTACAAAACATAACTGGCAATATTAAACAAGTCACTACGAGATATCAACAGACAGAAAATCCGCGCGGAAAACACAGAAATAGAATTGCCCAGGCAAACTATTAAAAAAGCTTCTAAGCCCAGCGTTTACGACGTCATAAACAATGATGAAGTACGCAAAGTAGTGACCTTGCAGATTAAAGATATGCTATGTTTCCTTAAGCATGGTAAGAAAATAATCGCAAGATATGATGTGAGCGATTTATATACTAATGGAGTTATTGATTTAGGTCAATTTTTCCAAAGGCTTGAAACGCAAGCCGGTATGAATAATATCAGCCACATAAAATTGGCACCGTGGGAAAATATCTTTGAAAATATTTCGATAGATAATTTCAAGTTAATGGGCAATAAAAAATTAAAATCATTAACAGTAGCGCTACTCAACCCGGTGACCCAAATAAAATGTCTTAAAGACAAAGAAGCTGTTCTGTCAAAATTTCTTGATGATCCTATCCAAGGAGGTCATACTGGCGTATCGAAAACTCTGGCCAAAGTACGAAGACATTATTACTGGAAAGGTATATCTAAAGATATAACTGAGTACGTAAGAAAATGTCCTAAATGTCAGAAATCTAAAGTTACATCTCATACAAAGACCCCTTTTACGATAACAGACACACCAATAAATGCTTTCGACAGAGTGATAGTGGACACTGTTGGTCCACTTCCCAAATCAGAAAATGGTAATGAATATGTAGTCACTTTAATATGTGATTTATCAAAATATTTAGTTGCCATACCAATTGCAAATAAAAACGCAAATACCGTCGCTAAAGCTATTTTCGAATCATTTTTTCTGAAGTACGGTCCAATGAAGACGTTCATTACGGACATGGGAACAGAATATAAGAATTCAATTTTAACTGATCTGTGCAAATATTTGAAAATCGAAAATATAACATCTACAGCACACCACCACCAGACAGTTGGAACAATAGAAAGAAGTCATAGATCTTTGAGTATATACGATCTTACATATCGGTTGATAAAACTGATTGGGACGTATGGCTTCAATATGTTGTCTTTTGTTTCAACACGACCCCCTCTATGGCACATAGTTATTGTCCATATGAGCTAGTTTTTGGTAAGACAAGTAATATACCAAAACACTTTAATAGCATCTTTGAGTATATACGATCTTACATATCGGTTGATAAAACTGATTGGGACGTATGGCTTCAATATGTTGTCTTTTGTTTCAACACGACCCCCTCTATGGCACATAGTTATTGTCCATATGAGCTAGTTTTTGGTAAGACAAGTAATATACCAAAACACTTTAATAGCATAGATAACATAGAACCAGTATATAATATAGATGACTATGCTAAGGAGAGTAAGTATAGATTAGAAATAGCTTACAAAAGAGCTAGAGTTATGTTAGAAGCAAATAAGAATAGAAATAAACTACTATACGATCAGAAAGTAAGGGATATAGATATATCCGTAGGTGATCAAGTTTTGTTAAAAAACGAAACAGGTCATAAGCTAGATCCCAAATATACAGGTCCGTATAAAGTAACGGAAATAAGAGATAGAGATAACATAGTAATAACAGGTAATAAAAGTAAGAAACAAACAGTTCATAAGGATAGACTAAAAATCTTTATTTTATAAATTGTACTTAGTATGGCCATACGTAGAAAAATAAATATACATAGCTAAACACCTAGATAGTTACATGCATAGTTTCTTGCATTTTTTCATACAACTTTTTATAAATAAAATTTTATTAAAATAACTTCATTGTATTACGTTATTTTTCAAAAGGAGGGAGATGTAGTATGCACTGTACCAACAATACTTAAAGGGTACACACTGTAACACTTTGTTGCAGTGTTTACATAATTCATGGTCCCGGTCAAAAACTCTAAGTGGCCGAAATATGAACCGATCGCTATGGCTCAGGCCACATATACATATGCATATGCCTGCGAGCAGCGCAGCTACGAGACTTATCCTTAATTAAAATTAAAAGAATATTATAAGAACAGATTCAATCCAACCCTTCGAGCGGCACCATAGCTGCTCTCAATATTAAAAACCTTGAATAAAGAAACACTTTAAATCAAACCAAACGAATCTATTTACTTCACTAGCTTATTTTATCTCTCAAAATCTGGCAGCTCTGCTTGGCCATGAAGGTGACCGTCCCGGACGAGGCAGACCATGCAGCGCTAAAACTTCCAGAATTCGGCAGATCGTGAAAAAGCGGATCACTCGGAATTGCAGAGTCTCGGTCAGAAAAATAGCCCGTGGAATCGGAGTGAATCGAGAAAGTTTTCGGTTGATTGCAAAAAATGAACTTAATCTCAAGCCCTACAAGCTCCAAAAAGTGCAGCTTCTTACGGATGACAATAAGCGCGTGAGACTCCAAAGATGCCGTCAGCTAAAGCGTAGGGCCGCAGGTCAAAAATGGAAGCTTATTCTCTTCACGGACGAGAAGATATTCACCATCCAACCAGGCGCACAATCACCCAAACGACAGAAGCTGGTCGGCTGAAGCTCCAGGTACCTCTGCAATAATCGAGCGCCGTCAATGTGAGCAGTCTTTAATTGTTTTGTGGTTTTCGGAGGAATATGCGCCACCGGCAAAACCCCCTTGTTTTCATCGATCAAGGGGTCAAAATCAATCAGAAAGTGTACCGCCGGGACATTTTGGAACTGTTGTGCTTCCTTGGGCCCAGCAGCTTTTCGGTGATACGGAGTGGAGCCCATAGAGTCAAATTGACTCAGTACTTGTGATAAGCCAACTTTATCACATCCAGTGAATGGCCACCTTACTCGCCAGATCTTAATCCGATGAACTACAGTGTGTGGTCTGTTATGGAGTCCAGTGCATGTGCTAAACGCCACATAAGTTTGGAGGCGCTAAAGCAATCATTTGTCCAAGAATGGGATCGATTATCGGAAGAAGAACTGCGGCCCATTGCGCTAAATTTCAAGAAACGTTTAGGGCTCTGCATCGCAGCCCAAGGAAGCCAGTTGAATATATGTTAACACAATACCTATTTAATAGTTGTACGAGTACCATATATGTACATATCTGAATTTTTTTATGAAAAAGGTGTTAAAAATGGACAACTGGCAGGTAACGATTTACCTATACAAGACAAACCCAAACTGCCGTTTTTTCGGTTTAAGTTATAGTTTATGAATGTACAGTCAGCGCCACAAAAAAAGCCGCACATAGAAGGTTTACGAATTTTTAACTTTCAGGGCCTGTGGTTTCATTATATGATTGCGGATTCTCCAAAGTTTTTTTTTTAACAAGTTAACTCATGGTATGTTAATAAAAGTGCATACCAATTTTTATTTTAAATTTGTTTTTAATATTAACAAGAAAGGAAGCTAACTTCAGCCTTGCAGGGTATTATAGTTTCAGTCAGAAGTTTGCAACGCAGGGAAGGAGACATCTCCGACCCTATAAAGTATATATATTCTTGATCAGGATCAACAGCCGAGTCGATCTAGCCATGTCCGTCTGTCCGTTTCTACGCAAACTAGTCCCTCAGTTTTAAAGCTATCTGAATGAAACTGCAGTTAGCCTTCTATGTACTCTCACTCGTACATATGTCGGAACGGGCCGGATCGGACGACTATATCATATAGCTGCCATAGGAACAATCGGAAAAATCTACGCAAAAAATGATAACTTTGTCAGTTTTCAACCAATTTTCACCAAATTTGAAAGTTACCGATATTTTAGTATTCCTGAATTTCGATTTTAATTTCATGAAAATTTGCTGACTATACCCTATAGCTTCCATAGGAACAATCAGGAAAATAAAAGAAAAAACCATAACTTTGTCAGATTTCAACATATTTTCACCAAATTTGATAGTTACCCATATTTTAGTATATCTGAATTTTGGTTTTAATTTCATGAAAATCGGCTGACTATATCCTGTAGCTTCCATAGGAACAATCAGGAAAATAAAAAAAAACCATAGCTTAGCCGTGTTTCAAACCATTGCCATCAAATTTGAGATTTGGCAACAAATTATTATTTCAGAATTTCGTTTTTAATTTTTTGTTTAAACTCTGCAAGGGTATACAAACTTCGGTGAGCCGAAGTTAGCTTCCTTTCTTGTTTCTTTTATTTTCCTGATTGTTCCTATGGAAGCTATAGGGTATAGTCAGCCGATTTTCATGAAATTAAAATCGAAATTCAGGAATACTAAAATATGGGTAACTATCAAATTTGGTGAAAATATGTTGAAACTGACAAAGTTATGAATTTTTCTTTTATTTTCCTGATTGTTCCTATGGAAGCTATAGGATATAGTCAGCCGATTTTCATGAAATTAAAACCGAAATTCGGAAATAATACTAAATGGGCAAATATCAAATTTGGTGAAAATGGGTTGAAAACTGACAAAGTTATAATTTTCCTGATTGTTCCTATGGAAGCTATAGGATATAGTCAGCCGATTTTCATGAAATTAAAACCGTAATTCGGAAATAAGACTAAATGGGCAAATATCAAATTTGGTGAAAATTGGTTGAAAACTGACAAAGTTATAATTTTTTTTTGAAAATTTTTCGGATCGTTCCTATGGCAGCTATATGATATAGTCGTCCGATCCGGCCCGTTCCGACATATGTACGAGTGAGAGTATATAGAAGCCTAACTGCAAAGTTTCATTCAGATAGCTTTAAAACTGAGGGACTAGTTTGCGTAGAAACGGACAGACGGACAGACGGACATGGCGAGATCGACTCGGCTGTTGATCCTGATCTAGAATATATATACTTTATAGGGTCGGAGATGCTTCCTTCACTGCGTTGCAAACTTTTGACTGAAACTAATATACCCTGCAAGGGTATAAAAATTATACTTTGACAAAAATATAAATATTTTTTAAGCAATTTAAGCAATCATTGAATTAAGCTCGAGTAGTAGAGTAGATCTTCTTATGTATATGTATATTGCAAAGGCATCCAGTTATGACAATTGCATATCGTTACTTATTAAAGAAACCGAGCAATTAACAGCTCTATATGAGCTTTTTATGTACATATATACTCGAGCGACTCTGACTTTGTAAAATTAAAAGCACCATCTGATACTTCTTTAATGTATGCAAAATGCACATAAAAGTTTTTGAAAATATATCTAACAAGAAAGGAAGCTAACTTCGGCTCACCGAAGTTTGTATACCCTTGCAGAATTTAAACAAAAAATGTAAACCGAAATTCTGGAATAATAATTAGTTGCCAAATCTCAAATTTGATGAAAATGGTTTGAAACACGGCTAAGTTATGTTTTTTTTCTGATGGTTCCTATGGAAGCTATAGGATATGAACGGCCGATTTTCATGAAATCAAAACCGAAATTTAGGAATAATATAAAACGGCTAAATCTCAACTTTAATGAAAATATGTTGAAAACTGACAAAGTTATGATTTTTTCTTTTATTTTCCTGATTATTTCTATGGAAGCTACAGGATATAGTCGGCCGATTTTCATTAAATTAAAACCAAAATTCAGAAGTAATAAAAAACGGCTAAATCTCAACTTTGTTGAAAACTGACAAAGTTATCAATTTTTTCCTAAGAGTTTTTCGATTGTTCCTATGGCAGCTATATGATATAGTCGTCCGATCCGGCTCGTTCCGACATATGTACGAGTGAGAGTGTATAGCAGACTAACTACAAAGTTTCATTCAGATAGCTTTAAAACTGAGGGACCAGTTTGCGTAGAAACGGACAGACGGACATGGCTAGATCGACTCGGCTGTTGATCCTGATCAAGAATATATATACTTTATAAGGTCTGAGATTTCTCCTTCACTGCGGCTGCCAACTTTTGACTGAAATGATAATACTCTGTAAGGGTATAATGATAGGGGTCGACACATAAAATATGGGGGAACAATTAATTGATCAAGATTTTCATTGGGGATCGCCATATTAGATTTTCTATTTCTCTTTTCTTTTCCTTTCTTTCTTTTTCTCTTTTTTCTCTTTGCACTTACATCTCAAACTTTAAATAATCTTTTCTTTTAACCAAGGATTTTAAACAAATATATAGAAGAAACTTACACTACACAGAACTATATCTACTTAAATTTAAATTTTCCCGTCGTGATTGCGCCTGCGCACGACTTGCGCTCTGGCGAAACTAACTTCTATCGCCGATTCTACTTTCTCTATGCCTCCAAGGGGGACGGACGGAGAAAGGGGGTTCCTAGATTTTTATCTAGGTTTTGTTTGCTTCCCTACGCCGAATAGTAAGCCTATTTTTGGGGTTAACTTTTTTTTTAATACCCCTTTCTAATCAATTTCGGGAGAGGTGCAACAACCATAATAGAAGAAATTCTTAACTGCTGTTCGTTGACGTTGATGCGCCGAGATTTTGGCGATTGTTGGCTGCTGAAAGCGTCTTGCGGCTGCTGGCTGCTGGCTGCTGGAGAATGATAGTTGCTGCTGGAGGTCTCAGTAATTCTGGAGGCTCGAGGCTGCTAGACATTTTTGGAGGCTCAGTTAGCTGCTTTCTTCTTCTGATTTTTCCCTCCGCCGAAAATTGCCAATTCTGCCTTTCATTAAGCACCAAGCCTAAGCCCAAAATTCCCGTCATCAATCCCTTTTCCGATCCTGGACTTTGACATTGACTTACCCAGGAGGGACTCAGCGCTGAGGTTTTTTTTTTATTTAAAAATAATTATCTTTCCCTCGTTTTCCTTTGCAGCGGGAACACGAAATAGGCACCAATACACCGCAACACTCGCGTTTCCTTTTTTATACCCTTGCAGGGTATTATAATTTCAGTCAGAAGTTTGCAACGCAGAGGAGGAGACATCTCCGACCCTATAAAGTATATATATTCTATATCAGGATCAACAGCCGAGTCGATCTCGCCATGTCCGTCTGTCCGTCTGTCTGTTTTAAAGCTATCTGAATAAAACTTTGCAGTTAGGCTTCTATATACTCTCACTCGTACATATGTCGGAACGGGCCGGATTGGACGACTATATCATATAGCTGCCATAGGAACAATCGGAAAAATTTACGAAAAAAAAGTATAACTTTGTCAGTTTTCAACCAATTTTCACCAAATTTGATATTTGCCCATTTAGTCTTATTTCCGAATTTCGGTTTTAATTTCATGAAAATCGGCTGACTATATCCTATAGCTTCCATAGGAACAATCAGGAAAATAAAAGAAACAAGATGGACATACAGTCGGGTGTCCCGACAATAGAATACCATGTACCATTACAAGGCGCGTCCCAAAATTATATAAAAGAAAGATGATAAGAAAAAAAAACTGAGACAAATTTACATATAATGCAAATGTCTTCACATTCAAGAGCAAAGTCGATAGCTCAGTGGGTAAAACTACACATACATTTTTGTAAGCAATTGGCCTGGGTTCGAATCAACCGGAGGCATAAGGAATTTTTTCATTTTCAAAACATTAAGTATAGTTCTTTGCTTGCATTTTTTTTATTTCTTAGTATTAAATACTGTAATTATTTTGATGTACAGGAAAAAAAAAAAATAAAATTTGCTAAAAATAAAAAACTTTTCTATCGTCGCTGACGGGATTCGAACCCATGACAACTAACATTTCAAAAAGACTTCAGCTTAGCCAGCTGCACCACCAACCAATTCAAAATGAGTTATCTTATTTTCATAGTAATGTGAACATAAGTAAAATGTTTAATGAACGTTTTGATTTATTTGGAGCCCTCTGCCTGGGCTGCCTCTTGTACACGTAATGTGTGTATAGAAAAAAGCCTATATTTCCGCTATTTATGGCACGATCGCAATGAAATTTGGACAATCTATGTTTTTTTGATAAAATACATTAAGCTTTTCAATATGGTTTACATAACTTTATAAATTTAGGAGCTATACGTTTTTGTCAAATAGCCCCTCCAAAAAGGGGAGCAGCAAAAATTTAAAACAAACTTGATCTGCGTGCAGATATAAGAAGTCTAAATCCAAAGTTTGGTGTCTCTAGCTCTTATAGTCTCTGAGATCTAGGCGTTCATACAGACAGACGGACAGACAGACGGACGGACGGACGGACAGACGGACATGGGTATATCGACTCCTTTAGTGGTCCTGACCAATATTTAGGTAACTTTTGGGGGTCACGCCTCCTTCTGCCTGTTACAGAAAATCGCACTCGCACAAAACTATAATACCTGTGTACCTTTGGTACATGGTATAAAAACCATAACTTTGTCAGTTTTCAACATATTTTCACCAAATTTGATATTTAGCCATATTTTATTATTCCTGAATTTTGATTTTAATTTCATGAAAATCGGCTGACTATATCCTATAGCTTTCATAGGAACAATCAGGAAAATAAAAGAAAAATTCATAACTTTGTCAGTTTTCAACATATCTTCACCAAATTTGATAGTTACCCATATTTTAGTATTCCTGAATTTCGATTTTAATTTCATGAAAATCGGCTGACTATACCCTATAGCTTCCATAGGAACAATCAGGAAAATAAAAGAAAAAACCATAACTTTGTCAGATTTCAACATATTTTCACCAAATTTCATATTTAGCCATATTTTAGTATTTCTGAATTTTGATTTTAAATTCATGAAAATCGGCTGACTATATCCTATAGCTTTTGTTATGTATAAGCAAATTCTGTTACATCACCCTTATATTTGAAACTCTGTACATTCTATGTTACATACTCCATACATATTGTTATACACACCAATTCCTTTCCCATTGGCAACTCTGCGTCACTCTCAGTTCTCCCAAATAAAATCAGTCTATACCTAGCACTCAACCTGATCGTATCACTTTATATCGCCATACACAACATAATTGGCGACGAGGAAAATAGCCGCAGGAATTATCATTCTTGTGTATAATCGTGTCGATTAGTCGTTGAATTTAATCAAGATAATTGAAGACGAGAAGAAAAACAGAAATTAGCCGCAGGAATCATCATTCTTGTGTACAATCGTGTCGCGTAGTCGTTGATATACATACATCAAGATGTCGGCAGATACAAATCTTTTAGAAACAATGCTTGCTCATCAGCAAGCTTTTGTTCTTTTGGAACAACAACGTAACTGGATGCAAGCATTACTCGAAAAAAATGCTTCTCCAAGTGCTAGTGATTCAAGCCACGCGGGTGAATCGTCTATGTGTCCTCCGTTCCACAAATTCGACAAAGACAATCAAAATTGGGTGTCATACCTTGAACAATTATCCCAGCACTTCAACGCGTACTCGGTTAGTGCAGATCTAAAACAAAAAGCCTATTTCCTTTCCTGGTGTGGTATCAATGTGTTTGAACTACTTAAAAATCTATTCGGGAGTAACAATTTAAGCATCTTCACATACAAGGAGCTCACAGACAAGCTTACTGAACATTTCGCCACCAAACGCCATATTGTCGCAGCTCGCTATGAGTTCTCCAAGAGAGAGATGAAGCATTCACAAACACATTGAGAGTGGGTAGCCGATTTGCGCGGGATCGCTCGTGAATGCCAATTTGTATGCAACGCTAATGGTTGTTCGTCAAACTATGTAGATGAAATGATACGAGATCAGATCATAGTACATACCCCTTTTGAGGCCGTTCGGGCATCTGCTCTTCAAAAGTCACAGCCAACTCTTGAAGATGTACTCATAGTTGCAGAAACCTATGAGACAACAACAAAAACCATTGCAGCGCTGAAGGAGACCGTCCAGAGGCCGGATCCAATAAATGCATTACACACATACAAAAAGAAGCCAGAGAGCACTGGGAGCTTTGCTAAAACGAACAAAAGTGACCTAAAATCATGCTCGGGCTGTGGACACTCTCATCAGAGGGAGAGCTGCAAGTTTCGTGATGCCGTATGTCACAAATGCGGTAGAAAAGGCCATATAGCTGTAGTCTGTATGTCAAAAAATGCAAAGAAAAAGTCCAGCAACAGCCAAGCAAACGAAGTGGAAGAGATCGAAGCGGTATACAGTGTCACAGGTCAGGTCCAAAATCAACCAAACAGGAAAATCATTGATCTCAAGATATTTGATCAATTGATTTCGTTTCAAATGGACTCCGGAGCAACAGCATCAGTCATAAACTCCAATACATACACCTTGCTCAACAAGCCGAAATTGCAGAAGTGTTCCCGCGTTTTACATGCATTTGGGCATACACCCATACCATTGCTAGGGGAACTGCTGTCGCAAAATGCGGTGAAAGAGAAAAAGAAGTGGTCATAATCGTAGCCAATGTCGGAACGTCGACCAATCTTTTCGGTATGGATCTATTTAAAGCATTTGGATTCGATATCGTGCAAGTGTCAAATATTTACGAGGTGCAGTACGACAAAGTAAGTGACCTCTGCAACAAATACAAGGATGTATTCGAACCTGTCATGGGTGTCGTACAAAATTTCAAGGCCAGCGTATTTTTAAAATCTTCGGCAACGCCAAAATTTTATAAAAGCCGCCAAATTCCATTCGCACAAATGGACAAATTCAAAGAAGAGGCAGACAGGCTTACACAAGCAGGAATTTGGAAACCAGTCAAGTTCAGCAATTGGGCATCCCCGATTGTGCTCGCACCTAAGCCAGGTGGCGATATTCGTATTTGTGGCGATTTTAAGCAAGCAGTCAACGCACAAATAGACATCGAACAGTATCCATTACCAACAAAGGAATCTCTGTTTCACATTATTCGACATGGCAAGCAGTTCAACAAAATAGACCTTAAGGACGCGTATCTACAGATGGAATTGGATGAATCTTCAAAGAAAATCATGGTCGTTAACACACCACTGGGCTTATTTCAATATCAGCGTCTTCCTTACGGAATTGCCAGCGCACCGGCAATTTTTCAGAGATACCTTGAGCAGCTTCTGAAGGGCATTGAGGGTTGTGGTAACTATTTAGATGACATCATTATCTCAGCACCTACAAGCGAAGAACATCTGAACCGTATCGAAAAAGTTCGAAGCGTTCTGCAGGAAAACGGCATCAGATGCAAAAGACAAAAATGCTTCTTTTTCAAGGACGAAATCGAATATTTAGGACGAAGAATCAGCGCAAACGGGATTCTTCCAGACAGCTCAGGCTTAGAGGCTGTAAAATTATTGACTCCGCCTTCTAACTTACAGCAATTGGAAGCATTCATGGGTAAAGTAAATTATTACTGTAACTTTATTCCGAACTATTCGCAGTTGGCTGCTCCATTGAACCAACTTCGCAGAAAGGATGTAACCTACTGTTTTGGTCCACAACAACAAAAGGCGTTCACAGCTCTAAAATCTCACATCATCAACGCAACGCATCTAGCACATTTCGACGAAAATTTACCTCTAGTGCTTGCCACAGATGCTTCATCTTTCGGGATCGGCGTAGTTCTTTCGCATCTTCTTCCTGATGGCTCAGAGAGACCCATTGTTTTTGCATCGAAAACTTTAGACAAGCATCAAGTGAGGTACAGCCAAATCGAAAAGGAAGGTCTTTCCATAATATTCGGAGTAAAGCGTTTTCATCAATACTTATACGGAAGAAAGTTCATCCTCATAACAGACCACAAGCCGCTTGTAAGCATTTTTAATCCAGGCAAGCATCTTCCTTTAATGACGTCAAACAGGCTACAACGTTGGGGCATCATTCTCATGGCCTACAGCTACGATATCAAGTATCGATCCACATCTGCACATGGCAACGCAGATGCGCTTTCGCGCCTTCCGGTGGGTACAGATCCCGATTTCGACAAAGAATAGGAAGCTTGTAACGCTATAGTCGAACTTTCACCACCGATTAATTCATTGTATATTCGCAAACACATGGACAACGACAAAATTCTCCAGCAAGTCCTGCAGTATGTTTCCACCGGATGGCCAGAAAAACTCCAACAAGGCAAAGAAGACTTATTGCCATATTTCAACCGAAAATTTTCCCTTACAATCAACAAAAACTTACTCTGCCTACAAACAGACAATAATCGTATTGTAATTCCAGCCAGTCTACACGCCCATATCCTGAAGCTTTTACATGAAGGACACTGGGGCATTGTTCGCATGAAGCAACTGGCTAGACAGCATGTTTGGTGGCCTACCATAGACGAAGACATCAAAAATACCGCACAGTCATGCGGCATCTGCAAGTGCAACAATCCTGCACCACCGCGAGAATACCAGAGTTGGCCAGCAGCAACAACAGCATGGGAGCGAATTCACATCGACTTCGCCGGCCCAATCTTCGATGCGATGTGGCTTATATGCGTAGACGCCTACTCACAGTTTCCATTCGTCGTTCAAATGTCATCCACGACGACCAGCAACACGATCGCAGCATTATCCTCAATTTTCGCCATCGAAGGATACCCAAAAACCATGGTCAGCGACAACGGTCCTCAGCTTACAGCTGATGCTTTCGCAGAATTCTGCAAGCTACACGGAATAAAACATATCACCACAGCACCGTTCCACCCAGCATCCAACGGATTAGCAGAGCGTTTTGGTCTACGCTCGAAACTATGCAAGAGGAGAAAAGTGGATTGAAGGCGTAATTGACCGTCCAATTGGAAAAATGCTTTTCATCTTTCGCACCACAAATGGCTATATCAAGCGTCATTTTAACCAGCTAAAACCGAAGTTGTCAGAAGATAACCACATCGAGAAGACTCCAGAGTTTTGGTGGATGCCTGAACTTCCAAAACCGTGTTCCAGTCAAGCACCACAACGGCAAGACCCACCATCAATCCTGCCAGCCGTTCAGTGTCCTGAGTCTGTTCCAGCATCTCGCCCTACAGTGCCTATTCAGCATCCGCAGCAGATTCAACGAACGCGCCGTTATTTTGGCATACCAGTACGCCAGAGCTCCAGAGTTCGCCAAGAAGTCGATCGTTTTCAGCCAAAGGACTTTAGAAAACCCAAACTTAAGTTTAATCGTTGATAATTAAGGGAGGAGATGTGTTATGTATAAGCAAATTCTGTTACATCACCCTTATATCTGAAACTCTGTACATTCTATGTTACATACTCCATACATATTGTTATACACACCAATTCCTTTCCCATTGGCAACTCTGCGTCACTCTCAGTTCTCCCAAATAAAATCAGTCTATACCTAGCACTCAACCTGATCGTATCACTTTATATCGCCATACACAACAGCTTCCATAGGAACAATCAGGAAAATAAAAAAAACCATAGCTTAGCCGTGTTTCAAACCATTGCCATCAAATTTGAGATTTGGCAACAAATTATTATTTCAGAATTTCGTTTTTAATTTTTTGTTTAAACTCTGCAAGGGTATACAAACTTCGGTGAGCCGAAGTTAGCTTCCTTTCTTGTTAAAATTATGAATGATGAATATACCATTTATAATGTAAATGTATAAATGTAATTATCCGGCTTCGGCTCGTCGGCTACGGGGGTGATAGTCTTGCTCAGATCTCGGGATGCCTATACATAATTTCAATAACAATAAATGCGTGAAACACACAAATAAAAGCTTTGGAAAAAAAATGAAGCCCTCTGTAGCGACAGCCCAAGTTTTCCTTCCGTTTGATACGCTGCTGCGCGGTGTGGTGGGGGCTCGATCGGAGTATCGTTCGGAAAATCGTTCGGAACAGCAGCTCCAGATGCTTTGCTGCTGGCTGCAGTCCGTTCCGCCGGCGTCGTTCCGCTGTGTTTTAGCCTGCCCCTCTCCTCCCTGGGCCGTCGAATAGTACCCTTGCTGCCTATAAAACACCCAAAAAATGACTATGCGCTTGGGCTTTCGCGGCTCAGTGGCCAATAAAAAAAACTTTCCCTTGGCACTTTAAGCACTCGCGAATAGTTCCGACGTGGGTTTAGCGCACTAGTTAAAAATCGAACTTTATATCTCAGCAGCCAAAAATGGATAACGCTGGGAAAGTGGCGGTAACCCCCATGAGAATGTGGAAGAAATGGGGATCGTTGACCGTTTGTCCATGCCTTATCTATAGATATAGCTTTAGTGGCTACGCAGCCTCTCGACTCCAGATTAACCAACAGATGGCGCTAACAAAAGTATCTTTCGCTGAGCAAGCGTTACAAATGCTAGTTAGGCTTATTTGAGCAACATACTTTAATTATATACTTTTAATTAAACGCACAATTGCATTTAGTGAGCTCATTTAATGTTTTTTACAAAACTAAACATTTTTTTTACCTGGCAAATTCCGAAACGAATATTCATTTAACTTTAACTAGTTGATAACTTTTATTCGGTCTCGGCTACCAAGCCAAGAGCTCAATTACGTAATTTTATTTTTGGAGCACAAAAAAATGGTTTATTTACTCTTTTCTCGCTCGTGCTTCCTTTGGAGCAGGTCCCGGGTTGTCAGCCAAGGACCGAGAACCAAGAGCAAGGACCAGAACAGCCACAATATTGTAATTTGGCTGCCAGTCAGCAAGAAAAACCAGGAAAAAAAAAACAAAGAAATCGGCGGAAAAATCTACTTTGTGCAAATAAATGCAAAATAATATTACGAAAAGTTGGCCGTAAAAAGATGCCGGCCCAGTCGAGCAAGCGGAGATTGCAAGGAGTCAGTGTACTCTGAGTGGATGGTCCTTCCGCCCTCCTCCTTTATACTATATACCCCCCTCCCGCTGCTCCTAAAGGAACGCACTTCATTTCTAAATGGAATTTCGTCCTCTTGGCAAGGGCCAAAAGTTTTTTGCTTGCTTTTGCCTGTTACTTGGCCATTGATTTCAATTTCATTTCGCCCAATTGCCTTGGCTTTGCTATTTGCAAGCAGTGCGCCGGCCTTTCCCCAAGTATATGGTTGAATGTTCAATTCGTAAAATATGTAAATTGTTGTTTCTAAATTGGCAACTAAAAAAAATGCTTCAGGTCTTAATTGATTTTTTGTGAATAAATTTTATTATTCCATATGCAGGGACTTCTGGTGGTCTACGTATTAGGGGAAGATAAGAGGAGTGCCAGCAATAGGCCGGCACTACCGCGTGTACTTTCAGGATCAATTTGGTTCAATGCGCCTAAGTCGGAGATTCTAGTGGCGGTGGCGGAATCGCAGGCGACGCACGGTCTTGTAGCGATATCCGTCCTTGGCCAATTCGGTTCCCTCCTCGGCGGCCTTCGGCTCGGCTTCAGCAGGAGCAGGAGCAGCGGCCTCAGCGGGTGGCAAGTATGCGCTGTCGACAGCAGCGGCAGAAGCCTCCTCATCGGCGGCTTCACGACGGTGACGGCGAAGCTTAAGGCGACGCACAGTCTTGTAGCGGTACCCGTCGTCTCCCAGAACGGTCTTAAGCTCCGGAGCCAGGGCAACCTCTACGGGCGGCAGATACTCGTTGCTGGGCTCTGCAATCTCGGGGACATCACGGCGGTGGCGGGCGCGGAACTTAAGCTTGCGCACGGTCTTGTAGCGATAGCCGTCATCGGCCACCTTGGTGTCCCCTATGGCGGCGGCATCCACAGGCGGCAGATACTCCTGGCTGGGAGAGTTGTCCACGGGTGGCAGATACTCCTGGCTGGGCACCTCTCGGCGATGGCGTAGCTTCAGCCGACGCACGGTCTTGTAACGATAGCCATTCTCGGAAAGCTGTGCGGCCTCCGCCTCTCCAACCGGCGGCAGGTACTCAGCGGACGGCTCCAAGGCGGCAGGATCAGCCGATTGGGCGGCAACAAGGGCCACCAGGCAAAGGGTAAGGGTGCCGATGAAAAGTTTCTGCATGGTAATGAATCAATTAGTACTTTCTTTAGAAGTATGAGCCTAACTAAATTATTAATATGATCAGGAGCCTATGAATGCCACAGAACTTTAGTATATTAACCTGCAAGTTGAAAGGACATTCGGCAAGATTTATACCACACTCTGATCGCTTTCGTTTTGAATTTATTTAAATAAAAATTCAATATTTGAAAATTAAACCCCTTTGAGGTTTTGTGCTTTTAAAAACTTACCATTTTGAATCAATTGGCTATTCTAAAAGGGACTCGTAAATTGCTCTAGCTCACTGTGCTGCTGTGTCGAAGGTATTGAACCCAATGATACCTTGCTCTAGCTCGGCTCGCACATTTATAGCCAAGACTCGGCCGAAATCAGGTTTTCATTACCAATATCGGTGGTAACTTGAAATGCGCATAGAATAAAATCAATCAAGCCTCCAAGATCAGACTCAAATAACCACTTTAACGATGACGGTGGTGATGGCTCTAGCCAGCTAGCCGAGAATTCGTTGGGTCGTGATCCGATCGTGAAAGTCCGCCTACGAGCCCCTATTGGCCACGCACTCGAGAGTATAAGTATCTATTTTTGTATATGGTTTTCGCTGTGAAGTGACCAATTGGACGAAGCATTAATTTGGTAAAGCAACATTCTGATGGCAATAGGCCAAAGCAACGATGAAAGCTCTTTGTAAACTTATGTTATGTGAATATCAACTTTTTGGTTTGGCGGATAAAGATTCATCACCCGTGGTCGGTATATCGATCACTTATCTCGCCACTGTACGAGTTCTCTACTTGAGCATCTCAACGAACCACTTGAGATATTCTCTGACCTTGGGCATTGCTACATTTTCGGCAAATCTGTTTCCCGCTTTCTCGAGAGCCTCTTGAGCTGCTTATGGTCGAGGGTGTATTTTAATAATAGAAATGTTGCCCATATTGGTTGGCTTCGGCATTACCTAACCAAAGTGATGACAGAATATTTTGCTAGTTGCATGGATATCCTCATTCAGAGTATATTTGTGTCAACTTTAGAACTATTAATAAAGCACCTCGCCTTGACGGCTGAATGGAATGTACAATGACCGAAGTCAGCAGTCAAACACGAATGATGACAACGACAATTGGCCGCAGCAATAACATGCAATTTTGCCAAAAATTATACATTAAGCAGGCATTGCATTCTTGCATTCAATTGTCTCTGTGCCACCATTGCAATTATTTGATTGCCGGATAAAGCGAAATTGTTTGTGCTCTGCATAAGGACAATGCCTGGCGGCGTTCGCTCTGCAATGGATGCGACGGACACTTTCATAGGATATAAGGTGCATTAAAACGAAATTAAATGGATGCGGCTACATTGTTGTTGCCTCTGTTGATACTGTCATTGCTGTAAAAAGCCATGCACCTGCTAAATATTTTATCACGTCATCATATGTGACGTGGGAAGTTTCTCCAGCTCTTCCGCTCCTGTAAGGCAATTTTCAGCGCTTTAAGTGATAAAAAAGGAAATAATTTTCTTAAAGTCTAGGAATATGATTGAAACCATTCACCAATTTAATATAATACAAAATGTGCAGCAATTTAAAGGGAGCCTTCAATCGAATACAATTGAGCAGCGGAACTCAAATATACATATATTATAAACTTCCCGTTGATTTTTAAAGATTTTTAGAGTCAGATTTTCGGCACAAAAACCCGGGTTTTTTAGTAAAAACATTCTCAAATCCGGAAAAAATACTCTAAACTTTAAATATTCCGATAAACTGTACTGCGATAGTGTGCCTTATCGCAAAACTAAGTAAATAAATTCCAAAAATTACCTATTTCAACCAAGAAACCCGCATTGGCCCGCTAAAATCTCTAAGCAGATTGCTAGATTTATAGCGACGTTAATGTTTATGCATGTTTATATGTACATACCTATGTATGTGTTCGATATCAGGGCTTTGTAGGCGGAACAGGAATTCAAATAGGTATGTATGTACATATATATGTATGTACATGTGTGCTTTGGCTAGCCTTCAAGTGTTCCCAGTTCCCTGTAAAGTAGGCAATTAATTTGTTAATTGGCGTGAATATTGTTAGGCAAATTGATGACAGTTGGCGAACAGACACAGACCCAAAAGCCTGGACCAGAACGAGCTATTTCCGGAGAAAATTGAATTTTCTCACTGGACAGCCGAGCGACAGAGTAATTCGGTCATCTGAATGGATTGCGAGCAGTCGAGGTCAACATTGGATTAATAAATGGGCGGGCTGCAGTAGTTATTGAATTCCGTCCCGATTTGAGCTTGGACATCGCGCCTCTTCAAGGGAAATCTGTGCTTCTCTCACATGCGTTGTTAATTTTCATTCATGTTAAGGTCCTTTTATGTCTGATGCGACATTGTTCAGCCCTTCCTTTCAAAATGTATTGCGTGTTTCGATTTTATACTTGCCACATGTCGGCTATTCTTTTATGACTGCCCATTGAGTCCATTTTATGAGGTTTTGATCTTATCAGCCTTTACGGCACGGTTCATTTATTATGACCATGTTTGCCGCTCGCATATTTTCGGATAAAGCAAACCCTGCAACAGTGCGTATGATAAATTTTGTAAAGCAGCTCGATGAACAATGCGTTGGACCGTAAATAAAGTAAACTTTAACCGCATCTCCATACGAATGCATTTTTATACTCACAGAAAATCAGCATTTCATTTTTGTCATCAGGCACCTGCTGCTCTTAAGTAGATTACGAAAATGTAGCATACTTTAAAAAATTAGTATTTGAGTTGCTAAGCATATGCATATGTATTTACATATGTATGTCCGTATAATTGGGCACAAGTAAAAGTATCCGGATAACCCAGTTGACCGGCAGCTCTTTATCATTGCCTTTTTAACAACCGCAATTAAAAAGTGAGGGTGCAAGGAGCTTACCAGTTTTCACCCTGATTAACATACATACATAAAGAATAAAAGTTCAGCGCTAAAACATCAAAACCCTTTGATGTCCGTCCACGTCCTTTTGTGGAGTATTTTTCCCCTGCCTGGTCAATGCCAACAAAACATTTAAACGTAATGACCGGACTATTTTCCAAATTGATGTTGATCGTCCTCCCATTGTGTGCACATGGCCCCACCAACTAGAACTATGCCACGGTTTATGCAAAAATTGTTTAAAAACTATTCTCTGGCTCTGCGGTTGTAGAAATTTTATTCACGCTAAAAGTTAATTTCAATTTATTGACCGCATGTAAAATTTTGAACTTTCTGACTTTGACAAACCTCGTGATGTACATATGTATTTAAATTGCATTCGATATGGGTGACCAGAATCATTAGCATTTTTGGTTTTTATTCTATTTGCCAGATGGACATTTTCAATTAATTGGTCTGAACGGTGCCAGAGTGTACAATCGACCTACCAGGGCTCGAGTGCCAAATGAGAATGCATTCACCACGAGAGGTTATTGTTTGTAAAAAATAAAAAAAAATTGGTAATCTTTTAGATGGACGCACTAATTAAAAACGAATATGTACATACATACATATAAAGAACGCCATCAGTGTCGCCGGAACGTCCGCTAACTCTCCCAATTCGGTGATAGGCTTATGACAAATGCATGGAATGCTCAGTGTCCGCCCACTCCTGGGCGTTGGATGGCGCCAAGCGCTTCCTGTTAAATTTTACAGGATTAGGCACTTAACAGCAATTTTACGCACGCATTTTAAATGCATTATGCATTATTTATAACTAAATGAAATGCATACGCATCGAAAACTTTGTAAATGAGCGGTCCTCCGACAAATCGCGGTCCGTCAAGCTCCCTTGTGATCCCTGGCTGGGCTATGTGGTGTTGAAAGCCGCAGGACGAACATGTTGCGCTTAAAATACTTTGCTAATTTGTCGCTAATATTTGCAGGTGGACCTATGCCAGGAGAGATAGATCCCCGCCATAGCCCTTGTGCATCTTTGGTATGTATGTATATATGCATGTTGTTGTTTCCATTGCTGCAGCAGCGGTTTGTCAGCTTGTCGGAAATAACAAATATTTAAACGTATTTAATTAAAACTCACAAATGAAACCACAAACGCAACGTGCGCGCAATAAACGGCCGAAATGCAAAAACCCCGCTGCAGCGCGTTCCCTCTTAGCCCTAATTCTGTATAGCCCATCGCAGGCATTTATTGTTTAATTATTTACCTTTACTGCAGCTCGCAGCTCTCTACGTGAGCCCTTGTGTAGCGCGAACCGTGTTGCATATTCGGAAGCGCACACGGTCGGCGTGGGCGGTTTGGTGAATCGATAAAATGAAAATTGCATCCGCAACACCAACGGAACATTCCCATTTAATCTCGCTATCTACTTAAACACGTCAGCATTTTTAAAGGACACACACCGTCGAATCTGGCCATGTACGAAGCGCCAATCTCTGGGCGCCCCATGTTTACAGTGTGTTCTGGGCATTAAACCCGTGCCATACTTTTAGGATTGCACTCTGGCCGACCGCCCATAGATAAGTTATGTATCTATAACATCTCGCAGTGTAAATTAGTTTTTCTATTTCATATTTTCTCTTTCTCTATTCCATTTAATTAGAAAATAGCTTTTTCTTAAGATATGGGAGTTCAGCTTAGCATAAGTCAGTTCTTAGGATGATGTCAAGCTGAATAGATTAACTTACGACTATTTAAATATAATAAATAAATCTATGGAATTAGGTATAAACTAAAATGAGCTAAATCTACGAGAATTATTATTGAAAACCAAATAAAAACAACAACAAACTAAAATCAAATAAAAAAAATATAAAAAAACCTAAAACCCACATTCATAAAAATATATAATTGATATATACACAAATATATAAAGCAAATAGCATACTTTCAGGGATTGTGTATTACTATATATACATATATAATTGCATACACATTCGGAAATTTCGACATCTAGATTTATGACTCAAGAACACATTATATACATATCATTATATACTGCAAAAGGAATCATTATAAACTCAGAAGTAAAAATACATTTACTATATTTAACCCTATACATAATGGTATGCAGACCAGCAATTAGCTGTTCTTAAGTTATAATTTTATATAGAATATGTTCTGGTTATTGGAAATTATGTCTCATATTCAACACCTGTCAATTTTGTAAATGCTCTAAATAAGTTGGGTTTGCACGAAAATTCGAGAAAAGACAACAATTAATTATGCTAAATAGTCTAAGCTATTTTAATTTGTATGGATTATTAATAAAATTTATCCAATTAATGTGTTTTTGCTTTCAAGTTTACACTTAATTTCCTCTTGAGGCCATTTTAATTAAAAACTAATTTTCGTAATTTCTTAATACAAAAAATGTATACAAGAAAGGAAGCTTACTTCGGCTCGCCGGAGTTGTATACCCTTGTATATTGAATTATAAAATTAAAAACGAATTTCCAAAATAATAAAATGTGGACAAATCTAAAATTTAATAAAAAAAATATTGTTTAAAATATAGTCGTCCGATTACACAGGTCTACAAAGATTGACCTTAAAAAAGTACAGTGAATAAAACCTTCAGATTGTGAAAGATCTCGGTCTGTGTATTTTGAGGAATTTTGGAGGAGGAATTCTAAGGAAATCGCCCTCAAAGTACAAAAAAATTACCTTTTTTGACACTTTTCAAACGCTAATAACACAGAAACCGCGCGTGTGCCAATCTTTCCCCTTTCAGATTTCAGATGGGTCCTGAATTTAGGACGTCAGGTTCAGGAGCTATATAGCTTTTTCTGAACTGATTTTTGAGCCTTTTTTTTCTATGTTGTAGCCCTGAAACTAGAACAAATTTTTTGGGAGTTACATCTGAGTCATCACATTTTGTACTGAGTTCCAGGGCTACAACATAGCAATAATAATTGTAATAAAAATGGCCAAAATCCCAAATTAGGTGAAAAGCAGCAAAGTAATAATTCTTTTCTCTTATATGTATTTCCGATTTTCATGAAATTAAATTCTGGAATAATATAAATTGGCCAGATCTCAAATTAAATTAAAATATCTTGTAAAGTGATAAAGTTATAATTTTTTTCTAAACATTTTCCAATCGTTCCTATGGGAGGTACATAATATATTCGTCCGATCCGGCTAGTTCCGACTTATGTACAAGTGATCATTCAAATAGTAAGAGTATATAAAAGACTAACAACGAAGTATCATTTAGATGGCTTTAAAACTGAGGGACTAGCTTGCGTAGAAACGGACAGACAGGCCATGGCTAGATCGATTCGGCTGTAGATGTAGATGTAGAAGAATATAATGAAAAATATTACATATTGGCGCTATTTTCTTGTAAAGCTTTAAAAACAAGATGGACATACAGTCGGGTGTCCCGACAGTAGAATACCATGTACCATGTAAAGAAAGAGAATAAGAATAAAAAACTGAGACAAATTTACATACATATAATGCAAATGTCTTCCCATTCAAGAGCATAGTCGATGGCTCAATGGGTAAAGCTGCACATACATTTTTGTAAGCAATTGGCCTGGGTTCGAATCAACCGCAGGCATAAGGAATTTTTATACCCGCTACCCATAGGGTAGAAGGGTATTATAACTTTGTGCCGGCAGGAAATGTATGTAACAGGTAGAAGGAAGCATTTCCGACCCTATAAAGTATATATATTCTTGATCAGGATCAACAGCCGAGTCGATCTAGCCATGTCCGTCTGTCTGTCTGTCTGTCTGTCTGTCTGTCTGTCTGTCTGTCTGTCCGTCTGTCCGTATGAAACACTGGATCTCAGAGACTATACGAGATAGAGCTCTAATTTTTTTTCGACAGTATTTGTTTTGCTTGCACGCAGATCAAGTTTGTTTCAAATTTTTACCACGCCCACCTCCGCCCCCGCAAATCATAAAAAAGCGTATTAAACGTATAATTTTAAAGCTAGAGTCGCGAATTTCAATATGTATATTAAGAACTATAGTCCGTGTGATCCCTGAAAATTTGGTTCCGATCAGATACAAATTGTCGAAGTTATTAAAGAAATAATTTTGTATGGCCACAAACGGCTGCTGGCAGCATGCCTCATTTGGTTGACCAATTAGACCAACTAAATATAAACCATAAACCAACTATATATATATATATAAAATATAGCAATTTTAATAAATGGTAATAATTATTAGCCGCTTGAATGCAATAATGACACGTTTTTACACACATAGTGTATGTATTTTTGTATGCATGTGATTATATTACACTTGATTTGCATTTGTCCGTTATGTTCAAAATTGTATTAATTGTTTTTTCTGGCGTCCTGACACTTTTCTGGTTTACGTATGGGTAGCGGGTATCTCACAGTCGAGCTCACTCGACTGTAGCCTTCTTACTTGTTTCATTTTCAAGACATTAAGTATAGTTAATTGCTTGCATTTTTGTATTTCTTAGTATTAAATACTGTAATTATTTTAATTTACTGGAAAAATATATATATATATATTTGCTAAAAATAAAAAAGTTTTCACTCGTCGCCGACGGGATTCGAACCCGAGACAACTAACACTTCAAAAATACTTCAGCTTAGCCAGCTGCACCACTAACCAATTCAAAATGAGTAATCTTATTTTCATAGTAATGTGAACATAACAAGAATGTTTAATGAACGTTTTGATTTATTTGGAGCCCTAGGCTGCCTCTTGTACACGTAATGTGTATAAAGTATATCTCCGCTATTTATGGCACGATCGCAATGAAACTTGGACAATCTGTGTATTTTGATAAAATACATTAAACTTTTAAATATGGTTTACATAACTTTATAAATTTAGGAGCTATACGTTTTTTTTTAAATAGCTCCTCCAAAAAGGGGAGCAGCAAAAATTTAAAACAAACTTGATCTGCGTGCAGATATAAGAAGTCTAAATCCAAAGTTTGGTGCCTCTAGCTCCAATAGTCTCTGAGATCTAGGCGTTCAGACAGACAGACAGACAGACAGACGGACGGACGGACAGACGGACGGACGGACAGACGGACATGGCTATATCGACTCCTTTAGTGGTCCTGACCAATATTTAGGTAACTTTTGGGGGTCTGACACGCCTCCTTCTGCCTGTTACAGAAAATCGCACTCGCACAAAACTATAATACTTTTGTACCTTGGAGTCCAAATAAATCAAACTACAATTCCGTCGCAATATCCTCTTCACTCGCCCGCCTGGTCCCCTTCCCTTCACCTTCTTGGCTTTTAAAATGCATAAATTAGTGCTGGAGAGAGATTGAAATAGACGGGGTTAAGGAAAAATCCGGGCAAAACAATTGTATTTTCCCATCGGACGCCTTTGTTGACCATCCAACGATGGTATGAAGCTCTACACTTGGCATATTCAGGATCGCGGCGCCCTATCCATTCACATTACTATGAAAATAAGATTACTCAATTTGAATTGGTTGGTGGTGCAGCTGGCTAAGCTGAAGTCTTTTTGAAATGTTAGTTGTCACGGGCTCGAATCCCGTCGGCGACGAGTGAAAACTTTTTTATTTATAGCAATTTTTTTTTTTCCAGTAAATTAAAATAATTACAGTATTTAATACTAAGAAATAAAAAAATGTAAGCAAAGAACTATACTTAATGTCTTGAAAATGAAAAAATTCCTTTTGCCTGAGGTTGATTCGAACCCAGGCCAATTTGCTTACAACAATGTACATATGTGCTGCTTTACCCACCGAGCTATCGACTTTGCTCTAGAATGCGAAGACATTTGCATTATATGTAAATTTGTCTCAGTTTTTTATTCTTATTATCTTTCTTTTATATAATTTTGGGACGCGCCTTGTAATGGTACATGGTATTCTACTGTCGGGACACCCGACTGTATGTCCATCTTGTTATATTATATATTTACGTACAAATATAAGAAAAAACAAGTAAGAAAGCTACAGTCGAGTGAGCTCGACTGTGAGATACCCGCTACCCATACTTAAACCAGAAAAGCGTCAGTACGCCAGAAAAAACAGTTAATACAATTTTGAACATAACGGACAAATGCAAATGCAAGTGTAATATGCATGTGATTGTACAAAAATACATACACATGTATCTATGTGTGTGAAAACGCGTCATTATTGCATTCAAGCGGCTAATAATTATTACCATTTATTAAAATTGCTTCTCGAATATCTTTTAAGATTCTTTTCCGAACACAACCAAGAACGGATAAGAATATTAAGTTGGTCTAATTGGTAAACCAAATGAGGCATGCTGCCAGCAGCCGTTTGTGGCCATACAAAATTATTTCTTTAATAACTTCGACAATTTTTATTTGATCGCAACCAAATTTTCAGGGATCACACAGACTATAGTTCTTAATATACATACCGAAATTCTAGCAACTCTAGCTTTAAAATTATACGCTTAATACGCTTTTTTATGATTTGCGGGGGCGGAAGTGGGCGTGGTAAAAATTTGAAACAAACTTGATCTGCGTGCAAGCAAAACAAATACTGTCGAAAAAAAAATTAAAAATTATAGTCTCTGAGATCCAGTGTTTCATACGGACAGACGGACAGACAGACAGACAGACAGACAGACAGACAGACGGACATGGCTGTTGATCCTGATCAAGAATATATATACTTTATAGGGTCGGAAATGCTTCCTTCTACCTGTTACATACATTTCCTGCCTTCTACCCTATGGGTAGCGGGTATAAAAAAACCGAAATCATTTCTGACGTGGCCAAAAGAGGAAAGAAGGCAATCCAATAGAATGGCTTATGTTCGCCATGGCATTGCAGTGGAAGCATGTGAAAAATAGCATTTTTCCGCATATGTGCACTGAAAAGACACAAAAGTCAAACTACAATTCCGTCGCAATATCCTCTTCACTCGCCCGCCTGGTCCCCTTCCCTTCACCTTCTTGGCTTTTAAAATGCATAAATTAGTGCTGGAGAGAGATTGAAATAGACGGGGTTAAGGAAAAATCCGGGCAAAACAATTGTATTTTCCCATCGGACGCCTTTGTTGACCATCCAACGATGGTATGAAGCTCTACACTTGGCATATTCAGGATCGCGGCGCCCTATCCATTCACATGTGATTGCAACTGGGTGTTTGTTTGCATTATCCAAGCAACTTTTGTCTGGCTTTTTGGCTCCGGGTTGCGATTTTTTGGCTCGACTCCTCCACCCGCCCCTACTATTTACTCTTGAAGTTTCCCGAGGCTTAGAAATTAAAGTGGGAAATGAAAAAGCAAGGGAAATAAGAAACAGGGGAAAAGAGAGTATGTTCTTTGCCATTTAACTAAGCCGGTTAGCAAACAGAGTGCATTCTGGACTCGGAACTACACGACCCACCGAAAATCCAAAGGAGCACAAGGAACGAGCGTCTTCACAATCCATGTGCCACGGGGCTAAGCGCACTCGCAAGCTACAAAGAATAAGGTTCGAGGATAAATGATTTGTTCTGTGCTCAAATCTTTATAGAAACAATCGACTGAAAGTTACGTTTTCCAATTCACGTTTCAATTAAAACTTTAGATCAATGCATTTTTATTAATCAAGCAAAGGGCGAAATTCGTTTCTTTTTTGGCTGGTAATAACAATGTATGAGGCTTAGCAACTAACAAGTTTAAACACTAGACGCGCCTTGGGTTCCACATAAAATATTATGATAAAAAATTCCATTTAAATTACGAGAACTATTGTGACAAATATACAAATACTCGATCATTAAAATCTACATATTATAAGTATATTTACAAATATCACAAAAAACGGGGCATTGCAGAAGAATCGGTTGGCGTTTGAAGGTTATTTTAAAATACAGTAAAGTGATAGAGCGAAGGGTGAAATGGTAAAATAGAGTCTGTTGTGAACCTTCTGTAGAAGTCCTGAGGCGCATAGAAATAACAGATCCGCACGGTGGGGCACGCGAGGCACGTGATCAAAGCGCAGAACCGTTTAATTTCAGTGCGCAATCTATTCATCTCTCTCACATAAACGTGCTAGCTAAGAAATCAGAGGAGTCTTTGTTCTATTCAGGGAAAGATGCGAAGTTGAATGGAGCGTAAGCGCGTTGAAACAGTGGGCTCGGGTAATGGGTCTATAATACTTTGGCTACCTACAATCGCGCTTACAGCTTCTCGGAGAACTCGTACGGAGGCGGAAGGCGGCCGTTATCCACCTTGGAGTCCGGCTCGAAGGCGGGATTCTCGTGCTGGCCCATGTTCTGGTCTCGCAAGGCATTGGACGCAGCCTCGGCGTGGTTGCGAGCCCGGGTGATTTGTGTGGAGTTTCGCATGCCGTAGCAAAAGTAGATCACGTATCCGATCACAATCCAGATGAGGAATCGAATCCAGGTGTTCAGGTCCAGCTGAAACATTAGGTACAAATTCGCGAAAACGCTGAGGCAAGGCACAAACGGCACCAGCGGCACCTTGAAGGTGAGTTCGATTGTGGATACGGGCTGCATGCCGATCACGATGCAAATGAGGATCAGCAGCGCTCCCACCAGGCTCAGGGCGACGATCCCGCCGGTGCTGTCTAGGTCAAACACCTTCTGGAATGAGCACCACACCAGGCAGACTATGGCGAACACCACAATGCCCACCTTGGTAATAGC
This sequence comes from Drosophila anomelani, assembly GCA_035045905.1. NCBI lineage: Eukaryota > Metazoa > Arthropoda > Insecta > Diptera > Drosophilidae > Drosophila > Drosophila anomelani. Next base: position 83,321 of record JAWNOO010000162.1, read on the forward strand.
CGAGGTCATCGAGTTGGGCTCCCGGTAGGAGTTGCCGTTGAAGAACTGCCGAATCACATTTGGGGCCCTCACGGACACCACCTTGGTCATCTGCTCATCCTGATAGCGCAGCACCAGCACGCAGATGGCCACGATCGTGTAGGCGAGCAGTGTGCCGATGGACATCATGTCCACGAGTTGGTCCAAGTTGAAGAGCAAGGCCATAATGGCTTAAATGAGGTTAAGGAGGAAAGGAATAAGTCAGAAGTTGTGGAAAACGAAGGGGAAAGCCAACTTACAGGCAAAGATGCCGGATACAATGGTGGCCAGGAGTGGAGTCTTTGTGTAGTTGTGCACCTTGGACAGTTTTTTGAAGAGGATGCCGTCATTTCCCATGGCGTAAAGGATGCGGGGCAGCGGGAACATGGCACCCAACAGACTGGTGCAGAGCGCGAATACCGCGCCGATTGTCACTATCCACTTGATGGTGTACCACTCGACGGCGTCGAAAGCGTGTGGAAACGGAGCGTCCTTGTCCTGAAGGTAGTAGGGCAGCATCATGGTCAGCACCGTGGACACGCCGAAGTAAGAAAGGAAGATAATGATCAGCGACACAACTATCGAGAGCGGGATATTTCGCTTTGGATTGATGGCCTCCTCGCCCGTGGTGGCGATGCAGTCGAAGCCAACAAAGCCATAGAAGCACTTAGCGGCTCCAGCCATGACTCCGGCTATTCCGAAGGGCATAAATCCGCCGGTTCCGAAGCCCTCTGGCACATCCTTCTCCGGAATGCGCCAGTTGTCGGCGTTGGCGTTCATGGCGCCAGCTACTAGGACAATGGCAATTGTCACCAGGTTAACTGTAGTAAAGATGTTGTTCAGGAAGCTGGATTCCTTGGCGCCAAAGGCCAATATACCCGCCAGCAAAAGCACCATGCCGAAGGATAGGAAGTCCGGATAGTCACCCAGGAAGTCAACATCAATGTGCATCGACTCATTCAGTGCCTTAGACATGTCGTTGTTGATCAGCGAGTCGAAGTAGCCGCTCAACCCGCGCGCCACGGAAGCCGTACCAATCACATACTCCAGGATGAGGTTCCATCCGATAGTGAAGGCCACAAACTCGCCAATGGTCACGTAGCTATATACATAAGCGCTGCCCGCCTTGGGGACACGAGCCGCGAACTCCGCATAGCAGATGCCAGCGAAAGCGGATGCAACGGCCGCAATAAGGAAGGAAATGGTCACAGCCGGACCGGCTATGTTATAGGCCACCTGACCGGCCAGAACATAGACTCCGAGGCCCAGTGTACTGCCCACTCCAAGAGCCGTCAGATCGAAAAGATTGAGGACTCGTGCCAGCTTAGACTCGCCCTCGTTGACGTCGTCTGTCTTGCGGCGTGTAAGTGCCTTCCAGAAATTGGCCATTGCTGGAAAATAATTGAATAAGAAAACAAATTGGTTAAAATTTTCCCATGAAATCAGCTTCGGGCACCAAATGTCAATCTAAAACCATCACCCTTACAAAATTTGCAAGCAATGCAAAACGAATGCCCAGTAAAACGGAAAGTAGGAAATAGGATAGCTCAGTCTGTGACACCAAAGCAGAAACATAAAGAACACCTATCCAGCTCGCATCTACTACTTTATCCATTTAGTAACATTAATATTAAACAAGAAAGGAAGCTAACTTCGGCTCACCGAAGTTTGTATACCCTTGCAGAGTTTAAACAAAAAATTAAAAACGAAATTCTGAAATAATAATTTGTTGCCAAATCTCAAATTTGATGGCAATGGTTTGAAACACGGCTAAGCTATGTTTTTTTTATTTTCCTGATTGTTCCCATGGAAGCTATAGGATATAGTCAGCCGATTTTCATGAAATTAAAATCAAAATTCAGAAATACTAAAATATGGCTAAATATCAAATTTGGTGAAAATATGTTGAAATCTGACAAAGTTATGGTTTTTTCTTTTATTTTCCTGATTGCTCTTATGGAAGCTATAGGGTATAGTCAGCCGATTTTCATGAAATTAAAATCAAAATTCAGGAATAATAAAATATGGCAAAATATCACATTTGGTGAAAATATGTTGAAAACTGACAAAGTTATGGTTTTTTCTTTTATTTTCCTGATTGTTCCTATGGAAGCTATAGAATATAGTCTGCCGATTTTCATGAAATTAAAACCGAAATTCGGAAATAATACTAAATGGGCAAGTATCAAATTTGGTGAAAATTGGTTGAAAACTGACAAAGTTATAATTTTCCTGATTGTTCCTATGGAAGCTATAGGATATAGTCAGCCGATTTTCATGAAATTAAAACCGAAATTCGGAAATAATACTAAATGGGCAAATATCAAATTTGGTGAAAATTGGTTGAAAACTGACAAAGCTATAATTTTTTTTTTGAAAATTTTTCGGATCGTTCCTCTGGCAGCTATATGATATAGTCGTCCGATCCGGCCCGTTCCGACCCGTTCCGACATATGTACGAGTGAGAGTATATAGAAGCCTAACTGCAAAGTTTCATTCAGATAGCTTTAAAACTGAGGGACTAGTTTGCGTAGAAACGGACAGACGGACATGGCGAGATCGACTCGGCTGTTGATCCTGATCTAGAATAATATACTTTATAGGGTCGGAGATGCTTCCTTCACTGCGTTGCAAACTTTTGACTGAAACTAATATACCCTGCAAGGGTATAACAACAAAGGAAGCTAATACCCAGAATTTAAACAAAAAATTAAAACCGAATTTCTGAAATAATAATTAGTTGCCACATATCAAATTTGATGGCAATGGTTTGAAACGCGGCTAAACTATGGTTTTTATACCCGCTACCCATAGGGTAGAAGGGTATTATAACTTTGTGCCGGCAGGAAATGTATGTAACAGGTAGAAGGAAGCATTTCCGACCCTATAAAGTATATATATTCTTGATCAGGATCAACAGCCGAGTCGATCTAGCCATGTCCGTCTGTCTGTCCGTCTGTCTGTATGTCTGTCTGTCTGTGTGTCTGTCTGTCGGTCTGTGTGTCTGTCTGTCTGACTGTCTGTCCGTATGAAACACTGGATCTCAGAGACTATAAGAGATAGAGTTCTAATTTTTTTTCGACAGTATTTCTTATGCTTGCACGCAGATCAAGTTTGTTTCAAATTTTTACCCCGCCCACTTCCGCCCCCGCAAATCATAAAAAAGCGTATTAAGCGTATAATTTTAAAGCTAGAGTCGCGATTTTCGGTATATATATTAAGAACTATAGTCTGTGTGATTCTTGAAAATTTGGTTGCGATCAGATAAAAATTGTCGAAGTTATTAAAGAAATAATTTTGTATGGTCACAAACGGCTGCTGGCAGCATGCCTCATTTGGTTGACCAATTAGACCAACTAAATATTCTTATCCGTTCTTGGTTGTGTTCGGAAAAGAATCTTATAAGATATTCGAGAAGCAATTTTAATAAATGGTAATAATTATTAGCCGCTTAAACGCAATAATAACATGTGTATGCATTTTTGTATGCATGTGATTATATTACACTTTCATTTGCATTTGTCCGTTATGTTCAAAATTGTATTAACTGTTTTTTATGGCGTCCTGACGATTTTCTGGTTTAAGTATGGGTAGCGGGTATCTCACAGTCGAGCTCACTCGACTGTAGCTTTCTTACTTGTTTGGTTTAAGTATGGGTAGCGGGTATTTCACAGTCGAGCTCACTCGACTGTAGCTTTCTTACTTGTTTATTTTCCTGATTGTTCCTATGGAAGCAATTGTCCGATTTTCATGAAATTAAAACCGAGATTCGGAAATAATATTAAATGCGCAAATATGAAAATTGGTGAAAATTGGTTAAAACTGACAGAGTAATTATAACTCTGTCAGTTTTAACCAATTTTCACCAATTTTTCGAAGATTTTTCCGATTGTTTCTATGGCAGCTATATGATATAGTTGTCCAATCCGGCCCGTTCCAACTTATGTAGGAGTGAGAGTATATGGAAGACTAACTACAAAGTTTCATTCAGATAGCTTTAAAACTGAGGGACTAGTTTGCGTATAATCGGACAGACGGACGGACAGACGGACGGACAGACGGACGGACAGACGGACGGACAGACGGACGGACAGACGGACGGACAGACGGACATGGCTAGATCGACTCGGCTGTTGATCCTGATCAAGAATATACTTTATAGGGTCTGAGATGTCTCCTTCACTGCGTTGCAAACTTCTGACTGAAATTATAATACCCTGCAAGGGAATAAAAAGTATTAAGTACTACAGTGAGCAAAGTGCAGCTACATATGTGAGAGGCAGTAAAAAAAATGGATTAATTTACATATCCTGATTCACTTTCCCTTAGGAGACTTTGATTTGTTTTGCATGAAAGAATTCGTTACGCTAAACGTGTTCCGTACAGGGCAATAACACCTACATATATATAATATAATATAATAAATAAATAAACGTTGAATACACTTCAACAACTGTCATCAGATCGGAACCGTGCTCTAAGCTTTTTATACCCGCTACCCATAGGGTAGAAGGGTATTATAACTTTGTGCCGGCAGGAAATGTATGTAACAGGTAGAAGGAAGCATTTCCGACCCTATAAAGTATATATATTCTTGATCAGGATCAACAGCCGAGTCGATCTAGCCATGTCCGTCTGTCTGTCTGTCTGTCTGTCTGTCTGTCTGTCTGTCTGTCTGTCTGTCTGTCTGTCTGTCTGTCTGTCTGTCTGTCTGTCTGTCTGTCTGTCTGTCTGTCTGTCTGTCTGTCTGTCTGTCTGTCTGTCTGTCTGTCTGTCCGTCTGTCCGTATGAAACACTGGATCTCAGAGACTATAAGAGATAGAGCTCTAATTTTTTTTCGACAGTATTTGTTATGCTTGCACGCAGATCAAGTTTGTTTCATATTTTTACCACGCCCACTTCCGCCCCCGCAAATCATGAAAAAGCGTATTAAGCGTATAATTTTAAAGCTAGAGTCGCGAATTTCGGTATGTATATTAAGAACTATAGTCTGTGTGATCCCTGTTGCGTAAGAAAGCTGTAAAAAAGCTACAGTCGAGTGAGCTCGACTGTGAGATACCCGCTACCCATACTTAAGCCAGAAAAGCGTCAGGACGCCAGAAAAAACACTTAATACAATTTTTAACATAACGGACAAATGCAAATGCAAGTGTAATATAATCACATGCATACAAAAATACATACACGTGTATCTATGTGTGTAAAAACGCGTTATTATTGCATTTAAGCGGCTAATAATTTTTACTATTTATTAAAATTGCTTCTCGAATATCTTATAAGATTCTTTTCCGAACACAACCAAGAACGGATAAGAATATTTAGTTGATCTAATTGGTCAACCAAATGAGGCATGCTGCCAGCAGCCGTTTCTGGCCATACAAAATTATTTCTTTAATAACTTCGACAATTTTTATTTGATCGCAACCAAATTTTCAGAGATCACACAGACTTTAGTTCTTAATATACATACCGAAATTCGTGACTCTAGCTTTAAAATTATACGCTTAATACGCTTTTTTATGATTTTCGGGGGCGGAAGTGGGCGTGGCAAAAATTTGAAATAAACTTGATCTGCGTGCAAGCATAAGAAATACTGTCGAAAAAAAATTAGAGCTCTATCTCTTATAGTCTCTGAGATCCAGTGTTTCATACGGACAGACGGACAGACAGACAGACGGACATGGCTAGATCGACTCGGCTGTTGATCCTGATCAAGAATATATATACTTTATAGGGTCGGAAATGCTTCCTTCTACCTGTTACATACATTTCCTGCCGGCACAAAGTTATAATACCCTTCTACCCTATGGGTAGCGGGTATAAAAAGCTACAGCACAAGCCTTATTTATTTATTGTTATAATTTAATTTTATTTTTATATTTTTGATCGAAATTAAAAATATGTTAAATCGTGGGTTCTAGTTTTAATACTTCTGATTCAAAGTGATTTTTTGGTTTGCCTTTAAAAAAAATATCACAATTCAAATCAGAATGTTTATTCTTTGTTTTACATGGGGATTAGAGGTTATTCTTGAATTTCTTGTAAATCAAACAGCTGTGCTGCTAGTCTCTTTGAATAGAATAAAGGTGTGCGAACTAATTCGATTGTTAACACCATTAAACGATTGCTGGTTGATAAGTTGTGTGGGAATACCGGAGTCATAATTTTAAAATTTACAACTTTCGCTCTAATCAGGCTAATCAGCTAACAATTCTACAGTAATTTTACCTTCTTTGGCTTTGCCAACCCCCACAGGTCGATAAGCCGCCTCAGGGGACACAGAAACACGCGCCCGGCTTTATCTTATCGGGAGTGGTTCAATGATGGAAGTCCAGATTAACCGATGAAATCGGTGTAAAAGTGCGAAGCACTTGAGTATGTGTTCAAGAGCACAGCAGATTTAAGGCGGTTCTGGGCGATTTCAAGGGTGCCAAGCAGAAGTCATTATTTCTCCGCTTTTGCCCCGATAGCAAACTGCCAGACATCTGTTTGTGAAGTAATTACAATTGAATTAATATTGGAAACCTGTTTTTGCTGCCTTACTTATCTATCGGATGATGGCTGGCAGCTCGGCCATAAAAACAAGAGTGTATCCCTGAGTTTTAACTGAGTTATACTGTCGTTGAATCATCTATGCGAAGGTCACCGCTCCGAATGTATTCATTCCGCTATGGTATAGGTCATTAAGGCCCAATTAATTTCAACCTGTCACTAGAACACGAAGTTTGCTATATACCAAGGCAAATGCACAATAAAACCGCGGAACCATATACATCTAAACCTAAAAGGCAACAAACCAAACCAGCCGACCATTCAGAATCTGTCCCCAAAACAACGGACTGTTCCTTGAGCATGCAAAGCGAGCGTGACTTCTTTTAGTGTTTTTATAATTTATGTTAATATTTGCAGGCTTTCTTTGATAAAATCTCACTTAGAGGCGCGTTGCAATTGTAAATTACACAATTTTATTAGCAGGGCAATAGCTCAACAAGCATTCTCTTTGCTTGGGCTCATGGGCTCATTGGGGATTAGCCATGCAGATAAGAAAATTAGCCGCGATTCGCCACTCTAAACGGATCTGTTTGTTGCACTTGGCAAGGGGAAGAGTCCTTGCTCATTTTTACAGTGTCCATGTGTAGGTGTCCCTGAAATTGACATACTTTTCCTTATGTTTTTTCTCGCGAAATCGAGTCGAATCGAATTGCTCTCCGTTTCACTACGGTCTCACTCACTAACGGAAAGCTGACCAAAAAACTGCCGATCAAGTAACCGCGCGCGACGCGCTCTAAAGTGCTTGTGATCGTCGGCCGCTAGAGGCGGATCGGTTAAAGCTTTGGTTTTCGCTTTTGGCCCGCAGCTGACTAACGCGTCGGCAGATTGTTAACAACTTTTTCCCAACGAAACGAAAGCAGCTGCGTCGCCCTGGGTTTCCGGTTCAATCCGATTCACGCCCGAGGGCACTTTCGAAACGATCGGTTTGGCAGAGAATCGAGAACCGAGAAACCGAAAATTCGGACTTGAAGCCGAATGTTGAACTCGACCAACAACAACTTCCACTTACAGAAGTACGATGGCGCTTGATAGCCTGTGTTAGCAGGTGTAAACGAATCGCTCTGACGTCACTGCGATAAGTCCGTCATTTTATGGCCCTAGCCGGGACCGCCAGCGCTCGTGCCATTGATTAACCATTAACAAGCGGTCCGGGCCTTCATCCAACTGCGGCTTTTTGGGCACACACTCATCGCCCCAGCTCCCACGCTGCCAATGACGCTCCTGATAACCGGACAGACGCCTTAGGCATGCAGGCACGTCCGCGTCCATCCGCCGAAATATGCGCTGCACGAGCTTTGCCCCTCACCAAACGTTAGCCATGATTTTCAGTAGCTAACTCGTCGTAAACAAAATGCCTGTAACTTGCTTAGAATTCATTCGATTGCACGCATGTGGCAATGATCACGACCTTGACCAAGTTGGCTGGGCAAAGCACCATCCTCGGTGGCTCAGGCCGAAAGATACGGCGAGAAGTCTGGAAACAATTGGCAGCTGCTACCGAGTGTGCTCAGCTGAGTCTGGCACTCTGAACCGCATTAATTTGTTATTTTCCATACCATAAGTGGGACTAGACGCTTTTCCAGCCGACTGCGAATAGTCGATTTGTCAAATATTCATCAGTTACACATGAGAAAAAGTTGTAGATGATATAATAAACCTTTTGAGGTTTAATTTATCAGTTGACCCTTTATAAATAATTCTCCATAAAATCTTTTTAAAGCACAAACTTATCTTGCATGATTTTTCCCATCAGTGGTTACGTAGAATATGACAATATGGCGTTGATATTTTTATATACATCAATTTGTAAGCCTTTTTAGGTAAAGCTCCTACTGGCTCCATCGACTTGGTTCTAAATTAGAGTGTTTCCTGAGCATTTTATTGAGTTTGGGCCAATCTTAACGGATTCACAAAAATTAACATATCGAAATATACCAAATAAATGGTTATGCATTCGAACGAGTTGTGCTTGGATTATAATGGCAAAAAGGGCTTTCTTCCTTAGTTCTGCGGAATGCAATCACTTCTGCTTGGGAAAAGGGATGCAGATTGTGGATTGATATTATTTTCCAATCAGCAAAAAATGCTTGCTGCGTAGTTAAGTCACATATTGGCTTGTCAGTGCGATATCGAGTGCTTTGTTTTCCGTGTAGAGTTAATTGCTCCGAAATCATTATAAATTCCTAGCTCCAGCCAGAGCCAAAGCCCAGGGCAAGACCAATGACTTGTCAAAATACTTCTCGAATGCCAAGCATGGGCCAAAAGAGACCCGCTCGCAGACAATGAACAGCCGAGACCGATAGAGACCGGCTCTCAGAAAGACGGGCATGAAGGCAGAGGCGGAGTTGGCGCTGGTGTCGGTGTCGGGTGCGAATATGCTAGTAAAACTTGAAAAACAAATCACGCAGCGCCGCAAATATCTGAAAATCTTGTTTGCTGTCCACAGTCCGGCACTGGGCCTAGTTAGCTGCAACGTGAATCCCCAACTAGACATCGGAGCTGCGATTACATACACATGTTTGTCCCCACACACCGGTGCGGATGTGGGCCAATGCAATTCGATGGGGTGGGCGGGAATTAATTGAATGTTGACTGCGGTGACTCCGCCACGACTTCTTTATTTGGAGTTTCATTGGCATTCGTACCACTCTCCGTAGTTCCTCGACGCGACACTTTGACGTCAGATGGTATGACGGGTCTTTTGTCCGCTAAACGATGCCAATCAAAGATGGCCTAATTGATCGCTAACTCAATCTGATTGCCCGTCAATATTTAAGCCATCCATTGAATGGATAAATATTTTCGCACCTCTACTAGACATCTTTGGCCGCTACAGTGGTACAAAATGATGTACACAGAAAGACATCATTGATTCACTTTTTATACCCGCTACCCATAGGGTAGAAGGGTATTATAACTTTGTGCCGGCAGGAAATGTATGTAACAGGTAGAAGGAAGCATTTCCGACCCTATAAAGTATATATATTCTTGATCAGGATCAACAGCCGAGTCGATCTAGCCATGTCCGTCTGTCTGTCTGTCTGTCTGTCTGTCTGTCTGTCTGTCTGTCTGTCTGTCTGTCTGTCTGTCTGTCTGTCTGTCTGTCTGTCTGTCTGTCTGTCTGTCTGTCTGTCTGTCTGTCTGTCCGTCTGTCCGTATGAAACACTGGATCTCAGAGACTATAAGAGATAGCGCTCTAATTTTTTTTCGACAGTATTTGTTTTGCTTGCACGCAGATCAAGTTTGTTTCAAATTTTTACCACGCCCACTTCCGCCCCCGCAAATTATAAAAAAGCGTATTAAACGTGTAATTTTAAAGCTAGAGTCGCGAATTTCGGTATGTATATTAAGAACTATAGTCTGTGTGATCCCTGAAAATTTGGTTGCGATCAGATAAAAATTGTCGAAGGTATTAAAGAAATAATTTTGTATGGCCACAAACGGCTGCTGGCAGCATGCCTCATTTGGTTGACCAATTAGACCAACTAAATATTCTTATCAGTTCTTGGTTGTGTTCGGAAAAGAATCTTATAAGATATTCGAGAAGCAATTTTAATAAATGGTAATAATTATTAGCCGCTTGAATTCAATAATGACGCGTTTTTACACACATAGATACATGTGTATGTATTTTTGTATGCATGTGATTATATTACACTTGCTTTTGCATTTGTCCGTTATGTTCAAAATTGTATTAATTGTTTTTTCTGGCGTCCTGACGCTTTTCTGGTTTAAGTATGGGTAGCGGGTATCTCACAGTCGAGCCCACTCGACTGTAGCTTTCTTACTTGTTTTTAATGAAAATATGGAAAATGTAATATGTTAGAGATATCAATATACTTTTGTTTAAGCTTAATTCTAAAAAGTGTATTTCTTAGACATTAACAAGATGCTTTAGTAAAAACATTTAATTTCTATTTATACTTTTTAACACATTTACATGTACCAATATGTTGCGTCTTCGAGTACACTTGACTGAGGCTTTCTGTTTGGTTTTGAATTTATTCCACCATAACTAAATATTTAGCGATTGACGTTAGACAAAAAGTTGCCCTACATAAACAACAGGATGAAATCCATATTTAAGTTTTCATTGCAAATGTATTAATAGTTATAAATATATAAATATTATAATATATAAATAAAATTATATTTACGTTTAAAGCCAGTAAAACCAGTAAAATACAGGATTAAATCCATATTTTAGTTTTCATTGCAAATGTATTAATAATTATAAATATATAAATATTATAATATATAAATAAAATTATATTTACGTTTAAAACCAGTAAAACCCCCATTTAAGTTTTACATTAACTCAAAGCTTTGTGATTTAAATAAATCACACAAATTTACCTGCAACACACTGCACCGCAGTTATTTAGTTTACTTTCTTTAATACACAATTACCATATTAGAAATTATACTGCTGTGGGTTTAATGCAGTTATAATTATACATATGTATATGTACGAAGTGTTATAAAACCAAACGAAAGAAAATAATTATATCATTTTTAGAGTTTATCAATACAATACAATTACAATATCTCGGAATAGGTAGCTAGTGAGAGGCTAGTTTGCGTAGAAAAGGGCTTGAAGGACCCAAAATTCTTTTCATCTTAATTCATAAGATAATAATGTTGTCGCCGAAATTTGGTTACTTTAGCTCTTACAGCCTCTAAGATCTGGTGGTTCATAAGATAAGAAGAGGAGCATCCTTCTGGCCGATTCTTAAATTTGTGTTTGGCACTACGTCGAGTGTAAGATGGCTATTCCGTTCTCCCCATGCAATAACAAAAGTATATTCAAAGGATAAAAATTGGAGTTAACAATGACAACCTTTTATCTATGTATCTCCCTTAAACAACTATAGTGGCCTGAGATTGCTAGTCTCATCTCGCTCTTTTGCAACAATGTATGTATGTACCATATGTATGACATGCATGACTAAATAATGACGACCGGGAAATCATCACCGCAAAGCGTCTCTCCGTGTCTCTTCGCGTTATGGAGCAACTGTCAGGCGATATCGTGAGATTGTAAAGTACCCAGTCGATTTACGATGCGCACAATATATTTGCTCTTTAATTTATGATACTTCAATGGGGTCTGGGTTTTACGATCTACGAACGATTGCGTTGGCTCTAGAATACGGCCTGCTCCCGCTTCGTAGCCGGGCTAACACCTTTCTAATCGGCATACCAATTTCAACAATTTGCCCATTGAGGACTTCACATGGACCTTTTATTCCCCACAATTAACGAACAAGGATTGTAAATATTTTCTCAATTTTATTCGATCTTTCCTTTTCCACTAGAGAGGATTAGGTCACGTTTATAGCTGCTCCCAGACGTACTATAAAAAAAAGTTGAATTTTATAATCCCGCGAATTTTGGGCGTACATACATATATTATCTTTCTCCGGTCGCCAGACGTTTGCAGATTAATCGCCGGAGAATTCTCGGGCTGAGAGGCACTCATGCGTTGGCTTAGTGCAAAGTCGGCCTCTGCTCCGTCAACGGAGCCATATAATTTCATTCGCCTAATATCTGATGCAATTAAAGTAGGCCCTCATCCATTTAGCAAGACTCGCGATAAAGATAACTGCACTCAATATGTGTGACAGCTTGCCACCGCTCGTGAGTTCACCTCCTAACGGAAAGTGAGAATGTAGCCCAGGTCTGCTTGGCATTATCTTCCTCCCCATGCGGCATTATCTGGCATTATCTATCTAGCTGTGTTGACACTTGGAATGAACATTGAGTTAGATTTTTCGCTGAGGTGCGGAGCCCATTTTTTTTATGTATGTAATTGCTTTACTCACACGGTGTTAAAAAAATTGTAAAAGAGTCTTATGAACATACATATTTCTAATTTTTCTTGAAATGCAAAAAATTTCAAAATGAGTATTAAACGTACACCAAATAGAAACGATTTATTTCATAAATTTCCTTTTCAAATGCATATTAAAATAGGAAAAGAAAGGCGTGTTGGACTTTAGTTCGTCTGCTATTAATTTGAATAGTCTTCGAGCAGCCTTGTAGATTGGTCAAGAATACAAACAAAAATTCAGCAAAAGGGCGTGCAGCCTTGTTGACGGGTCAATAATACACACAAAAACTCTGATAAAGGGTTGCAATCTTTTCATATTGATCTTAATCTCTAATTGAGCTTGATATACATATATGACATTCATTGGCCCGAGTTCGCCATATCTCTCTCTCTATACTTTGATTACAATGTAAAAGGGCGCCAAATAAAATTTATTTACATTATTTTCGCTTATCTCACCTAGCTGAGTTCTAAGAACCCACTCAAGATAGCCAGCTTAAATTATTGATAGAAATCTGGCATTGCGAAAAGCAACGAATCACTAGTCCTGCATTGATTATTTTATCAGTTGATTTAATCAGTTTCTGCGTCCAGGGCAGTTGCCATGGGTGTTTTTTTCCAGAAAGTCATTTTTAAAATATGCCCTCCAAATATCAGTGCAGGCCGAAAGTTAAACAGCCTTTCGGCAAATCGTCATTGGAAAACCTGAAATAATTTACTTTGATTGAAAGTTGTTCTGGTGAACCGCTCTGCTATTAAAAGCCAGTCAAATGTCTAAATAAATCATATCGAATCTCTTTGTTCTGTACTTCCGTCAACTTAATAGCACATGACACATAGCAAAATAAAACGTGATAGAACTTATTAGCCAAATAATTCGTAGTACGTGTTTTTGGTAATTGTGGGCTTAGTTAATTTTTAGAAACTATAAATATAAAAAAGCTGCTCTGGAAAACTACAAAATACCCAGTTAGACGACTGGTGCAACGTACATATTTATACATATGTATGGTATATGCTATATACTAACTGAACAAACAAAAATATCGAACCGCAAAAAAATCTTCAGAACAATGGGGGAACGACGTAAGAGAAAGCGGAATTACCGTTTAAGTAAAACTTTTTGGGTTTCGGTTTGGGCAACTCGGATTAAGATTACAACAAACGACACGCACGAGACAACACTTTAATCGAAGTATTTCGCGTAAATTATCAACGCTTTATTTTATACTGTACGCTTGATACGAATTAAGAGACAACAAACAACACTAATTAATTGAACTCTCGCTCTCCCGAGCGCTTCGCAGCGACCTGTATTAAGCTAAAGACAAAGTAAAATAAACTGAAGACGCACACCTGAACCGCAAGTTGTGATAGCAAACAGATAAAGCAGAGAGCTGATGATCGGAGGAGAAAGGAACGAAACAGTACAGTAGGCATTCATTAGGCCAAATTCATTAAAAGGTAGCATACGATAATCTACATTCATAAAAAAATCATACAGCCGTTGACAGCTAATTAGAAAGACGATAATGCTCGGTGAGATTACATTATTAAAAACAAGAAAGGAAATTAACTTCGGCTGGTCAAATTAATAATAAACAAGAAGGAAGCTAACTTGGGCTCACCGAAGTTTGTATACTCGTGCAGATTACAAATTAAATCAAAAAAATTAAAAACAATAATCTGAAATAATAAGCAGTGGTCAAATTCCAAATTTAATAAACATATGTTGAGAAACAACAAAGATATGGTTTTTTCACTTATTTTCCTTATTGAACACCAAAAGCGAAAATGCTAGGCAGCCCACGCCAGGGATAAGATATAGTCGTCCGAAATTCAGGAATAATAAAATATGGCTAAATCTTAAATTTTATGAAAATTGTCAAAACTATATTTTTTTTCTAAAAATTTTCCGATTGTTCCTATGGCATCTATATGATATCGTCGACCGATCCGGGTCGTTCCGACATATATACGAGTCAGTATATATGTTTAGACGACTAACTGCATAGTTTCAGATAGCTTTAAAACTGAGGGACTAGTTTGTGTAGAAACGGACAGACGGACATGGCTAGATTGACTTAGCTGTTGATCCTGATCAAGAATATATATACTTTATAGGGCTAGAAATGTCTCCTTCACCGCGTTGCAAACTTCTGACTGAAATAATAATATCCGGCAAAAGTAAAAAAGTGGTAACTGGAATATGTACAAAATAAAGGTATAAGCGCAAAACATTTAATACCTCGTAACTGAAAAAACACTAACCGCACCAAAAATAAATTCTAAAAAAATTATTAGAAATTTTAAATTTAAGAACTATTATAACTAAGATTCGCAATATCTAAATATGTTAAATTTCTCTTGGACTATGTATATCAGTATAATACATACAGGGGTGTATGTAATAATAAGGATATACCATAGTGTGTTAAATATAATAAATATTGTGATAATAACATAAAAGCTCTTATGGTAGCTTTAGAGACATAAAATGCTGTAGAGTAATTACAATGAGACTAACTAACTTTCAATGTACTATTTAATTTACCATTGTAGTATTATATTATGTAAAACGTTAAGGTATGCCCATTTTTACGCAAGTACATTTTAATTGATAAACCTCTGTCAGCCAGCTGCATAATTCGTTTAAGTCAAACACATCAGAAATGCGGGGATTCCGCCAATGGGCGGGAGTTCCCTAGTGTTACCGGCCACGCTCCATGGAAAACAGGTTAAGGCTGTCACGTGCCGCCGCATACTGCAACCGACCAAGTTCGCTTCAACCAAATCTCGGTGAAAAATTGCCCTCCTAAAATATGTTCGTGCTAGGTTGGGTCGAGAAGGTCTGGTGTTTTGTATTAACAACATTTAAAATTATCCATTTACCTTTAACAATAAAAAATTATTACATTTGACTTTAAGTATTTCCATTTTGTTAATTATTAATTAATTTTTAAGGTCCGATCTTCCCATGTATTTCGATTTCTTAACGTTAATAACAATGATGATACAAATAGAAATTTATTCCGTTTATAAACAACTAAAGAGTATTTTGCTTTGTTAAAATTAATTTAATTAGCAAGCAATTTAAAGAACTGAATTATTTTTCACTTGAAACTGCTAATAAACCCCACTCAACACCCTTTTCGACAGTCCATTTAGCAATACTTAAAATAACCAAAGCAAAATGGGCTTGATATCAGCCCGTGCCCATCCCACAAAAAATAATTACAGTGCTAATGAATCTTACATGCCTTCCGTTTCACGCATTAGTATCTTTTGAATTTATTTTGGCCTGAAGTGATTTCTAGACATCATTGTGCGTATTTTAATCAACAAAGCCTTTCGTTTTAATCAAAAATAATTTGCCAAAAAACTGTCAAACAACGAAAATTGCGTTGCCAAAATATAAATATATACTATCTATGGAAAATTATGCATCTTGAGTCGGCCTCATCCAAGGAAGAACAACTATTCAAAAGTATGTAACAAGTGATTAGCCGCATAAACTTTTCATCTTCAGAGTCTATCTAGCTCCCCATCTCATTTCCTTTGCATTTTCCTCTCTTTAGGCACACATTTTGGCGCTGTTGCCGCATAATATTTCGCTTCGCTCAGCCGTTGAATGTAGTTTCCAGAATGAATTTGCCTTGGCAATTATACCAACGGAGGCTCTTGTATATTTCCTACTACCTAATTTGGACCCCAGATTAAAGCCAATTCCGTACATAGGTATGTATGTATGTACTATGTAAACACATTTAGACTCAAAACACTTTCACATTTCGATGTTTCGCTATTTGTACCCACGGGGCGCGATGCGGAAACGTCTTTATATAGTACAAATGCATACATTAAGTAGCCCCACACTAGGTCTAAAATGAATGTAAGCTCACACTCTTACATGCTGCTGGGCTAGTCAGTAATTAACGAGATAATTTAAAACGCCTGACGGTCGTTTGACTCTGATTTGCGTTCTAAACCGACGTCAATGAACAATTTTTTAAGCACCTGCAAGAGCGTAGAATAGAATAGTTAGAAGGGAAGTACATATATCATCTGGTCTCCTTAGGAAATCGTTTAATTAAAAGATTACACCAAGTGCAAATAAAAGTTATAATTACCTGTAAGGGTATAGAAAATCCTCGGTTTATTTTTTACTTTTTTTTCGGTAAGTGTATTGTTTTTAAATAAGGAAAATCAGATCAAGTTACATGCATAATTTCTAACAATGCATCAATGTCCTTGGGAGTAGCATTTGAACTTTTACCCTTTCATTTCATAATTATAAAAATATACATTTATTTTTATTTCTCATAATCCACTTTAGAGATATAGTGGTCAACGCATCTATAGGATGATCCCCCTATCAGCTTCAAGAAGTGTTTTAATTTTTTTAAATAAATAACTTTTAATGCTATTTAAAGTTATGATAACTCTCTCAGTTCTTTGAAGCACTTCACTTTTAGCCCTTCTAACTATGTACATAAGTGAAACCCATAATCTAAGTATTTTGTAAGATTCTTAAATACATATGTACATATGCCCATATGTATGCCTAACATTAATGTATGCTGTGATTTATTGGGCTTCAAAACTCTGCAATTAAATTGTTAACATCTCATAAACTCATTAAAATCAGTGGCAGTTTAGCTGGGCTCAAACTAGTTTAATACTAGTTTAAAGCAGTGTCATTTCGGTCCGTTTTCTTTATGGAGTACCTACTCTAGCCTGCTCCAAAACGAAGTGAAGTGATCTCTCGCTGCTGTCTCGCTTTTGCACACCAATAAGTCCGTCGACGTGGAAAAGACAAAACGAGATCTTTGGGATCGTATCGGAACTACAAAAAACAACGACCGAGTGCGGCAAACGCTAACTATGAACTCAAGTGGGCCTTAGACATAAGTCCACCAAACTGGCATCGATCGGTATCGCGAGGCACTGAGAACCCAATGAATGAATGCGCAGTTCGTAAGCGAGGAAGACAATCAGATATCACCCTCAACAACTATAGTAACAATACTTCGCTCACCTTCGCAATTATTAAGCACAGCACCGTATCTAAACTGATACAACTCACAAGCACCGGAATGAATTGAACTAGATCGGTTTCTTAGCGTAATTCGGCGTTTTTTATATATATGTATCTACAGCTAGTCAGTGCAGTGTACAATGTAGTTAAATGCCGAACTGGCCGCGCTGCTTGGAGCTACCCGGATGCACATCGTCCTCTCCGGATTTGGTGCTCTGCTGGTAGATCAGGCCGTCTACGCCCGGAATTGTATTGCAGCCGACGCAGGCGTGCAGGGTCTCATGGATAAAGATGTCGCAGTCGGTGCAGAAGAATTGTTTGCAGAAACTGCACTTGAAGACGATTTTGTCGACGACAGGGCCGAGAGCCTTGGCACACGCATAGCAGTCTCTGAGGCCGCCGTCGCGGTCGTGATCGGAAGAGCCCGCTGACGCCGGCATTGAATCAAATGGCAGCTCCTCAAAGTTAGGCACTGGGAACAAATGATGGTACGATCGGGCAAGGTGCGGCGCCGAGACTAGAGTAAGGCCACAGGACTGGCACTCCACCGGCAGTTCGCAGTACTTGCTATTGCACTGCGGGCAATGGTGACCAGTGGTGCTAAGCTCACTGGGCTCCTCCAGGTTCTCTATGTGGCACATGCACATGGACAGTGGGGCGTCCTTGCCCTCCACCTCGCTTTTGGTGTGTGGGAAGCCCATCCTTATGAGCGAATTGTGCTGCGTTTTTGCTGCGGGTGGGGGATCCACCTGTGACATCAGCTGATCTCTAAAGTGGGCATCATCTAACACAGCACCGAATGTGCCCATCGTCTGCTGGGTGAGGTAGCGGGCAACGCGGATCTCCGCGGACAACGAGATGACAGAGCAACGTATCCCCTCATTTTTCAGCTCGTCGATGGTGAGATTGATATCCACGGGATCACAGGTAGTCAGGGAACCAATGATGACAACGATCTCTCGTGACGCGTGTGGAGGAACAACCTTGAGCGTTTTTAACGCCAGATCTAAGCCGTTCTGAAGTGATGGTTCGCTGGTCAGGGAGACGTTGGCCAAACTGAAATACAACGACTCTTAATTTTACTGTTACAAATGTCTAGCTTCGTCCACCAACCTTTCCAACGCTTTAAGGTGCACGCGCGAGGTTCCGGTGAGGTCTGTCACCTTTTCGGCCCGCTTTGCCTTGAGAGCAATAATGCCGAGCTGACTGATTGGGTTCTGGTCGAAGAACTCTTCGATAAACACCTCCAGCAGCTTGACGGTACAGCGCAATCGCGTGGGCTTTAGGTCCGGCACACTCATGGACTCGGAGCAGTCAAGCACTAAGAACAGGTGGCGCATCATGCCCAGGCGGTTTTGCTTCGCCTTCTGCGCCAACCGCTGGCGCTTTGCCTTCTGAATGATCTCTGCGATGGCTCCATCCAGCAGTCCATCCTCATCATCCTTGATGGCTTCCCTAAAGTTTCAAAAATTTAGTTAAGACGCCGCACCACAAGTAGCCTACACTCACCATGTCTTCTCATAGCCCGTTTCCCAGCGGTACTCCTTCTGATCTTCGTGCTCATCTTCGGCCATTCTGCGCTTCTGTCACCTGAAATGCTTATTTTTGGTTCTTTGCTGAGTTAATTTTGCTAATGAAATGCACCGCAAAATCAAAAAGTGTTTACACACCTGGGCATGGAATGGGTCTGTGAAAAAGGTTGCCAGATTAATAACATGCGACAAAACAAAAAAAATTTTGTTAAACTTTGCGTAAAAATAAAAATTATGCCTGCAGTTTAACATTACTGATATATACATATGTCTTAAATAGTATTTGTTTTCATATTTTTCGGACGCCTTAGACAGCGTAAAGTTACCATATCGCTGGGCATTATCACCACGGTTTTTGATTGGCTTACAAAGTGCACCGCCACGCGGGCGAACGCAATATGGCTCTACACTCCCAATCCGGACATTTAAGTTATATAACAACATACAAATTTTTTATTTAAGTGAAATAGTTCCTACAAACATAGGGCATAGGTAAAACTTGCAAGACAAAAGTCGTAAAAAATATTTCCAGTCAAAACCGCCAATGTGCGTTATGTTATATATATCGGATAGATAACAAATGCACAAAAATGTCTTGGCTTATATATAGCGCATATGATACAAAGCGCACACAAATGTCGGGCTAGCCGGAACCAAATCATCACTGGCCCGATTTTTGTGCTGTCGAACGAATTTGCGTTTGGCATTCAGAGTTCGCGCGTACAATTGTGAACAAGAGCGTGTTGAAGAATCGAAAAAACAGTTAAATTAAAACAATTACTTGAAGACAATATTATTTTTGTTTTTGTAAGAGAAACTGTTTATGAAGGTGCGTTCAATGCAGTGTGGTTTAGTTAATAATTTTGTTTCTGTGTGAAAGACGACACGGCGCGAAGTACTGGCATTTGTGGTGGCTATGTACAGGTTTTAGCGGGCAACAGAAAATTGTCGAAAATAGTTCAGGGTTTAAAAGTGTAGCATTGCAGTATTATTATTATTATTATTCCTATTAAATAGTTTACTCGCGGCGAAATACAGAGTCTCCGCTAACATTTGTATTTGTAAAATGAGCATACATTGTACATAAATAATTATATTAAAAGTAGAACAAATGTAGTTATTTTTTTAAATCTTTTTCTTATGATGTACTTAACGCCTTAAGACGCTATGTGATTAGTTGTTGTGTTTTTAAATGGGTTATTTTGTGTTGTATTATTATTTTTTTGCCATTTATGTGCCGCTTCAGATGTGTGAGGAATTTCACCACCTTGGTTCAAGTTATTGCAAACACACCACGGCACTGTACTTTTTTCTGGGCCTGTAGACTATTTGAAATGGAAAGCCAAAACAGAAACGCTCGTCTTAAATGCATATCTAAATTAAATCCACAGAGGGTTAGGCGCTGGTCTCGTATATAATGTTGGCACAGGAGATTGCACCGACGGAGATTGGCAAACACGCAAACATAATCAAAGGTGAGTGTGGGCGGAAAATTAAGGAGTAAACATAATGTTCATTTTGTTACCCTAGCTGCACAGGAAGAGCTGGCTAATATGGACGTCCTTGTGTGTGGACGTTGTCTGAGAGCTTACAACTTTGTCGAGGAATTCCAGGCGCACAAAGAGGACGCTTGCGAGAAGGAGAATGCCAACATGAAGGACTCAATTGACACAAAGCCGACCATCTGGGCATTCACACTCTGGAAGGCGACGCAACAACACTTACGGAAGGATGCAAACTCTGGAAACTCCTGGGCCCTGTACCAACACTGGGTAAAGTTGGATGAGAGCGTTCGGGAGCCCTGGATCGTAGCCGGAAAGACAATACAGTCCTTTGGCAAGATTGCTCATGGACAACTCCAGGATATGCCAGTGCGCATTACCAAGACTGTTGTCAATCCCAACAATAACAACACCTCTAATAGCAACAAAAACACTAGCGTCTCCCCCGTCAAAAGTAATAAAAGAAAAACAATGGAATAGAACCGCTTAAGATTTAATTAAACATTGCACTGTTTTACACTTCCAGAGTCGCCTTCCGGAAAGCTGCCAACCTTGGCTAATCAGCTGAAGGACACGGAAAACGAACGACCCAAGTCGAAGCCGGGAACGCCTACGCCAATGCTTGGTGGCGCTGTCAAGCCAAACAACCGTATTGCCATTCGCATAGATTCCAAGACTGAGCAGCGTACAGAAGAACCCGTTGAGAAGATAGTTGCTAAGCGTTTTAATCCCCGTCGCAAGACCCACGAGTATTTGGTGAAATGGGTGGATCGCTCGCACCACGAAAACACTTGGGAGGTTATGGCTAATCTTGAACGAGTTCCTTACTTTCTGCAGATGTTCGAAAAACAATTGGCGCGCCAGAAACTTACAAGAGAAAAGGGGCTTGATGCTTTAAAACGCTTGCAAACGCCTGGTACATCCTCAAAATCGGATGCTCCTGCCCCACTAAGCCCAGTCTCAGCACCAACCCAGATATCGCCAACTTCGCGTCCCTCCCGCACTTCTAAAACAAAGGCGATGGACTCGTTCAAGCAGTGGGTCAATGAAACTGGCGGTGGCGATGGTTCCACTTCTCCATCCTCAGGAAACGATGATGAATCCGCAACTGAACAAGAATGGCCCCCGGCAACTGCGCCAAGCGGAGGAAAGCGTAAGCTCGACCACACAGACTCCAGCTTGGAGGGAAGTGGGCTAAACGATTCAATGGAACTTGAGGACCTCGAGGAGGATTTACCCTCGCACACCGTAAAGCGTTTAAAAAACGGAGGAAGCTCCGTGCAGTTGAACAAGCCAAGAGTTCAGCCCACGGAAAAGCAGCAAACTAAAATCAATGGCAACTCAACCGTCGTCAACGCGTCCGTCTCTGAGCAAAAGATAGGTGAGATTATTTACACAGACGACAGCACCAGCTCTGGAATGTTTCGCAAGCCCGAGATGCCCAACACTCTTCAACTGGTAAATAATGCCAATGATGTTCCAGAGAAGATACTATTTACTAACGATCTTCGTCCCCCGTTCCAGAAAAAAGAAAAAACAGAGTGTCCTGTACGTTATCTTTCGCGCTCTGAGGTGGCCAGCAACGCAAGAGGAGTTTTTCGGGTCGATAATACGGAGACGACGCTCGCTCCTGTCGCGCCTGCAGCGTTGCCTCAGAAGACTAGCTCCCTCCCCGTGAGCGGTGGTATTACTAAGCGCTTACCCGTTGCCCGGCCAACAAATTCCCCCATTACAGTGGGACAGCGTCAGCAGGTGCTACGAGCCCCTGGACAGGGCCCGACGGCGATCCAGCGTAGGCCTGTCGTGGGCGGAACGCCACAGGTGCGACAAAACCAGCAGCTGACGCCAGCCCGGGCTCATCCAGGTGGTCGGGTCCTGGCGCGCGCTGGAACACCAGCGCAACGACAACAGCAACAAGGTGGCAAGGCAGTAACTCCCGAACAAAAGATCCTTCAGCTTTCCAAGTCGGGTGATCTAAAAGTCACGCGAAAGGTTGTCACTCGGGAGGAGATGATAGCACAACGTGCTGCCCAGGTCCGACAGCAGCGGCAAGTGCAGGCCCAGCAGCAGCAACAAATACAGAAAATGTCCGCAGCCCGTCAGAGGGTAGCTCCAAAAGTAAACATGCAGCCAATACCACTTCAGATGGAGATAGAGGAGGAAATTCAACAACACCAGGCTCAACTGTGCCCGATTACTGGAAAGCTAATAGGCCAGGAGGAGACCCAGCTACAAATGGAGCAGGAACAGCAGCAAGAGCAGCAGCGTGAGCAGTTAGAGGCCGCGGCTCAGGCGCTATTGGGAGACCAATCAGTTCTTACTAATGAAGATGGATCGGCTTTACTGGTGCGGGGCGAGGACGGTACCGTATACCAAGTAGCCGGGAAAAATGCGGAGGGCCAGACTATACTGGTGACCCAAGGTCCGGATGGCGAGCAACAGTTTGCTTATGTCGCTGCAGCTGAAGGGGATGAGCAGGATGTACTCTCTTTAGATCATGCGGTAGCCGAGGCCGTGCAGTCTGGCGAACAGGTTGAAGCGCATGGATCGGCAGGAGCAGCAGCAGACGAGCAGATTCTTGTGTCTATGACAGAGGAGGAGCTGGCGCAGCACCAGGCGACATCGCTCCAGCATGCAGAGGCATCTGCTACTGGGACAGGAACACCAGCTACGGCCCAGATTCATATAACAACATCGGATAGCGATGGCACGGAAGCCCAGATACCAGCCGAAGTAGTCCAGGCGGACCTCCCTTCCCCCGGTAAGTTAAAATTATAAACATAAAAATTAACATAATAAGATGAAAAATACATTTTGATATTATTTGCAGGTGGCACCCGTCGCGTCGTTTTGCTGCTACAGGACGGCACTTTTATGATGACTGAGATGCACGAGGAACAGTTCAAGACTCTCAATATCCCGACGTAAAGATATGTTAATATATAAATAGCTCTAGGCGATTACTATACTTTAAGTGGATAATATTGAAGACACTTGGCTGTTGTTGGGTCAATGGTACCACCTTCAGTTTAGCGTAACCTAAGTTACACACTAGACCGCAATCAGGATCGTCCTTCTAGCCGAACGAGTGGGTTGGAGGCTATTCGGGCTTAATAAATGCTGGGAGTATATTAAACCCTAAACGCTCGTCAATCATGGGAAAGGCATATAAACGGTTCTCCTGCTTTGAAATCCTATGCGTATTCGCATAAATAAATAATAAATAACAACACGATTCATAGTAATTATAAGGAGTAATTAAAGTAAAAACGTCAATAGTTCAATGTTGTAAGAATTGTGCGGGGTTGCATTTTCAAATTAAGAATTAAGAAATGAAAAACCATTTATGTAACTAAAGTTTCAAATAGAAAGGAATTGTAAATTATTTAAGTACTTTTAATCTAAAGAGAAAACATTTTTATAGTTATTCTTTTAATTCAAATATGCCAATTCGCAAATACCATTCTGCTCCATTCACAGTTGCAAAATTGTGAAGCTTGCTCTCTGATCGGATTACTTTAATACTCTACTTTTGTTCTTATCAAAACTTCCACCTAATTTTTTTTCGGACTCTTAACAACATAAAGCGGTTTGAACAAACGCAATACTTTTATTTCTTTTCATTTTCAACCAAACGCTCAGTAAAACAAAAGAAAGAATATAAGCGATTGACCGATTGAAATAAGAGAGTATGTGAACGGTTCATCTTTAACTCTTTGCTCAATGGGTCCCGTATAAGATTTATTTTGTGTGAGAATTTGAGCATTTCCTTGAATCGTACCGATCTTTTATAGATATATATATATATACGCGTAGACCTTACAAGAAGCATCGACATTTATTGCAAATCAAACTCAAGAAGCCCCATCACCGGAGCTTCTAAAGTAGGAAACTATAATAAATCGAATAAAATGAATGAATACAGTAATATCTCATCCTCCAACTTTTTGGAACTTTGCTATGAAAAAGCCCACGGTTTCGAACCTGTCTCCTTCAGTAGGCCCGGGTCCGAACCGCTGCACCAACCGTGACTTGGATTTATCCAAATCCGGAAGTGAGAATCCAAAACTGCCCCACCGTGGTGTTGCATCCACCAATCTTAGCTCGGGGAATTTCTGTAGTGCCCAAGCTACTATGCACTCGCACTCTGCCTCCGTGACGGTGCATGTGCTGTAGACAAGAATACCGTCTGGACGCAGGAGCTCGACCGCCTGCGCGAACAAACGCCGCTGGACATGAGGATAGGACTGCAGTACCTTGGCCCGTTTGATGTTGCTAGACAACTGGGGCCGATTGCCCAGGCCACTGCAAGGGGCGTCCAACAATACGCGATCGAAACTGGCCCTAGGAAAAGGCGGCTCGGAGAGTATACTGGGTGCCGGTGAATGATCTACGGCTACTGCCTTTGTTGAGTCGAACACGTGTATCGTAATGCTTTGGTAACTGCTTAACTTGGGTATCATGCTGCGCACACGGCTCGCCGAGCTATCTAAAGCCACCACAGAACCGTGGTCGTTCATCATCTCAGCTATGTGGGATGTTTTATTACCGGGTGCCGCGCACATGTCCAATACGCGTTCGCCGGGCTGTGGAGCCAGAACACGAACGCATACAATGGAGGGCAGGTTCTGCAGTAGGATGTCGGGACTGCTTAGGTCCCCTAGCGCGGGTACTCCACTGACGTTTGACTGCATCTCAACGGCGACGCCGGTTGTGGGCATGTCAGTGTTGTTGAAAAGCTGGTATCGCTGCATCAAAGTCCTGCCTTGCCCCACGAAAATCTTTTGGGAACTGACAAAGCGCGCCGTTGACCCACGCTTACATTTTCCAGACAAATCTGCGAAGACGTTGACCATTTCATTGAGCTGAGTGTTGGATTCCATCGCAAGGACACCGGGGGCGTATATATGGGCCCCACGAAGAAGAGCAGCTCCGCAGGTGGCGTCCACAATCACCTCCCTAAGGTTTGAATCAGGAGGGATATTCTGGATGCTCGCAGCGGCATCCAATGGGTCTATGCATAACACTTCCGTCAGATTGCTCAGGGCGTATACCCTTGGAGCCTGCTGGCCATAGATAGCTGCCAGTTTTTCCACAAGCGTTCGCCTGCATTCTTCGATGCAGGTGCGGCGAGTGTTTACCCTGTACGTGGTGATGCGGGGAGTCAGGCACAGCCATTCGAGAAGTGGAGCAAGGCCGGCAGTCTAGACAAAATAGGCACGGTTTAAATAAGCAGAGGTTGTGCAGAATATTTTTGCGTGTTAAGTGCTTACATTTATTTTCAGGATTTCTCCTTCCAACCCCGGATTACCTACAAACGGAGATTTCGGGTAACGCATTTCGGCAGTGCTGCTACTTTAGCAATTTAGTGGCTAGATCCAGCAACTTAAAAAAAAATTGCACATATGTAGTAATAGTTTTTACTTATAAATGTTGGCAGTTATTTTATATAGTACTTTTGTATTTTTAAGTACTGTTCAAAAAATCATCCGATATAAAACTAATACATTCATTAATTCTAATACAACATAAGTCTCCGCCACCATTAAAAATCAACAATAATGGATACAAAATGAAAGGGAATCAAGCCTATGCATTATTTAATGAAACCATTTAATTTGCTAAAACTTTCTTAGTCAATTTTCAAATAAATTGTATGATTTCTAGAAAGGATTTTAACTTGTCGGTTTTCCGTTTTTTCCAATAAAAACAAATAATTACACCAACATTTAAGATCGACGAAACAAAATTTTTAAGCTAAAACTTCATATTAAAAAGAACTAACAGAGCAAGACGAACTTGTTAGTTTATCGCTCAGTTGGATAATAATAAGAGACACACATTTTGTTGCCGGTAGCAAATTAGATCCAACGCTCAAAACAGCTGTTTTCTTTAATTTGGCTAGTAAAAATCGCTATTCGCTATTCAAAAAATCGTCCGATATAAAAATAATGCATTCATTAAAGAATAAGTCTCATATTAATATAATTTTTTGAATTCTTATCCAAATTGAAGGTCAAACCCTCGATTTCTGACTAAAAAAATAAGTTATTTTATTAAATAAAATGAAATACAAAGCTTGAACCTGTAGAATAATTTAAAAAGTTTGTGGTATGCATTTTTCAAGCAATGGACTTAAAAAAAGCCAGACATCGGGAAAAAATCGAATCTAGCAGCATTGCAGTGGACAAGACGTGGCAGCATTTCACATCTTATTCACCCTACCACTGCAAGCTATATCTGTCTCTCTCTAACCCATGGTCGGTGAAGCGCTGCCTACGCTCATCTCTATCGGCAGTTTATGGTGGTGAGTTTGCAGTTTTCTTAACGGCATAGTATTCTCGGTCAAGTTTTATTTTGCTCTGTGATTTTCGACATTTCCAAGCAGAAATTATTTAGATTTCAGCTCAACTACGTGTGCATTTGATTCAAGTACTTGGTGCGTATATGTGTTCAAGAGAATCGAGGGCTAATATCAAAAAGCATGTTTATTCTGGCATTAAGAGCTTGTTCCACAGCAATGTGGACGGAGTTTATGTGTTTGTATTGGTGTGTGACAACGCACACTTGCGACGGTTTCTGTGGGGAATAGTGTTGCAGTGTTGAAAATGTCTAAAATGTATCGTCATCGTATTGCTTTTTTCTATTTTAATATCTCAAAATAATTCATACTCCTTTATATCAATGCGTTTATGTAAAAGATATGGATAACATGCCTTATAAAAATCATTACTATTCAAATCTCAGGGTTCCGAAAAGGGAGTATTTATCGGCTATCGCACGAATTTGCAATCGATAGGCTTTCTTCATTATCTCTCTCTTCGCAATTCGGTGTGTGGTGTGTTTAGTAGCAGAGAAAATTTAATCAAAGAAAATTTAAAAAAAGAAGCTCAATTAGTGTGTGAACAGAGTAAAGTGTTGTTAAACACAATACTCCCCTTCATAGATTCTCCATTAATAGTAATTAAGCTTGTCTTAATTTCGACAAAACAAGCCCCAGCCGCTTGCATTTCACCAACCTGGAAGGGAAAAAAAAGCATACGTCACTCACACAGACACAGGCAAACCACGTATAACAATTGTCCGATCAAAATCTGGGGTCAGTTAAAAACGCAATATATGGGCCAAGAGCATTTGCCACTATGGGTAGCCATAACCTGGAATCGGTTTTAAGTCGACGACCCAATTATTGATACAGACAACCTATTTTAGTCGCCCTTGGCTCCTCATCTTGATGTAGTAGGCAACTCTATACGGCTGTGACAGTGGGTGTGTGCGTATGGAGGGTGTTGGTGTGTTGGTGTGATTGCTCCGGTTCCCTCGCAGCAGCTTGCCAAATTAAAGTTGCTACGTGTAGTTTTCGGCTGCTGCCAGCTAAACTATCACCGCTATAGTGCAAGCAGAAGCTTCTGCTGCGTCGTTCTAGACGTAGGATATCGAAATTTGCGATGGATTTATTGTTGTCCCTTCATTTGCGCATTATGTTTCGTTGGCAACGCTTTACCTTTGCCTCGTCTACTGCTATCGGCGGCGTAGTTATAACGGCAGTGGGGCGGGGGCATCGTCTTTCTTTTCCGATTAAATCTAATAGCATGCAGGCTGCAAATTCGAACCTACTGGCAAATTTGAGCTCTGACTCACTGCAGAATTTAAAATTCACTCGCCCCGCCCCGCTGAAATCAGTAAGTTCCTATACCTATATGCCGCCTAAGTGCTTCCCGGATCGCACGTTTCTTGAATGGAGCAACGGGGGAGTGGTGGACGCTCATCGCCGTCACCGCCATATATTATAAATCGATATCTTATCAGCCTGAAGCAAGCCAAGTACTGAGCAGAATGTATCGCACACATCCTCCCCGCATTACAGTTAATAATTAGGCAATTAATTACATAAACAACTTTTGCGACGAGCTCTAAATACAGTTTAGCTCGATAAATCTCTTAAAAACAGAGTACTATTCCATTAAACTAAGTGGATATTTCGTAAGCCTCTTTCGATTTATCATATGTTTTCCGGTTTTCGCTGTGACTCAGCTGTGATGACTACCAACACGTCAGAGTCGCTGTCGACATCAGCGATCGTGGAAGGCAAGCACTGCCGACGTTAGATCCACGCAATCCCAAACAATAAACAGAACATCAAACATCTTTGATATTCATGTCATTCGCCAGGTTTACATAGAACTGGGCCTGATCCATATGCTACAAAAAAATTCGCGACTGTAACCCATCTATTTTGTTCGGTTTCTTTCAGATTCTACTGGTCCAAGCACATAAATCCGGGTGTGCATAGTTCAATCGGTACTACAGAAACTCGGATTTGAACTTGTTAATAAATAATTCCAGCCAGTCTGTCTAACAGCAAAGCAGGCAAATCCGAGATCCAACTTCAATCTCCTCCTGAGAATCCGAAAGACAGCAGCAGCCGCTATGGGAAATGTATTTGCAAACTTATTTAAAGGCCTCTTCGGCAAAAAGGAAATGAGAATATTGATGGTCGGTTTGGATGCCGCTGGTAAAACCACAATTCTGTACAAACTCAAATTAGGCGAAATTGTTACAACGATACCTACTATTGGTGAGTGAATGTGAATATGATTGTGGTGCAGCGTTTTCTTCCTATTTTAAAGCAGAGTCTCATATATATTTTCGTCATTTTTCTTTGCAGGTTTCAATGTGGAGACTGTAGAATACAAGAATATTAGCTTTACAGTGTGGGATGTGGGCGGCCAAGACAAAATTCGTCCCCTGTGGAGGCACTACTTCCAAAATACACAAGTAAGTGGCTATAGTAGTTTAAAAAACCCCAGGCGATCCAGAATGATGTTAACAACTTGTAATGATTATTGTGATTATTCAAAGTTTATTTTGTTTCAAGACGGGACTGAATTGCGATCATAGAACACACTTTCGTTAAGCAACAATTGAACAGATTGAGTAACGATTCCTTATGGCTTCTTGCAGGGTCTTATCTTCGTCGTTGACAGCAATGACCGAGAACGTATTGGTGAAGCGAGAGAGGAGTTGATGCGTATGCTGGCGGAGGATGAGCTAAGGGATGCAGTTTTACTAATCTTCGCTAACAAGCAGGTAATA
Organism: Drosophila anomelani; assembly: GCA_035045905.1. Taxonomy (NCBI): domain Eukaryota; kingdom Metazoa; phylum Arthropoda; class Insecta; order Diptera; family Drosophilidae; genus Drosophila; species Drosophila anomelani. Next base: position 112,892 of record JAWNOO010000162.1, read on the forward strand.
CTAAGGCCCATGCCACCGCATATTGCACTTGCATTAATTTAATTGTTTTACACTTACTTGTTACCAATGGCGAATCACAAATTCTAAAACAAAGCTCTACTCTTTTTTTTCCTGCAGGATCTGCCACAAGCAATGAACGCAGCTGAAATAACTGACAAGCTCGGCTTGCACTCACTCAGAAACCGCAACTGGTACATTCAGGCGACGTGTGCAACTAGTGGCGATGGGCTCTACGAGGGGCTCGACTGGTTGTCTAATCAGTTGAAGAATGCCAATCGCTAATTAATAACACTACAACTACAATAGAAACCACAACAATTTCAATACAACAATATGATTTCAAGGAAGCCGGAAGTGGCAACAACCAGCGAACACCAACAGCAAACCAATCCGAAACCGTGGCTGAGGAACATCAAAAAGACGGCATCATAAGTAATTACTTCAATTACAAAAACATCAGCAAAAACACCAACAACAAGAGCATCAGCATCTTTGCATAACTTAAAAGGACGCCTCCTGTCCGTATTTCCAAACAAGATACTGAACTGTTTATTGTGTACCGTGCAAAAGCAAAACTTTTGCAAACAACATATAAAAGAACGCTATATAATTTAATTTAAATTCATACATAATTATTGAATGTTTAAATACAAAATGAGTAAAAGAGAATCCCCCAACCAATCACAAGAAAAAGAAAAAGTATGGTATAAACAATGTCTTTTAAGTTATTTTCTCCTCCCTCCTCAAAAAACCCCCGCCCCTCATCAATATATCTTTCTTTTTAATTTTATAAATATAAAAGTAATATTAATGAGAAAAACGAAACTGTAATTGTAATTGCTCTTTAAAAATACAACAAACCCTTATAATTTTTACACTTTCGTTTCGTGACGTCGCTTGGCCAAGCAAAATAAAAAGAAATTTATGCATATATATAAAACCATATAAAAAGGACAGTACTACTTGAGAGGTAATTCAAAATAAAAATTAAATACTAATTTAAAATGGTCTGGCGTTTTTCCAAAGCAGATTTTAAAAAATCCGCCACGGATTTATCGGTATTGTCGATAGAGCTGCCGTTTGGCCAATCGATTATGCAGCACTGGCGCAGCTTCGTTTTTGACGTTTCCCTACACTGGCCCACGACCAATTAATGCTCGTTTCGTGAAAAATTTTATTTAATAAAATATCCTGATATATTAAATAAAATACCATTCCAGAATGTCCGCAAAGCAAAATTCTAAGAAGTACAAGTGGGCTCTGGACTTCACCGTCAGGTAACGACTAGTGAGCAATAGGATAGAATCGACACCCTCTCATACATACATATGTATGTACTTTTATTTTCGGTGCAGCAAAAACGTTGACATGCCCTCGCCTTTGGGATACAATCCCTCTGCTCTAGTTAACCAGAGTGAAGTGGTGCGTGACCAACGACTGGTTATCAAGAAGTCGTGGGATCTCGCCCTTGGGCCGCTGAAAAATGTGAGTACACCTTTGACCTGGACATCAGCATTCAGGAGACCTAACCTTTGGATTCCTCGCAGATACCCATGAACCTGTTCATTATGTACATGTCCGGCAACTCGATTTCAATTTTTCCCATTATGATGGTGGGCATGATGCTGATACGCCCCATTAAGGCCATGTTCACCACACAGGTGACATCAAAGATGGCCGAGGGTGCCCAGGGTACGGGTCAGCGCATAGTTTACTTCCTCGGCAACCTGGCCAACGTGGCTCTGGCCCTCTACAAGTGTCATAGCATGGGCTTGCTGCCCACACACGCCTCCGACTGGCTGGCCTTCGTCCAGCCGCAGACGCGCCTTGAATATTACGGCGGAGGAATATCTTTCGTTTAGTTATTACTCGAGCAACACAATTTTATTTGATTATAGATACATTTATTTAAACAGAGCGTTTTGAATTATTGCACTTTTCAGTCCTTCATTATTTTCTTAGCCTCCTTTTTAATGTCGTCTGCTAGTTGTTCGGGGAGCGATCTGTAAAGTGTTGATTGATTAATTACATACTTATAAAAACAAAGAGATTAATATCGCAGATATAAATATACAGTGAAAAGTGGCTTTCCATTATACCAGAAAATCCGTGCACTCTAAATTTTAAGGTAGTCATACACCAATTTCTTCGAGAGTTACAGAGGGAATTGATACTCTTTTCCAGCAATATTCGGTTCTGTGATCCTGCCGATTGGTATCTACGAAGTTCCTAAAGTAAATCCTAGCCGTTCAAAGAAAAAAATGCATTAAATGCATCAAAGTTTAGTGAACACTTTATTCAAATTTTGCCAATTTTGCCATTGGGAGCTAGATTTTTCAGTACGTAAAATCGAACAAAAATATCAACATTTCTATTGGAAATGATTAAACCCTTGCGTGAATACGAAAACAAAAGTTTGACAAAGCTTCCAGCACTCTAGAACAGTCGATTGATTCCATTTCAGCATTTAACTGAAAAATTAATTGACACCCCTAATAAGTGGTTATTCTTGTATAATTTGTAACTTCTTAAAGTAACTCGAAAGATTTATTTTGAATTTAGTGACGCTGCTTCCCATGTAAAAAAACTACCAAATGTTAATTACTTTTTCTTGGTTTGGTCCACCAGCTCCTTCACTTTCTCATTGAGTCGCTCCATCAATTTTTGTGGGTCGTCTACGCGTGGGACCTATGTAATACAACGAAGTTATTTGTAAATGTGAAACCTAAGGACGTCGGTCTGCAGCAAGATGTTGCTCACCTCATAGTTCTGCGAAACGTAGATGCCCGTGTAGACTCCGGCGCCAAACGTCAGCTGCAAGGTAGGAAAGATCGATTATTATGGCGGGTAATGAAGGATATTCAGAGGAACGGTAGAAGTTGGCGGTGACTCTGTGGACTGTAGGCTGACCGTGGAAAAGCTCAGTATGCGCTTAAATGTCCAAAATCGTCTTTTTGGGCAGCACGGCTGAGGCTCCTTTAATTCCGCCGGGCAGCAGGTGTTGGCCGAGCGGTTCTGCCCGGCAGCCCTGAGTCTCAATATGTTTGCACCAAGTCCGAGGAGTTTCATTCTGGCTTACAGTTAAACGTTAAATAAAAACTACTGATTTTGTGAGCTTAGTGTTTGGGAACTCTTTGTACAAAGCCCTCTGACACGACGAGAATTCCAATGAGCAGCTGATTTGTTATGTTTTCAAACAGTTGGGGGCTTGCTGGGCGACTTATATAACCCTGAACTCTGTGTCACACGGCCTATCAAACAAATTGTTTGGCCAAGCAGCCAGCAGCGTCATCGCCGCAAAAAGCGGTCTAAGGCAAGAGAAGGCGGATGTACTTATGTATGTATGTACGTACGTATGCATGCATGCATGATGTTTTCAATATTTTCATTCCTTTGGGCGACTGGAGATCGCAGTGAAAACCAGAGTAAACCAACCGATAAACTTACCAGAAACTTGAGCATTGTTGAGTAGTTAAAAGTTCCTTTGTCACCCGCCCCCGCCAGCGTAAGATTTTTTACTGAGCGAATGTTGGAAATGGACAAAAGAGACGCGGGCGATAGCCTGACAACAGCTGACGGCACACTGAGATTCTCTCTCGCTCTTTTCGCGAGGGTTAGATAATCGATGAAAGATATGATAACTGCTTAAACTGGAGCTTCAGATAAGAGAACTTTGATCTTATTTGCACCTCCACCTCGAAATTTTGCAGTTAACAGCTTTTAATACGGAATACGGAAAATGGAACCAACACAAAATAGACAATGAAGTAGAAAACAGCCAAAAATAAAACTGGTTGTCTTGCTTGTGGACGGATCCGGGGAACGGGTTGTCGAACCTTAAATACATATTTTGTTTAGTAGCTCAGCTGTTTTTCGTATATTTAGAAAATACGTTAATCAACACTGTTACCCACTTTTAGCCACAAAAATTTCTCATTGATGGACAAAATACAATTTATTTATTTTAAAATTAAAGATATTTGTGTGCAAAGTTAACGACACTCTCCACAAGGGTGGCAACAACTTATGGCTAATACTCCAATGAATTCCGATCATGCAAGAACCGCGGGGCGCGTTTTAAGGTACACAAACATCACCAGAAAGGCGGCCAACACACCAACCGCTGGAAGCACTACGGTTCGGATTTTGGCCTGGATCTCCAAGTTGTCCAGCTTGCGCTCCTGCTTCTGCTTACGTGTCTCCTTGACCTTACCCTTTAGTTGGCGCATTTTCGGGCAAGCTTAAGCTAAGTTCTATGTGATGACGTGGGTAGTCTGGTGCGGTTGGGGGCGACGTGCCAGCTCTTTCTTACGTTCAACAAGTAGTTTCTCGATGCCGAAGAAGAAGAGGCAGAACCGAAGAAAGTGGGTTGTTTGCGTTGTTGTCGGTTTAGCTTAATTTCGGTTGTTTCTGGCCTATTTGAAAATAAAAAAGCTTATGACTAGCTTTAAAAAACATCTTTTAATATTCATCTAACATAACATCTTAAAATATTACATTCGTGAAATCAACCATTTATAAACTAATTTAATTTAAAATGCACTACTTATCTTACCTCTTTCTAATTGTAAAGATAAACTAGACGATTAACTTGTTAACAATTTTCTTCTGAAGTTTATACCCCAAAACCCAAATAAATGTACGCAGATAACGTAATTTAACTACTGTTAAACCGGACAATCAAAGTTTATTCATTACTTACATATATAAATTGTTTTAAAAAAGTATGAAGTATTAGAATATACATAGTAATTAAAGTTCTTATTAAAAGCTATTAGCTGTATAAAATTATACGTGTAAAAACAAATACATATGTTTAAATTAAACTTTTTACCAGTTTTAGTCGTATCTTATATTATATAATCTTATTATAATACCCTTCAAGGGTCAGAAGTTTGCAACGCAGTGAAGGAGACATTTCCGACCCTATAAAGTATAGGATCAGGATCAACAGCAGGGTCGATCTGTCCGTCTGTCCGATTATACGCAAACTAGACCCTCAGTTTTAAAGCTATGAAGCTTTGCAGTTAGTCTTCTATATACTCTCAATCCTATGTCGGAACATGCCTGATCGGACGACTATATCATATAGCTGCCATAGGAACGATCGGAAAATTTTTAGAGAAAAAATTATAACTATGTCAGTTTTCAACATGTTATCACGAAATTTGATATTTGGCCACTTAATATTATTTCAGAATTTCGATTTTATTTTCATGAAAATATGATAACTATATCCTATAGCAGCCATAGGAACTATAAGAGAAATAAAGGAAAAAATCATAACTTCTCCGATTCTCAACATATTTTCATCAATTCGGTGAGCCGAAGTTAGCTGTCTTTCTTGTCTAATCTATTATTTAATCATATTTTATTAGTTTTTAGTTACTATTATGTTAATTAGCCACAGGCAAAATTTTTAGATTAAAACATTGTTTTGATCAGCCTTTGATTTTTTTTTGAATATGCCAATGCTAATGCTAATTGTGTTAAAAAGTTGACGTTTGCATGGATAGGCTTAATGGTGTTGATAACAGTTTAATAATATTTTAACATAACAAAAATGTTTTGGAAAATACTTACTTTATTTAATAACTGATAAAAAAAAATCAAATTGCAAAGTCTAAAGCCCTCTTCAGGAAAAACAAAAAAAAACGACTTCACATAATCAATATAAATACAAATTATGGTAACAAAATAAACAACAATAGCGGAAAAGAGCCAGGGAGCGCCTATTTCTCTTTCTTTTTTAAACAATTATTTATTTCTTATTTCTGACGAATGTTACTTTAGCTATTTTCCCACAATAGTGCAACGGTTAAGAATAGTATCCAGACGGTAAAACGTTTCGCAGCGGAATATTTCATTAGCTGTTCGGCATTTTTGGTCGGTAAATGTTGCGGGATAAATGCTGGTTTACAATATTTTTAAAATGTTAATATACAAATTAACAATAAAATAATTGCTGTAATGGATGAGGAAGATTCTAAACCAAATAGGAAGCGCCCCAAGTATTGGGTGAGCTCATACCTGCGAGATCAATTAAAGGGCGATATTCTTCCAATGTAAGCATTGTTTACATATTTTTATATCAATAATACACTCTCTCACCTCCTAATATCATGTCCTATCATAATCCAAAATAATAATCGAGAAAAGCCCGTTTTATTAAATTGCCATTCTTTTTCGCAACCCGTTCGGGAAATACTAAAGAAGGCTAAACACTTTTCTAGTATATTTGTTTTCGTGTCAGGATACCGACGTTTAAAACGGCCGCTGACGAACAACCGTTTTAAACTATTTGCCTCTCGCTCTCTCTCACTGCTTAGAAACTGTTTTTTACTGTCTGGATACTATGCTTTATAAGTACAGTATCCAGACAGTGAAACGTTTCGCAGCGGAACAAAGTGTGTAATCTTTTTAAGTGTGACCGCTGAATTCATTAGCTGTTCGGCATTTTTGGCCGGTCAATGATGCGGGCATACATGCTTGTTTACAATATTTTTAAAATGTCTATAAAAATGAACAAGAAAATAAGAATTACTATAGCCATGGCTGTAATTATTGTCGTAATAAATAAGGAAGATTCTCAACCAAATAATAAGCGATCCAAGTATTGGGTGACCCCATACCTGCGAGATTAATTTAAAGGCGATATTCTTCCTATGTACGTATTGTTTACATATTTGTTTATCAATAATACGCTCTCTCACCTTCTAATATCATGTCCTATCATAATCCAAAATAAACTTCCCTTCTTCCCCTTAGAATACACCTATTTCTGCAATATCTCATCCAACACCAGAAAATATAAGTAATATTTTAAAACGTATTAATCATTTTAATACATATTATCAGATCTATAAATTTGATCAATACAATTAATTAAATTCAACCTATTAAATAGTATGTAAACAAAGTAAAAAGAAACTGAAAACAATACAGCCGAAGGCCCCAGACGCCATGGCTTCTGTAGTAGATTTAAGTTTTGTAAACCTAAGTCTACGTTGTAATAATAATAATAATTTACATTCTTATCATTATCTTTTGTTAGTTTTATAGTTAGTACACCTGCAACAAACTCCTGTGATGTTTTTTTTGAAAATTTAACGCATTTACGGAACTAAAGAAGGTAGGCAGAGAGGGTCGAGAACAGCCTGTTTTATTAAATTTGCCATTCTTTTCCGCAACCCGCTCGGAATATACTAAAGAGTGACCCACTCCATTCTAGTATATTTGTTTTCTTGTCAGGATACCGACCTTTAAAACGGCCGCTGACGAACAGCCGTTTTCAACTATTTGCCTCTCGCTCTCTCTCACTGCTTAAAGACGGTGTTTTACTGTATGGATACTGTTCTATACTAAAGAGTGACCCACTCCATTCTAGTATATTTGTTTTCTTGTCAGGATACCGACCTTTGAAACGGCCGCTGACGAACTGCAGTTTTCAACTATTTGCCTCTCACTCTCTCTCACTGCTTAAAGACGGTGTTTTACTGTCTGGATACTGTGCTATAGAAAGGACTTCTTAGAGCTGCGAAAAAAATCGATTTTAACATTGATACTATCGACCCTTCTTTAGGTCGATCATTGATTTGGTTTTGAAATAATCGATGCATCGTCCATCTTAATTCTATTATCCCATATTAATTACGTTTTCTTTTTCGTCGGACTCATGCCTCAGAAATGGAATATTTAAGGGAGTGCGCAGTTAAAAATTAAATTCACTGAGAATTGATTTTTTCGCAGCTCTAGGACTTCTAGGTAGCTCCAAATTCTTTGTTTACTATCGGGAATGGGTATCTATCTGATTATAATATTACACAGGTCAACAAGAAAAATTTCGGAGAATAAAACCTGCAATTAAACTTTGGTATACGCGCATTTTAGTAACGTTTGAAAAGTGCAGACATAACCCTTTTTGGTTTAAAAAAATTAAAATTTTTTTTTTTTAATTCGTAGTCTTTTGTATATTTATATCTAGAAATGACAATTTATGATTTTCTTATTATTTTCTTAATAGTGTCATAAAAAGTGCAAATAATTAAAGAAATCCCTAACTTAAAGTTTCAGGGCTTATTTTACATAAAAAATAAATTATAAACATCACGTTCTTATCTTTCATTACGCCAGGTACCAGGTACATATATCCTAGCAAGGGCTTACGCCGATGGCTTGGTTGTCGGCGGTGGCGTGGGGGTCAAGAAAAGACCGAACTTAAACTTTCTTTGCATGAATAATCAATAGCCTAACTTAAACTTTAAACATGTTTCGTAATTATCACGTATAAATACATCATGTACATACATATGTATAATGTTGTCGGAATACACAATACCTTCTGTGCCAGCTTCGATAACAATGGCATTACAGGTGCCTGTTCAGTCATAAATGTTAAAACCTCTTGGGATAACAAAATGCTATGGCGCCGAACGCCGCCGCCGAGCCGATATTACCGTGTTTCGGCGGCGGCGCCTTAAAAAAGACAAAAATCGGCGGCAGCGGCGCATACTGGCGCCTTTTTTCATTGAGCATTGCGAAAATCGCAGCTTTTGAACCAAATAAGATAATCCAATAATTTAAACGGCATTTGACAGTGAATTGCTGTAAAATATAAATATATATATGTACATATCTAGGGGGCAATGTGGACCACGCCCACCCATTCGCCCATTTATAGCGTATCAAATTGAAAATCGAATTTTCTCATAGAAAACGATTACAAAATAAAAACAAGAAAGGAAGCTAACTTCGGCTCACCGAAGTTTGTATACCCTAGCAGACTTTAAACAAACAATTAAAAACGAAATTCTGAAATAATAATTTGTTGCCAAATCTCAAATTTGATGGCAATGGTTTGAAACACGGCTAAGCTATGGTTTTTTTATTTTCCTGATTGTTCCTATGGAAGCTATAGGATATAGTCAGCCGATTTTCATTAAATTAAAATCAAAATTCAGAAATACTAAAATATGGCTAAATATCAAATTTGGTGAAAATATGTTGAAATCTGACAAAGTTATGGTTTTTTCTTTTATTTTCCTGATTGTTCCTATGGAAGCTATAGGGTATAGTAAGCCGATTTTCATGAAATTAAAATCGAAATTCAGGAATACTAAAATATGGGTAACTATCAAATTTGGTGAAAATATGTTGAAAACTGACAAAGTTATGAATTTTTCTTTTATTTTCCTGATTGTTCCTATGGAAGCTATAGGATATAGTCAGCCGATTTTCATGAAATTAAAATCAAAATTCAGGAATAATAAAATATGGCTAAATATCAAATTTGGTGAAAATATGTTGAAAACTGACAAAGTTATGGTTTTTTCTTTTATTTTCCTGATTGTTCGTATGGAAGCTATAGGATATATTCAGCCGATTTTCATAAAATTAAAATCAAAATTCAGTAATAATAAAATATGGCTAAATATCAATTTTGGTGAAAATATGTGAAAAACTGACAAAGTTATAATTATTTTTTTTTAATTTTTCGGATCGTTCCTATGGCAGCTATATGATATAGTCGTCCGATCCGGCCCGTTCCGACATATGTACGAGTTAGAGTATATAGAAGCCTAACTGCAAAGTTTCATTCAGACAGCTTTAAAACTGAGGGACTAGTTTGCGTAGAAACGGACAGACGGACAGACGGACATGGCTAGATCGTCTCGGCTGTTGATCCTGATCAAGAATATATATACTTTATAGGGTCGGAGATGTCTCCTTCCCTGCGTTGCAAACTTCTGACTGAAACTATAATACTCTGCAAGGGTATAAAAAGTTGCCCTGCTAAGTTGATATCAAGTTGCAGGACAACACCAGAAATCCTTTACATATCCAAAATGTTTTTTAGCCAGAATTTGCCGTTAATTATCCGTTCATTATTCGTGAAAGAATTAAATTTGTTGCTTAAGTTTTTAGTTTTAATTTAAAATAAATGTTGAGTTATGGCATACATAATCGTTGCCAACGCCGATATGCGTTTGTATAGTTATGCACGCATTAGTGTTCGGCTGGAGTTAGTCGACATTCAGCGTCTCATTTTATTTGACGTTTGAACATTTTAATACAATTATATAAAAATTAAGATTAGAAATACTTCTAATGGCTTAAATCTTTTCTTGACGAAAATTTGTAATATTATATGGCCATGCATGCATATGCTTCCGTTTTGTTGGGAAGGATGGCAACGTTAAATAAGATCGACAGTCGACAAACATAATGCAGCCCTGGATGTCGACAGCATATGCATATGCTTCCGTTTTGTTGGGAAGGATGGCAACGTTAAATAAGATCGACAGTCGACAAACATAATGCAGCCCTGGATGTCGACAGCATATGCAGTCTAACACTAATACATGCATGCGTGGCCATATAATATTACAAATTTTAGTCGAGAAAAGATTTAAGCCATTAGAAGTATTTCTAATCTTAATTTTTATATAATTGTATTAAAATGTTCTAACGTCAAATAAAATGAGACGCTGAATGTCCAGCCGCACACTAATGCATGCATAACTATACAAACGCATATCGGCGTTGGCAACAAACGCATATCGGCGTTGGCAACAAACGCATATAGGCGTTGGCAACGATTATGTATGCCATAAATCAAAACATTTATTTTAAATTAAAACTAAAAAAGAAAAGCAACAAATTTAATTCTTTCACGAATAATGAACGGATAATTAACGGCAAATTCTGGCTAAAAAACATTTTGGAAATGTGAAGGATTTCTGGTGTTGTCCTGCTAACTTGATATCAACTTAGCAGGGCAACTTTTTGTTTTTAAAAAATATTAATAAAAACTTAAGCAACAAATTTAATTCTTTCACGAATAATGAACGGATAATTAACGGCAAATTCTGGCTAAAAAACATTTTGAAAATGTGAAGGATTTCTGGTGTTGTCCTGCTAACTTGATATCAACTTAGCAGGGCAACCTTTTGTTTTTAAAAAATATTAATAAAAACTTAAGCAACAAATTTAATTCTTTCACGAATAATGAACGGATAATTAACGGCAAATTCTGGCTAAAAAACATTTTGGAAATGTGAAGGATTTCCGGTGTTGTCCTGCTAACTTGATATCAACTTAGCAGGACATTAAAAAATTAAGTTACAAAATTGAACGGCAAATTTTTTTCTTTCGCGAATAATTAACGGCAAATTATGGTATAATCAAATGTTTGATTTTCCAAAGTTGTCCTGCTAACTTGATGTACATACTTCTAGGAGTCCTCGAACACTATGGCGTCATTCAATAAAGTCGCGAAAAAGTTTTTGTGTGTGCCAGCAACATCCTGCAAGTCGGAAAGAGCCTTCAGCGAGGCTGGGCATATTATTTCTGACCGCAGGACACGCCTGAAACCGGATATAGTTGATAAGTTAATGCTTGTTAACCAAAACCACCATTTTTTAAGTAATATTTATCTTGTTTGATCTCAATTTAGCAGTATTTGGCAAGAAGCGCAATACATACTTTGTTATTTATTTTTAATGTAACCATGAATACAAATCTCACTAATTAAAAAAATTGTAATTAAAATTTTTAAAACATCTATGTTTCATTGATATACATACATATATCTACTCTTTGGTATAAGGGAAGCTCGTGTTCAATAGAAGAACTTTCAGAATAGGGAAATAGTTGTTTAACTACATTTTATTAAAATACCGATTGTTGAATACGTTGAAGTATGAAGGGTGAGGCAATATTGATGTTATATATATTTTTTTAATGGTTCAAAAGTTCTAATTTAGCAATGAAACCACTAAAACGGCCCCACTGTGCGTTGGGTGAGCCCTTCGGTCACTCAGCACGGGCCGGAGACATCAGATATGTTACCAACTGTTGCACCTTAACCTCCAAATGCGATTGCGAAAATGTTTGAGCAGTTCCAAATGCTCTTACAGGTCGTGTCACTGACGTCCGCTGGCCAGTCACTGCTTAGGCTTCTGCCGATTATGTTCCGGATAACTGTTGAACACTTGATGAAGCAATAATAGTGCAGAACGCTGGCCGGAAACCGTGGCCAATCAGTCGGGAGGCACGGCCAAGTTTGTGCTCTAGTAACGAGGCCTACTAGCCGCTGCTCATTTCGGCATATAATTTCGTCCATTACCATAAACGGCAACCCGATCAGTTTGGACACAGATTATTGGCAACTATTTAGTGGGGACCCAAAAATGACGCGAGCTGCCATCCGAGTCGAGTCTTCACGTCAGATTGGGCTCGATGTGCATGTTTCCTGGCCATGCCCAATCTGCGTTCTGGTAAGCGATAACATGGCTCTCGGCCTGTTCGTTAGCAGACTAGCCAACAATGTATGTAACATACATACATACAAACTGTTCTTGTTGAATGGCCAGGCCCGTTCGGTTCTTCAGCCTATCTCTTAGTTAAACTCCTTGTTTTGATTGCGAAGTCGTAAAATGATGGATTACCGAGTTGGGATTTATTTCTTGTTACGGTCATAACAGATTATCTTTGCTCACTCATTGTCAAAGCTGCTGCTGCGCTTCGGAGCCCCTCTCCACTGCAAATTCCTCCGCCATCCACTGACTCTCCTCCGAGCCATTCGTTAGGCCCTGACAGGCAGACAGACAGAGCCTACCGTTTGGTAAGCTGCCTGGTGCCGTCATCTGGCCAAGATTTGCTGTCGTATAGATTTGGCTTGTTGATGGAGCATGCCTAATACCATGGTCATGGATCGCGAGGAGCTAACGAGCAGGCGCGCAATTAAACGCGAATGCATTTGCCCGAACCCCGAACACTACTTTCGGCGGTAACAATAAACTTTTATTGCTCAAATGCTTAGCTCTAGCCAAAGTAGGCGGCGTAGTATTGGGGCGAGGCCCCGTAAGCGGTCGACGGTTGCGTTGCGGCGACGATTTTAGCGAAAGTCGCTGGGTGAACGAATCCTACGGCTCCGGCTGGATAGTAGGCAATGGTGGGAGTCACTGGGATGGCCGGAACAGCGCCAGGGACCGGAACCGGAGGAGCTACAGGTGGAGCGGCATTAGGTCGCGGAGTTAACTCCTCGGCAGCGTCGTCGAGATCTTCCTGCGCCTCGCTATTTGCAACCAGGCGAGCCGGCTTCGGCTGAGCTGCCGGCAGTCTGAACTGTCTAGTTGGCTTGTAGCCGGTTGAGGGATAGGAAGCCACCAGCCGGTGCTGCCTTTGGGACAGGCCCACCTCCGCCCGCACCAGGCCGAGCAGAAAAAGACCGGCCAGCAGACACACAACCGTATAGCCAAGTGCCATTGCGGTGACTACATGGCGCTGGGGCGGTGGGTCCGGAATTTATACGATCCGCTTAAAATGGGAGTGGTGTGGCCATCCGAAAACAAGGCTGACATTGACCCCAAAAGCAAAACAAAAGCTGAAGTTCGGAGCAATCACCTGATGCAATTGTGGAGCAATGCAATAGTCGCCACATCAATATGCAGCCAATGTTCTAATGCTCGCCTGTTGCTTGTCACCTCTCGCATTTTCCCGTGGTCAGTGGATCACGCAGATGGTGGCAGCAGTTTAGTCACGTCCCGATCGAAGCCGTAAATTAAGCCATTTGCGATGGCCAGTAAGGGCACCTGGCATAATTTATTGGATCAGTCTATAAAATCAGCCCTAGAAAATTGCTTAGATCGCTCGGACCGCCACGGCTGTTCGCTAATCAATACAAAGCGCCTCAATTTGGACCCATGCCGGGGGATATATCTACGTATGCCTGTGCAAATGTGCCACAAGTTAGGCTCTTCGCCAGAGAACGACGATGAGAAATACTTTATAGCCGCAGGCAAAATGGCTGCGCAAGTTAGCAATATTAACAGCAATTTCAATAAAAATGCACCAACTAATTGATATAATCAATTTATTAAATTAGATTTCCCACTTTTTCCCGCCACCCGTTTTGGCTCTACGCTCCTATCGCGTATCGGCATTTACAAGTGGACAGAAGTCAGTACACTGAGAACCAAAATCGCTTAAACTCAGAATAAAATGTTGGTAATTGAGGAATTAATTAAAAAATTATTAATCTATTTGTGCGATTTATCTGATTAAACAAAAAAATACTCATTATTAAATTAAATTAAATGTATACAAGTTACATTTCAAAATCATAAAAGCGCAAAACTTTAAGCCATCTTCTAGTTATCCAAGAAAATTTTTCTTCAATCAATTTCTTACGTGGGTTTACAATAAAGATATTTTTACATTGGCTTTATCCTTGTACCGAATGAAAACCTAGTATAACAACTTAAATCCGCTTCTAAGGTTTCATATCATATCATATAAAATATATTTGGTATGAAAATAGTTAAGTTTGGTTTAATAAACATAACACAGCCTCATATGGCCAACATTCATCTCCATAAAAATCGTGCAAGCTATTTAAACCGTCTTGCAGCACAAGGCATTTTCATTAAGTAATTTAAAGTGACAAAATTATTTAATGTTTATACCCGTTACCCATAGGGTAGTAGGGTATTATAACTTTGTGACGGCAGGATATGTAACAGGTAGAAGGAAGCATTTCCGACCCTATAAAGTATATATATTCTTGATCAGGATCAACAGCCGAGTCGATCTAGCCATGTCAGTCTGTCTGTCTGTCCGTATGAAACACTGGATCTCAGAGACTATAAGAGATAGAGCTCTAATTTTTTTTCGACAGTATTTCTTATGCTTGCACGTAGATCAAGTTTGTTTCAAATTTTTACCACGCCCACTTCCGAATTTCGGTATGTATATTAAGAACTATAGTCTGTGTGATCCCTGAAAATTTGGTTGCGATCAGATAAAAATTGTCGAAGTTATTAAAGAAATAATTTTGTGTGGCCACAAACGGCTGCTGGCAGCATGCCTCATTTTATTACACTTGCATTTGCATTTGTCCGTTATGTTTAAAATTGTATTAAGTGTTTTTTCTGGCGTCCTGACGCTTTTCTGGTTTAAGTATGGGTAGCGGGTATCTCACAGTCGAGCTCACTCGACTGTAGCTTTCTTACTTGTTTTAGTTTTCTTTAAAGATTAATGTAGATTAGTGTTGGATTACACATTACATAAAATATATATTCGTTTTTTATTTAAATATTTATCGTGGCTAGTTTTGTAAAAAAAACAATATTTTTAAGTCGACTTGCCCCTTAAGGCTGATTTTGTGAGATTATTTTAAATTCAAGAATTACAACTTTATTTTTTTTACAAACGTTGTACTCCTCTGCCGTATTGTATGCACCCGTTGAGTATTTATTTTGTCACCAAATTGAGTTATTTTTTCCTCTCACCCAATGTACAATTCCCTCGGTGCATGCATTTATTTTGCCAGAGAAACTTCGTTTGGGTCGAGAAAGGAAGCCAAGGAGCAGGTGCGGCGTCATTAGCATGGGTCGGTAGCAAGGACGGGGAACAACTGTTTTAGAGGTCGATTACAGTTCTGCCTTTGTTGATTGGCAATACTAGCATCCAATCACTGTCTTGGATTGGTTTTCCGTGGCATTATCTACAGCTGGTGATGGAGCTGGAGGTGCGTAATTGCGTCAAATTCTAATCTGGTTCGCATGCAGCTATCTGGCTCATTTGCACAAATCGAGGCTGCCGCCCATGTCTGCGGCTATTCTCGGAACTCCTGCGGTGTCCTCATCCATATCCATGCTGAAAACTGGGCATCATATTTCAAAGGCAATCGGAGGCCGCTCCAGAGTCGTGGCAGGCTTTGTTGCTTCTAGCCCCAAACCCAAGCTCATCCGCGGGATTTGTGTGGACTCGGACTGTCGGAATTGATGCGCCCGGTGCACTTACAATTAATATTCGTGGAGGCCAAGGAGACGGTAGTTGGTAGTTGATAGTTTGTAGCTGGGAGCTAGCCATCAGATTCCTTTGCAGGCGCTGCCTCGTGATTTATTTTCACTTTTAGTGCGTTTTATTTTATTATTTCTAATTTATGCAGCCTCAATTTCATATACGAGTATGTATATATGTATACACATTTATGTATTTATTTATACCATACGGCGTGTGGGACTCGATAGCCACCAAGAGTTATGCCTTTGTAAGTAGGGTATACTGTACTCTGCTAATCACTACCGGTGATCATCATCGCGGCTCCCCGATTGACTTCCATTGTGCTGCTCGTCACGTTCCTGGCTGACGACGATCTGCTGACTCAATACCCCTCCGCAGCTGGACAAGAAGTGACAGAAATAGACAAAGGTGGCGTTAACGGCCTTTGCGCGCTAATTATCGACTTATGCGCATCGCCGGGATGGGGTCTTCGCAGACATTCTTGGCGGGCGTGAATTAAATTCCCTGCATCATGGCGACGACGCTGGTCGGCTTCGGACAAGTGTTGGCGGGGTCGCAATTTGATTTATGTCGGGAAGAATAAAATATGCGCACACTTTTCCGTCTGTGAGTTGCAGGAATGCGGCTCACTCATTAGCCAGACAATGCGTTGGTATTTGGAACCGTCATGGTCACTAACGGCGAGCGCTAACACGGAAGCGTGTGGATCAGGATAATTGCATTTGAATGGGCCGAGGGCCCCGCCTCCTCCCTGCGCGCTGCGTGCCATTTGTGTCTCCTGCAACTGCTCGGTCCCATCTCAGGGAGCACATCCAACCTGCCCAGAATATTGGAGAGAGGAAAGTACAAACACGAAAACTTACATTTACATACTAGATTGGGCTGATGTAAGGTGTCTGTTATTGTCATTGGCAACTGTCAGTACGATAATAGCACACATGTTCCAGCTTAGATCTAGAGCCCAATCCCGATCCCGATCCCCAAGAGAAAAGTCTTGAGCTGTAACAAGTCTGGGACATGCAGCTTTTCAATTAGCTCGCATGCAACGGAGGGCGGGGAAGCAGAGCGGCTGGATTTCGCAGATACCCAATACGAATATAAGCGAATTACCGCAGCTATCGCTAGTGGAATGGTGTACCCCACATACCATACTTGATAAAATAGTTGGCTTGGTCGACACGCTAGCAGAGCTAGATTCGCCTCAGGCGAAAAGAGGTGATATGCCTTTTCACTAAAAAGTTTTCAGACCAGACCTAATTAGCCACTTGACAGGAGGTCAATAGAGCGTCGCAAACCAACCTGCCACGTGCCCTTTTCCGGCGGCGTGTTAACTCAAGTGTTGCCACCGTCCCCGAGGGTTGTTACTTGAGACCATAGGCATCATGCGGTGCCATTGTCACCGCCTTGGTTCACGTTATCCCGGTTTCAAGCAAAGCTTGCTTAGGTTGACTTTCTTGTTGTTTTTAAATCTTTAGTTCACATATGCTTAAAATATATTTAATTTGTAGCGTATTTTTTAACTTAAAATCAAACTTAATATATAAAGAATTTCCATCAAAAGGTTTCAATATAAATTTAGAGACCCAAAACTGGCCGAGTTTATCCCATTTGTTCACACATTACGTTTCTAACCGATGAGGGTCATACGGGAGCAACAGAAGAAAATTAACGATTGACCCCACAGATGAACGTTTTCGATTCCAAAAGTTTTATTTTGGAAAGTTTCAATTCGTTTTATTCGGTTTTACATTATTGCCATTCGGTCGACCGGAGTTGAAATTTGATAGCAACTTCTTGACCGTTACCGGAGCAGCACTCTAAGCTAAAACTGGATTTGATGGCTGGTTGCTTCCAAATTTTTGCTGTCCTGCCCACTTGGTGTCACGAACTTGCCTATTCACTTTGGTGAAAACCAACAAGGAGGAATGTCTGTAGAAGATCTGACTTTGAAGTATGTCAACAAAGTATATGCCAACAAGGCTTTTTTATATTCGATATATTTGTCTTTGTCTTGGGGCTTCTGAACAGTCGCAAATGCTATTCCGTTGAAACAACAATTAATATAATTAATGTAAACTTTATGGTATTAATGATTACGAAAATGTCTTAGCCTTTTTCGATTTTTTAGAGTCTTATGAAAAATTCCGTTATTTAATTAAATATGTGCTCCTTCACTTTTCTTTGAGCAGTAAAAGGGATCAAAGATACATATGTGCCAGAAGAGACTTACGATCGAGAAAATATTGTTAAAATCGTGATATATTTACTATATATCTCTGTGTCTAATTTTAGCACAATTTCCACTACGGGCTTGCAGCAGTTATTTTCATACTTTGTAAGCTGGTATAACTTTTAAAGAACTGTATTACGCGCTGGACACTGAACAAGTATACAATGCGAACTCTTGTTGAAGCCTTTATCCTTTCCCAAGACCTTCTTATCTTTTTCCCAGCCAGAATCCATGACCCTCTCCTATAGTAAGAGTCTCAAGTATATGGTTTATAGGATGCTAATACTGGATTTTTAATAAGGACTCTGTGGCTTGCGGTTGGAAATGCGATGACATACGGAATGCGGGACAATTATTAGCAAACACTAATTATGTTTTATGTCTTGGACAAGAAGTCATGATTTATAATAGCCGTTTTATAAAAATATTTGTTGTTTTTTTTTTCAATAAGCAGCCTCATTGATATTCAGTTCCTTATACATTTTTTTGAAGTAAAAACTTCTTATTAGACACCTTGGACACTTTTTGGGTGAGGATTTTTTAACGATTTCGCGACAGATGAGATTTTACACAGCTATTCACCGCGTGTATATTTATACTTAGAGTGTATATGTATGCGAGAGCGCTGCATGCCATACGCGCTCTTTGCATGGGCATTCGTTCGCGCTCTCGCACTATGGTCCAGCGGACTACTTTTCTTGGCCAATATTAATAACTCCGTTAATTTAAAAGGTATCAATTAGAATCTTTACCAATCGTATTTTGGTAACTTAGGATTGAAATTATGCTGATCAGAAAACTATATCCTATAGCTACCATAGGAACATAAACATTATTATACCCGCTACCCATAGGGTAGAAGGGTATTAAACCTTTGTGCCGGCAGGAAATGTATGTAACAGGTTGAAGGAAGCATTTCCGACCCTATAAAGTATATATATTCTTGATCAGGATCAACAGCCGAGTCGATTTAGCCATGTCCGTCTGTCTGTCTGTCTGTCTGTCTGTCTGTCTGTCTGTCTGTCTGTCTGTCCGTCTGTCCGTATGAAACACTGGATCTCAGAGACTATAAGAGATAGAGCTCTAATTTTTTTTCGACAGTATTTCTTATGCTTGCACGCAGATCAAGTTTGTTTCAAATTTTTACCACGCCCACTTCCGCCCCCGCAATTCATAAAAAAGCGTATTAAGCGTATAATTTTAAAGCTAGAGTCGCGAATTTCGGTATGTATATTAAGAACTATAGTCTGTGTGATTTCTGAAAATTTGGTTGCGATCAGATAAAAATTGTCGAAGTTATTAAAGAAATAATTTTGTATGGCCACAAACGGCTGCTGGCAGCATGCCTCATTTGGTTGACCAATTAGACCAACTAAATATTCTTATCAGTTCTGTGGTTGTGTTCGGCAAAGAATCTTATAAGATATTCGAGAAGCAATTTTAATAAATGGTAATAATTATTAGCCGCTTGAATGCAATAATAACGCGTTTTTACACACATAGATACATGTGAATGTATTTTTGTATGCATGTGATTATATTACACTTGCATTTGCATTTGTCCGTTATGTTCAAAAATGTATTAAATATTTACTATGGGTAGCGGGTATCTCACTCGACTGTAGCTTTCTTACTTGTTTGTTTATGTTTTAGTTGCATAATAATAATATAATTTTAAATTAATTTGTTTAGTGGCGAGCTACATATATTCGCGTTAACTTGGGCTGGATTCAAAAGGTATCTTTATTGTAAAAAAGAATCATTATGTTTTGTATCTCCTCCAAATGTATTTAAAGGTAACAGTACGACTATACCGATGGGAAAATAACGATTAAAAAAAGATTGTGTAAATGTTAGATAGAGTTAAAAAGAAACCTTTTATGGGATATTTTTAGATAGTCATGAATGGAAGCTTCTGAAATATCCTGAGAGCGACAGGCTAACTCGATATATAGGTTAGGTAACGAAGACCGTTAAGTGGTAAAGAGCGGTTTCTCTACCGAAACGTTTTCATCAAAGGCAACAATTGCAAGAAAGGAGAAGTTGGCCACCGGCAAGTGGCACTTATCTTGAATACGCCAAGTATGAAGAAAATGAAGCACCGGGGAAAACGCTTCGTATTTAATGGACTGCAATTTCTTCTTGCCGAAGAGATGCTTACCTCTTGCCTTCTGCAGCAAATAAAGGGCTGACTTTGAGAGTGCAAAATTTACGACGTGTTTACGATGGCACAAATTATTGGTTGTGCTAATGCGATGCAGCAACGCGAACATAATTAAACTAACTAAGCTCCCGGGTCGGTTATCACGATCTCAAACACACACCACATCCCAGCCCTAGCCCATCGAAGGGGGCTAGGAGAAAGCAAAGAACCTGTGGCCTGTGAGAAAACGGTTTGAGCTTGGCATCTAAGCAATATGCCAGTTATATTTCGGAGCTGATTTCTGTACGCACGACAATTGTTAATAAATACTAAATTTTTTGTAGAATGGAAATGGAAAGTGAACTGCCTACCGACGATGCCTCCATGGAGTTTGATCACGAAGGTTCAAGAGGGGATGCCAAGCCATCAGAAAGCCTGCTCACCCTAAGGCGAAGCTGGAGCCAAGAGACTTTGACTGCTTCACCTGATCTTTGCTTAGACGCCATCCACCTTGAGTTTTTAGTGGAGGTTAGTACATAACTTTGCAGAGATCGGTAATTCCTAATCCTAATCACTCTCCTCAGAAGGGTTTGATTGATTATAACTCACTGGACCAGCAAGATGGTGATGAAACGGGAGACTATTCGAGGCGCTTGGCTAGTGCCTCGGATCGAGGGGGAATCGCGGAAATAGTCAACGAAATGCGAAATGAATTTATCGGCAAGTTGAGCTCAAATGTCAAGGGTCTTAAGAGAAACCTGATAAAGGTAGGAACTAGTACGATTTCTGTGAACCTCAGTACTTTAATCGGTTTCCTTTACAAAAGGGTGTGATGCAGCCAGAGCAAGGTAGGGACCATAATATAGAGCAAGCGGCTAAGAATGTCTTAGAGGATGAGTTGTATGTTCCTAAATTCATAAACGAAAAAGAAAGACCTAAAGAGAAACTTTCAACTGAAGACGGCAATCGAGATGATGATATTATGGGTGGCATCATAGACGACTTTAACAAATTTACTAGCGATTTTGAGAGTAATCCCGATGGTGTGGACCATAGTATTGAGCTAGTACATAAGAATCTCTCAGAGGTTGAGTTGGAGGTTCCTAAATTCATGACCGACAATAAAAGCCCTGAAGAGGAAGCATTAACCGAAGACGGCAATCGAGATGATGATGATATTATTCAGCTCATAAGCGACATTAACGAGTTTACCAGCGAAGTTGAGAGGGATCCCGATAATGTGGACTGGTCGCATTTTCGAGCTAACCTACTACAAATTCACAGGCACTATGTGTTAAACCCAGCGACTAGAGCGCACTGCCAAATTGAAGTCCCTTCTGACATCAGCATGCCTGTAGACGATCTTAAAAGTCGAGCTAGGTATCTGCGAAGAAAGGTTCAAGGCCTCGAATCTAAGATACGTAACCTGGATACAACCTTGGAGGAGTTCTCAGAAAATTTTAGTCGTAGTCTGGTCAGCAAGAATAGTGTAGACCACGAAATGATGGCCATTTCGATAATGCGGAATAGAATCAGTCAAAGGCTCAGCGAATTGGAGAATGAATTTACCAGTGCCAAGAAGCAATTGTTTATGGGTGCTAAACACGCCGACCAAAAAAAGCAGCGCGCTTTTTCCTTCGACAACTGAATGGCACCAGGAATCCCAAGCGTTTTGGTGTGTAATTCGAAAAAATTAGACCTTTGTCTATTCCTATTCATATTCCTATTCCTATTCCTATTCCTAGAAGGTCGCGCTCCAGTTACATGCAAATTTAGTTAGAAATAAAAAGAGTTTTTGATTCGATATCATCACGTTTTAATATATTTATATTTATATCCCATGCATGACCCATACATGCCCTTTTAGGCTACTATTTCGACCCCATAAATCATATAATTTTTTGACAGCATAAACATGATCTAGTCAAGTCAGCGTGTTCCTCTGTCCTTCCGTTTGTGAGTCTGTCTGGCGTGCTGCAGTTTTCAATAAGTTTCTGGAAATATTATAAGGAACCTAGCGCAAGAGCATTCCAAAATATTCGCTATTTTAAAACCATTACCAGTCGACCAGAGACTAATCTGTTGCATTAAAATGTAACACTACCCATAAATAATTTAAATCAAAACAACAGTAAAATATTAAATATATACACAGACTAGCGGACCCGGCGAACCTTGTCTCGCCCCTAATTGATGTTTTTTGTCTTAGTTAAATTTTTTTGTAGCAGACCTTGCGAACTTTGTCTCGGCCCAATTTCACGACTTCATATAACCCCATAGTAATAATAGAACACTGGTTATTCAAATTTGTTGCCCTTGATTATAGTCGCTTGAATCACGTTGTTCATTAGTTTCTTAACGGACAACCGCGTACCGTTGCATAATCTCGGATGATTTAGATTCCGCAGCATTATAATAACTGATCCCACCTTCAGTTGCACATTATGCGGTGGAGTTCCTGGCACATCCAGTGAGTTCAAAAATTCTATCGGATAGTTGGTCGCTTCATCCTCGTTGGTCACGCTGTCAACGGATCTGTATGAATGAAGTTCTCCAGCGATTTGACTTTGAATAAAGAAATTCAAACTATCTACGTCCTTATTCTTCGGTGCTAGTATTGCCCGCTCACTAATCCAGTCGATATTTTTATAATTTTCTGCAATGTCTGGAAACACTTTTGTGATGAGTTCCTCTTTCGATGATGTAAACTCGCAAAAATTTGTTGGGAACGATACTAGTCCAGTCGAAACATCAACAGGAATTTCACCATTTCCGAGCGCCAGCAGTTGTCTCGAGAATTCAGCAGCGGATGGATCATTCTGCAATGCGACTCTCATGTTCCTGGTCAATTTAAACTTGTTTACATATCGCCACAAAGAGGACGATTTTAGGCATGCATTAACTTCATCGGCAGCCGTAGATTTCGGGATAACGGGAAGCGTTTGGCGAAAATCTCCGGACAGCAATATCAAAGCCCCACCAAATAGTCTCGAATCACCTCTTAAATCCTTCATCGTTCGGTCAACGGCCTCTAAAGCTCGTTTATGCGCCACCGTGCATTCATCTCAAATGATGATTTTGCATTCTCGCATCAATTTTGCTGTCGCTGAATTCTTGCTCATCGTGCACGTTGGCTGGTCAACCGTCAGAAGATTCATGGGTATCTTCAAAGCGGAATGTGCAGTTCGACCGCCTTCCAACAATGTAGCAGCAATGCCAGATGATGCAACAGCCAACGCAATTTGAGATCTTGACCGAATCGTTGCCAGAATCAACGAAATGACGAATGTCTTGCCTGTCCCACCAGGAGCATCGATAAAGTATAAGCCTCCCGTTTCATCGTCAACAACCTTCATTATCGAATCGTACACTTTCTTCTGCTCGGCATTCAAAAGCGGCACATTTGTTCGAACTCTTTCGGCCAGGTTATCCTGATTGTAGTGTTGCTCCCGTAGAAATTCCCGATTGAATGTATCGTGCACTGAACGAATTGGCGCTGGCATTCCCAATGTCGATAGTAGACTGCCGCACATGAGCATGCATATGTCTTCGATCCGTACTAATGCTTCGTTGTACATATCTTCGTAAATGCCAATATTGAAATTAGAACTTGTCCTTCGTACTCTGTTCAAAATATCGTCCACCATTTGGTCCTTGTATTTTTCCCACAATGCGGTCGGGTTCGACGGATGACACGTAGCTATGATTATTGCGAATAATGTATGGATTTGATTCATTGACGCAGATACAGTGGCATCGGCGAGCGTTGAGTCCCAATGAGTATCGTTTTCAAGCAAGTTCAAACGTTGGCAAGCCTCCCGAAAAGTGGCGCACAGCACACCATCCACAGTACGCAGCGAGTCGAAGGATGTAGGACCTCTAATGTTCACCAAAAGCAAGCGAAGATAGAAGCATTCATCTTGACTTGGATGAACTGTGTATATTCGTCCGAGCGCATCAGTCGAATAGACATCAGCGAAGCCAGCAACAGTATCACCTATTTTCCGGCGTTGAAACTTCTTCGATGCAGCGTTCCATGTATAATAGCGTGGCATCTCAGAATATAGTAAAGTCCTTGCGAACGGATCGCTTTCGCATGTCGAAAAGAAATTTGTCTACGTTGTCGCTGGTGGCCGTTCTGCTCTTTGCGCTGCGTTCGCGTCCGTAAAGTAGACACGCTGGCCGTTCTCTAAGTGAATAGATAAGTGCACGACAGTCGGGTGACGTTCATGAATCGGAAATGAAAATATCCTCCAAATGGCCTCGTTACAACTAACGTAGCGTCCAAGTTGAAATTTCGTCACCTCGTCGTTTGCATTCGGATCAGCAATGCCAAACACCGCCATGTCGCTCCCTTTGTTCACATATTTGCAAACGTATTTGATGGATTTGATAGAGTTGCAGTACTCAACATTGCAATGCGTTGAGAATGTTTTCGACAAAAGCGGGCAATATGGAACGATCCAGCGGTTATCCACGATTACTGTTACGTTTGTTTCGTTACGTTTCACCATTAATTCAATCCATTTGCCGTTATCATCTGGAGAACGACGCCTATACAATGGATATCCATCGTTTCCACTGATGGTTTCAGCCGTCAACGGACGGGGAAATCGTTTTGTGCATTTTCCGTTTTCCATGCATATTGATTCTGGGTTGTGGACTCCGCAAGGGCCATGGATCATGGTCGTTGTCACAATGGAATACAGCTCGGGATCAGTTTGTATATCTGGTATTTCGGCTGAAATAATCGAATCAATATGATC
Organism: Drosophila anomelani; assembly: GCA_035045905.1. Lineage (NCBI taxonomy): Eukaryota > Metazoa > Arthropoda > Insecta > Diptera > Drosophilidae > Drosophila > Drosophila anomelani. Next base: position 137,841 of record JAWNOO010000162.1, read on the forward strand.
TGGTCGGATCTTGTCGAACATCCAGAGCAGAATGTGCGCATGTGGTAAGCCACGCTTCTGCCACTCAACCGAGTACATCCAACAACGAACTGCGCCAAAAACCTTCTGCTTTACAATATAATCCATAAGCACTGTGATCTTTTGCTTGAATACTCGTGCAGTGATGTCAGGTCGATCGCTTGATGTTTGTCCTGGAAGCAATAGATTGATAATTTCGGGCCATTTTGGATTGCACGTGAACGTTATGAATAAATTCGGGCGCCCGTAATTTCGGACATACGTCATCGCATCTTGTGCATACTCATGCATATGGCGCGGGCTTCCAACATATGTAAGTAGCTGGGAGAATGGTCAAACAACCGATGTTGGCCGCGTGTCCTTCAGTAGCGATTGCGTCACGCAAGTGGATGTACTCGTCTGAGCGCAACTTCGACTGATTAAAACGAATAAAATTTAGACGTTCCGTTTCTACTTTGACGTACATGTCGACACAGTACTGTTGAAACAAACGGCGGTATCTTAACAGATGATTGTCAACATCTTGTCGAATCATCAATCGATACGCATAAAAATTCATAGAGCTAACCTTCTTATTCGTTTCTTCTCCTAAAATTTTAATTCAAACTTAGTTGTAGAATCAAAAAGAAGTGATGTAAGAAATGTATACAAACCTGTCATTGGATTGACCATCTTTATGTTGAAGTGATACCCATCTTCTCCACGACAGAACATTAACGGGTATTGAAGAGCATCATATGACCGATGAGTCTCATAAACTCTCTGCAATTGGCCATCATCCCGACGCTTAGGAACAATATCGCGTGATTCCACATTCTCACCAACAATCACCACTGCGACTTCATTGATAGTGGGAGCATTAAATTGTCTTGCATGGCTACCAGTGGGTCTTTTGTCAGCGCTGATAATGATTTTATGTTCGTCATTATGCATTATATCCAATGCGGTTTTGAACAACCTGACCAATTCATTATGCTCATGGAGAAGATTTTGCAATTGTTCTATAATTTCACGTTTAGTTGCAGTGTAAATTGCACAGCGGTGATTTAGTTCAACTACCGAATCACCAATGAAATAGATCTGAAGGAATTTATGATCTTTGTTTTGTGGTGGTAACAAAGCGCCCGCTCGGTGGTGAATTTGCCCATGAATCTGAATATTGGGATGCAATTTAAAAAAAAATTGGAGTTGTTCATTTTGATAATAGAGAGACGCCATTACCTTATAACTTGGATTGTAGCCTGGTTGATGAACAACCTCGGCTCCAAATGACGTCATTTGAAAGCATCCGTTATATTTTTGTGCAAGCTTTAGGAAACTGTTTGATTGGGCTGAATTTCCATAAAGTAGCGAGTACAATGGCTCTGGTGGATGAGCCAAAACGGGCAATTTAATTTTACCACCTGCACAGCAGAAGCCGGGGGTTTCCAATCGAAACTTCAGTGCATTACAATGCCGACATACTACAGACAATGAACCAATAACAACGCAGCTATGATTGTAGGGTGTTTCAGAATTGTATGCGAATGCAGCGCGATTCAAGTTTTCATTTGCGGTTCGACTTCTTCTATTATTTTGTCGGGCTTGAGGTGGGTTTTGTGCAGCGCGATGCTGTGCCATTCGAGCACGTGCCGATGTATTCAAAACTCCACTTTCCTCTTGCGTCCGACTATTACGGAAATTCCGACTACTTATTGCATTGCGCGAACGCCGTCCAAGTCTTGATCGTCTAACAGCAGGCATTATTTTGCTGACTGTAGGTATAGAACATATAAATAATACGTATAACCATCACTCCGAAGTGACAAAATTACTTATCTGATGCGCAATTTTATTTCATGAAATTTTCTGTCTTGCAATGCTCAACTTTAAAATTCGACTTAAATTAAACATATATGTACACTATATTATGAATAACACCACATCGCCTTCTATTGTTCAATAACAGTTTTACATCAACTGTGTATAACTCTTGAGCCTCTAGCGACTTTTCCAGAAGAATTTTCTTATGTATTTGCCTTATTCTGGCAATTACAAACAACTGGAAAAAATTTGATCCAAATCGGTCCAGCCGTTCTCTTGTGATGATAATGCGAACATTTTTGCCACCATTTTTATATATATATTTACGCACATAATAAAGTATCCTATGGGGGAAGTGCCAATTTCGATACAGCTCCCAAATTTCAGGGTTGTAGGTCCCCTTGAGGGATGAACCCATCGCCAAGCCCCGATCCGAGATCTGTCTCTGGAAGGTTAGTGGACAAAAGGCGGAGAATGAACAACGAACCATGCGACACCAAGGAAAGGGTCTTAAGGCTGTTGCAAGAGTCTACCCCATTGACGGCGGCCAGTGAATCGTTAACCTGGCTGACGCCGAAAAATTGCGTCCCTTTCTGGAGCCGGCGGCTGAGTTGCAATCTGGAGGGCAGCCTACGGTATGGCGGCGGTGATCGGTATCGAGACTTTGACGTAGAGGTACCGGATCGTGTATGGTCGCTTTGGGGAGGGCTGCATCCAAAGGCACCAATGTTTGACAAAATGTTGCGGGGTCGTCAGGGTCTAGGTTGCTGCGTGGTAGCGTGCTGCGTGGCCAGCACCTTCGGCCACCTCGGCCACTGGAGCGGAAAGCTGCTCGACGCGATCGTAGTTAATGGAGACCGCTACTACCGCGCCAGTATGCAGAAAAGCGAAAGCTGGGATCTGCCCCTGGGGGTAGACGACATGTGTGCCCAGTGCGCCTTTCAGGACCTTCACTACCTGGTTCAGATGGAGCTTGTTGCCTTCGGGTATTTGTACAGTGACCCGGCTAGCGCTATCATGAGCTTGCTTGAGGGCTTCAAATACTTCTTCACCCGCTATCAATCTGGCGTGCTGCAGTGTGAGGAAAAGTACTTCGCCTTTGGGTATAGCTCTAGTCTCGACGGCGGCTACTTCTTTTTTGATTGCTCCGCATGGGGCAAGCCACTTTTCCCTGATGATATGGGCGCCTCTTACGTTTTGTTGATGAAGTATCTTCAGGGGCTGCTTTACTGCGTTGTGGGCACTCTCAACGTGCGACGCCGGAACGTTGAGTTCCGGCTCTATAACGTAGACCTAGCACGACTTCCCAGTGAGGCCCAAAAAGCTCAAACGACGTTACTAAAGAGCCAAACAGACTAGATGTCAATAAAAAGAAACTTTTACCTATGCGGGCTATCATAATTTTGAGAAGAAATAGTTTTCGAATTCAGATAATAAAAACTTGCATTACAGAAAAGCTAAATTAATTAATTCAATAAAATCGCTGGCATTCTTGCAAGTAGACTTTTAGAAACCAATGAGAAAATGGGGGGTTTTGCCCCACCGCACCACTTATTTTTCTCTGTAGACGATAAAAATATCTGGTTGTATATTTAAAATTGCGATTACAATTTGAACAATGACTAGTGGAAATCTTTAAGGGTTCCCTGTTTGGCATTTATGTCAAGGGCTAATAAAGGATTCAACTGATTTCTCATTTAAATATAAAAGTTTCTGCAGTTCGCTCTGACGTCTTTTCTTAATATCGAGATCCTTCAGCAATGTCAAGATCCAAAAGGTGGCTCAAACTCCATGGCAGGCTAAGCCGCATGATGATCAACCCAAATCGTTCCTAAGGAGTCATATTTACGAAATGTTCACATGACGGGGAATCTACTGGACAATACGTAACCTAAAAGAACTGGCCCCACAACCATAAGTAATCTACTGGATGGGCCTTCACAAGATATAAGATAAAGTACGTAATACACACTGTGCAATGCTTTATCCTAGTCGACAGATACCCATGGCATTGACTTCGATCATCAAATTATAATGTTAAAGAAAACGATGTAAACGATGCTCTCCGACTTATCCAAATGACTCTGTAGTAATGCAACCTGAAATGTCTGTTGTTTATCTGCTTTTAGATTGCTGTATTCGTTATCCTCCTAGCCGAAAACTAGGTTAGAAAGTTGCAATTTACTCCGAAACCGAAAAAAAACTGTTTTTCGTTGAATTTAGTGCAGCTTAAAACATGATATATTATATTCATGAATATATTTATGCCTAAAATTTAATCAGAAGGTAACATAACAGAAAGTAGCCTAAACTAGGTCAAAGTGGAAGTGTGGTCAACGACCTGCCTGTTAAAGTTAGTTTTAACAAGAAAGGAAGCTAACTTCGGCTCACCGAAGTTTGTATACCCTTGCAGAGTTTAAACAAAAAATTAAAAACAAAATTCTGAAATAAGAATTTGTTGCCAAATCTCAAATTTGATGGCAATGGTTTGAAACACGGCTAAGCTATGGTTTTTTTTATTTTCCTGATTGTTCCTATGGAAGCTATAGGATATAGTCAGCCGATTTTCATGAAATTAAAATCAAAATTCAGAAATACTAAAATATGGCTAAATATCAAATTTGGTGAAAATATGTTGAAATCTGACAAAGTTATGGTTTTTTCTTTTATTTTTCTGATTGTTCCTATGGAAGCTATAGGGTATAGTCAGCCGATTTTCATGAAATTAAAATCGAAATTCAGGAATACTAAAATATGGGTAACTATCAAATTTGGTGAAAATATGTTGAAAACTGACAAAGTTATGAATTTTTCTTTTATTTTCCTGATTGTTCCTATGGAAGCTATAGGATATAGTCAGCCGATTTTCATGAAATTAAAATCAAAATTCAGGAATAATAAAATATGGCTAAATATAAAAGTTGGTGAAAATATGTTGAAAACTGACGAAGTTATGGTTTTTTCTTTTATTTTCCTGATTGTTCCTATGGAAGCTATAGGATATAGTCAGCCGATTTTCATGAAATTAAATTCGGAAATAATACTAAATGGGCAAATATCAAATTTGCTGAAAATTGGTTGAAAACTGACAAAGTTATAATTGTTTTTTGAAAATTTTTGGATCGTTCCTTTGGCAGCTATATGATATAGTCGTCCGATCCGGCCCGTTCCGACATATGTACGAGTGAGAGTATATAGAAGCCTAACTGCAAAGTTTCATTCAGATAGCTTTAAAACTGAGGGACTAGTTTGTGTAGAAACGGACAGACGGACAGACGGACATGGCTAGATCGACTCGGCTGTTGATCCTGATCAAGAATATATATACTTTATAGGGTCGGAGAAGCCTCCTTCACTGCGTTGCAAACTTTTGACTGAAACTAATATACCCTGCAAGGTTATAAAAACAAGTAAGAAAGCTACAGTCGAGTGAGCTCGACTGTGAGATACCCGCTACCCATACTTAAACCAGAAAAGCGTCAGGACGCCAGAAAAAACACTTAATACAATTTTGAACATAACGGACAAATGCAAATGCAAGTGTAATATAATCACATGCATACAAAAATACATACACATGTATCTATGTGTGTAAAAACACGTCATTATTGCATTTAAGCGGCTAATAATTATTACCATTTATTAATATTGCTTCTCGAATATCTTATAAGATTAGAGCTCTATCTCTTATAGTCTCTGAGATCCAGTGTTTCATACGGACAGACGGACAGACAGACAGACAGACGGACATCTAGATCGACTCGGCTGTTGATCCTGATCAAGAATATATATACTTTATAGGGTCGGAAATGCTTCCTTCTACCTGTTACATACATTTCCTGCCGGCACAAAGTTATAATACGATTCTACCCTATGGGTAGCGGGTATAATAAAACTAAATTCTGTACATTTAACAGCACAAATTATAATTTAAAGATCTTAACTAGTGACTCATGGTATTGAGTGTTGAATTTCGCATTCGAAAAAGACGTAACGTAATGACATGGCTCGTGGTTTTCTCCGCTCTGGCTCTTAGCTGACACCACTGGGTGCTTTTAAAATCCTTGAATGGATTATCATCTTGCGGTGATTCTCCGTTCCAGTTGGGATCAGTGCCGTTGCCTTTGTTGTACTTGTGGGTTCTGTTTCTGCCGCTGGGTCTTTTGTCATTTGCCATGCCTGCAGCGCTTCCTTCGCGTCATTTACATTAATTCACCAAAAACCAGCGACCCACCACTCCACCACCCAAGGCAGCTACAAAAAGTGTGCAGCTGCAGTCGTTTTGCCCATACATAGTTGAGCAAATTTCACTTTTCTATCTTTTCCTCCTACTGTACTATATATTTGGGAGTTGGGCCGTGGAGAATTGCCCACAAAGGCGGAGGTGCGATTATGATAAATTGATCAACGACCTCAAAATCCGGATGCTGTGCATATTGGAGACTTTACGGCAGTTGTTAAGCAATCCGCAAACAGCTGCCTTAGATGCAGCAGCACCTTCAAAGATAAAGTTTTGGTTTTTAGCTCAGTTAGGGAAATCGCATGCGATTTCGGCCGTTTGTGCATGTACAATAAAAATCAATAAGTCTCCATGGGCTGGTGGCCGCACAACCACAAGTTTAACTCACCCTCACCCTTCAGCCCGGCCATAAAAACTGCAGCGAAGTTCGTGGACAATGCATTCAGAGGGACTCGGACTCGTCGCTCTCACCAATACTCGTACCGTCGAGAGAGAACAGAGCTTATGAGACCGCTAAGCTCTCCCACATTGACTCTCCGCCGCTGGCACGCTGCGGCGCTCTCGATATCTAAATTTCAAGTTCGTCTCTCAGGCAATCCGTCCTGGCAAAGTTTGGGTTAACCTCAATTCCGCGCTCCTGTCCTCCCGGGCATCGGCGGTTAATTTCTGCTTCTATACGCAGGTCGGGGCAGCGAGAGAAGAGCCATAACGAAGCAATAAATAAAGCTGCAGTGCACCGCAGAGGGACGTTCCCGAGCCCTTGCTCTGGTTGAAAATGAAACCGGATTTCTTTTTGGTTGCTTTTCCCAGCCACGCCACGCTTCGTTTTGTTGCCCTCTTTAGAAGTTTAAAGTTGTCTCGTGCTGCGGAGCTGCTTCACTGCTATTTTTTTTTGCATTTGACTGAGTTTTTGGAATGCAGTTTATTTTATTTCGTCCCACTGTGGGCCTGGACGCTCTGTTCTCTTTTGTTTTGTTGCACTGTGAGCTTTTGCCTTCGTGCCTCCTCCTCGCCCGATTCACAGTTTCCGTGTAAAGCCTCACATATTTGCCTAGGGAACTGGTTTTACTTTTATTAATGTGTTTTTATGCTCTTATTTTAAACTTTGTGAGTTTGGAAAAAAGCGAACAGAATCTTTTGTTTTGGTTTTGAAACGGAACTCGTTTCTGAGTCAGTTGGTTGCTTGCCAAGGCGGCACGACTCATGAGCAGAGGAGATATCTCCTTAACTGCAGCCTCCTGGGCCAAATTGCAAACACCTTTAAATATCTTTGGGACTCATAGTAGCTCGTTTGCCCTTTATTTATTTAGATATCAATTTTATAAGGTTGTTTCAGAAAAAAAAACGTTTAACACACTTTTTGAAGACTGTATTGTAATAGAATGGAGATAAAAACGAGAATGAAAGCTAACTTCGGCTCACCAAAGTTTGTATACCTTGCAGAATTAAATCAATTATTAAAACCGAAAGTCTGGAATAATAACACAGGTCTACAAAAATTGACCTTAAAAAAGTACAGTGAATAAAACCTTCCGATTGTGAAAGATCTCGGTCTATATATTGCTAGTTCGAATATCAAAAAAAATTCTCACGTACCAATTTTGAGGAAATCGCCCTCAAAGTACCAAAAATGACATTTTTTGACACTTTTCAATCGCTAATAACACAAAAACTGCGCGTGTATCAAAGTTGAATTTGGACTTAAATGAAAGGCCAATCTTTCCCCTTTCAGATTTCAGGTGGGTCCTGAATTTAGGACGTCAGGTTCAGGAGCTATGTCGCATTTTCTGAACTAACTTTTGAGCCATTTTTTTGCTATGTTGATCCTGATCAAGAATATATACATACTATACATATGTATACTTTATAGGGTCGGAAATGTTTCTTTCACTGCTTTGCAAACTGCAGGGTTTAATAAAGATCTGATCTTAAGTTTTCAAGTTAGTTAAGAAAATTAAAAAAAAATAAATCTAAACAATATAGACGAATTTAAGTCATAACCAATTAGTAAAAAAAATCTTACCTTGGTAATTGGATACAACTTTTGTTATTTTTCCTAGGTTCTTATACAAAGTTACCGATCGCTCATATAGAAGCTTTTTATATAATATAGTAATCTATGCGAATATATTAATAATTGTTATTACATTTAGAACATTATTTAAATTTACACAAAATACCTTTCAGGGTTAATGCCTATACCAATTTTGTACAATTACCCAAAAGTTTTTTATTTGCACTTTTAGGTTTACATTCCAGCTAGACTTACTTGTTGATGTTGATTAAAAATTTCCACATCCGCATTCTACACGGATTCGAATTTCCCCGGCCTGTTTTAAATTCACTATCGAAAAATCCCCACATATTTAACAAGGCCAATCCGAAAATGTGAAAGGAAATCCGTAAATGTTAAAGGGAACCACGAAAATGTTCTCAAATGCACTTCGGAGTGGAAATTGGAACAGGTCTGATAATTAGCTTAGTGTCAATCCATAATAAACGTAACAGGTTAATTGGTTTCTCATTATTATACCCTTGCAGGATATTATAATTTCATTCAAAAGTTTGCAACGCAGTGAAGGAGACATCTCCGACCCTATAAAGTATATATATTCTTGATCAGCATCAACAGCCGAGACGATCTAGCTATGTCCGTCTGTTCGTCTGTCTGTATGTACGTATTAAACATTGGATCTCAGAGACTAAAAGAGATACAGCTCTAATTTCTTTTCGACCGTATTTGTTATGCTTGCACGCAGATCAAGTTTGTATCAAAGTTTTACCACGCCCACTTCCGACCCCGCAAATCACCAAAAAGCGTAATTGTAAAGCTAGAGTCGCGAAATGTGCATTAAGAACTATAGTCTGTGGGATTCCTGAAAATTTGGTTGCGATCAGATACAAAATTTCGAAGCTTCATTGACTGTACCTTTCTTACTTGTTTTAATTTATTACAAAATAATAGATTGATTGTATGTCCCCAATGTGGCGTAGCCTTAATTAGATTTGTATCGAGTATCGATAGATCTCAATGACTAGATGTTTATCCAAAATTCTGGCAGAAGAGCTGCGTCTAATTAGAAGCGGAAATGTCTGGAAAATTGTTATTGATTAGTTGTCTACGACAAAATGACAGGACAGAAACTTTAGCGGCTTTCGGCGACAACATCGTTGGGTAATTAAAATTAATTTTCATAAAATCTCAACCCTGTCGAACACTGAGCAGCGCCAGCAAATAGCCAGCATCAGACATCAGCGATGACTGCCAGCGTTCCCAAATCAACTCTAGTAGCTGCGGTCGTGGTCTGTACTCGGTCAGTGGCAGAGAAATCTAGTTTTCCCCGTTCGGCCGGCAATGATAAATGGTGTCTGGTTAGCGCAGCGCCAAAAGAGAAACAAGTTCACCTGCCAGAAGACGTACAAGAAGCCCGCTCCAGCCTGCAGTCTTCCGCGGGAGAGGAGGCCCATTCCAGTCCAGAACGCGACGTGTTGTATTTCAATTAGACCTCAGTCGTCCTCGCTTGCAATTAGCAACAATGTATCTGGCAATGCATGTTTTCGCTATTATCATTTAAATTTATGTTATGGTCCTGCACACGTATTATGTGATTGCTGCTCTCCGCCAATAGCGATATTTGGGCCCGACATGCCTTATGCTACGCTCGCTTCGGTTTACATCGGGGGCAAATTAGTCTGGCCGGAATCCCTGCCTAACCAAATCAATTTCTGGTGCCATAGTTGTAAATGTCTACGGCAATTGGTAATAGATTAGCTCGCCAACTCCGGCCAAACAATGCCATGTGTTAATCCTCCCCTGTGCTACTGCTGCTGGAGCCTTATAGGTGCCTCATCTCTCTCCTATTGGCCTCTACGTAGAATGCTCTTTTAATAAACGAAAATGTTTTTAATTAATATCCTTTAATATGTCGAGAGGCACTGCGAGCGCCTCTTGAAAGTCAACCCCTGTAAGGTGCGCAGATCCAGCACTCCCACCTCGCTCCATTTTCTTATATGGCCACCCTTATATTCTGGTGAAATATGCATTGCATGACGATGGATGCCTATGTAATACGTAGTATGTATGAATGTATGTTTTCATATACATTTTTTAATGTACATAAGTGTGGCAAGTGCACAGGCTAGAATTTGATGTATCGCTAAAAAAAAAGAGTCGAAATATCTATGTAAAATGGTCCCGTGATCGGCCACAATGGGCACCGAAGTGCCCGGGTCGCCCTGTGGCTGAGTTTCTATTTTTAGAACAGTCAAATAAATCGGTAAAAGCAGCGTAATTTCTTAAAAGTTTAGCAAACGTCGCTTGTGCATCCCATATTGTCTAGTGGTTAGGATACCCGGCTCTCACCCGGGAGGCCCGGGTTCAATTCCCGGTATGGGAAACTGAAAAATTTTTTTCTTGTAATGTAATTTTTTGTATTATGTTATTCTATTGATACTCCAGGAAACATATATATATTTTTGTTATACCATGTACCAAAGGTACAAAGGTGTTATAGTTTTGTGCGAGTGCGATTTTCTGTAATAGGCAGAAGGAGGCGTGGCAGACCCCCAAAAGTTCCCTAAATATTGATCAGGACCACTAAAGGAGTCTGTCCGTCCGTCCGTCCGTCTGTCCGTCTGTCCGTCTGTCTGTATGAACGCCCAGATCTCAGAGACTATAAGAGCTAGAGACACCAAACTTTGGATTTAGACTTCTTATATCTGCACGCAGATCAACTTTGTTTTAAATTTCTGCTGCTCCCCTTTTTGGTGGAGCTATTTGAAAAAAACGTATAGCTCCTAAATTTATAAAGTTATGTAAACCATATTAAAAAGCATAATGTATTTGATCAAAATACACAGATTGTCCAAATTTCATTGCGATCGTGCCATAAATAGCGGAGATATAGGCTTTTTACTTTATACACATTACCTGTACAAGATGCAGCCCAGGCAGAGGGCTCCAAATAAATCAAAACGTTCATAAAACATTTTACCTATGTTATTACTATGAAAATAAGATTATTCATTTCGATTTGGTTGGTGGTGCAGCTGGCTAAGCTGAAGTCGTTTTGAAATGTTAGTTGTCACGGGTTCGAATCCCGTCGGCGACGAGTGAAAGCTTTTTTATGTATAGCAAATATATTTTTTTTTTTTTTTCAGTAAATCAAAAAAATTTCAGTATTTAATACTAAGAAATAAAAAATGCAAGCAAAGAACTATACTTAATGTTTTGAAAATAAAAAAAAAAATCCTTATGCCTGGGGTTATTTCGAACCCAGGCCAATTGCGTATAAAAATGTAAGTGTAGCTTTACCCACTGAGCTACCGACTTTTCTATTGACTGGGAAGACATTTGCATTATTTGTAAATTTGTCTCAGTTTTTATACCCGCTACCCATAGGGTAGAAGGGTATTATAACTTTGTGCCGGCAGGAACTGTATGTAACAGGTAGAAGGAAGCATTTCCGACTCTATAAAGTATATATATTCTTGATCAGGATCAACAGCCGAGTCGATCTAGCCATGTCCGTCTGTCTGTCTGTCTGTCTGTCCGTCTGTCCGTATGAAACACTGGATCTCAGAGACTATAAGAGATAGAGCTCTAATTTTTTTCGACAGTATTTCTTATGCTTGCACGCAGATCAAGTTTGTTTCAAATTTTTACCACGCCCACTTCCGCCCCCGCAAATCATACAAAAGCGTATTAAGCGTTTAATTTTAAAGCTAGAGTCGCGAATTTCGGTATATATATTAAGAACTATAGTCTGTGTGATTCCTGTGTGATTGGTTGTGTGATTGGTTGTGATCAGATAAAAATTGTCGAAGTTATTAAAGAAATAATTTTGTATGGTCACAAACGGCATGGTACTCTACTGTCGGGACACCCGACTGTATGTCCATCTTGTTTTTATTTTATTTTGTTTACTTTTAATACCTGCAAATCTTTATATTTTCATAAAGTATTTTCCATTTATTTCGAAAATATAGTATTGTATAGTAATTTTAAATAATAAAAATTAGTACCTAGTCTAAGGCCCTTTATTTAAATGCAATGCTAAGGTTTGCGGTACGTATTATATTTTAAATTTATATGTATTATATTTTTTCCGCCCGTTCCCCATCTGCCAACGGTCATTATTTTGTACATGCATCAATGACCGTTTCGTCTCTAATGCGAGTTTGCATATTCTTTTTCAGCTATGAGTGGTATCTGTCCATTTGTCCATGCGTCCGCATGCCCAACGGCCTTTCTGCGCATTCCTGATGAATGATTTCCCGAATGAGCTTCATCACCACGAGTTTCGATGGACAGCGGCAGTAGGACTCGCCATGATATCAGGCGGAGTTGTTGAAGTGGGGGCTGTTGACAGGCTGCCACTACCATTGACATTGCCACTAAGCAGCAGTATGGCTGAAATAAACTTTAAATGCATTAATAAACCATATTAATTGTAATAAGCCTATTGAAAAATATGTTTGTATTGCCTGCTCATCTATTGCGTCTTTGTTCGATGCTGCTTTCGGAGAGTTCTCCAAACTTCAGCGATGAAATGACAATTCATTTGCAATTTTAATGGATAGGCGGATGGGGGCGCTTGCACTATTATTTAAAAATGAGCAGCTCTCTTGTTGCGGATATTGCACCTGACTGTACACGCAGGATATGCGCTTGCTGTATGCTCGTCCCCGGGACGTGCATTTCAAATTGGTAATCGTCTGTGTGCGGTTGAATTGCTGACAATACATCGAACGAGACCTATCCCTTCCACGGCCAGCAACCAATGCGCACCATCCCAGAGCCCCATATCACCTGACAGAGGGTTGTCAGGTGCAGCTGACAAGCGGCTTTCAACTTCATTAGGCGTCTGCCTGGACGTTCGCCCTGATAAGAGGATGGGCAGGATCTCCCTGCTCAAAGGAGCAGATGCCGGGCATCATGAGGAGCACTCGCCGGCCCAACCCTTGTGGGTGCACTCAAGGCTGAGGCTGTGGACGAGGCCGCAGTCTGTTGCATCGCTTGTTTCGGCTTTGCAAATGGATAAGCTGTGGGGGTGGCCTGCCGTCGGAGGGGTGGGCGGCACATTTGCATTTTTATGCTTGTTCATACATACATATATGGTAAACATCACTGTGGATATGGTGCACACAAACATTGAAGTTCTTGCTATCCAGCTCTCTCGAAACTCCAGCTACCTTTTTCACTCCATGAAAATCGATAGCAACCAAATATAAAACACATTCCATTGGTTCTATTGTTTTTCTTTTCTGTTTTGGGCGGATCCAGCCTACTTCTTTATACAAGTCCGAGTAATGTTTGGTCCCCTAAAACGCCATGAGTGAAGAAGGAAATAGGTTTTAGGAAGCAGTGCACTTTAATTGTTAGTACCTGAAATGCAGAGAACATTTCTTATAGTTTTTGTTTCTTTAGTTTGAATTGAGGAAAGAAGTTGTTTATTCGACAGTTATAATAACACAGAAAAGTGTACAAAGAGGTTATCAAAAGTATTTACACAAAGCAGATAACCAATCATTCTTGAAAATGTTTTAAAAATAATGTAAAATTTTTAAATGATAATAAAAATCAGTCTAAACTGAAAAAATTAAATGTTAAGTTGCCAAAATATCATTCAAACTAATAAAAATAAAGTTTAATGAGTTTGAATGATTAAATTAAAATAATTTAACTTGTTTCTTATGCGGACTGTTGATAAAAGTTTTAAAGTTTTAAGGCAGATACATCGAAGCTAAGTGAAGAAAACAAAACTAGTTAAATTAAATACATTTATTTTTAACGCGGTAATAATAATATAAGAGTAATATATACTTAAAACAAGAAAGGAAGCTAACATTGGCTCACCGAAGTTTGTATACCCTTGCAGAGTTTAAACAAAAAATTAAAAACGAAATTCTGAAATAATAATTTGTTGCCAAATCTCAAATTTGATGGCAATGGTTTGAAACACGGCTAAGCTATGGTTTTTTTATTTTCCTGATTGTTCCTATGGAAGCTATAGGATATAGTCAGCCGATTTTCATGAAATTAAAATCAAAATTCAGAAATACTAAAATATGGCTAAATATCAAATTTGGTGAAAATATATTGAAATCTGACAAAGTTATGGTTTTTTCTTTTATTTTCCTGATTGTTCCTATGGAAGCTGTAGGATATAGTCAGCCGATTTTCATAAAATTAGAACCGAAATTCGGAAATAATACTAAATGGGCAAATATCAAATTTGGTGAAAATTGGTTGAAAACTGACAAAGTTATAATTTTTTTTTTTTAATTTTTCGGATGGTTCCTCTGGCAGCTATATGATATAGTCGTCCGATCCGGCCCGTTCCGACATATGTACGAGTGAGAGTATATAGAAGCCTAACTGCAAAGTTTCATTCAGATAGCTTTACAACTGAGGGACTAGTTTGCGTAGAAACGGACAGACGGACAGAAGGACAGACGGACAGACGGACATGGCGAGATCGACTCGGCTGTTGATCCTGATCTAGAATATATATACTTTATAGGGTCGGAGATGCTTCCTTCACTGCGTTGCAAACTTTTGACTGAAACTAATATACCCTGCAAGGGTGTAAATATTAGAACAATATAATAATAACAATTTACAATAATTGTGGTACTTGTTAATATCATTTTAAATCGGTATAAATTTGTTAGTATTTAAATTGATCATTCATTATACCCTTGCAGGGTATTATAGTTTCAGTCAAAAGTTTGTAACGCAGTGAAGGAGGCATATCCGACCCTATAAAGTATATATATTCTTGATCGGGATATAGCTTGAACATATAGCTGCCATAGAAACGATCCGAAAAATTAAAAAAAAAAATTATAACTTTGTCAGTTTTTCACATATTTTCACCAAATTTGATATTTAGCCATATTTCATTATTACTGAATTTCGGTTTTAATTTCATGAAAATCGGCTGACTATATCCTATAGCTTCCATAAGAACAATCAGGAAAATATAAGAAAAAACCATAACTTTGTCAGTTCTCAACATATTTTCACCAAATTTGATATTTAGCCATATTTTATTATTCCTGAATTTTGATTTTAATTTCATAATAATCGGCTGACTATATCCTATAGCTTCCGTAGGAACAATCAGGAAAATAAAAGAAAAATACATAACTTTGTCAGTTTTCAACATATTTTCACCAATTTTAATATTTGCGCATTTAATATTATTTCCTAATTTCGGGTTTAATTTCATGAAAATCGGACAACTATATCCTATAGCTTCCATAGGAACAATCAGGAAAATAACAAGATGGACATACAGTCGGGTGTCCCTACAGTAGAATACCATGTACCATTACAAGGCGCGTCCCAAAATTATATAAAAGAAAGATAATAAGAATAAACAAGTAAGAAAGCTACAGTCGAGTGAGCTCGACTGTGAGATACCCGCTACCCATACTTAAACTAGAAAAGCGTCAGGACGCCATAAAAAACAGTTAATACAATTTTGAACATAACGGAAAAATGCAAATGCAAGTGTAATATAATCACATGCATACAAAAATACATACACGTGTATCTATGTGTGTAAAAACGCGTTATTATTACATTTAGGCGGCTAATAATTTTTACCATTTATTAAAATTGCTTCTCGAATATCTTATAAGATTCTTTTCCGAACACAACCAAGAACGGATAAGAATATTTAGTTGGTCTAATTGATCAACCAAATGAGGCATGCTGCCAGCAGCCGTTTGTGGCCATACAAAATTATTTCTTTAATAACTTCAACAATTTTTATTTGATCGCAACCAAATTTTCAGGGATCACACAGACTATAGTTCTTCATATACATACCGAAATTCGGTATTCGGTAATATGATTTTTTATGATTTGCGGGGGCGGAAGTGGGCGTGGCAAAAATTTGAAATAAACTGGATCTGCGTGCAAGCATAAGAAATATAACATAAAATTAGAGCTCTATCTCTTATAGTCTCTGAGATCCAGTGTTTCATACGGACAGACGGACAGACAGACAGACGGAAAGACAGACAGACAGACAGACAGACGGACATGGCTAGATCGACTCGGCTGTTGATCCTGATCAAGAATATATATACTTTATAGGGTCGGAAATGCTTCCTTCTACCTGTTACATACATTTCCTGCCGGCACAAAGTTATAATACGATTCTACCCTATGGGTAGCGGGTATAAAAACCAAAACAAAAGATTTCAGCAACGAACTTGATTGCAGAACCAATATCTAATAGCTTGACTGTTAGCTTGACTGTTAGTTATTCGTTATGCATTTCAAGTTCGTTTCTTTTGTTTGTCATTTTGTATTTGTTTTGAACCATTTATTAGAAAGTTTTGTGTTAAAATAAACTAAAATTAAATAAAAAACTTAATTGGTAATGTGTTTTATTTAGTTTAAGTTTATATTAATAGTTTATATAAATAGAAATAACTTTAGGACTTAATTCCGATTGTACTTAGTTTAAAAAAGAGATTATGAATTATTTTTAGGATAAATAAAAATAAATGTATAAGTACAAACGACTTCATTTGTATAATTTTTATTTAGTTTAAGAAGGAGCTTGTGAATTGTTTTTAATATCAATAAAAATAAATTTACATATCAAAATAACTTTAATTTATTGTTTTTTTTTTTAGTTTTAAGAGGTGGGCAAACGTTTTTTGGTGAAAATGTTTAGTTTTAAGGAGTGGGCAAACGTTTTTTTTGTATTTTTAAGAAGTTTTTTGTTAAAAGATTTTAGTTTTAAGGGGTGGGCATTTCTTCTTTCTTATTTTTAAGAGGTGGACACAACTTTTTTATTCATTTTTTTTAGTTTTAGGGGGTGGGCAAACGATTTTTTTCCCGTAACTTTTTGCCAATTTTTAAAATTACATATTTTTTAAAGTTTTCATTTTTTCAAAATTCTAAAGGGTGGGCATTTTTTTTACATTTATTTAGTTACGTTTTCAAGAAACAAATTTTTGAAAAAAGTGAATTTTCTATGTTAAACAGGAGCAAATCTTTAGCTCTCAATATGTTTTTAAGTGTACATTTTTTCAAAATTCTAAAAGGTGGGCAAACGTGGGCAAACAAAGTTATTGTGATTTCCAAAAAAAACAAATTGAAAAAAAGTCAACTTTAAGTTTTTTCAAAAAATGATGAAAATTTACATCACTTGATATTTTCGAAACCGGAAGTGGAAAAAAAAAGTCAAAGGTGGGCAAACGTGGGCAAACGATGGGCAATCGATTCCAACTATCAAATTTCAAAAATAAAAAAAATGCGAACCCAGCTTCTTTGAGCTGAGATGTCTCCTTCACTGCGTTGCAAACATCTGACTGAAATTATAATACCCTGCAAGGGTATAAAAATCAAATATTTGTATCAACTATACGCTAGATGTCCTGCCGAAGGTGCATTCTAAAAAAAACTTTTACTGTTGAATTTGTAATTGGAACCCCTCAGGTTGAAAGGGCTTTTACGAGGGTTGCTATTTAAATTTCTGGTCTAGGTCACTTGTAGTCTTGTTAGGACCAATTGGCTATTTCCCAAAAAAAGTTTGGACTTTTATCGATAAAAGCTCCATGCAACTTTTTCATGTGTGATCACGTTTGATATCGATAAACGATTAATCAAAAACTTCCCTCGGCAGAAAAATGAAATTAACCCGTGAACATTTTCGAGCAATCATTTTTCACAACTTTCGACGTGGATTATCACGCCAAGAATGCATCGAAGTGCTGAAATCTTTGTTAGCGATGAAGCGCCATCCTATAGCATTGTGAAAATCTGGTTCAATGAATTCTCTCGTGGCCGATGCTCGCTTGAAGACGAACGTCGTGAAGGTCGTCCAAAAACAGTCGTTGTACCAGAGAACATTGATGCCGTTCGTGAACTAATAATCCAAGATCGTCATGTGACATATCGTGAGATAGAGGCATCCTTGGGCATTTCTTCCACCAGTATTACATGAACACCTGGTCGTAAAGAAGCTTTGTTCTCGTTGGATCCCGCACAATTTGACAATTGCTCAAAAAAAGGCTCGAGTGGATTGGTGCAAAGAAATGTTGGCAAAATACATTGGAGGTGCTTCAAAAGACATTTATAAGATCGTCACAGGTGACGAATCATGGATCTATGCTTATGTGCCCGAAACAAAGCAGCAATCGACCGTGTGGGTATTTGAAGGCGAGCCAAAACCAACGAAAGTTGTTCGTGGAAGAAGCACTTCGAAACAAATGGTCGCCTGTTTCTTCAGTAAAACTGGTCATGTGGCGACTATTCCACTTGAACAACGTAGGACTGTCAATTCTGAGTGGTACACCACAATTTGTTTGCCTAAAGGCTTTGGAGAACTTCGAAAAACGAATAAGACAAGACGGATCATCCTGCACCATGATAATGCGAGCTCTCACACATCAGGTCACCCGCCGTACAGCCCTGACTTGGCACCTAATAACTTCTTTTTATTCCCAAACATCAAGGGAAAAATACGTGGTCAACGATTTTCGTCGCCAGAAGATGCTGTTGAAGCGTTTAAAACCCATGTATTGGAGGTGCCTCAATCGGAGTGGAAAAAGTGCTTCGACAATCGGTTTGAGCGCATGCAAAAGTGCATAAATCTTGCTG
Source organism: Drosophila anomelani (assembly GCA_035045905.1). NCBI lineage: Eukaryota > Metazoa > Arthropoda > Insecta > Diptera > Drosophilidae > Drosophila > Drosophila anomelani. The sequence goes on from JAWNOO010000162.1 coordinate 156,533, forward strand.
GAGAATACTTCGAAAAACAGTAAATCCATTTTTGATGATAAATATTTGCATTTTCATTATTAGGCCAGAAATATAAATAGTAACCTACGTATATAAGAGATAGAGAGGCCTTTTCCCACGAAAAAAGTCGTGACAAAGATTCGATTCTCATACCCTTTTTCTTTACGCACTATTCAACAAGTGAAAGCAGAATATACGAATCTATCGATCTATTTGATTTTGCACCCCATATGTTCGAGAATTATTGCGATTGTGAACCTTACTTAACAGAAATGCATGTCTGAAAGGAATATCCAGAGGGACGGGAAATTTGGCGGGTTACTCAGCCGCCGATAATCCAATTAAGGGGTCACATTATCCATTAGCTATCAGGCACTGTTCATCGAAACGCAATGCGATTGCAGCCAATTTATTTCGTTGCTCGTCTGCAGCTGTGTCAGCGGTGGGATTGGCAATAGGTGCTCCCGACTCCCGACTAACGAACAATTAATTGAATATAACATTCAATTATTTTCGAAAAAGGATTGAAACAACAAACAAAGATCTGATACAGTCCCGCTGCTGGCCGTAAACTGCATTGCATAAACATGCGAGTCCATGTACTACATAGCTGGGTGCATGTACTTATATGTATGCATATATGTATGTCTGCATATGGTCCACCATGTCCATGGCGTTCCTCATACTCTGACTGCCAATGCTCTGACCTGTACATGACGCACTTGGATCCTCCAGGCCAGCCTACTGCCCTCCCGTTTCCCGGCCGTGCCGGTCGCGCCGCAGTGTCTGCTGTTGGATGTCTCTGTCGCACTCCCACCATCGGTACAGAGAGGGGGAGGCCGGCCGGCGTATTAATGAAAATTTCGTACATCGAGAGCTCGCATCATTAAAAAAGAAAAACGCGAAATTCGCATATGTGAAACTTGTTGGGGATTTTTAAGGGTTGCAAATTGTTTGCGAAATAAAAGCATTCGAAAATGTATAAAAATCAATTTGGTCTGTAGGCTTTTTTTGCAGTAAGTGGAAACAATGGGGGTGTACATAAGGGCAGCAAATAACAACGACTGTATGTACACGGCCTTTTTCGCATGTAAAATTTATTTTTTATTTTTTTTTCATTATTTCTGTTGGAGGAGCGAGGCTGTGTGCTAAAAATACATTAACCACGTCGAAATAAAAAATACGGAGAAGAAAAAAATGTTTGTCAGAAGTGGGATTCGAACCCACGCTTAAAGAGTAGACTGCGACCTGAACGCATCGCCTTAGACCACTCGGCCATCCTGACCCTTCCAAGATGCGTGTCCAGTGGTCACTCATCCAAGCTTCAATCACTCAAAGTTCTTGACCACCCCTGAGAAGGAACTACGCCCCTGAACCCACATTACATAATACGTATGAATGTATATATTCTAAAGTAAACAAATATAGCTAATATATTCCGGCAAGGGGATGGGATATTTGGATTATAAATTGAAAGCGGAATATGTACCAATGCTTAATATGAAACAAACTAATGCGATACAATCGACTTCTGCAAATGCATTTCATTGAAGTTAAGCAATTACACCTTTACTTTAACATTAACTTAACTTTAGAAATTATTTTAATAATATTCCATTGAATCCAAGCCTGAAAGAATGTGACAGCCAATCACTTGGCGATTTCTCTATTTGCAATTAGCCAATGAGCGGACTTTGTGTTCGTTAATGCGGGTAATCATATCCTGCCGACTGCGAATATAATTTGTATGTATTTAATTAATGTGTTCACAATGATTGGATACAGAGTTAAATATGTACTGCGCGGAATCCTAGAAATATATCAATTTGCGACAAAATATTTTAACTCTCTCCACCTCTGACAAATTCAATTATTGGGTAGGCACGTTGCGCACTATACCATATACATATGTACATAAGTATTGACAATTTTTGTATAGATTGTCATAGATTGTAGGCAACGTGTGAATTTATGGCCGTCGAACAGGACCATGGGGTGGTGGGATCCATCTTTCAGTGCTGTCAATAACTTTTATGAAAGTACGAATCTCAAATTACGTAGACAAAAAAAAACAGCGAAGTTAAGATTTGTTCTATTATTTTCCCGATTGTTCATTTGGCGGCTACATAATACAGTTGGCCGATTTTCTTTAAACTCAAACTCAAACTTAAATTCTGGAATAATAAAAATGGCCAAATCCCAAATTAGATGAAAATATGTTTATAACAGACAAGGCACATTCTAATATATCAAATGCACAATTTATGGGGAAATGGATATCAAATAGTGTTCACAAATTTTTGTAATCCCCTTTAATATAATTATACCCGCTACCCATAGGGTAGAAGGGTATTATAACTTTGTGCCGGCAGGAAATGTATGTAACAGGTAGAAGGAAGCATTTCCGACCCTATAAAGTATATATATTCTTGATCAGGATCAACAGCAGAGTCGATCTAGCCATGTCCGTCTGTCTGTCTGTCTGTCTGTCCGTCTGTCCGTATGAAACACTGGATCTCAGAGACTATAAGAGATAGAGCTCTAATTTTTTTTCGACAGTATTTCTTATGCTTGCACGCAGATCAAGTTTGTTTCAAATTTTTACCACGCCCACTTCCGCCCCCGCAATTCATAAAAAAGCGTATTAAGCGTATAATTTTAAAGCTAGAGTCGCGAATTTCGGTATGTATATTAAGAACTATAGTCTGTGTGATTTCTGAAAATTTGGTTGCGATCAGATAAAAATTGTCGAAGTTATTAAAGAAATAATTTTGTATGGCCACAAACGGCTGCTGGCAGCATGCCTCATTTGGTTGACCAATTAGACCAACTAAATATTCTTATCAGTTCTGTGGTTGTGTTCGGCAAAGAATCTTATAAGATATTCGAGAAGCAATTTTAATAAATGGTAATAATTATTAGCCGCTTGAATGCAATAATAACGCGTTTTTACACACATAGATACATGTGAATGTATTTTTGTATGCATGTGATTATATTACACTTGCATTTGCATTTGTCCGTTATGTTCAAAATTGTATTAACTGTTTTTTCTGGCGTCCTGACGCTTTTCTGGTTTAAGTATGGGTAGCGGGTATCTCACAGTCGTGCTCACTCGACTGTATCTTTCTTACTTGTTTTAATTTCATACACGTTTAAAAAGTAATCTACTTAGTGGGCACATCTTATTTTATTATTATTATTTATTGTTATTTGTATTTATTAAGGAATGATATTTTAGAAGGCATTAGGTATATTTAAATCTACTGTAGAAGCTTTAAATCCCTGAAAATTTGGTTGCGATCAGATAAAAATTGTCGAAGTTATTAAAGAAATAATTGTATATGGCCACAAACGGCTGCTGGCAGCATGCCTCATTTGGTTGACCAATTAGACCATATTCTTATCAGTTCTTGATTGTGATCGGAAAAGAATCTTATAAGATATTCGAGAAGAAATTTTAATAAATGGTAACAAATATTAGCCGCTTTAATGCAATAATAACGCGTTTTTACACACATAGATACATGTGTATGTATTTTTGTATGCATGTGATTATATTACACTTGCATTTGTTCGTTATGTTCAAAAATGTATTAACTATTTACTATGGGTAGCGAGTATCTCACAGTCGAGCTCACTCGACTGTAGCTTTCTTACTTGTTTATTATTCCTGAATTTCGGTTTTAATATCATGAAAATCGGCCGTTTAGCCGTTTTTCAAACCAGCCGTTTTTCAAACCATTTTCATAGAATTTGAGATTTGGCAACTGATTATTATTCCAGAATTTCGGTTTAAATTTTTTGTTTTAATTCTCCAAGGGTATACACACTTCGGTGAGTTACCTTTCTTTCTTCTCTTTGATGTAATTGCACCGAACTTAGTCGTCTTTCTAAATAGTTACCACTAGCTGTATATTTTCACAAAAATTGTTTACAATATTTATTTTAAATAAAAAATTTGATTGACTAATGAAGAGTGGCGACTTTATCTCCTTCGGTAGTACTGTAGTCCAGAATATGAATAGTAAATTCTATAAAAGAAGACGGTTAATATATTATTTATTTTACGATTTTAAAATAATATCAGATGACAATGTACTCTGTTTATGCAAATAAACAAATATATTTAGAAACAGCGAAGGTTTGATTTTGTCTTTTATTTCCCAGATCGTTCCTATGGGAGCTATAGGATATAATCGTCTGATTTTCATGAAATTAAAAACAAAATTCTAAAATAATATTAAGCGGCCAAATGTCAAATTTGGTGAAAATATGTTGAAAACTGACAAAGTTATATATATTTTTAAATACTTTCCGATTGTTCCTATGGCAGCTATATGATATAGTCATCCGATCCGGCCCGTTCCGAATTATGTACGAGTGAGAGTATATAGAAGACTAACTACAAAGTTTCATTCTGATAGTTTTAAAACTGAGGAACTAGTTTGCGTATAATCGGACAGACGGACGGACAGACGGACATGGCTAGATCGACTCCGCTGTTGATCCTGATCAAGATTATATATACTTTATAGGGTCGGAAATGTCTCCTTCATTGCGTTCCAAACTTCTGACTGAAATTATAATACCCTGCAAGGGTATAATAAAGCTATAAATCTTATTAAAATCGAATTACTACTATATTCAAGAGCGTCCTTTGATATGAGAACCTAGTAGAAGCGCCAAAGTTATGTGTGTTTTTATAGAACATATTACTATATTTTCTGTTAGGTTTAATTCTTTAACTTTATTTTGGAAACATTTATACCTCTCCCATTAAATTTCAAAGCAAGTGCGCACTGCGCACCCATATAATTACAACATTTCTATCTACTTCTTTTTATGTGTGGAAGATGTATGGATTTGTTTTGACGATCCGAATATAGTCAAAAATGGTTATTAGACTGGTAAAAGAGTCAAGGATAAATCTTTCCAAAAAAAGGACGAATTGGCAGAACTACTTTCCGTTCTGCTCAGCAGGCTGCCTCCCATGAGCCGACCCCTAATTTCCCATTTGGAATCGAGTACATAGCTTGATGACCACCTCATTTGCACTATTGCTGGTATGCGCTTCGCAAACTGATAATGAAATCGCATAAAACTCTATAAAAAAAACGGTGAACAAAAGCACTGCTCTGGCCATGGTCCGAGAGGCGAGAAAAATAATGCGTGGCTGCTGATGCATGCGTGCGGTTGGCACGCCCCTTCTGAAGTGGGTGGCGTTCGCAATTTGGTTGGTCCGCGGGTCTGAATAAAGGCTGCGGAAAAGACGGATACAAAAAATTAATAATAAATTGTATTATAATATCTTTTTTCAATGGTCTGGGTGGGATGCAGTAAAAAGACCCCGCACGTTTTCCGAGTCACATTGTCGCTAGCCAGATGCAGTTCGACGGGATTCAGATTCGCCGCATGAAAAAGTAATTTGAGGACGCATCTAAAAAGAAATAAAAAACACGGCAGCGTATGAAACGGCAGGCGGAGATGCAGTAGGAGATCCGCTTCCCGAAAGCCACTGCCCAAGTGGGGCTGCATTAAACCGATGCAGCCGTTGCAGTTGGCGCTGCAGTCGCAGTCAGCGCAGGCCTCCGTTGCTGTTGTTGCTGCTGATTATGTTGATGACGGTGCGCAAACAACAAAATAATCGAATAAATTATCATGTAAAGAAGAGAAATATACCAAATTCAATTGACACGCACTGGGCGAGGCCAGAAGGTGCGACGAGCAGGGGCAGTGGGCGGTGGGTGGCTCAATGTGTAGTCTGAATTCCACATTAATGGGGCTGCTAATTATTCACGAGCCCGGATCCGAGAGCTCCTGCCCCAAACTCCGACCCACTTTTGCGGCTACGCGCTCTCGCAATGAGTTTTTTCTGGCCGCAGTTGTTGTTGCCGGGACAGCGGCAAATGCGGCAGCGCGTCGTGTCTGGGAAAATCAGTTTCGAAAATGCTTTGTCAACAGCAACACACATTCAAAATTTTCGGTTTAGTCGGATAAGTTTTATTTTGCCTGATTTAGTACAACATTACAATTTTGGCTCGCCACTTGATTCTGTGTTGGAAAATTCTCCTGATTTTCGGTCCAGTGGGGATGTCCCTAAACATGAGTGAGTTAGTGCATGGGTGCGTGGCTGCCTCGGGCCCAGGATGCGCGTACCTGCGCCTGCCTAAGCCTAAACGCACCAGATTAAGCATACACTGGGTGTGACCAGCCCCAAATTATCGGCGGCGTCTGGTCCATGGGGAAGGTGGCGAGTGTGTTGATTCGTGTGCGTGTGTGTATTGTGTTTTGATGTAAAATTATGCAAATACTACCCCTATTACAGCCCTAAACCGCAGAACCCCCTTCCACCCCCGCCCTATTTCTCTAACGCTGGCGCCGACGTCGAGACCGCTGTTGTTGGTGCGTTTGCTATTCGTGGTTTTGTTGTTGTCGCTAGTTAGCTGCTCTGGCCGATGCATGTGATTAACAAAATTAGTTTAGAAAACTCTGCTCTCGCGTTCGAAACAAACAAAAATGTGTTCGCTTATTTCGATAATAAAAACAAACAACAAAAAAATAACTGAAAATTAATGGCAACTCACTTTTGAAACCGCAAGCCCAAGGATATGGGTTCGCATACAAGGAGCTCTGTGCCGAAGACATTAGCTATGGTTTGCTGTGTTCTATTTATGTGTATTTCAGACTTTTGAAGTCCTTAGTGCTTAAACTATTATAATTTCAAAAATCAAATTAGTATATTACTGTGAGTTTAAAAAAGAAACGACTCACAGAAAATCAAACAGAAAAACAAAATATGGCTTAGTTATTAACCTACGGGTAAAATGTGTTTTTTATGACCTTATGGGTATTATACTTTTGGTCAGAAGTTTGCAACGTAGAGAAAGAGACATCTCAGACCCTATAAAGTGTATATATGTATTCTTGATCACCATCAACAGCCGACTCGATCTAGCCATGTCCTTCGATGCGTCTGCAATTTTATGATTATGTACATAACTACACACTCTTAATATTGATTCCTAACGATTTAATAGCATTACAAATATCTTTAAAAGTATGCGTTAAAATATTTTATTTAGGTCCCATTTTCTTGAAAATTGGTTAAATATTAAAATATTATATGATACATATATTTTTGTTTCCTATTTTTATACCCTTGCGGGGTATAATAATTTCAGTCAGAAGTTTGCGAGTCGATCTAGCCATGTCCGTCTGTCCGTCCGTCTGTCCGTTCGTCTGTCCGATTATACGCAAACTAGTCCCTCAGTTTTAAAGCTATCTGAATGAAACTTTGTAGTTAGTCTTCTATATACTCTCACTCGTACATAATTCGGAACGGCCGGATCGGACGACTATATCTTCGAAAAAAAATTATAACTTTGTCAGTTTTCAACATATTTTTACCAAATTTTATATTTGGCCATTTTATATTATTTCAGAATTTCGTTTTTAATTTCATGAAAATCGGACAACTATATCCTATAGCTGCCATAGGAACAGTCAGGGAAATAAAAGAAAAAATTATACCTTCTCTGATTTTCAACATACATATGTACATATTTTCATCAAATTTGAGATTTTGCCACTTTGTATTATTCTTGAATTTCTGTTTTAATTTTATGAAAATCGGTTGACTATCTCATATACCTGGCGTGGCTGCCCAGCATTTTCGCCACGCACGACCCTAAGTAGGCAACACTTTTTATTATTTCAGAATTTTGTTTTTATTATTTTGATTTAATTTATTTAATTATTTAATTTAATCTGCAAGGGTATACAAGCTTCGGTGAGCCGAAGTTAACTTCCTTTCTTGTTCGTTTTTAACCTCCTTTTTTGATCTTAGTAGTTTCACCACAGGTCGAATTTCAAAATATAAGCACAGAGGCTTTGGAAACAAATAATAACAGGAATACTTTGTCTATAAAAATAAATATCATAAACTGTAATTTGTAGACATTGTTGTAAATAATTCCCCACCCAGTTTTGTGGCACTTTTGAGAAATGTTCTTATATTGCCTGTAACATCTTACGGCATTTCATAAACAAATAAATACAAGTTAATAAAATGCTTTGTTATTTTATCTATGGCTTAAAGTTCAGTCAAATAAATTACATATAACCCTAAAACGAAATCTTATTTACATATAGTATGTATATGTCTGTATGTATGCATGTGTGTAGTAACATACTCAATTCCGCAATGAAATCAGCTTTAAATTAATTCCGAGCATCCTTGCCAAGTCTGAGGCTCGCTTTAAATTTAACTACGTTTCACGACCTCGACGGCGTTTTGTTAACCCTTTTGTGATCTATTTTCTAGCACGGACTCTTCCTAGTGCCGCCGGGAGCGGGGTAGGGCCGCGGCATCGGGCGACAGTCGGGCGGTGTTTCTGTGTCGCAAAGAGCAGATTCCCGACGCGCCGAAGACTATTCTTCAATGAAAGTCAAAGTAAAAGCGGCAAAACAACACAAACCTAAACAAAGTACAAAATCGAAAAGCACGAAGCAAATGGAACGGCGGGGGACAGAGAATAACCCGGAGAGCGCCAAAGTTTGATAAGGCCAAAGCAAAACAAACCCTCTGCTCGGGGCGGGGGTGCTGCGGGGCAGGGGTGGCACCGGGGGCCTGTCGCCGGCAAAAACAAACAGGGAACGGATTCAGTTTGGCTTTTCGCTGCAAAAAGACGGAAAGAAAAAACTCCGGTCGAGGAGAATGCAGGCCTGCAGGGGGAACACGAACGGGAACGGGAGTAAGAAGAACAATAACGACCGAAGGGTGGCGCTGCGCTGCTCAGGTGTGTTTGTATTTGGCGGGTTGAATGCACGCCGCGTGTGAAAGGGACGGAGCTACGCGGCAGTTCTGCTGCACTTCTCTTGCTTTCGCTGTTCTTCCGCCTGCTCCTCCGGTCGCCTCAGTGTCCCTTCTCACGCTCTTTGCGCATGCTTGCTCGCGTAGATGCTGCACTCGGGCGTGGGTGTAGGTGTAGGGTGGGTGGGACTAGGGAGATGCGGAGCTGAGGGGAGGATGGATTCAGGTGCAATTTATTTATTTATTTCGATTCATTTCCGCTTTTGAGCGGGCCTCACAGAAAACTCATTTACCTTTGATGTGTGTGCACCCACTTTTGTTGCTCTTCTTTAGTTTTCCCTCGGACACTGCCAGAGCGAGATAGCCATAGAAAAGCAGCCGGAGAGAGGACGCACGAAAGGCTCCTCTCTTTCTCTCTCTCATTCACTCTCTTCAGGCGATAATGAAAAAGTGTAATGCACCAAAAAGTGTCATAAGGCTGTAAATTAAGCAATAGCAACAACATGCGGGCTTAAACTCTGGCCCGGACATTCATATACATATGTATGTATTATACATATGTATGTAAATAAACTCTTGCACATATAAAAATTTGCTGAGTGTATGTACTTGCATAAATACATAGGAAGCTGCCCACATGTACACATGTATGTACATATGTATTTATAGTGTACGTATGTACATACAATCGGTTATTTACAGTTATCTGCATATCGTGAACGAGAGCCTGAGGTGGGAGGAACTGGGGGATGACATTATCCCGAGGCAACTACATACATACATACATATGTATACATACAGAGTCCATGCGGCGCTTTTTTGTGTCCTCGGCGAATCCTTTATGTTCCTCCATCACATTAAAAGCATTTTCACTGCAAATTACAAAAATGGTAATCGCCTATATATATATGTAAATATACATACATATATACATATGAATGTATGAGTACTATTTACATATACATACATACATATGGACTGCATGTCGTGTCCACCTGGGCTCTATTGAATTTCGCTCTTGGCTAATCGATGCTCTTTGGCTGTAGTCCTACGATAAGTGCACTGTGAAATATTAACCAGAAGTGCCTACATATGTGTGTTTATTTTTATTAATATTGCTGACTATAAGGATATAAATTACTGATACTTTATGGCTTAAAATATTCTAACCAAAGTAATACTACTTTCTTTAAGTTGAAGAAGACTAATTTTTATGTATTTATGTATATATGTATGTATATGTATTTGCGTAATTCAAATTCATCATACTTCACCGATAATGGTAAAGTCAAATATTGTTTGTAAAGTTTTCGGCCTGGGACAAGAATGCATCGATGGCGCGAATTAGAGTATGCAAAAACGAATCACGTGTGGTTTGCGACGCACATGGCAGTTTTTATACCCTTGCAGGGTATTATAATTTCAGTCAGAAGTTTGCAACGCAGTGAAGGAGTAAAGTAAATATAATCTTGATCAGGATTAACAGCCGAGTCGATCTAGCCATGCCTGTCCGATTATACGCAAACTAGTCCCTCAGTTTTAAAGCTACCTAAATGAAACTTTGTAGTTAGTCTTCTATATACTCTCACTCGTACATAAGTCGAAACGGGCCGGATCAGACTAATATGTACATATATTGTAGTTTCCCTGAGTAAAACTGGTTTTATTGTTTGTAGCGACAAAAAATACAATTACGTACAAGAACGTATGTTTGTATGTACTTCCACTACCAAAAGTCAAAGTATTCTATACACTCTGCTTTAATAGTTACTCTGTCGGATCGCATAGTTTCATACAAAATTAGGAGATATGGTGGTTTAAAGCCTTCAAAAGGGGCCAAGCAAGTCCAAGATTATCAATTCTGGTAGAACCACGCACGCTTTCTCATATCTATACATACATACGTATATCAATGCGAATTCAAACTAAAAGCCATTAGGGAACCCCCAGAGACTGGTGGGTGAGCAGCGGGGCAAAACTCCCGCCTAATTCACATCTATTGCTATTTCTATTTCTAGCACCGCTCTTTCGGCCGGCTTACTTAGACCATATGCTCGGTGGGAGAGGCTGGCTGGAATTTACATAGCTATAGCCAGTCGACCGAGTTGCGAAAAGCAACAGAGGGCCTAAACCGGCTTGCCAGCTCGCTTACACAGGCACAGGTCCGCGGACAAAGCTCACCCACATATGCAAGCTCCACTCAAGATAACAGTGCCGCCAACAACAAGCACAGAGGCGAGCGAGCAAAACAGAACCGGCTTTTTGTATGACCTAATATTTCGTTTGAGCTTACTACTTTTCCAAAGAGCCAAACTGATATCTTACAGGGGAACGTGTGCTTCATGATGTGCGATTCTTGCTCGCGATAAGATTGAGGACGAAACGAGCCGAGCGGGTTGGTATAGGTAAATGGCGCCTTATCGGTCGCAGTAACAGATGCAACAGCGGCAGCAGAGGAGCATCGGCAGGGGGTCCCCCTAACACAACAATTTGTTGGCCAATATCCAGACTCGCTCCTGAGCGGGATCTCTAGGACATCAAACACCAGCAGAAATTATTTGGAGTTGACTTTTTATTTCCATTGTGCATACGCCGCGTGTGCTCTCTTTCTGTGGCTGTGTCTGCGTTGGCCCTGACAATGACGTCGGAGGGGAGCTCTAGGAGGAGGCGGAAGGTCGAAATCGCTCTCGAAATCTGGATGTGAGTCTCTGCATCTGAATCTTAATATGAAACAACATTGGAATCAAACCGCACGACGCTAAGCATGGTTTGAGGGGTTTTTGAAGCTTTTGGCGTTCGCTCGTCGTAAACTTTTTGCACCGGCAAAACCTAAGCAACCGGCAAATGGTTTCTGTGTGCCCGCTCTTTGTGCTCATCCCAATCCCGCTTCTGCTCCGAATTGTATGCTCTCCTCTCTGTGTTGTAGAATTTTAGCTTTGTTGTCTTTTCGTATTGGCGCCAAATGGGAGAATCTATTGTTGCCTGTGCGACGTTGCCGTTCTTGAGGTTTAGATTACGATACTGAGCAAGTTTTGAAGCCAAAAACTTTAACCTGACACTTGGAATCTCCAGCTTATGGTTTGCGTCCAAAACATCTTCTTCTTTCGCATCGACAGCTAAGGTCTCCAGGTTGAGTAAAAATCTTTCAATCACTCATGTACTCAGTCTTATGTACCGAAATCTCGACGGGCTCTGACTTCTGGGTTAGGAAAAATTATTGGCTGACTCTTGGACAAGGAGCGTAGTCAAAACACGGATGGATGGGCTAATAAACTTGAAGAGTATTTCACGGCTGACTAGGAGGTAGGCTCTCACAATGTTAAAACTTGAGCGGATAAGTATTTTGTGTTGAAACCGAATTCATTGAGAGCAGGCTGCCACTATCCCTAAGGATATTGCCGCAAGGACGAACCGGCCGCCACTCACAAACAATGCAAGTGCTGCATTTTCGCCTGCCAGCACAAGGTGTCGCCCTTCCAGCACAGCTCAGCAGGTGCAAACAAACAAAACATAGTAAAAATATTTGAAACAACCAAAAATGACTTTTGGTTAAGTTTTAGCCCCAAAAATGAAACAAAGAAGTCCCAAATACTCTCCATTAATGTTACATTCTGCTCTCTTGAAACAGATTTGTATATACACATGTACACATAAAAGATCACTCTTGTTTTCCTACTGATACTACCGCCCAGCAGCAACAACAAGAGGAACTGATTAAACTGGCAAAGATGATAGAGAAATGTTTATTACTTGAGTGCTATGTGCATTTTAAAACAAGTAAGAAAGCTACAGTCGAGTGAGTTCGACTGTGAGATACTCGCCACCCATAGTAAATACGAGTAGTTAATACATTTTTGAACATAACGAACAAATGCAAATGCAAGTGTAATATAATCACATGCATACAAAAATACATACACATGTATCTATGTGTGTAAAAACGCGTTATTATTGCATAAAAGCGGCTAATAATTATTACCATTTATTAAAAATGCTTCTCGAATATCTTATAAGATTCTTTTCCGAACACAACCAAGAACTGATAAGAATATTTAGTTGGTCTACCAAATGAGGCATGCTGCAGCAGCCGTTTGTGGCCATACAAAATTATTTCTTTAATAACTTTGACAATTTTTATCTGATCGCAACCAAATTTTCAGAAATCACACAGACTATAGTTCTTAATGTTCATACCAAAGTTCGCTTTTTGATGATTTGCGGGGGCGCAAATGGGCGTGGTAAAAATTTGAAACAAACTTGATCTACCCTTCTACCCTATGGGTACCGGGTATATAAAACAGTACACACATTTTTTATTAAGTGAAATATTTTATGAAATTCTGAGAGCAATACTTTCATCCTAAGACATTAAAACTTTTAACTTTTTTGTTAAGTTACCTAATGATGTTCACCATTAAAGTCATTTTATTCATCAAAATTTATTTTAAAATACAATCTTTTAATTATTCATACATATGGAATACAGATGCATATAATAATATTATTGAATAGATTCTATTGAAATTAAGCAGGAACTTTCTAAATTTGATAATTATCTTGCATATTTTTTGTCTAAGTGTACGTGACATGGGCATACAAAAATGCAGACTGAGTAATGTGAATGCAGAACTGCTAAGTATCTTGGTAGTCAGGAAGACGCGCTAACCTACGCTTCTTGCTCCTGTCCTGGCGACTGGGACTGGGACTGCAACTGATTTAACTTCTAAGCTCGGTCGGTCGGATTTGCAATCGTAACACTTTCACGCCCTGCCGCCAAAAAGAACTAAAAGCCAGACAGTCCGCATCAGATCATTGGTGCGGGGTGGTGGGGTGTCCAGACCACCCCCAACCCAACCCACTGGGCCAGAAGCAGTTGCTCCTCCTGCCCTGCCCACGACTCGTCCTCTCCCAGAAGAGCGGAGCATGCCAGACTCTCCAGCTCTCCTCTCGCACTTTGCCGAAACAAAACTTTAGCTGCAAAGGCACGCGACGCCGATGCCGCAGTCGGCGGCGACGTGTGCGACGGCAGCAGAACTCATGTGAACAGCGCCGCGCGGCAAGCAGGCACACACAGAGCCACGGATACGCAGCGCACACAGATACTACTCTGTGTACTCAGATACTACTCTACTCACTGGTGCTCAGAAGTAGATACAGCAGTATCCACACCGACATGCACACGAGCCTCCACCGCCAAATGACTTTTTGCGAACTTTTTGCCGACACTTTTGTTTGCTTTGCCTTGCTTGTCCCTCTCTTTCGCTCTTTCCTACTCTCGCGCCGTTCCTCTCTGTCCGCCTCATATGTATGTATGTACATATACATACGCATACGCACACATGCAGTCTTAAGCAGCGCTCTCGCAGCACTTGTCTCTCTCGCTTGGAGACTGTGCTGGGGGCTAGGTGGAGAAGGAGAAACGGGGTCCGCGTCGTCTTTTGTGCTCGCTTCGTTTCATTTTCGATTCGTTTTTGTTGTCTGAGCGCGAGTGTCCGTAAAAAGCTTTGTGCGCCAACCGTACTGCCCACCACCCTACAGCCTGCCCGCCTTACCCAAGCCCCACTCGTCCCGCATTCACCGAAGGTTTTTTGATTTCTTTTCGACTCTCTCAGCTCCCAACTCTCGCGGGTGCTGCTGGTCTGCGCCGTCAACGTCGACGCCGGCCGCGACTGCGGCTTGGCCGTCGCGCTTCCATTGGGTTCTTGAGCGTATGCAAAAGATTTTTGCACATATTCATCTTTTTGGCCGTTTTCGGTGCGTTTCGCGGAGCTCGATGGCTCTTAGCGTGCCAGCGTGAATTTCCATTATTTTCCGCGCCCAAAGAAAGATTGCTTGGAGTCCACCTAGCTGCGGTTCCGTCCAGCTTCTTGTCTTTGTGCCTGGCCCGCTCTACTGCCGGTTTCTTCTCCTAGAAGAAGTAGAAGATGTATCTTTGCGGGGTATCCGTGATTGCATTGTGTGTCTCCCGCGTGGAATATGATTCGGGAGTGGCACTAGGAGCCTTGGGGCTCTGGGAGGATCGATCGGACGCCAGAACGATTATATAGATACACTCCCTAAGCGAGCGAGTTGCCCCATCCCGAAAGCTGAACCATGGACATATCTGCCGCATCAACGGATATCGACTCTCCCCGACGCGGTTCAGCAGTTCTCGTAAAATGCAAACTATTTGCAACTTTTGTTTACCGCGTTGGTCGGACGGAAGTTGGCGATGCCGGCAGTTAAGGCCCATAGTTTCCGTAGTACTCTAATACCAAAATGCAGTGTGTGTGTGTGTGTGTGTGTGTGTGTATTTGTGCTTAAACTTAGTTTATACAGTTAACTTTATGAATTCGCGGACTCATGAAGTCAGAATAACCATTTTGTACTTGGAAGCATTCTGCGTTTTATAGCCAAAATCCACAGGCACATCTGGTGATTGTACATAATTGTAAACATGTGATGGCATAGCGGAAAAATTTACACGAAAAAAAAATTTAAAAATTAATGTCCTATGTTAAAAGCGCAATTTATTATTGAGATTTTTAATATTTCTCTTGCGCAAATGTGGAAAATGTAAAAATTTGAGCTTATTCAAAATAGAAAGAAACTTAAACGGTGCAACATTATAAAGTTGTTAATATTGTATTTAAAAGTAAAAAGTTAACGCCAATTAGCTGATATAACATTAACATGTCGTTCTGCAATGTACATTTTATCTTAAATAAGAAAATAAAAGGAAATCAAATTGGGCTGAATAAAAACAAGATGTTTGATAAGAACTTACATACATACATATATCCTTGATATTCGTAAAATCTAACTGAAAGTGTCTGTGCAGTACAGAAAGTAGGATTGCCAGCCGGCCGAAAGTAGTTGCCCCAAAGTTAAGTTGGTTGTGATTCGTTGTTTCATGGGGAATTCTACTGGATATTAATAGTCAACATGTAAAATATTTGCACGAATTTGGCAATGCATAAACGGTGTATAATCGTTATCCATAAATTTGGCCCGCACAAAGTGCAGTCACCGTCGGCTTACTTCTATTTAGTGCAGCTTTTTCGTTGTTCTCTGCATTAGATCGCATCGCCGTTTGATTGTCTGTTTTGCTTAGTTGTTGTTTGGTTTCGGCCCTCGCTTTGTTAGTTGCACCACCCACCCACCAACCCACTTGATTTCATCAACTAGCGGCGCTTTGAACTTGAAATGTTAGTGTTCGCCTAGTTCTCTGCTATTTCCCATCCTCCCACTCTCTCCCGAGGCGACTCTTGTTCGCGCCACGCTCTCTCCGCGCTCTCTTTGCCGCTTAGACAATGCGTGCCTCTACACAAAACACGCGTGTCTAGGTTTAGGAATAGGGGGAGGGGAAGCATTGTTTGCAACAGTGTCTCTGTTTGCGCGCCTGTTAATTTTGTTTTGGCAACAGGAACCCCGACAAGGTTGCGGCGAAAGGCGATAACGGGAGCGCAGGCCAGAAGCACGACGAACTGCATTTTCTTTCACATAAAGTTTTGTTTTTCTAATATGTCGCCAGTAAATTTCAGATGCAAACATACATAATTGTTTTATTGAACCAGGTTATCCCAGTTTATCAATCTCCCATACTAGGATAAATTCCAAACTGAATTTTATTCATTTCGAAATCTGCTGGCTGCATAATCTTGACACATATGTACATACATATGCTTGTGGAAATCTAATTGGATTTATTTATCTCGTTCGCAGGTGCTTTTTGACTGTTTGGAACATTTTTAAACATTACGTTAAAACGTTGTTGATACTTACTGAAATATTGTTTTGTTAAATCAAATCATAATATAACCACTATAATACAAATATAATACCAACGAACGGGGAACCCAGAGCCCATATTATAATACAAATGTAATAATAAAAAAAGCGACAACGATAAAAACTTAAGTGCAATCATTTCAATTTTAATTTAAATCTTCTTATTAATAAATAAATAAATAATTTCCATATAATTTTCAAAAACCATTCAACGACAAACAAATTAATATAACATCAATCACAACAACAACAACAGGAAATAGTACAACAAATTAAAATTACCTTTCAGTTGTATGGAAAAAACAAAAAGTGATTTTAGTTAGTTTCTCAAAATTTAACAACCAAAATTCACAACAAAATTTGGAATACAACTACAAAATACCGCAACAACAGCAACAACAACTACATAAATAACAGCAACAATTCCAACCACTGCAACAAACAACCAACCTATAACAACAAAACCAGAAAAAAACAACAAAATGAAAGCAATAAATAAATAATACAAGAGATAATAATAATAGCAACAATCGTAACCATAATAGAGAGCCTAATTAACAAAATAAACCGATAACAAGACAAAGCGCAACAAGGAAACAAATAATAAAACCCAACTGAAAACAGGCCAGCAAAAGAAATCAATGGAAACAAACAAAAATAGCAACACGAAATAGAAACAGGATAGAGCAACTGAAATCAATAAACCATAAAAATATAGCAACAGAAGCCAGAAACCACAAGCCCAGAATCGGAAATAGCCAAGTCATCAGATCCCCGGTCCAGCCCAATAGCAGAAAACAAAAGATATAACTGATATCAGGAGCCAATAACAGGATAACAAATAGGAAATAGAGAAACCGAAACAGAAACAGCTATAGAAAATACAACAGCAGAAGTGAAAACTTAAGTTCAACAGCAAATTCCAAGTAACAAAAAGAATAAATACAAAAACGGAAATAGCCAACATTTGTTAAATTTCTTTAGTGTGTTTTTAAGTGGAGAAAATCAGTAAAAACTACAAAATCTAACGAAAATAATAACGAGCAATAGAAAATATTTGTCGTTAAAAAAATTGAACTTTTCGGTTGAAGTTTACATTTTCGTCTTAGTCTTTAAATTTTGCGTTCGTAAAAAGCGGTCAAGAAAATGTTCTGAAAAAGTCTTGAGTGAAACGAGCTGAGAAACAGTTTACAAACTTTTAGAGGTGAAGAATAGAAGTAAAAAAATAAAAAAAAGGAAGAAGGAAGTGGCATAAGACATTTCGCAAGTGAAGAAGCAAACTGTGCCAAAGTTGCGCAACCGCAGGTGTATATTGTGTGTGGCACGCGTCACGTCAGTGTGTGCGTGCGTGCAGCTGAAGTTTTCCCGTGGCGCTGACAGATCGGATTCAAGAAAATCACTATATCAATATATATCCATATAAAAATTATCTTCAATTAATCATATCGTGGAAAAGCAAAAAATGATCTAAAACGCATGTTAAAACCGTTATCAAACACATTTCGTACTTAAAAAACAGAAAAAAAAAACAAAAACAAAACTAAACTAACATTAGTAGTGAAAAGTTCCATTCGGATAAGAAACACGTTCTAAGCTAAAAACTAAATTATATTACCATTAACACGTAACTCAAGTATTCGAGGATCTTAACGGTATAGAGGGGTCACAGTCACAGAAAGAAGGCGTTAATCTGGCATATGGCAACATTCCCCACACACCCATTAGTATCGTGGAAAAAGAGCAAAATCCTCTGACTGAGTAATCCTTGCGTGTCAATTCGGTGAGTACAGATCTTGTTTACCATTCACTTTTTTCTTTTTTTTTTTGTCTCCCTTAAAATTTACTATGTATCTATATGAGTATCTCCTATATCAGGAACAGTAGTATCCTTTTAGTACAGATCAGAGGGGAGGACAAGCGCACGCGTCATAATATATGCAATCTGACTCATTTTAATGCCGGACATTTACCATGTGGATGGATGTCCGTGTATGTTGCTCACATGAAAACACACATGTGCGTAAAAGTATCTGTATGTCCTTATATGTACACACGTTAAGCCCATTGTACACGAGCCATGTACTCACATACTCATCTATGTATATGCAAATTTCATTTACGCGCAAAAAATTAATTATTGAAAAAATGCGCCTCACACACCAAAAGAACACGCGAAACAGCTCCATCGCCAACCCAATGTCCCCACACCCTCGTCCCTTGCTGGACGTTAAAGTACTGGTGGACGATGGGTAGGGAGAGTTGGGTGCTTCCATCGGTGAGCAAATCCAAAGGATGAGCGACCGCATCAGCAGCAGGAAAAACGAACCATTACACATATTTTAAATGAATTGAAATAAAATTCGTATATAAAAACGCTGTCGTAAGTGTGTGTGTGTGGACGTTGAAGTACAGTTGACTCCACACGTTTTTTAACGGAAAATGGCAGGCTGGCAGTACTCACAGCGACCGCGGCAGAGCCAGCGAAAGGGGTTGTCTGACCAATTGGTCAGATGCCGAGCGCCGTACACACGAAAGCGTGCAACAAAGAGAGCGCACGTCAGCCCATCTCAACCCCATCCCCAGCCCTTAGACCCGTCCCGAACTCCGCCCATCCCTGGCCAGCAAGTAGCTGCAATATTAATGCGTTGAAGCTGGCGATGGGTCGCAAAAGAGCGCCATTATTTGTACTCGCTCTCCGTATCTCTGCATCTGGATCTGCATTAGTGGCAGGACCACGTACGTGGGGCCGATATCATTAATGACAAGTTTAATTGACATTCGTCGAGCTGTTTTATTTTATTTTTCGCAAACTGCTGCGCCTGCACTTGGCAACAGTGGAAGTTGCAGTCCATCCCAAATCCAACAAACCCACCCACCGAACTCGCAGAACCGCAGGGAAATTGCATTTTTCGGTTGCATTCTTCTCCATGTCTTTTCGCTTCATTTTATTGCAGTTGTGCGAAATTTTTCCTGTCTCTGCGAATTTTTTCGCCATGTCATTGAATGTAGTTTCTGGAGTACAGAGCAAACGTGACATATCATTACCGGGGGGAGCCGCGGGGCTAAAAGCGAGGGGAGGGTTTATGTTTTTATTATTATAATCAATTGTACGTATTTTTTTGTCTCCAGAAGATTTTGTCTGCCGTTTGCAAGGTGACTAGGTGACTAAGCTCTAGTCCCATTTCCACTAAATATCCCTTTCCTTATTTAAAGCGCTATTCATTACATAAAATGCGAATAGTGAAAATGGGAGTGAATGTTGTGAATAGCAGCAACCAGAATGGCAATCACAGGAGTGAATTTAAGGGAGTTTGAGAACGCAGAATAACAGCAGAGGGTCGTCAGCCCCCTACCTAGATCTGCTGGTGCCAAGCAATCCTTATAGGCGACATCCATCGGCCTTGGTCAGGAATAGATGATGACAGAATAAGAGCGGATAATACGCATATTCGTGACAACTAGACCGGAAGTCGAGTGTCAGCCCAGCCTCATATCCCATTAAGAGTCCCAATATGAAAGCCTGTTGTACCGTACCCGAGCTAGTACATAAAATGAGTTCAAAAACACTCTTAGAAATATTTGAATTTGGACCCAGTTAAAATATTCCCTTTTAACGCTTGCCAGGGTTAGTAATAAGTAGAATAGGATGAGTAATAGAATAGGAGGAGAATAGGAGTGCTCGTTTTTTATTAACATCAGATGCTGCCCCCACACTCCGCATATCGTATTCGTATTCGCATATCCGTTCGAAGTGGTGGGATATATTTAATGTTTTATATTATTATATTTTCTGTCTAATATATATTCTGAAACAAACAATATGCAGTGATAAAGGTTTGACCAATGAATATCAACATGCTATTGCGAGTCATACAGAGCGTATGAGTTATATTTTCATACACTTAAAAAGTGCGAGTTCAGTATGGGTTTGGTTAAGGGACCTTCAGGAAAGTGCTGGTTGGGAGATGAGTGGATTCGGCGTATTTGTTGATCAAATGACATTGTTGTTGCCATTTGTCATGCAATATAACTTTTCCAAGACAACGGTACACGGGTTATCCGGAATACGTTATCTATATATCAATATATCCTCATCTATATATATATATATAACTGATCATTAAAAACTAAGAATCAACGCCCAGCCAAATCCAATTAAATTACCCTAATCAAATTTGTTACCATTTTATCTTATATCACTAAACTGATTTATTTTGGCAAAAACCCCATAATTTCTGTAAAAAAATCTGGACGCTAAACGCGTTAATCAATCGATGCGATTTTTAGCCAAAATGTACATAATAAAGATTCTATTCAATTTAATATTGGATATTTCAATGTTTACTATTTTTATCGATTTAAAAAAATCAGGTAATCTTCCCAATTTTTTTCTAAAGGCAAAAAAACACTGAAAAACACAGGAAATTTTATCGATGGGATCCTAATACGTTAAGGATTCATATGGTGGTACCATATTCCTAAAGCTCTAAGTCAATTCTGAAAAAAACTAACAAGACCCTAAAGTCGGAATAATAATTCATTAAAATGTATAAACAAGCCGCTGGGTTTTGGGAAAGTGGAAGGGGAAGTCTTCTTCATCTATAAAAAAAACTGATTTTATATAAAACTGATCCTATATAAAACTGATCCTATATAAACTGATCATTAGAAACTAAGAATCAACACCCAGCCAAACACTATTAAATGACTCTTTAAAAATTTTTTACATTCTTGACATTCTAATAAAAACGCGCTTTATCCCCTACCTCCGGGTGGTGTGGAAATTTATCATTTTAGTTTCAGTGAAAAACTGAAAGTGTAAAGAAAGAAAACCTAACAAGGTGGACATACAGTAGAATACCCTGTGCCATAACAAGAAAATTGTTTTAGTTTTAAAAAATTAATTATAGCTCTTTGCTTGCATTTCTGAAATTTTAATGCGTTGAAGCTGGTGATGGGGTCTCGGGGGCGTTGACAACTGCAACTGCAGTTAACTGCAATGGAAACTTTGTAAGCATTCAGTTCCACGCTCATGATCATGGCTCATTCCCTACATTATTGTCGCAAAATTTGGCAGGGTTGATTTACAGCCAGTTGTTGATGAATGATGAGCCGCTAATTGGGAAACGCTAGGCTAAAACGGAAACAATAGAGACTTTAACCCGCATTCGGTGGTGGTCCCTTTTCTCAGGAATTTTCCGTTTTAACTACCATTTGTCTGGCTGCTGTCTGCCGAAACTTTTTGCCCATAAAAGATGTGCCTTCCACCGAGTTGTGGAAAATTAAACGAATTATAGTTTTTACTTTCAAGCCAGGCAAACAAGGCGAAAATTGGGATATATATTTTTTAGCCAGTCTGAAAGGACAGAAAATGGAAAAACAAATAAAAAAGAAATCCGTGCGAATAATGGAGGCCCAAGTCGGGCTTACATTTGAATTTGACACACTCCCCAAAGGGCTCCTAAAAAGTTGCCAGACGTACGAGGCGCCCGGGCTGAACCCGCCCTGCTGTAGCCACTTCTGGCTGGTAAACTATGTCAAAACTCATTTTGTTTCCGAGGAAATGTTCGGCACAACATCTAAAAGTATTTCCGGTGCCGGAGCGGGACTGGCAGGGTAGAGGCGAATGGTGAACTGGCAGAGAGCGGATTGATGGCCGATGTCTGTCAGTTACTTATGGTCGGTGAAAAGGTGTGCAACCCTTGGTCCCAACTAATCCTATTACTTACATAAATTCCATTAAACGAAGAGACCCGTAAGAGGAGGAGGAGCGGAAAGAAGCAGCTTTGCCGAGAATGCTAGGTGGGGCGCAGTTGGTGCGTTGAACGGCTTTCCCTGGGTGCGTACGGATTTTCACACTTTACGCATGGCTTGATCGGAGGAAGGGGGTTGTCGGGGGGTGGGCTAAAATTACGCACAAGTTTGCTTCTCACACCTGCTAACCGTGCTATAATTCGTGCGGCACTTAAGCTGTTGGTCATTTGATTTCCCGCCAGATCTGAACATATTTTTCTAAATTGCATTCTTGCAGTCATTTAAGGTAATTGCATTACTCTCGTTCGACATGCTGCATTAGTTCGCAGGGGGTGAGCTTGCCGGTGGCAGACTGAAAAAGACTGAGAGGCGTGAGAGAGAAGCCTTTCAACAAATTGCACACACACATGTACCATATATGTACTAGACAATCATCGAAAGTTCTGTCCTTATCGCCAGTAACTTCCCTTATCAGGCAATCCGGCATATAAATAGGTTTGTTTTGAAACGAAAGCAATGGAAACAGAAAAACGTCAATGGTTGATTATTATCAATAGTCGGATGAATGCGTGCATCTCAGTGGCGATCCCCTATTAGTCCTCCCAGTGCACATTCGAACAGATGTACAGATCTGTGTTTACAATCTCTTTCGTTCGGAATGAAAAACGGACTCACATCGATAGGTGACTGAACCAAAAGGCAAGCGCATGCACACCTACGCACATAAAGATACAAACACATGGTATCTGCAGACCAAAACTGATGCACATATGTGTGGGTAAATAATACACAGGAACCACGGGACGAAAGTGAGCAGAAATCTTGCCAACAATACGATAAAATGCTAAATTTAAACTACAAAATGCACAACAGAAGCACAAACAAAACGAGTGTGGAAAAGGGAAACTGACGGCGAATTACAGTGAATGTGCAATACAGCGACCCAATAATGATGTAGGCTATCGCTTAACCAAAAGCCCCAAAAATGACTAAAAAGGTATCTATTGTTATCAATTTTAGTAGATTCCCGATGGATGTTCGTAAAATAGAGACCAATTCGGTAATTTTCTATAAGAAATTCCTGTCGTCTACACGTGTATAAAATGTTAAGTCTCAAAGTTTTTTCTGATGTATACATTTTTATCTACGCAAGTAACGAGTTTTCGAAAATCGATTCCGTTTGAATTTGCAATGATTATTTCCTCCAGGCCACATTTTTTGAACTGGCTATCAAGATATCTAATAAACGAATTGACCGATCGGTTTGATATAGGACATGTTTATCAATTCAGTAATCCAAAATTAGAAAATTTGTATTTTAATGGATATGGACAATAGTCTAAATTTTGAAAAATATTGAAAAATACATTTTTCACACATGTGTAAAAACTTGGATTACCCAAATTAGCTGAATCGTAATAGCCCGCTGGCCATCTGTTGTTTTTGTTTTTCAACGCGCTGTAACTTCAAAACCCGTTATCTTCTTGAAACGGAAGCTAATGTTGACTCACCGAAGTATATATACCCTTGCAGAATTAAATAAAAACAAGAAAGGAAGCTAACTTCGGCTCACCGAAGTTTGTATACCCTTGCAGAGTTTAAACAAAAAATTAAAAACGAAATTCTGAAATAATAATTTGTTGCCAAATCTCAAATTTGATGGCAATGGTTTGAAACACGGCTAAGATATGGTTTTTTTTATTTCCCTGATTATTCCTATGGAAGCTATAGGATATAGTCAGCCGATTTTCATGAAATTAAAATCAAAATTCAGAAATACTAAAATATGGCTAAATATCAAATTTGGTGAAAATATGTTGAAATCTGACATAGTTATGGTTTTTTCTTTTATTTTCCTGATTGTTTCTATGGAAGCTATAGGGTATAGTCAGCCGATTTTCATGAAATTAAAATCGAAATTCAGGAATACTAAAATATGGGTAACTATCAAATTTGGTGAAAATATGTTGAAAACTGACAAAGTTATGAATTTTTCTTTTATTTTCCTGATTGTTCCTATGGAAGCTATAGGATATAGTAAGCCGATTTTCATGAATTTAAAATCAAAATTCAGGAATAATAAAATATGTCTAAATATCAAATTTGGTGAAAATATGTTGAAAACTGACAAAGTTATGGTGTTTTCTTTTATTTTCCTGATTGTTCCTATGGAAGCTGTAGGATATAGTCAGGCGATTTTCATGAAATTAAAACCGAAATTCGGAAATAACACTAAATGGGTAAATATCAAATTTGGTGAAAATTGGTTGAAAACTGACAAAGTTATAATTTTTTTTTTTTAATTTTTCGGATGGTTCCTCTGGCAGCTATATGATATAGTCGTCCGATCCGGCCCGTTCCGACATATGTACGAGTGAGAGTATATAGAAGCCTAACTGCAAAGTTTCATTCAGATAGCTTTAAAACTGAGGGACTAGTTTGCGTAGAAACGGACAGACGGACAGACGGACAGAAGGACAGACGGACAGACGGACATGGCGAGATCGACTCGGCTGTTGATCCTGATCTAGAATTATATACTTTATAGGGTCGGAGATGCTTCCTTCACTGCGTTGCAAACTTTTGACTGAAACTAATATACCCTGCAAGGGTATAACGAGAAAGGAAGCTAACTTCGGCTCACCGAAGTTTGTATACCCTTGCAGAATTTAAACAACAAATTAAAACCGAAATTCGGAAACAATATTTAATTGCCAAATCCCAAATTTGATGGCAATAGTTTGAAACACGGCTAAGCTATGGTTTTATATTTTCCTGATTGTTCCTATGGTAGCTATAGGATATAGTCGTCTGATTTTCATGAAATTTAAACCGAAGTTCAGAAATTATGTTTAATGACCAAATATCAAATTTGGTTAAAATATGTTGAAAACTGACAAAGTTATAATTTTTTTCGTAATGACAAAGTTATAATTTTAAGACTGAGGGACTAGTTTGCGTATAATCGGACAGACGGACATGGCTAGATCGACTCGGCGGTTGATCCTGATCAATATTATATTTACTTTATAGGGTTTCCTTCAAACTCCTTGCAAACTTCTGACTAAAATTAATAATACCCTGCAGGGGTATAAAGGTAAAAAAAATATTTTTCATGAAGAAATCGATAATGGCACCGTGCCAACTAAGTAGAAACAAGTAAGAAAGCAACAGTCGAGTGAGCTCGACTGTGAGATTCCCGATACCCATAGTAAATATAACGTACAAATGCAAATGCAAGTTTAATATAATCACATGCATACAAAAATACATACACATGTATGTACCTATGTGTGTAAAAACGCGGTTTTATTGCAATATAGCGGTTAATAATTTTCCGAAAACACTAAAAAGAACTGGTAAGAATATTTACTTGGGCGTGATAAAAATTTGAAACAAACTGCGTACAAGCATAACAAATACTGTCGAAAAAAAAAATAAAAGCTCTATCTCTTATATAGTAGTCTCTGAGATCCAGTGGTTCATACCGACAGACGGACAGACACACAAACACACAGGCAGACAGACGGACATGACTAGATCGTCTCGGCTGTTGACGCAGATCAAGAATATACATATGTACATATTTACTTTATAGGGTCGGAGCACAGTGTAAGATTTTGCCAATCTAGGACGCCTTAATTCAATAACTTTCGTATTTTTTGAGATATCAACTTAAAATTTGAAATGAACATTCTACAAAGCCCAAAGAATTGAATACATAGATATAAGAAAATGGCATTTTCGTGGGCGCCAAAATTAAAAAAAATTCATTTCAAAACATACAAATTAAAAAAAAATACTTTTAATTATTTTTTCGAGAATTTTAAATAATTTTATATTTTGTTGTTGTAGTTTTTAACATTAAAAAAGTATTATATTTTTTAATTTGGAAAAAAAAAAAATTTTATAGGCTAATGTTTTTAGCTATAACTTCAAGATTATAAGTCAAAGCATTAAAAACTAAAGCTTATATTGAACATAATTGACTGAGAAAGAAAAAAAACTTACGTTTAAATTTTTAGAATTTTTTTTAAGTAAAAAAAAGGTAATAATGTCATTTTATAAATTTTACAGCTTTTTGGCTATCAAGCTTATTTGATTCGAGTTTGTTTCAGAGCTATTGTCACCGTATTGATCTTAAGACAATAGTTGGGCACATTTTCTGAAAGCTCTTAGTGCCTAATTTACGGTGGTGTTAAAAAATTTTAGAGAAATATATCATATGATTCTTAGCACCTCCATAAGATCACCATTCGTATGCACACGCGAAGTTTTCATTATAAACTTTCATTATTTATAAATTTCTGGCTTTATCTTTCCCAAATCTTCGAAATTTGTTTGGAAATTTAAAAAATAGTTTGGAAATATGTTATTGCAATATAAAATGACCAAATGTCATGGCCAAACGCCATTACTGACGGTTCTACACGTGAACTTCGCTTACGTTTCTTGCTCAAGCCGCCAAAAACTCAGCACGGGTTATTTCACATATGTTCAAATTTAAGGTATTTGTGCAAAATATGAGCAAGATTTTATTTTTGAAACTGATTCTATATGAATTGCTGCAAATGGTGTATGTTCTGGTGTAATAGAATTGGATAGAATTATATAAGTTTTTTTCCACCAAAAATAGGAAACATGATAAAAACCCCTTACTTTTTATACCCTTGCAGGGTATTATAATTTCAGTCAGAAGTTTGCAACGCAGTGAAGGAGACATCTCCGACCCTATAAAGCATATATATTCTTGATCAGGATCAACAGCCGAGTCGATCTAGCCATGTCCGTCTGTCCGTCCGTCTGTCCGATTATACGCAAACTAGTCCCTCAGTTTCAAAGCTATCTGAATGAAACTTTCTAGTTAGTCTTCTATATACTCTCCCTCGTACATAAGTCGGAACGGGCAAGATCGGACGACTATATCATATAGCTGCCATAGGAACAATCGGAAAAATCTACGAAAAAAAATTATAACTTTGTCAGTTTTCAACATATTTTAACCAAATTTTATATTTGGTAATTAAATGTTATTTCCGAATTTCGGTAATTTGTTGTTTAAATTCTGCAAGGGTATACAAACTTCGGTGAGCCGAAGTTAGCTTCCTTTCTTGTTGGCATTTTTTGTTTTTCCAAAAAAAGACAAAAAATGTTAAAGTTGGAAAAAAATATATTTGTTATGGAAAATAGATAAAGAATCGATCAATTAATATGATAAAAATAATATTTGGCTGCACCTACTGATTACGCGAAGCAATTGAAAAGACTAAACTTTGTCAACTGATGCTCGCTGCCCAATGCAAGTTTGCAGGCATTTCTAACGTCCCACTTTAAAAATCGTTATCTTCAAAGCAAAAATTTTTAATTTGGTTTTGATTGTGATTTCCTCATAGTTGAACATTTCTAAAAGTGCAGCTTAGAGCGCATCGACGCCAAAAATAAAATTTTTTTAACATGTTACATACATTTCCTGACGGCAAAAAGTTATAATACCCTTCTACCCTATGGGTAGCGGGTATAAAAATGTACTTTTGGCCAAGACCAAGTCAAGTATGAGTTCTTTAAAAAGCTTAAAAACCCCTAACATTTCATATTTTGCGTAATAAACTTATCCAAATGTCATAAATCGTATATATTTTGACAAAAACTATGATTTAAACAAGATGGACATACAGTCGGGTGTCCCGACAGTAGAATACCCTGTACCATTACAAAGCGCGTGCCAAAATCATATGAAAGAAAAAGAATAATAAGACAAAAAACTTAAAAACGGAGAAAAATTTACATACATATAATGCAAATGTCTCCCAATTCAAGAGCAAAGAATATAGCTTAGTGGCTAAAGCTACACATGTATAATATTTTTGTAAGCAATTCAATTCTGCCGCAAGGCATAAGAAATTTTTTAATTTTAAATAATTTATTTATTTTGTTTTTAGTATTAAATACTGTACTTATATTGATTTACAGGAAAAAAAAGTATAGTATGTAAGTATGTAATCTTAATTTCATAATAATATGAACATAACTAAAATGTATAATGAACAATTTGATTTATTTGGAGCCCTCTGCATGGGATGCCTCTTGTATACATACATAATATGTACAAAGTAAAAAGCCTATATCTCCGCTATTTATGGTACGATCGCAATGAAATTTAGAAAATCTGTGCATTTTGATAAAATAGATAAGCGTAAATATAAATGCGATTTACAAAACTTTATAAATTTAGGAGATATACGGTTTCTTTAAATAGCTCCCACAAAAAGGGAGTAGCAAAAATTGAAAACAAACTTGATCTGCGTGCAGATATAAGAAATCTGAGTCCCAAGTTTGGTGTCTCTAGCTTTTACAGTTTGTGAGATCTAGGCGTTCATACAAACAGACGGACGCACAGATGGACATGGCTATATCGACTCCATTTAGCAAATGCAAGTGTAAAATAATCACATGCATACAAAAATACATACACATGTATCTGTGTGTAAAAACGCGTTATTATTGCATTCAAGCGGCTAATAATTACTACCATTTATTACAATTGCTTCTCGAATATCTTATAAGATTCTTTTCCGAACACAACCAAGAACTGATAAGAATATTTAGTTGGTCTACCAAATGAGGCATGCTGCCAGCAGCCGTTTGTGGCCATACAAAATTATTTTCTTAATAACTTCGACAATTTTTATCTGATCGCAACCAAATTTTCAGGGATCACACAGACTATAGTTCTTAATATACATACCGAAATTCGCGACTCTAGCTTTAATATTAATACGCTTAATACGCTTTTTTATGATTTATAATAATTATTTTAAACAACAATTTATACATAAAAATGAAAGGCATTTCATTAGTTTAAACAACGGAATTAATGGCCGTCGAGTT
Source organism: Drosophila anomelani (assembly GCA_035045905.1). Lineage (NCBI taxonomy): Eukaryota > Metazoa > Arthropoda > Insecta > Diptera > Drosophilidae > Drosophila > Drosophila anomelani. The sequence continues at coordinate 185,760 of JAWNOO010000162.1, forward strand.
TAGTAAATTCTGTAGTTTGAAAATAGCAATTCGAAACCGATCAATTTCGGTAGAAGTAAAAACATAAGAGATATAAAATATTTATCTTTAAAGCAATGTAAATTTCACTGATTTTATCTGACTATTATTGAGAAAACAGTTCAGATAGTAACGGACAGATAGGAGCAGGCACATAGGATAGGTCTACATAGATAGGCTCGAATATCGATGCTGATCAATAATATTCATATACAAAATATATAATATCTACTTTCATATCAAATCTCACTCACAGATTTTTATGAAAACAAACTCGATGAAATGTGTCATGTGGCACACCCTCGGAGCTCATCGCCACTATGTGGATTCTGATTCTCTACATTCTGAAAATTTCGTTACTCTTGGTCAATTTAATCATTTAGCTGTACTTGTACTTTTCCTTGCACTATCTTCAAAACAACATTTCGATATTTTAAGCACAAAAAAAAAATACCTTGTTAATTTTCGTGTTTTGCTTCTTCTGCAGCGTTGCAGAAATCTCAGAGTGCAGCAAGAACCCAACGAAAGTAAACAACTAGCAAAAACGGTACAAAAGACACGATGTCAGCAGTGTATATGTACATAAATATAGTTCACTTGCATTCGTGGTCATATCTTCGGATAAGACGTAAAGAGGGGGTTTGTTTCCCTTGCTTTTGGCCTTTAGTTTATAGAGAAATAAAAAAGCTCTGTTTATTTATACAATAATGCATACACATCACACAATAATGCATCTGCTATTTAAATGCTTCAGTTTCCGCTTGCTTTCATGGTGAACCGCACCTGCCGACCCTTTTCTAGCCCTCAACCTAATAGAGAATAAATCCAGAAATACAGAAATTAATTAACAATCGCAATCCTTTTTGAAAAGTCAACAACCTTTCGGGGACACCATCATGCTAACATTTATAGGTTAGAGGAAAACTTCAATATGGATACGAAGTAGATGTTTCACATATCGAATATAGTAAAGAAAAGGATGTTAAACCATGTGCGTAATCTAACTTAGTCGCACTGTAATTAATTTACAGATGGAAATTTTAAATTTATGTTGTAAAAAAAAGCTATATTATGCAATTTGTACATAAGAAAAAAATTTAAACTTCGACAAACTTATTTTTATCAACACAGCTTCTTTATGAAATTGTGCAATTGATTGGATTAGAAAGTCCTTAGCATATGGGCTAATCCTGGGGTCGCGAACGTACGTTCGTACGCAATTAGTGCAAAAAATTAAAGAAAACAAGAAAGGAAGCTAACTTCGGCTCACCGAAGTTTGTATACCCTTGCAGAGTTTAAACAAAAAATTAAAAACGAAATTCTGAAATAATAATTTGTTGCCAAATCTCAAATTTGATGGCGATGGTTTGAAACCCGGCTAAGCTATGGTTTTTTTTATTTTCCTGATTGTTCCTATGGAAGCTATAGGATATAGTCAGCCGATTTTCATGAAATTAAAATCAAAATTCAGAAATACTAAAATATGGCTGAATATCAAATTTGGTGAAAATATGTTGAAATCTGACAAAGTTATGGTTTTTATACCCTTGCAGGGTATATTAGTTTCAGTCAAAAGTTTGCAACGCAGTGAAGGAGGCATCTCCGACCCTATAAAGTATATATATTCTTGATCAGGATCAACAGCCGAGTCGATCTAGCCATGCCCATCTTTCCGTCTGTCCGTTTCTACGCAAACTAGTCCCTCAGTTTTAAAGCTATCTGAATGAAACTTTGCAGTTAGGCTTATATATACTCTCACTCGTACATATGTCGGAACGGGCCGGATCGGCGACTATATCATATAGCTGCCATAGGAACAATCGGAAAAATCTACGAACAAAAATTATAACTTTGTCAGTTTTCAACCAATTTTCACCAAATTTGATATTTGCCCATTTAGCATTACTTCCGAATTTCGGTTTCAATTTCATGAAAATCGGCTGACTATATCCTATAGCTTCCATAGGAACAATCAGGAAAATAAAAGAAAAATTCATAACTTTGTCAGTTTTCAACATATTTTCACCAAATTTGATAGTTACCCATATTTTAGTATTCCTGAATTTCGATTTTAATTTCATGAAATTGGCTTTTTTTTGTTTTTGGTTTCCGATAGCATTTGGTGAGTTCTTTTCTTAGTGTAAATTATGGTTCTAATAGTTTTTTCATTTTCATAATATTGGCAAAAAACATGCGATCGCGAACGTACGCGAAGTTGAAGTCGGTTTTGGCTTGCTCTAGCAAAATCAAACAAGTAAGAAGGCTACAGTCGAGTGAGCTCGACTGTGAGATACCCGCTACCCATACGTAAACCAGAAAAGCGTCAGGACGCCAGAAAAAACAATTAATACAATTTTGAACATAACGGACAAATGCAAATCAAGTGTAATATAAGCACATGCATACAAAAATACATACACATGTATCTATGTGTGTAAAAACGTGTCATTATTGCATTCAAGCGGCTAATAATTATTACCATTTATTAAAATTTCTTCTCGAATATCTTATAAGATTATTTTCCGAACACAACCAAGATCTGATAAGAATATTTAGTTGGTCTAATTGGTCAACCAAAGGAAGCCTGCTGCCAGCAGCCGTTTGTGGCCATACAAAATTATTTCTTTAATAACTTCGACAATTTTTATCTGATCGCAACCAAATTTTCAGGGATCACACGGACTATAGTTCTTAATATACATATTGATATTCGCGACTCTAGCTTTAAAATTATACGTTAAATACGCTTTTTTATGATTTGCGGGGGCGGAGGTGAGCGTGGTAAAAATTTGAAACAAACTTGATCTGCGTGCAAGCAAAACAAATACTGTCGAAAAAAAATTAGAGCTCTATCTCTTATAGTCTCTGAGATCCAGTGTTTCATACGGACAGACGGACAGACAGACAGACAGACAGACAGACGGACATGGCTAGATCGACTCGGCTGTTGATCCTGATCAATAATATATATACTTTATAGGGTCGGAAATGCTCCTTCTACCTGTTACATACATTTCCTGCCGGCACAAAGTTATAATACCCTTCTACCCTATGGGTAGCGGGTATAAAAATCTTCGAATTGGAATAATATATTTTAATGCAATAACTTTTCTTTTAAAAAAGAGGCATGTAGCTTTCAATCGAGTCTATTCCCAATTAAATATCTCCATTAGTTTTTATACCCTTGCAGGGTATTATAGTTTCAGTCAGAAGTTTGCAACGCAGTGAAGGAAGCATCTCCGACCCTATAAAGTATATATATTCTTGATCAGGATCAACAGCCGAGTCGATCTAGCCATGTCCGTCTGTCCGTCTGTCCGCTTCTACGCAAACTAGTCCCTCAGTTTTAAAGCTATCTGAATGAATCTTTGCAGTTAGGCTTATATATATATACTCTCACTCGTACATATGTCGGAACGGGCCGGATCGGACGACTATATCATATAGCTGCCATAGGAACGATCCGAAAAATTTAAAAAAAATAATTATAACTTTGTCAGTTTTTCACATATTTTCACCAAAATTGATATTTAGCCATATTTTATTATTACTGAATTTTTATTTTAATTTCATGAAAATCGGCTGAATATATCCTATAGCTTCCATACGAACAATCAGGAAAATAAAAGAAACAAGTAAGAAAGCTACAGTAGAGTGAGCTCGACTGTGAGATACCCGCTACCCATACTTAAACCAGAAAAGCGTCAGGACGCCAGAAAAACAGTTAATACAATTTGCAAATGCAAGTGTAATATAATCACATGCATACAAAAATACATACACATGTATTTATGTGTGTAAAAACGCGTTATTATTGCATTAAAGCGGCGAATAATTATTACCATTTATTAAAATTGCTTCTCGAATATCTTATAAGATTCTTTGCCGAACACAACCACAGAACTGATAAGAATATTTAGTTGGTCTAATTGGTCAACCAAATGAGGCAGCCGTTTGTGGAAATACAAAATTATTTCTTTAATAACTTTGACAATTTTTATCTGATCGCAACCAAATTTTCAGGGATCACACAGACTATAGTTCTTAATATAAATACCGAAATTCCCGATTCTAGCTTTAAAATTATACGCTTAATACGCTTTTTTATGATTCGCGGGGGCGGAAGTGGGCGTGGCAAAAATTTGAAACAAACTTGATCTGCGTGCAAGCATAAGAAATACTGTTGAAAAAAAATTAGAGCTCTATCTCTTATAGTCTCTGAGATCCAGTGTTTCATACGGACAGACGGACAGACAGACAGACAGACAGACGGACATGGCTAGATCGACTTTTGCCTTTGCTGTTGCTAAAAGGAACGTTCGTTGTCCGAGAGTCAAAGAATTTGATCCCAGGTACTTATATTAAACTGTGAAACATGGAGGTGGTAGCCTAGTGGTATGGAGCTGCATTTTATAGTATAGTGTCAGTTTGACTCGTCGAAAATTCGGAATAATGGACAGATTCGTCTACAAAGATCTATTGGAGACGGTGATGCTACCATATGCCGAGGATAATATGCCACTTTTATGTTCCAGCGGGATAACGACCCAAAACACGCCTATCACGTAGTAAAGGATTGGTTCCGAGAGCAAAATGTGCATGTTATTGGGTGGCCAAGTCAATCCTCGGACCTCAATCCTACCCAGAATCTCTGGGGTGACCTTAAAGGAGAGGTAGGAAAGACTTTCGGCCAAAATAAAAGGTTATTGTCCAAAGGACAAGGTATAATATTCCAATTGGAACGTTTCCCAAGTTAATATCCTTCAGGCCAAGACGAATAGAGAAAGTCCTGGCAAAAAAGGCGGATATAGCGGCGATTAGCTGCCAGATACTTAGTTTAATATAAAACATAACAGAAAATAGTGAAATATAGATATTATTTAAAGATTTCTCTTTGCACACCTATTATTATGACCAGCTAAAATTGTCGATTTTAAGGATATATTTAATTTACTTGAATATGAAGGACTTTGTGAAACTTTTTTTACTTTTTGTTTAAAGACAATTAATAAACGTTTCCAAAAAAGCTTTGATTTGTTAAGATTGGATAAGAGGTGGCTGAGAAATAACAAATTAAAAACGAAAAAAATAACACACCTATTATATTGTCCATGAGTGTATGTATATACATATAAATGTTTTTCATATTGACAGAAATGGAACGATTCTCAATTATGAAATTGCAAACTGCAGGGTATACAAGCTTCGACAATGTACATACATATGGTATAAAAACGCATAAAGTTTCAAAACCAAATTGATTTAAAAAAAAAACACATTTTTAATGAAATGAAAATATTAGGGTTTATTGTGAGTGGAAAATCATGTTGTTATGTTTGCAAATACAAGCGTAAGGTAAAATTTACTCAAAAATTGGGAATAAACGAATAGATTTAGTAGATTATACACAAAATAAATCGAGTCGCCGAAGAACGGTGGCAGTGGGGGCAGCGGTGTCTCCTTGCTCCCCAGCTGTAGCACAACTGAGACGGCGACCGCGACAGCGACAGCGGCGTCGCGACGCTGCCCCAACATTAGAAAACTCACAACAGAGAGCGAGCGGGAGCTCTGTGAGAGACTGCACTAACACCTGGACAATTGTGTAAGACGCTGGGACTCAAACGCACGCACACGCTGGCTCGCCGGAAAAAATTCGCAAATGTTTTGACTAAAATAGCTTAGAGAGGCTCTCTCTACCGCTCTGCGTGTGGAGACCGCTCTCTTCTTTGGATGCCGCCTTCGAAGCTAAATGTTGGCGGGCTTTGCTCTCACACACACAGACACGGAGTAGGGACAAACAAGTGAAAGAGGAAGAGGCGAAGGCAAGACACAGATACTGAAACAGACGGTGGAGGCATCTGAGAGGCAAGTTGAATTGAGTTGGTTGAGTCTTGTTTCGGATTCGGACTCGAATTCGCGTTAGCGTTCGCGTTCGTTCGGTTTGTTATTTTTTGGCATTTTGTTCGATTTTTCGTGCCGACGTCGACGACATCTAATAAAAAAGCTGTACACAGCCGTACGTACACGGGCGAGAGCGCTCCCATCGAGAACTTGTGAGGCAGCAATCGAAAATAACTAAAAATGTAGTCGGCCATCGAAAAAAGCCGAAATAAAACGCAAAAGTGCACCAAAAACAATCGCGGATCAGGAAAGTGTGGAATCAGCAGTCGCTAGTTCGCTAATTTGCCCATTTGCATGAGTGCCCTGCGACGAGGCGTATACGCAACGTTGTCCCAGGAAGAAGAAGAAAAGGCTGGAGCAGCAGCCAAAGAGACAAGCAACCGAAGAAGCGCCAAATTAACAGTGGAAACTATCCTTTTGGCAGCGGAAACTGCTGTGTGATCGTCTGCTATTTGCAACAGACAACGGACAACATTGCAACTTGCGACATTGCAACTGCAGTCCAGTGGTGTGTCAGTGTGTATCTGCCGAGGCACTGCACTGGAGGAGGCACATACATACACCATACCTATATTCATACATACATATCTATGCATTCGCCAGCCACGAATTTCGGTTAGTTTCGGGGGTGCCTGTGTGAGCACGTGCGTCAGTGTGTGCAGAAAGCTGCGCCAGTGTTCGCGGGCCGCTGCAATTGCAGTTTTGCCTCTAGTATCTCCAGCTCGCGTCCCCGCCTTCGCTTCTTCGCTCCGAGCTTCGACGAGTGTGCCCATTGCCTGCCGCAATCAGCATTTGAGGTTAGTGTCTTCATGCACCGCATACATACTGGGAACACACACACTTATAAACACACACATATACACCCGCCTTGCAGAGTCGAGAATGCGGATGGTTTTTTTGGCTGAATAAAGCTGTCATCGGATTCCTCACCAGCAGCCAGCCAGCTGAGCTGCGAGCCCAAGAGATGGCGCCTCCGCCTCCCTCCGCATACATATATGAGTTCGATCAGCAGTATCGGAGAAATTATTAGCATCTCGGAGGTGGCTCGTAAACTAATTTCAGCATCGACTTGGTCAAAAGGATGCTAGTTTGAGTACCATGGTTCTTAGTCGTATGACATTAATACCATTTATTATTGGTCAGAGCAACCGGGCGCGTCGATCTAGGGATTTCTTTAAGATTTAACTAGTAAAGCCGAAAACGGATTACTAAATACTACAGACATAATAATCATATATACCATTGTAGTGTTTTTTGGTCAAAACAAATTTTCACAGAAGCTACATAAGTTGGCGCCTTTTCCTAAATTCCTTAACTCGTAATCCATTAAAAATTATACAATTTTTTTTAATTTGTTTAAAATTCTTAAAAACTGGTCAGGTAATGACATTAAAGTTATGGACAACAGATATTAAAACATAAGCAAAACTCTTTTAGGAAAATAAATACGAAAAGTCAGGTGTTCTTGTATTTATTTTCCTAAAAGAACACCTGACTACATGTATTTATTTTCCTAAAAGAGTTTTTATAAAAAAAAAACTACTTATAGTATAGCATATTCGCATGTATCAACAAAATTCATGAAAGGTCAAAACTCGCGGGTCAAACAGGTGGAGAGAGGTTGCAAAAATCGAATGGAAATTAAATTAAACTAAAAACAAGAAAGAAAGCTAACTTCGGCTCACCGAAGTTTGTATACCCATGCAGAGTTTAAACAAAAAATTAAAACCGAAATTCTGAAATAATAATTTGTTGCCAAATCTCAAATTTGATGGCAATGGTTTGAAACACGGCTAAGCTTTGGTTTTTTTTATTTTCCTGATTGTTCCTATGGAAGCTATAGGATATAGTCAGCCGATTTTCATGAAATTAAAATCAAAATTCAGAAATACTAAAATATGGCTAAATATCAAATTTGGTGAAAATATGTTGAAATCTGACAAAGTTATGGTTTTTTCTTTTATTTTCCTGATTGTTCCTATGGAAGCTATAGGATATAGTCAGCCGATTTTCATGAAATTAAAACCGAAATTCGGAAATAATACTAAATGGGCAAATATCATTTGGTGAAAATTGGTTGAAAACTGACAGTTATAATTTTTTTTCGTAGATTTTTCCGATTGTTCCTATGGCAGCTATATGATATAGTCGTCCGATCCGGCCCGTTCCGACATATGTACGAGTGAGAGTATATAGAAGCCTAACTGCAAAGTTTCATTCAGATAGCTTTAAAACTGAGGGACTAGTTTGCGTAGAAACGGACAGACGGACAGAAGGACAAACGGACAGACGGACATGGCTAGATCGACTCGGCTGTTGATCGTGATCAAGAATACATATACTTTATAGGGTCGGAGATGCCTCCTTCACTGCGTTGCAAACTTTTGACTGAAACTAATATACCCTGCAAGGGTATAATAAAAGAGATACACAACTAAAAATGTTTGTGCGTAAATCAAATTGACAAAATGCAAATGAGATCCGCCTTGTGTGGACCGTGGGGCATAGAAAGGTGGGGGGAGCACACAAAACGACACTAATGAGCAGAGAAGCTCAAAGAAGAAGGCGCAAACTGAAAGCGAGACCAACAACAAAATTCGCCACAAATCATTTGCAATTTTTATTTGCTTTTTCGCTCTCCGATTTTTTTTTTGTTTTTTGCGAAATTCTCCCTGGGGCTAAATTCATTTATATTTTTGGTGTCTGTGGGAGTGAAATGACGTCGGGAGGGGGAGGGAAGTGTGGTATCCAAAAGAGTAGGGCATCTGTGTGAGTGCCCCAGGCTGAGAGTGTGCGTGTTCGTGCGTATCTATGAATGTTGTGTGCGAATGTCAGGCCATAAGGGAATATGATGAATTATAAGCAAAAACGTTTTTTGTGCAAAAAACTAAAATCCACACAGTATTCCACAATAAAAAAAAACCGAAATCACTTAATTGTCTGTGTGGTTGTGTGCCTGTGTGGCACTCTGTCACGGCAGTCACTCCATTTTTTCGATCTGTGTATCTAACAGATACATATGTATGTACATCTTCGACTCCTAATGCATGTGTAACGTGCTGGAATCCGTTCATCTGCCACCGAGCCGTGTACTTTTTGCCGGTGAAAATTGTGTTTGTCACACGACGAGCCCGCCGTAGTCTGGCGTTAATTAAACGGACAGTTATGGCCCAAACACGAATTAAACACCGCCAAAGCTTCGAGTACCTCTTCAAGAACCCGCCTCCTGTAGGCAAAGAAAGCCAACAGCAGGGATCTTATCAGAAATCCTCTATTAAAATATTTCGGTACGAGCTACACAGATAACCCATGGCAGAAGCCATTTTTGCGAAGCACTCTCTAAAAGCATATACATACATACATATAAATAGAGGAACAATTTTTCATTTGGATTTTTTTGTGAGTCACTTTTTTGCCTTTATTTTATACATATTTGTGGCGCGAATTGTTTTTATTTACTTGTAACTCTCACATCTCAATGAATACCCGTCGTTGTAGTTTAGCGCACGCTCTTTCCCTCTCTCGGTTTACCCCAAGTGCTATCCACCATGTTCGCTCTCTCGCTCTCTCTCTATCTCTCTGCATCTCTTTTTTCTCTCTTATCTTTCTGTCCCGTCCCCTTTATCCGCATTTATTGCCTCGTCCCGCTGGTCCTTAACTCGCTCGTCGTTTCCAGAGCTTTTGTGCATTAAATTAGATAGCTACAAAGTACGCTAAAATGTTTTGGCGCTCATTTTTTGTGCTTTCTGGTGGAGCAACAAGCGCAAACAACTTTTTGGCAATTTAAGTATTTTTGTTTTCTCTGTGTGCTGCCTTAACCTTGAAGCTGGATTCTATATGGCCGCTTTACGTTGTTTTCACACTATTGAAACTCTTGCTGGGAATTCTGGGCTACGATCCCGGTACTTCTAAATACATACATACATATGTACATACTACGATTTACTAAAAGTAGTGTAATCAAGTGGCAAATTCAACATTATTTCAACTAAAAGCAATAAATATTGTCACCAAAAATGAGAATACACAAACCAAATCTACACATCTCCTAGAGCATATGGAGATCGGTGAAAGGTGAAAATACAGAAATACGTAAATCTTGACTGAATTATTTGTAAATATTTAGAATGGGCAACACAAAATGTATCTTTTCGTATACCCGTTTTGAAATTCGGTTCCCAAACAGCGAGCGGGAAAAAGTAAAGCATCAACCGCCATAGTCCCAGTCATTGCAATGTACAAGCAAATGATCTTCATGTGCGCCGCAAAACACACGTGATTTGTTGTTGCAAACACGAGATCGCGCCGTCGAAGTACATGAGTATGTATTTGAGCCGCCTCTCCAACGGATTCGTGCCTTAGATCGAGAGCAGAGTTAGGGATTTTTATACCATGTACCAAAGGTACACAGGTATTATAGTTTTGTGCGAGTGCGATTTTCTGTAACAGGCAGAAGGAGGCGTGGCAGACCCCCAAAAGTTACCTAAATATTGGTCAGGACCACTAAAGGAGTCGATATAGCCATGTCCGTCTGTCCGTCTGTCTGTATGAACGCCTAGATCTCAGAGACTATAAGAGCTAGAGACACCAAACTTGGGATTTAGACTTCTTATATCTGCACGCAGATCAAGTTTGTTTTAAATTTTTGCTGCTCCCCTTTTTGGAGGAGCTATTTGAAAAAAACGTATAGCTCCGAAATTTATAAAGTTATGTAAACCATATTAAAAAGCTTAATGCATTTTATCAAAATACACAGACTGTCCAAATTTTATTGCGATCGTGCCATAAATAGCGGAGATATAGGCTTTTTACTTTATACACATTACGTGTACAAGAGGCAGCCCAGGCAGAGGGCTCCAAATAAATCAAAACGTTCATTAAACATTTTACTTATGTTTACATTACTATGAAAATAAGATAACTCATTTTGAATTGGTTGGTGGTGCAGCTGGCTAAGCTGAAGTCTTTTTGAAATGTTAGTTGTTACGGGTTCGAATCCCGTCAGCGACGAGAGAAAAGTTTTTTATTTTCAGCAAATTTTTTTTTTTTTTTTTTTTTTTTCCAGTAAATCAAAATAATTAAATAATAAGAAAAAATTCCCTATGCCTGGGGTTGATTCGAACCCAGGCCAATTGCTTACAAAAATGTATGTGTAGTTTTACCCACTGAGCTATCGACTTTGCTCTTGAATGTGAAGACATTTGCATTATATGTAAATTTGTCTCAGTTTTTTATTCTTATTATCTTTCTTTTATATAATTTTGGGACGCGCCTTGTAATGGTACATGGTATTCTACTGTCGGGACTGTATGTCCATCTTGTTTCTAAATCATTTTATTCAAACTAGTGTAAAAGATATCTTTAAATTGAACAAATGCTCCCTATATTGCATTTTATTTTGATCAAATGTTGGGGCCTTTTTATACTATGCGACTGTCATAAGGAAAACATTTTTTAAGTCTTGATTCTAAACAGGGACCGCAGAAAAGACTTATGAGTTCAAAAAAATTGAACCACAAAAAATCCTTTGCGGGGAGTGGGAAAAGGGCACATATACCATTTTTTAACGGTGTATCCGAAAACACAATAAACTTTTATTTCCGATTTCTATTTTAAAATTGAAATATAACTCTTACTTTTAATTTTTTCAATAATAAGTAGGAATAGGAATTATTTTTTAACTTTTATAAAATAAATTAAAAATAAAAATTATGATTCAATTTTTATTATAAAAATTTGAAAATAAAAATTATAATTCAATTTTTATTATAAAAATTGAAAATAAAAATTGAATGCGAATATCTTCTGAACCGAGTTGACTATTAAAAAACGGTTAACATATTTGTGATCTGTGACGCAGTACCTTTCAAATGATATATCGAATGTCCTTCCATGTTAAATTAATCCAGGAAATGCAAAGGATATCCACTATTTCGAAGGAAAGATAACATTCGTAGGAAAAGAATAATGTTTTGAGGCCGCCAGGGTGGCGTAACCCACCAAGGAATTGAATAGATGGGCAGCAGACCAAAACGAGTGGCATCTCTGCAGGCAGACCGCAGACTCCACCTACTTTACACCTGACAGCCCAGGCACGAGCTGCACAAGAAGACACCATACAAGTTACAAGATACCAGATACTTGCACAGCACTGCTGATGTACAGCAACACATGGCCACCTACATGCATATATTCACGAGATATGAGCTCGAAAACTGCAAGCTTCGCTAATGGCAGCGCGCAACGGCGTCATTGGCTGACTCGCAGAGGACGCCATTCCAATAGAAATGGAATCTGAAATATCAAGCTCCGGCTTAAGTGGACCACGACTTGTGGGTGGTGCGGGGACTGAGTGGTTGGGTTGGGTGCTAGGTGCTAGGTGTTAGGGGCTGAGTGCTGGGTTGACAACTTTCACTGCCAGCGAAGCGTGAGCCAGAAATTGGCAACTCCAATTCGCTCTGCGATAAGCTACCGAAAAGTGGAGCATATGCATGCATTGGTGATGCGGTGATACTACATGTACGCAGTTAGCCGCAAAATGAGCTTCCTGCAATTGAATCATGCCAGCAAGTTCCCAAATTTCATTCGTATCCGTTAACTCTTTCAACTCCGACTTTCCTTTCAAAAACCAACTGATCGATTTTGCTAGACAGTTAACTCATTTTTTCACATTTATTCAGTTTTACAGCTGTAGAAATACACTTTGAACAGAAAGAAATTCATTCTTTAGCACTACAGGATTTAGAAACCGATTTTATTTTTTATAAATTACAGTAAACAGAGTATATTTAATTTAATTTCAAAATAAATCCTTAGGATGGTATAAATTCCAATACGATAAATTATAAGGAGATAACATTATTAACACCGATCTTAGTCTTTTTGGATTCCCATATGGAACCCATATTTAGGGATCTACAAAGTACAAACATTCTAGAAGAGAGAGTGCCCATTACATGTATTCCGAGTGGGTGACGATCTTTGATGGTCTTTGCGAATAACATAAAGTATTTAATATGAACATTGCAAGTGCTGTCGTTCTACTATTGGAGCATAGCTCTTTTTCGGTCGCAACACCAAATACTCGCCTATATTTGACGGCAACTGCAGTCCTCGGAGAGCCCTCCCACCCTGAACTTCCGACTTCTTCCGCCCTTTGTTGTTTTTGGCGATAATTCATGGTTCAAAGAAGTCTTTCATAATGTTCCTGGTACAGTGTTTTACGGACTTCTAGTTCTACAATCCGAATCTGTATCAAAATATAGTGGGATTCTTCGTGCTTTATGGCCCAAATTTAAAAAAGACCTACTCTTTTGATCTCTCAATACGAACTACTGTACCACTTGGCACTTCGCGGGGATACATTTCTGCTGCAGTGTGTATCTGAGGCCCTGCCTTTGTCTGGGCATGGGGAAGCGGCTATGGCGGTGCTCTCCGAGACCTTGATCCCGCATTAAAAAGTTGGCACGTCGGCGTCATCGTCGTGGGACAACAAAAGAGCGAAGCACAACGATAAAACCAAAACCGAACCCAAGAAACGAAAGGCAGGCAGGCGAGCTACGAGTGAGTTGAGTCAGGCGACACAGCCGCTCTTGACAGCACAGGAGTACCATGTGGACAACCGTTTGGGAGTCGGGAGGCAGTGGATGGGGTGAGGGAGTTCGCCTGCTTGGCATGCGGTGACGGTTTATGCGCCACTCCTCCCAATCAACCGCTGATGATCTTCATTGTTTTTAATTCGCTAGGCATCTCTGTTAATGGCTCTTCCATTTTCTTCGCATGGCTTTGAGGTGAAGACCTAAATGCGTTTTTCAGTTTTTGCAGATCACCGGTGAGGAATTGGACTTTCGGCAGGAATAGTGTAAGAAGTTGGCTTTAAGATCCAATTGCAATCGGTTATGTTAGTATTTGTTTAGCCCTACTATTGGGAGGAATGATCTGACAACTTGTGCTACAATAAATACTATTTAGATGTATATAACAAATATGGCCAAATCCCAGGAATGGTCCACCTCGGCCAAAAGTGAAAAGCTTCTCTTAAATAATTATTATCAACATAGTTACATTAAAATATAGGCCAATTGATCAAATTTAATAGCCTTTATCATATTCCTAACAAATTTCAAAATATTTGAAAGCATATTCTCGCAATCGCAATTTTTCATTATTTTGGTGACTTTGACTTTTATTTTCTAACATCTCTTATAATAAAAAACAGCGTCCAAAGTCCGACGGAAAAGAAAATGTAGCGAGCGACACGTAGCGTGCGACACAATGGGTTTACGGCTTTGCTAAAAATCCGTAAACATTATTAAGACCAAACGATCGGTTTTTGTCTTCTAATATTCTTAACTTTCTTTGGGATATTAACTTTTATATTTATTTTGCATAATTCGCTTAAAATTGCGAATTTTTTAAACTAACTTCCGCTTCGTGTAGCGTGCGACACGTTACATTTTTATTAGTTATTTTCAAAACAGTGACTCCAGTTAAATTATTACCCCAATATACCCTCCAAAAGTACTCTCAATTCACTCTAAACACATAACGGTAAATCTTAAAAAACCCCCCAAAAACTTAATTTTCATTATCTAAAATCGTGCGAATGTAGGGTGCGATACGTGGGATTTGCCCATATACACAAATTTACCCAACAATGTAGAATTATAGAACCTAGACCCGTGACCATTTCTCCTATTAATTATTAGGTAATTATCAAGCTTTCACATTTTCCGTTGCAGTTGAAAGAGAGGAAAAATCGCATCCCTTAAAATATCTTTGGAACCAATTTGGAAATAACATAGAAGGCACAGAGTTTAAATTTAATTTCAATAAAAAACACTGGCGAAAAGGTCAACGGCAAAAACAAGTTTATAAATAAGAAAATAAATGGACACTTAAGAAGAAAGGAATTTTAAATTTGACCAACATGAAGAGAAACAAATGAAAAAACTAATAAAAGAAACAATAATAAAAGAAACAGCAGAAACGACATCAAGCAACAGCACAGCTACGGAAACCAAAACACTACTGCTAAAATGTACTTTAATAATCAATAATAAAGGCAGAAATCAGAAAGAAACGAAAGCGACCCCAGAGCTTTCCCTTCGAAGTCAAAGCACGGCCAGGCAGCAGCTCCTGCATTCCCAACCGAGCAACAGCTAGGACTTCAGGCCAGCCGATTCAATTGAAAAGCAGTAGCGACAAGAATGGCCATCAACTTCTCGGCCTCGTTCGCGGCCTGCATAGCAGCCGGCCTGAAGGTGCCCCGCCAGATCATGTACTGTATCACCCAGGACACGGGCCAGCCGTACGTGCTCTACAAGGACTCGCAGGACGCTGAGCGCAACCCGGGTGCCATTGGCTCCAGTCCCCCCCAGTGGGGCAGCGACATGTACCCCAACATCCAGCAACAAGCCCAGCAGCACCTCACTGCTCAGCAGCAGCAGCAGCAGAACGCGGCGCAGGCAGCTGCCCAGGCGGCAGCTGCAGCGGCGGCAGCGGGTCAGCCGCAGAGTCCGCCGGGCGGCGCCCAAGAGCAACGCGACAACGGCAGCGGCGACGGCCGCCAGCAGAAGGTGTCGCCTTCGTCCAGTCCATATCCCTCGGTGCAGCAGCAGCAGCAACAGCAGCGGGCAAACGGGGGCGCCGATGAAGACGCCATGAACCAGGTGAGTTCCTATATCACAAAATGCTTGCTTGGACCGTGTTTAATACATTTCATAATTCCCGTGCAGCTCGGAAACCAGCAGAACTCTGCGCCTAACCAGAACCAAAGCAGTACCGACCCCCAGCACTCGGGTTCTAATGCGGGGGAGTCCGGAAACCCACACGTGCAGCAAAACGGAGGCGGTGGCGGTCCTCAGGGTGATCCCGGCAACAGCTTCCAAACGCCCGACTACTACGCTCCCCGTCATGCAGCACCGCAAGGAGCAATGCTGGCGCCACCCAGCTTTCCGCCTCTCCACTATCTCAACAAGGGAGTGCTACCCATGGAACAGTCTGGTGGCGGCGGCGGTGGTAGCGGTGCCGGCGAGTCCTACTCGCTACCGGAGCTCCTCCCGGGCCAGCAGAACGGCCAGCAGAGTGCCGGACCGACGAATAACAATGCCAATGAAGGCGCGGCGGCAGTCAATGGCGGAGGAGTGGGCGGAGCATCGAGCGCGGGGGTAGGCCCTGGCGGTGGCGTGCCGACTGGAGGGCGTACCGGCAATGGGCCAGGGCGCCCTCACAAGAACAAGCCGCACAGTGACTTGCGGCTGTTCAAGTGCCTCACGTGCGGCAAGGACTTCAAGCAGAAGAGTACACTGCTGCAGCACGATCGAATCCACACGGACGCGCGGCCGTTTCCCTGCTCCGAGTGCGGCAAGCGGTTCCGGCAGCAATCGCACCTCACACAGCATCTGCGCATCCACGCCAACGAAAAGCCGTTCACCTGCCCCTACTGCTCGCGCAGTTTTCGGCAGCGCGCCATTCTCAACCAGCACATACGCATCCATTCGGGTGAGAAGCCCTTCGCCTGCCCCGAGTGCGGCAAGCACTTTCGCCAGAAGGCCATCCTCAATCAGCATGTGCGCACCCACCAAGGCGAGCGACAGATACAGATAACTCATTTCTTACGATGCAGATGCAGATACAGATTCGAACAGGCAGTCAGATAGGGCTAGTGCTAGGAAGACCAGACCCTGGTTAGGCGGAACCAACGCACGTTCATGACGCTCGGCTTGTCTGAGTCCTTTTGGCAACTGAACTCCTACCCTGCAAAATTTAACACTGCAATTCCATTGTCTTTTATCCAATATCAGAATTTGTCCCTATAATTAAGTCCTCCCTTTTTTGGCCATTGGAATCACTGAAGGCGAACTATAGTTCTGTCTCCAATGATTCGCCTTAGCTATGCCAAAGCCAAACAAAGCAAAAGTAAAAAATGAAAGCCATCTAACTTCGGAAAGCCGAAGTTTATATTCCCTTGCCATTAAAATTGTTTACTATTCGGTATGTGCGAGCATTTAAAAAAATTACATACAATTTTATATTATTTCCAAAGTCATTTTCCGATCGTCTCTGTGGTACCTATCTAATGTAGTAATGTGATTGTGATAAAATTTAATTTTATAGTAAATGCTGAAATCTTACAACTTCCACTTCTCGGAGTAGAAGTACCTATTTATGTTAAGTGTTCCATTGCCCCTACGACAGATACACCCACTTACCAGGTGCAGAAAACTATTATTGTTAGGGAAGCTTCGTCCAGACATAGCTAGATCGATTCTGCTATTAAAGCGCGGCACATTTCTTACTAAAACTGTATTATCCGGCAAGGGTATACAAATAATAGTTCCCGTTCTCAGATTAGCAAATAAAGCTAGGCAGTTACTTCGAAGATTTGTATCTCGGCTGCGTGCCAAATTTTAGCGCTGCTAACAGTTTTTTTTCTCGCTTGACTACTTCTATGATCAACTGGTGCGTCGGATGCGGATCAACACGTCCCCCACACAGACGTCTCCCCACACCTCATCTTTAAAAACGGGCCACACCCGACGCTGTGGCCCTCAGACGTTCCATTCCCAGGAGAGGAGAACGACACCAAGGGCGACATTGCCAATTCCGGAGGCGGCTACCACGACGAGGACTCCCAGGGCACTCCGGACGGTAGCGGCGGGATGCACTACCCGTCGTACTTCAAGGATGTTAAGGGTGAGTAGTCGAGTGGCGTGGGTTTTGGAGACGGCTACCTTCTAATCAGATCCACGCGCAGGCCAAAAGATACTGCCCGAGGTGTTGCAGCACATCGGTGTGCGGCCGGCGAACATGCCGCTATACGTGCGCTGTCCCATCTGCGACAAGGAATTCAAGCAGAAGACGACTCTGCTCCAGCACGGCTGCATTCATATCGAGTCGCGGCCGTACCCCTGCCCAGAGTGCGGCAAGCGCTTCCGCCAACAGTCGCACCTCACACAGCATCTGCGCATCCACACCAACGAAAAGCCCTTCGGTTGCATGTACTGTCCACGCTTCTTCCGCCAGCGCACTATCCTCAACCAGCACTTGCGCATCCATACCGGCGAGAAGCCGTACAAGTGCGCCCAGTGCGGCAAGGACTTCCGCCAGAAGGCCATTCTGGACCAGCACACTCGTACCCACCAGGTAGTTGTAGCCTAGCCACAGCTTCTAGAACCCAGTAATCGGCTCAGTATCCTAACCCGAGCATTTTCTTGCTCTTCTTGTTTCCCATTTTCTTTTAGGGGGATCGACCATTTTGCTGCCCGATGCCCAACTGTCGTCGTCGCTTCGCCACAGAGAACGAGGTGACCAAGCACATCGATAACCATATGAATCCCAACACCACCAAGGTCCGCCGGCAGCAGCAGCAGCAACAGCAGCAACAGCATCAGCAGCAGCAGCAGCAACAGCAGCAGCAGCAACAACAACAACAACAACAGCAGCAAAACAACAACAACGCTGTCGCGCAGGTCGCCTCGGTTGCCAACCACTTGATGAACGACGTGAAAAGCTTGGCGGCCCAGCAATTCCTGAACAATAATAATCCGTCGTCAGCGGTAGACAACAAGGCAAACATTCTGCCTGTGCGCAGCATAGCGGCCAACGCGGCGGCAGCCGCTGTGGTGCAGCAGTCTGTGGTGAAGAACGAACTGTACTTCCCGCAGTGCTACGGGCCTCCCTTCCAGCATCCCTTTCAGACACAGCAGCAGGCCCAGCAGCCTAGTGTGGCGCACGCCAATGGGGGCCCGACGCCGCCGGTGACAGTGACGGTAGCCAACCCTGTGGCTCCCGGAGTGGTGGTCCAGCAGAATGCTTCTGCCTCCGTGGTGGCCCAGTGACATCCCACCACTGGAGCAACTGGAGCACCACAGCAGCAGCAGCAGCAGCAGTCGTCGTCGGCAGCTCAACAGCAGCACCACTCGCACCCGCCTCCTCCACCAACAACAACTGCTCATCACATCGCGACAGCGGCAGCGGCTGTCACAGCGGCTACGCCCACCTCTGCACATGCCTCTACAGTGGCGGCACCGCAAACAGTAACGCTCTCGATCACGCTGCCGCCGCCACCAACATCGCACGCAGTCCATCCGGGTCATCCAGGCCACCCCAGCGTGGCCAACGGAGCAGCGCCTCCCCCGCCACCGCCGACCCTGTCGCACGCAATACCCATACATCCGCACATACACTCGATATTCGGATCTCTATGATGTCATCAGTAAGGAGACAGTTAGACCAGGAGCAGCAGCCCCGGGAGGAAATCAAAATTAAGGAACACACACTATTCACAAAATATCCGATAGGTTTGATAAGTTTATTTATTAGTATTAGACGCATACAAATTCTCCTAGTTTTTAAAACGGATCTTAAATTAAACAACAAAACACAGTTTTGTACTGGCAGTCGACGAACCAACTGAGAACAAAGCTGAACAGAGGAGACGAAACGAACACGTGAACATAGGACGAGTACTAGTCTTTTTGAAAAGGACTCTAAACTCCTTTGACACACCCATACACATGAAATGCGAATGGTCGATGTTTTACAAGGAAAGGATAAAGCAGAATGAAGGAGAACGAGAGCCAAAACACAACGTTATACGATTCCTTTTTGACATAATATTTTTTAAGGACCCCCCACACACACACATTTAAAAGACTACACAGATACTTCAGATCTTAATATGTATATGCACATAAAAGTGGCCGCAGAGTTCATCAAGCTGGATTTTACATATAACCCGACCCACAGGAGTTATACGATTAGGCGTAAAGTAAGGATGGCTCAGACATAAGGAGTGTAAAGCGATAGTTAGGCTAGGCACTTGTTGGGAGGAAGTGTGGATGTTGGAGGAAGAGTAGAATGAATGGAGGAGGAGGAGATGTTGGCGTTGAGCGAGTTTTTGTTTTGTTTTTATTATGACAGGCAGCAGCTAAGTTTTAGTTCAGTTCTTCAGATATGTTAATGGATTCGAATTTTTGTTGAAGAATACGACGGTTTACGGTCTGCCCTAAATCTGTCTACAGGGGCCACACAAATATGAATTCGATATTTCTCTTTTATTTCGATTAAAGCATACATATGTGATTTCTTCAAGTGTAATATATATTACTGAATGCAATTTAAAAATACTAAATACCCATAATTAATTGCGAGTCCCTAAGTAATTCGAACTAGGATTCATTTGTTGTCTTCCCCAACTAATCATGTGTGATTTATGTTGCGTTTTTATTTAGTAATTAAACATGCACACGTTTAACCCGGACAAACCCATACAATGCACACAGGCACAATCAGCGGACAAGACACAAGGAAATAGGCAGGATCAGTATGCATGCACACGTGTTTATAAAGCAGGCAATGTAACTCTCAAGGTGCCATAAAATCGAACAATAGTCAAAAAGGTAACAGATCAACTCTCTCCCAATGCTCCCAACTTACACATAATCTAAATCTGAATCACAGCAGAAAAAACTATTTGACCACCCACCTCCTGCGTTTTCTTCCCTACCAATTCAGTGTGGATATAACCGAAAACTTAGTTTCTTATAAAATTTTCCAATGTACCGTCAAAGCATTTATGATTGTTATTAATATTATAGCATATGGACCCCACATATTTATGTATACAAATTACATATATTTTATGTACTGTAGAGAAAGATCGTGGTAGAGCGAGGATTTACTTTTAGCATAGAAGTTTCACTTTACCAAGTATCTACTCATTATTTAATACACTTAGCATGTAGCCAATTATCTAAGTTTCTATTGAAATCAAAGCAAGTGCTCGCAATACGACTTTGTGTTTACCGTTTTAAACCTACCGTTTATCAATTATGTTTGGATATATTATTTGATTACTTCAATAAAACAATGATGTATATCTGACTTTCAGTTACGTTATATTTTTAGTTTCTTTCAGTCTTACCCCTTCCTCAGCCAGTCTATCCCTTGCACACTGGACAAATCTGAAAATTCTGACATTAGACAAATAACAAATGGACTACTAGGCTGGCCAGCGTCTTGTTTTTGTGATACGAATGCGGCTCAATTATAGGAAATGTTTGGCAGCCACGGCTTAATCAAAATTGTACATAGCAAGTTTCGGCATAACATGAATGTAAATTTCGCGGCAAAAGTTTTATAACTAGTTTGAGAAAATTGTTTGGCATTGTAAAATATGTATTAACTACTACGGTTACGATAAAGTTAGTCAAAATTTTAAAAACACCCTTTAGGCACATTGAAAAATCCAAATCTAAATCAAAATTTATAAAGAAACTCAAAAGTTAAACACCAAAAGAAACTGCATGTTTTGGCGCAAAGGCAACCAACATCCAAAAATACTGTAACCCATGGTGGCTTTTATTGGAATTAGATTAAGGGACTTGATCTGCATGATCGAAATGATCAGCATGATTTGCTATATGTAACCCAAGTTTAACACTAAGCTGTAGCAAACTTTTAGGCCTTGTAGACCAAATTTTAACAGTTCTTTTTGGCTATAACCAATCGAAAAGCGAAAATCGAAAAGAATAACGACGAACATACATACACGAACCTTTTGGCTTTAAATCAAAATTATGTTTAGTTTAGTTAAACGAGGTAATTGAAAAATTAACCAGAACGATTATATCAAAGTAAATTATGGCAAATTATGCTATAATTCCAATAAAAGCAAACTTTAGACTGAATGTCGCTGTGATAAATGCAAATTTAAAAGAAAACAACTAAAACGTAAAACTTTTGTACATTTTAGGCATTAACACAAAACCAAAATTGAAAGCATACACCTAATCAAAACCAAAAACATAAATTTAGGCGCAACAAATTCTAGCATAAAGACAAAGTCTAAAAGAAAATTATAAACGCTCCAAAATCATTTTGCAGACTGACCCGGAGATCTTTTATTCTCCTATAGTGTTCTGTAAATGACTATTATTTTCACATTATGTTTTACCATTTGGATTCGTTTCTTCTTTTAACTTTTCTGTTTGTGTTTATCTGTTTATTTATTGAATGTATTGATTGAATTGTTTTTAAAAGTTCACAGAAAGGATGAGTTTGAAGAAAGCTAAAAATGGTGTATACCAGCTGCTAGTGTGGAATTAGCTCTTTGAGTTCGTCTCAGAGCTCAAGACCACGTCGGCCGAGACAAACCAACAATGTATATCGGATATGTAACCAGTCATTAACCAGGGGAAGTTCCTGAAGTGACAGAAAGCCTAGACCGTAAAAGGGGCTATTACTTGACAGAATCGAACAGACCAGACCATAACGATAGGGAACCACGAAAATAGTCGTGAGAGATATATAGCAACAGATACAGACAGCAACACCAGTAATCAAAAGCTGCTGAGGAATAAATAAGACACAAAGTTACCAGCATACCTAACAACCAACAATAGCCCAATTAAATAACCAAGAGTACAAATACAAGTAATTTTTATAGCAGAAATTTTAAATGCAGTATCAAAAGCCCTAATAAGTAAACATAAGTAACACATAACTATAACTCAACCACAAGAAACACAAACAGCAAGAGGCATGGCATATTCAATCCTTGGCACTTAAAAATGCGAAAATCGAACGTGAGAAAAGTGAATATATCGACAATGTTTTCGATGAGAAATCTTGAGACCCTGCACGACAAAAAATGATAGTAAGACCCAAAAGTAAGATCCTTTCTTCTAAAAATTAAATAAAAGAAAAGCTATAAATTAAATTATAATTAATATCATAACAGTAAATAGAGAAAAAACTCATTTGAAAATAATTCTAAAATTGACACTTTTCCGGCATTAAATTCAATGAGTAAACGATTTAGGCCCAGATAGAAACCAAATTTTCCGAAAATGCCTACAACAAACATCAAACTACAATGAATTTCGAAACAGAAAGGTGAGGAATGGATGGAGGAGTAACCCGTGGGTCCCTCGCCCATCCATTTCACAGTTTCCAGAAGCGAATGCATTATAATTGAGTACAGCCGCTTTCTGCAATAGTGATAATAGTTTTTAAGTCAACCACCAAGCATCAAAGCAAACCACAAACAAACTCAATGAATAATTCAAGAAAATCAAAAAGGAAAATAAAAGTGTTTAATTAGATAAATAGCCATATGAAAACGATGAACAGTAAATAAAGCAAACCACAAAAAAATAATAATAATAATAACAATAATAATAATAATAGTAAAAAAGAAAAAAAAAATAATAATAATAATAATAATAACAATAATAATAATAATAGTAAAAAAGAAAAAAAAAAAAAAAAAAATAATAATAATAATAATAATAATAATAATAATAATATAAATAATAATAATAATAATAATAATAATAATAATTTTTTTTTTTTGGGTTGAGGAGGGGGAATGCCTGCCGCATCTTTTGTTTGTCGTCGCAAACAAAAGTATGTGGGGCTTGCACCCACTAAAACCCCCCCCTCGTCTTTGGCCGTGTTTCCACCTCGGAAAAGCTTTCGCATTACTTCGAGGTGGCGCCAGTTCAGCGCTATGCGCACTCATCTTTATTCTGCGTCCAGATTACCCGGTTGATCCATCCAAATCTGGCTTCTTTGCTCTGAGGATGCTCTCCACGAATCCTGCGATGTGTTTCCACCCTGTTTCGCTGGCTATCATCTTCATGACGATATTTTCGGGGGTTAATTTAATAATAATAATAATAATAATAATAATAATAATAATAATAATAATAATAATAATAATAATAATAATAATAATAATAATAATAATAATAATAATAATAATAATAATAATAATAATAATAATAATAATAATAATAATAATAATAATAATAATAATAATAATAATAATAATAATAATAATAATAATAATAATAATAATAATAATAATAATAATAATAATAATAATAATAATAATAATAATAATAATAATAATAATAATAATAATAATAATCATAATAATGTTAAGAGTAAAAGTTAGAAATAAAATACTTTTTAAGATATGAAAGCCCAATCACCAGCTTCTTATTTGATTGCAAATTTGTGAGTAGAACACAACTTAATTGACGTATCTCAAAGTCCGATAATATGTTTGTTTCAATTTCCAAGTATCAAAAAGGGAAGCGATTACCAAAGGATGAAAACAAATATTGTCTTTTCAAATGATGTCTAAAAAAAATAAACCAAAAGAAAGAAAAATTAAGATGTAAACATTGAAAAGCAAACCAAAGTAGCATATAGTGCATATGAAAAACCCTAAACTCTTAAATTATATGTATGGTGTATTATATTTTGTAACGTACTTAACGAATACTCCCTTATATATACGATACATCTACTTATATTTCAAGTAACCCAACAAGTTTGTGAGCGCCGTCAGATGAAAAATTGCGGGAATTGCAGACTTTTCGTTAAATTGAACAGTCTAAAAACTCATACGTAACCTGAGGAATCAAAAACTATAGCCTCGTTAGTTTTTACCAATCTGATACAGCGATATTAATGAAATATCTCTATTGAAATTATTACAAAAAGTCGAACCCCGTAGGCATAGATTCAGTTACGTTCCCGTTTATCTAGCTTAAATTAAAATGAATATTTTTTTTGTATTTCTAGTTGAGCAGCAAGTCCCAAAGTATTGCCAGTTTATAAACCGTACGAATGCATTTCAAATAATTTATCTAATTATCTTTAGAAGCTCTAAGTACTAGGTATTTGCTTATAATACATTTCTCCGTATATTTAAACGTAAAAGAGATCCGCATATATGTATTTTAATAAGTTTTCTAAGTATTCGTTAAATGCAATTAAATAAATCTGATAAATTTGAATGGGGGCCAGCCTTGATCTATGCCTATTACAAGGGTTCGCCTTATGCAATACACACAATGTGCCCATAGAACAAGTAATTTATAACAGACACAAATCAAATAAATTATTTATAATATATACGAATTGTTGTTTTTGCAACATGAACGAACTACAAACCAAATGAAATAGTACCGAAATATTTTACAGATCTTTTTACAAGCAACCGACAAACAAGATATAAATGCAGCTAAAAAGCTAACCAATAGATACGCAACTCAAGTGGCAGTAAACCATAGAAACAGTAATTAATTAAACCGATCAGACAGCATATACTACAAAAAATGCAAAAAAATAGTAAAAGTTGACTTGGATCGACGGAAAAGCCGAAAAAATAAACCAAAACTGAGAAAATATAGGAACATTACTTAACGGGCATAAAGCTATATTCGATTAAGTGTTAAGTGAAATGTATGCGATTGCAAACAAATATTTTTAAAACTTGCGCTTGCCGAAGTGTAAAGCAAATACATACATAAATGAGGAGATCACCAGATGAAAATAATTTACGATAAGTTCAATAACCCGAAGGACACAATAGATTAGATGAGAGAACGAACAGTATGCAATTTGTTGTTATGTTGACATTCCTTTGATAAATATGCGTTTGTAATTATTATGAACAATTGACAGGGACTACCATTTAATAACTACCATAGAAATAATAACTGAGCAGAGGCAATAGAAACAAATTTTATTTATGGAACAATCGGCGTCGGCTCCGACAGTGAACGTGCACTTATTATTAAATGTAACTCAACTCTAACTGTACATAGGCAACCCCAAACTGCAACTGCAAATGCAATAGTACCAAAGTAAGTAAATCAATTATTTGACTCAATTTAATATCGAAGGCGTAATGCCGCGACCGATAGATGGGCAGAGGCATTCAAACTGAACGGAGATTTGAGAGATAGAACCGATTTTAAGAGTTTTTGCTTTGAGTTACTCAGCTGAACGCAACATATCCACATCGAAGTACGAGAACCGCTCGTCTAGCCAATTATTTTAATTTTCTACATACATACATACAACAAGCAACCATTTTCGATTTATTTGTGTCAAAAAAAGAGATCTTTAGTTTGTCAAGCAGAAGGAACCGCATCAAATCAAACCAAATAGAATCAAACAAAGAGAATCAATAGTGATACTATACTGCCAGGATCAGGACCCGTACCTGCCCTGAGCCAGCCAATAGCCTGATACAACTAAACCACAATAAACCAAAAATCTATTAATTTACGAGATATTCAACAAATGCACGGATACCGCAGCAGCAACTATAGTACAATAACACTTTTTTCTTATTGAGCGTCTTTTGTGCGACAGACCACACAAAACCCAATTACGCAATCAGAGACAGAGGAGGAGGATACATTGCTTAATTAAACGCAAGTTGAACCAAATCTAAAGACGATTAACTGAATACCGAGGGCCGATTTTAAGTGTACAACAGAGACAAACCGAGATCAAGCCAACTACCTACATATATACATATATTTTTTAAAGAGGCAAACGCCATACCAAAGGCCGAATTTACAATAGCTACAAATTGTTAAACATCTTGATATTTGAATTTGTATAATTTTCAATCGATTGAATGTAAAATAATATATATACACATGTGTGTAAAAACAAAACCAAGGCAGCGAAAATCAAAGCAAAAACTCAAAGTGGAAAGGAAAACTTTTTTATATTACAAGAGACAAAACAGCGATTAACACATATGAAATAAAACATCTCACTTTCCTGGTAAATTTAAAAGCAATAAACAATAAAACTGGCAACCCAACGTTAAGAAAGAGACACGGTATTCCAATTAAGTTCTTACATTGTTCTAACTTTTCGTATCTAAACCAATCCTTAGTTGTTTTTCAAAAATCGAATTTGGTTTTACACTGAACAACTAACTACCATCTCCAAAGGATGCAACAATTAATTAAGATTAAATACATAAACACTGGCATGCAAGTTTCGTGAATCAAGTTTAAAAAATATTTGTCTTTAACATGAACCCTTTATTATAAACATCTTAGTTTCGGCTGAATCAGAAAAGGTTTACAAGACCATACACCTTTTAGGACACAGTAAACTTTTCTCTAAGCTACCCACGAATCATATTTATTATCAAGAGGGCAAACTTTCAAGAAAGCATTAAATATGTTATGAGGGATGTGTTTGGTGACTAAAACTCGCACGTAAGCGAATGGAAATAAGTTTAGATATCAAAATCTAAATAAGAAATGGTGGCTTGTCCAATGGCATTGAAA
The DNA here is from genome assembly GCA_035045905.1 of Drosophila anomelani. Lineage (NCBI taxonomy): Eukaryota > Metazoa > Arthropoda > Insecta > Diptera > Drosophilidae > Drosophila > Drosophila anomelani. The sequence continues at coordinate 212,804 of JAWNOO010000162.1, forward strand.
GAAAAATAAAATAAGAGTAGTATATACCTTCTCGGCAAATTCGAAAAAAAGAATTAAAAAGATCTCGGCTAAAACAAATACTCTCGGCCATATCAAAATTGATTGCATAAACAGGGAACACTTGAGTCACGGCACTATTCAAAGGCAAATCACATTTAATTACATTTTTCGGAGCAACCAAAAATAACGTTTTATTTAAATTTAAGCCAATTGTATAAGCATCATTTTTTACATACAAATTAAGTAATACTAAAATACATACTTTAGGTATTAAAAGTAAGAGAAAATTAAATTAAAAAAAGTCCCAGTAAAAGATAACGAATTTGAATATGAATGGAATGAGGAAGTTGAAGCGAAAAAGCGATATATGAAAGTATTCAAAAAACGAAGTCACTCTTAAGAAAAAATTACCAAACCCAAAAACAAGCAAAAATTCAAAATTGTAATTGTTGTAAGCAATATATATACAAACATACATACATATATCCAGAACATTTATAACACAACCGAAGCTAAATATAAGCGACTCCCCAAATACACGTACACTACACTTATAAAAAATCCGTGAAACCGATTAAAAAACAAAAGCAACCACCAAAGTACACACAAACCTACACCACCACACGCTCAGCCCGACACACCTTCTATTGGTTTAGACTTTAAGCATAATTTTTAATATAATCGTCAGCCTAAAAAGGGAAAAATATAAGAAAGCAGGGTTTGAATTTACTACTCCATAGCAGCGAGATTCATAAAAATGTTGCTATGCTATAGCAGGCGCTGTCACTTTGACGAGAGCAGTAGCAGAGCCGTAGCAATGAAATTGAAAACTTTGTGCTATGCTCTGCTCCGAGATTTCTGACTTGCTACGTACATCCAAATGCAATAGCAGAAAATTTTAGAAAATGCTCTGGGGACTAGTAGCCTTAGTCAAATTTTTAGAGCAAGATGAGAGCAGAGCAAATATAATTTTGATATGTGCTACGGCTCTCACATGTATTTGTTTTTGTTAATTGTTACATTTTATTATTATGCAACGTTACTTTTATTTTCCTTGGTTGTTTTCTTCATAAATAGCTTGGCACTAATCCTCTTCGAGCAAGGTCTCCAATCCTAGGCTTCCTTATTGACTCAGGTTGGTACTGACTACTAGTAGACTACAGAAGGAGTGGACCAAAATGGAGCTCAGCTCTAATTGGAGGCTCTAGGATGAATCCACACCACTTGAACCTACCTACCTTCCACTTTAAAGCAGCATTAAAAATCGTTAAAAATATAATACATTTAAGATATCATATCAAATTTATATTTGCTCTGCTCTCATCTTGCTCTAAAAATTTGACTAAGGCTACTAGTCCCCAGAGCATTTTCTAAAATTTTCTGCTATAGCATTTGGATCTACGTAGCAAGTCAGAAATCTCGGAGCAGAGCATAGCACAAAGTTTTCAATTTCATTGCTACGGCTCTGCTACTGCTCTCGTCAAAGTGACAGCAATAGCAATATGAAAACAAAATACTACGGGAGCAGCATAGCTTTTCAAACCCTGTAAGAAAGTACAGAAAGCAACCTATCACGGCAGTCCAAAATTATTCAAAGTAAAAAAAGTTTAAGGCATACATATTACCGAATCAAAAATAACGTACTTAAGCGAGTATACATACATACATATGCAATACGTTGCGTCGTCTAGTTTAATGTCGTAAAATTTTACTTTTTGTAATAATTAATTAATATTAAAATATGTATTCTATGACAAGGCAAAAAATCAAGGGTCAACGCTAATGTATTGTAAACGTATTTCGACTTACTAATTTCCAAAATGAAATCCGAAACCAAGCCAAAAAATAGTTCTCAAAAAAAGAAAAAGAAAAGGCCAATGCCAAGGCATGTGCACCCAAAAAAATTAAACCCAATGATTTTCTGGCATCTAAAATATAGAAACTACTTAAAATACGAACCTACATATATTACACAAGAAAATGATTTAAAATAAATTGAATCTTGTAATATAGACGTTTATTTTGTAATGTCTCTAGATTGACGGGTTTGACAGCGCGCCGGATTCTAGCAAGTCAGGTCGAACTTGACTACGCCATCATAGTCTGTCCCATACTCGTAGATTGGCTTACTCTTCCATGGACGGCTGTAGGAGGCGGAATAAGTGGTCTGCATGTTTTTGAGGTCATCCAGAAGCTTCTCGCACTTGAAGCGCCAGAGATAATTGTGGGTTTTCGTCAGATTTCCAAAGGCTTTCAGCCTGTCGACCTCCGCCGCATGCTTTGGAGGACCGCACTTGCCGTCCTCTCCCCTCACCAGCAAAAGACTCTGTCGCGGCAACTCCTCGAAGTCCATGGTGTGGGTCGTGGTAAAGTTCCGCTTTAGTGACTCATGGTCCTCTAGCTTCAAGCCTGACCGCCGGTTTCTTAGGTAGTTATGGTAAGCTACCTTGCGCTGCTCAAGGAAAACGGGGACGGTCTCAACGCGAACGAAGGGCGCATCCGTGTAGGTATCCTGACTGAGGGTCAGATGACGTTCGCATCCTTCCACCCGAATACCCGGCAGGATGGCGTTGCTTTGCTCCTCGACTGCAAAGCGGCGCTCGGCCCAGTTGCCAATAAGCACCGCAGTGCCGTATGGGGTGAAGGCCATGTCGTCCGTCAGCGATTTTTTACTTGTGAATTCCATGCCGCCACAAAAGAAAAAAATAACCAAAATTTATATTTTGTAATGCGTTGCTTAATACTACCTATAATGTATACAAACAATGACAACCTAATCCCAGCCTTCTATGCTTCTTGTTGCGAGGTGAAGAAAAGCTAAAAATACCATGTCCCATTCAAGGTATTGTATAAATATTTGAATTTACCTCTTAAAATTTTTGTTTGGAAAAACAAAATGAGAAAAGGCAGAAATTTTAAAATTTTGTTCTCCTACATTTTTTTTTTTTTTTAATTCCTTGTAGGATATTATAAATTTAGTTCACACTCACGTAAAACTTTAAGTAAAGCAAATAAAAAAATACATTTCACTCCATCCCTCATTGAGTAAAGACTTCCAATTATAGCGATCTATGACAAGTGATTATTAGAAAATTTTGCGAAAACACACAAGTGAACAAGTGAAAAAGATACCCAAATTGAGATAAATCATCCATAAAAAGTTCAGTTGTAAAATTTAAATTATATTACAAAAATTATTAGTTTTTTTTGTTGCTCATTTTGGGGGTGCAAGTTCTTATCCTAGCGCAAAAGTCAACACTAGTCACAACGATTTAGAAACATATTTACTTTTATAGGCTTATATTAACAAATTTTCTTATTTTCTTATTAATTTAAATATTTCTTAATGTGAAATTTGAACTGAGCTGCGACCCTAATTGTCTTATATTTGTTTATGCGTGTTTACGTAAACAGAAATTAAAATTTCATCATCGAGAAGTTGGTGTTCCTGTATAGGTTTGCGATTTCTTACTGCGACACACTTTAACTGCAATTTTTAACACCAATAATAAATGCAATAGAATACAAATGTCTACATAGAAAGCCCTTTCCGAAGCAAAAAATCTTGTTTGGAAGCCTAGAATGATGTTTCAGCAATATATGTATAAGCAATATATATAAGGAAAACGGGACAACATTACGTTGGCCACCATATTCGCCCTCATTAAATATAATAGAAAATGTTTGGTGATGGCTAACAAAAAAGGTCAATGAGTCCGGTAAGCAATAATGAACTAAATCTGATCTCATTGATAACATCCTGAACCTGGATGAAGTCGCAGAACGATCATAGTATCGTAGAGTTATTCTTGTTCTCCACAGATGGAGCTAGCACTGTGTCCGAATTACCATGGCTAGGGTGTATTTGTAAAAATGTGCGTGTTAAAGAAAAATTATTAAAATTTAAATTATTAAATTTCCACCCTCATCATATATTAGGCTGTTACTTTTCAGGTGATCAAGTACCCTAATTGTTGGATTAAAAGATGTTTGGTCGACTCTCATAGTTGTTTGATTAACGCTATCAGCTATTATTTGGCTTGAATTGTTTTGATTATTTTCAAGAAACTTTTCAATTATCCTGAATATTAGTAAATCCGTTACTTATAGTATTTTTGACATTTGCTATTTTGCTATTGTTTATGTAGTGCTTTGTTATGGGGTTTCTGGCAGCAGCTCCAACTGCCTTATGCAACACCTTTCTCTCAAATACTCGAATTTTTTCCATCAGATTTGATTGAATCGCCCCATATATCAGGACGGGTTGCAATATCTTTTTATAGATTAATGACTTTATTTGGTTAGCTGTGGGTTGGGCCCAGCCTTGTTTGCCTTCAGCGAACTGAAAATTTTGTGCAGCTGGCTATACTGCCCTTTGCGCAATTCAGTGCATTTATGAAATGACTGCGAAAATTAAATTTGTCATCGTAGAATACACCCAGGTACCTTAGTTCATTTTGTGCTTTAATTTGTGTATTACGATTTATATATGTATACATCACAGATCTGCAACGTGTATTAAAGTTTCGGGTATACCCAATCATTTACTTATATCTGCTATGATTGGATAGTGTTGGTTGAGCAGATCGAAGTGAGCTATGAGCCCATAGGCATGAGTTTTCATACGATTGCGTCAAACGCTCAAATCACATCATTGATTGTTTCTGAGCGCTCCCTTTCATACTAATGAGCGTTTGTGAGCGTTCGGAGCTGCCGAGCTGAGCGCGTTGAGCGTCGGGTGTACTGCTCACTTTTCGAGCCCCTTGGAGCGCACTGTGTTTTTTTTTGTTTTTTTTTTTTAATTTTAAGTTTTTATTATTTGTAGAAATAGACGAGCATTTTAAGTTAATGGAGTGGTGGCAGAGTAAGCAAAACAAATACCCAATGCTGTCAAAACTAGCAGTCCAAATTCATTCAATACCAGCCAGCAGTGCAGCGGATGAAAGATCGTTTTCTTTGGGTGGCAACGTTATTACAGAAAAACGAAATAAATTGGAGCCAGGATCCGTTGATAGTTTGATCTTTTTAAGTTCATATTTTAAAAATTATAATTAATAACCAATCCTTGCGTCTGACCACCAGATGTGAGTCGGAGCACATCTATAAAAAACACTCCCTTCTTCCGTCAGAGGTAAGGGTACGGCTTTACATAGCGGTCACTTTCATGGTTGCATTCAACACCTTGTGCAAACACTAAAAATGAGGAAACTCTTACAAAAATGAGCGCTCAATCGTGTTGATTACGCTCACCAACGCTCATTTATTCCACTTCATCACAAACCTAAAACTCAGTGGGGTGAGTTTTCCGAAGTAGGCCGATGAGTTTTTGGAACATGAAAACAAAATGAGCGAGTGGACCTGAGTTTTGTTGAGTTTTTGATTCGGGTGTGACTTTTGAGCAATCTCGGAACTGTCAAGTGAGTTGAGTTGAGTTGAGCTAAAGTTTCGACATGGTGAGCGAGTTGACTCGCTCATACTTATTGCAGATCTCTGGTATACATATATTTATGCGAACTAAAGTGCCTGGCATTGTGTACGATGCACTCGAGTCTAGGACCCTTAAGGGTTCAGCTCACACACCTGTTGGCATTTAGCCTTAGCCTCCAGTTGAGAAAATATTCGCTGAGTTGATCAAGGTCGTAATTTAAAACAATTTCGGCACTAGCAATTCTCGCTCCTGACACAAAAAAAAGTACATCGTCAGCGTAGATTAAGGGCAGGACGCATGCAGTTGATTTTGAATTGGGATTTCTACGGTATTTTGGAAAATCGGCCAAATAAATATTGTACAATATCGTTAATAGCAATGAACCTTGTGGGACCTGCTGTTATGTCCCTAGTCAGCGATTAATTAACGCCATTTGGGCTGCATACAAAAAATTACCTATTTATGATCCTAGTCAATTTAGGATTGGAATTGAATAGAATAGCCATTTTGTATATGAGCCCATCTGTCCACACCGTTTTAAATGCTTTCTCAAATCTAATGCGCATGCAATTGTTGGCTTCCTTTCTGCCAATTTAACAAAAATGAAATTGTTGGAAAGTGCCAGCGAATGAATAACTGATATATTAAATCTTGAAAGATTTCATTCGTTTCCAGATGTTTTTGAGTTTAATCAACAAAGTTTTCTCGAATAATTGGCCAACAGCCGATAGGATAATATAGGATAGGATAGGATGGGCCTATACATTTTCAAACTTGCTTTGCCATAACCCTTCCACATATTCAACTAGTAGAAAAGTATCCAATATTAAAACAGTGATTGATAAAACAAGAAAGTAAGCTAACTACGGTTCATCGAAGTTTTTATACCCTTGAAAATTTAAATCAAACAAGAAGGGAAGCTAACTTCGGCTCACCGAAGTTTGTATACCCTTGCAGAATTTAAATAAAAAGTTAAAACCGATATTTTGAAATAATATTGATTTGTCAAATCTCAAATTTGATGACAATGGTTTGAAACACGACTAAGCTATGGTTTTTATATTTTCCTGATTGTTCCTATGGCAGCTATAGGATATAGTTGTCCGATTTTCATGAAATTAAAATCGAAATTCAGGAATATCAAAATATGGCTAAATATCAAATTTGGTTTAAATATGTTGAAAACTGACAATGTTATGGTTTTTTCTTTTATTTTCCTGATTGTTCCTATGGAAGCTATAGGATTTAGTCAGCCGATTTTCATGAAATTAAAACCGAAATTCAGTAGAAAACTGATTCGATCGTTCCTATGACAGCTATATGATATAGTCGTTCCGACATATGTACGAGTGAGAATATATAGATGACTAACTGCAAAATTTCATTCAGATAGTTTTAAAACTGAGGGAATAGTTTCCGTAGAAATGGATAGACAGACATGGCTAGATCGACTCGGCTGTTGATCCTGATCAAGAATATAAATACTTTATAGGGTCGGAAATGTCCCCTTCACTGCGTTGCAAATTTCTGACTTAAATTATAATACTCTGCAAGGGTAAAATGAATAAATTTTATTGGTCATTTCAAGTTGAAAAAAAATTAATTTGTTCCTTACCACCATACAAAGTTCATATTAGAGTTAGTAGAGTAGAAATTAATTTTAAATATTAGTTTATTATAGTAATATCAGTATCTTATGATAAATGTAGCTAGTGCAAATAGAACATTTTGAAAAAATATTTTTTAAACCAAATATGTACATATATTCTTATTAGGCTGTTTGAAATCATTACACATTTTTATTCCCATTTTATTACGATCTCAGATATTATTACTTAAAAATATATATATATATATTAATTATACGACACAATTTAAAATTTGCATACCTTTAATATGGGTTTTTGAATTAATCTTCCCAATATCTTCCAACATTCCGCATTAATACTACAGAATACCAAGTAATTGTAAATAATAAATATTTGTATATGTATTTATACCCTTGCAGGGTATTCTAATTTCAGTCAGAAGTTTGCAACGCAGTGAATGAAACTTCGTAGTTAGTCTCCTATATACTCTCACTCGTACATAAGTCGGAACGGGCCGGATCGGACGACTTTATCATATAGCTGCCATAGGAACAATCGGAAAAATCTTTGAAAAAAAATTATAACTTTGACAGTTTTCAACATATTTTCACCAAATTTGATATTTGCCCATTTAATATTATTTTCGAATTTCGGTTTTAATTTCATGAAAATCGGACAACTTATATCTTATAGCTGCCATAGGAACAATTAGGGAAATAAAAGAAAAAATAAATCCTTCGCTGTTTCTCAACATATTTTCATCATATATGGGATTTGGCCACTTTGTATTATTCCTGAAATTCTGTTTTAATTTTATCAAAATCGGACGACTATATCTTATCCCTGGCGTGGCAGCCTAGCATTATAGTCATGCACGCCCCTAAGTAGGCAAAACTTTTTATTATTTCAGAATTATGCTTTAAATTTTTTGATTTAATTTGTAATTTGCAAGGGTATACAAATTTCAGTGAGCCAAAGTTAGTTTCCTTTCTTGTTTTATCCTTATATTTGTAATGCGTTACAATACTATAACAAAGATTAACAAAAAAAAAACAACGCAAAAAATAGGTGTTATAATAAGTAAATAAAAAATATGAACATTTGTAATCTCTATTTCAAAGTAGTTTGTGGTCCTGAAAAGGACCGATTTGTACAAAATGTATTTGCGCTGTAGCTGCTAGTCGAAGCAGTCTCAACTTAAGCACGCTCGCCACGACAGGCCAGCTGGATGTCCTTGGGGATAATTGGGGATAACTCGCCTGGCGTGGTATCCTTTGGTAGGCACGGATCTCACACAGAACCACAGTTCCAGGGCGATAGTTATGGGGATTTTTCACGCCCACGGTGGCTGAGGCACTCTTGCGAGCGGCCTTGGTTACCAGTTGTTTGCGTGGCGCCTTGTCAACTGGCAATTTTATTTCCCTATTTCCACTGTTCACTGCAGTCTGAAATAGTGATGCTGAAAACATCGATGCATTAAGCATTTAAAATATATGTATATTCTATTATGTTTGCGGAAAACACTAAAAAAGAAAACGTTGTAATCGGTGGAATTTCGAAGTTTTCGGTACCATTACGATAGTAATCTTGCAATACGTAATGAAGTTACTGCTGCAAAGTGTTCTGTTAGTAAATTCAAATATATTGCTTCATAAAAATAAATGTCTGATTTACAGTTGGTATACAAATATGTATGTATGCTAAATGAAAAATTGTGGTTAAAGGTAAAAGGTAAATGCAAATGTGGAGGGCCTTTTGCTACAGTTTGATTAACTCTCAGTACATTATCAGGGAATGCACTTTTCCATCCAGCCTCTTGCGACCCTCCAGGTCTACGAGCTCCATAACGACCAGACTTTCCACAATAATGCCGCCCAGTTTGCGGATTAGCTCGGAGGCGGCCACCAGGGAACCACCGGTGGCGAGAAGATCATCCACAATGACAACCTTTTGCCCGGGCTGAATTGCGGAACGCTGAATCTCAAAGGTGTCCTGGAAGATAACAATTTATTAGAAGAGTTTATTAGTTAAATATAAATTTAGTCTTCAGTGTGTTGCTAACTCATACTTACACTACCGTACTCCAGCTTGTACTCCACGGAAACTACCTCGCCCGCCAGTTTTCCTTTCTTGCGAATGGGGGCACATCCCACTCCCAGCTCGGTGGCTATAAGTAAGTTAAAGAGGAAGCCCCGCGAGTCCAGGCCCACTATGATCTCCGCCTCGGGAGCGCTTTCCCTGATGTGGGCCACCAACAGATCCCTCAGATAAGCACAGGCCTTGGCATCGGTGAGGGCTCCGAAAATGTCGCTACATGAAAACAGAGGGCTCTACACATTAACAACCTTGATAAAGAGCTCGATTGCTGGCGAGTATGTAAAAATAATTGGTAGCACAATCGATTGTGCCCAAATCAGAGATAACCTCGTCATGGTCGATGTCAACTCACCGGAACACTATGCCCGCCTTTGGGAAGTCTGGATATTTGCCAATCTTGGATTTCACGTAGTCCAGCTTATCGGAGGCACTGATTTCGCTCATATTTACAGGTGTGTTTTATCGGCTACCATTAATCTACTTAATTTTAAGGGAATTTTTAAAAAGTCATAGATTGGAAAACTACGTGAGTGCGTGCCGAGCTGGGGATGAGTTAAGGAACAGCTGATAGGCCAGCTGCTATCGGGGTTAGGTGGTTGCTACGGATGGGAGAGACATTGTGCGATTAATAATCATGTTGTGTTCGGCGTGGCGGTCTTTTCAAAATTTAGGTGAAAAAGGAAAACACAACCAACCGGGAAATGAAACTGAATATTGAATTTTTTAGCTTGAATTTTTGTTATCTTATGAAGGATGTTAATATTAATTGATTCATAAATATATATAAATATTTAATAAATAGATTGTTAAGATTATTTAATAGATAATTATAGAGTTTAGGGTTTGAAAATCGCATAGAAAAACAGACCAAAAACCAGCTTACATCCGGAAGCAAGAGTTTGTATACCTTTGCAATTGGATCAGGAAGTCCATCTTTCAATCTATCATATCTAAAAAAAAAAAATGCATTCCTGTGCTAGTTTTAATACGCTTAAATAATTGGTTATTAATTAATTGGTTAATAATTTAAGATTTAAAAAATAAAATATTACAATTTTTCATAGTGTGAATGAAAATGTACACATTATTTTGTCTCTGCCGGACATGGCTAGATCGACTTTGCTGTTGCTGGTGACAAAGAATATATATTATTTATAGTGTCGAAAATTACTCATTCACTGACGTCTGATTTAAAATATAATACTTTCAAGGGTTAAAAATGTATTACATTTAAAAACATATTTCTGAATCTAACAAAAATAAGAGTTATGAAAGACAAAAGTTGCATTCAGAATATATTTTTTTTACACCTTAAAACAACACATATTCACTAATTTGTTATCCTAAACATTATAGTAAACACCTCTAGATGTCAATTTTAAACAAATTTAAGACAATAGATAATGTTTTAACGTAGGAATCCAAGATAAATTTATAAAGTAGGCAATATAAATTGGAGTAAATTTATAATAGGAGAGATAAGTATATTCATATTGTTTACATTAATGTTTTTTACATATGCAAATATAGACATTTATAATTTGTATCGTGTTTTCTAGGGTTTTCCTGGCCAAATATCTGTCTAAGCATTTTCTTGCCCAAAGAAAACAGTCCCTGGAAATTACACACACATCGTGCAGGTAGTCGGCATTGTGGAAACGCGCCCCGTCCCATTGTACCCTCACCGAACTATCTCCAAGTTTACCAATAGATAAGTGGAAGAGAAATCTCTGCATTCATGGCTGCATTATCTATCAGCCCAGCCAGCTGATGAGGCAAAATGATTGAAAAGAAATGCCAACAATTTTCGCTGCACTTATCGAAGGCGGTTTGAAGATCGAGGGAACTCTCTCCAGGGCTCTCTCAGAAACGGAGGTGAGACAGAGGTAGGTAAAGGTGTGAGTGAGTCAGTGTGAGTATCTGTGTGTCGGTGTATCTTTATCGTTCAAAGTGAGCGCAAAATTCAGTCCGTCTTTCAGAGCCGAACGGAAAGGTCGATTTAAGTCTTCTCGGTCGAGTCTCGAATTCTCAGCCCGCGACTTTTCAATATTTAATGGCAACTCGCGAACGGCGAACCACGCGCGACAATAGCAACAAGATATATATTTAAATAACAACAGTATTCGACACCCATAGAGCAAAGTTAAAGCCAAAACCAGTTCTCGATCAAAGTAAGCAGAAAAGCAAGAGTTTGCAAAATCCTAAAATTAAGCGGGATCTTAACGAAAAGAAGTAAATGTCAGCCAACCGACAAAACTGCGCCCCGTTTTTCTTTGCCATTTTGCTAAAGTCGGATAACGACTGACAAGAAGCAAAGCAACAATATTACAGTTACAACAACAAATATCTTAAAAACTAGTAATAAAATTCAAGCAAACATATAAACGTGAAAACTAAAAAAAAAAATAGAGGCATATACACAACATTAAATATAACAGCAACAATATGGAAAAAAGTGCAAAAACATTCACATTCGTCTACATGGTTACACTCAGGAGAATTAAATTCTAAATTGCATAACTTTATTTGTTTTATTTGATATACACTCCGTTTCACTTGAATAGCTACTACTACGGCGCACTTTAACTGCAATTGCATGATTGTGGAGGATCCACTGACTAAAAATTTTAAGAAAATAGGTCATATAAACCTTTAATTCTTTAGTTACTTTATAATTCAATTAGTTTTTCCAGAAAAAACAGCCAGAATATTAATTTATTACAAAATGTAGTGAAACAAATTTTCAGTGGCTATTTTGGTACTTTTCGGTATTATTCTTTTTTCTTATTTCTATTGAATTTACATTCTTATTTTTTTTTTTTTAAATTTGGTTACATATATAAACAGGTTTCTAAAAATAATTATTACGGATTTTTAAAATTCCTAATTTATGAGTTATTCGGTTTTTAGTGTGAGCAACTTGTTTGTGCTATTCAAGTGAAACGGAGTGTATAAAGCAAATTTTAACAATATTTTTATAAACATTAAATCAATGAGAAATCCATAAAATCTTGCAAAAAAAATATTAATCTCATAAGAAATATTAAACTGCTTAAAAATTTTTGGATTTGAGTGGAAATTGTAGCATATTTATTTGTATGAAATTGCAATTCAATAAATTTATTAAAATCATTTTAAAATGCTTTTGAGAGTAGTAATTTAAAATTGTATTCATAAAGTTACAAAGCAAATTATTAAGACTTGAAACTACAATCATTTTTAAAAGCAAATATATTTAAATAATTAATATACAGCCCTCTAGTATATAAATCATTAAATATACATACGCATTCCAATAACATTTAATAGAATAACAGATTATATGTATAAGAAAAGATATATTTCATAAATACAAACTTCCATTTAATCTTGGTGTCTTAATGTCAAAATGACTTATTTCTTTCCGTGTGCTCAACACATACACCCATATATCTTGGTAATGTGAAGACGTGCGTATTGGCGACGGCAACAACTGCTGCAACAGCAACTGCAACAACAACGGCTGTGCGCCCGAGTAACGTGAAAAACCAGAAAGAGCACAGTTTTTTTTCTGTTGGTTTTGTTTTTTATTTTTTTGAGGTAAACGAGCATCTTGGCTGAAACTTTTGCGGCTGCGCAGTGCCGGCCTTCGCGGTAAAGGGCATGGATATAGGGCGCTATAAAAAAAAATTAAGTTGATGAAAAAAAGGAAATTTAGTGATGGCTTTAGACTCTAAAGTTTAGAGGAAGCCCTAACCTCTTTTAAACATTTTCCTCAAATATTTGAGACTAAAGGAAAGCGATTTTTTTCAAAGATAGAAGAGTTAAAGATTATATTTATACCCTTGCAGGGTATATTAGTTTCAGTCAAAAGTTTGCAACGCAGTGAAGGAAGCATCTCCGACCCTATAAAGTATATATATTCTAGATCAGGATCAACAGCCGAGTCGATCTAGCCATGTCCGTCTGTCCGTTTCTACGCGAACTAGTCCCTCAGTTTTAAAGCTATCTGAATGAAACTTTGCAGTTAGGCTTCTATATACTCTCACTCGTGCATATGTCGGAACGGGCCGGATCGGACGACTATATCATATAGCTGCCAGAGGAACGATCCGAAAAATTTTCAAAAAAAAATTATAACTTTGTCAGTTTTCAACCAATTTTCACCAAATTTGATATTTGCCCATAATAATAATTTCCGAATTTCGGTTTTAATTTCATGAAAATCGGCTGACTATATCCTATAGCTTCCATAGGAACAATCAGGAAAATAAAAGAAAAAGCCATAACTTTGTCAGTTTTCAACATATTTTCACCAAATTTGATAGTTACCCATATTTTAGTATTCCTGAATTTCGATTTTAATTTCATGAAAATCGGCCGACTATACCCAATAGCTTCCATAGGAACAATCAGGAAAATAAAAGAAAAAACCATAACTTTGTCAGATTTCAACATATTTTCACCAAATTTGATATTTAGCCATATTTTAGTATTTCTGAATTTTGATTTTAATTTCATGAAAATCGGCTGACTATATCCTATAGCTTCCATAGGAGCAATCAGGAAAATAAAAAAAACCATAGCTTAGCCGTTTTTCAAACCATTGCCATCAAATTTGAGATTTGGCAACAAATTATTATTTCAGAATTTCGTTTTTAATTTTTTGTTTAAACTCTGCAAGGGTATACAAACTTCGGTGAGCCAAAGTTAGCTCTCCCAAGAACCTATTTTGGAAACCCCCCAAGACGCTCCTGGCTTTTGGGGCCCCAAGCCGAGTGAAGAATCTCTCGGTGTGAGTTACTATTATGTGTATAGACCCCCATTGTGGGCTCTGCTCATTGTGCTGGCTCTTGGTATGCGCGAACGTTTGCTAACATCCAAATCGTGATCTAATAAAAAACGTAGGAAAACCGAGACACATTCCGAGTGAGCGGACCAGCTCGAATCGGATGCGATTGAATGGGGACTGAAGAGTCTCTTCAAAGGGGCCGTGTGGATATATGACTGCCTCCGACTTTCGCAAAAAACAAAACAAATATAAAATACCGAAAAAAGAGACGTTTTCCTAAAATGGATAGCAGCTGTAAAGGCCTGTCAATACAGTGAATATCCGCAAACGCGTTACTGGTAAATTTTGTGGGACAAAAAAGAAATCGTCAGAATGTATATAGAAGCATGGAACCAAACTAAAAATAAAACAAGATGGACATACAGTCGGGTGTCCCGACAGTAGAATACCATGTACCATTACAAGGCGCGTCCCAAAATTATATAAAAGAAAGAGAATAAGAATAAACAAGTAAGAAAGCTACAGTCGAGTGAGCTCGACTGTGAGATACCCGCTACCCATACTTAAACCAGAAAAGCGTCAGGACGCCATAAAAAACAGTTAATACAATTTTGAACATAACGGACAAATGCAAATGCAAGTGTAATATAATCACATGCATACAAAAATGCATACACATGTATCTATGTGTGTAAAGACGCGTTATTATTGCGATTAAGCGGCTAATAATTATTACCATTTATTAAAATTGCTTCTCGAATATCTTATAAGATTCTTTTCCGAACACAACCAAGAACTGATAAGAATATTTAGTTGGTCTAATTGGTCAACCAAATGAGGCATGCTGCCAGCAGCCGTTTGTGGCCATACAAAATTATTTCTTTAATAACTTAGACAATTTTTATCTGATCGCAACCAAATTTTCAGGGATCACACAGACTATAGTTCTTAATATACATACCGAAATTCGCGACTCTAGCTTAAAAATTATACGCTTAATACGCTTTTTTATGCTTTGCGGGGGCGGAAGTGGGCGTGGTAAAAATTTGAAACAAACTTGATCTGCGTGCAAGCCTAAGAAATACTGTCGAAAAAAAATTAGAGCTCTATCTCTTATAGTCTCTGAGATCCAGTGTTTCATACGGACAGACGGACAGACAGACAGACAGACAGACAGACAGACAGACAGACAGACAGACAGACAGACAGACAGACAGACAGACAGACAGACAGACAGACAGACAGACAGACAGACAGACAGACAGACAGACAGACAGACAGACAGACAGACAGACAGACAGACAGACAGACAGACAGACAGACAGACAGACAGACAGACAGACAGACAGACAGACAGACAGACAGACAGACAGACAGACAGACAGACAGACAGACAGACAGACAGACAGACAGACAGACAGACAGACAGACAGACAGACAGACAGACAGACAGACAGACAGACAGACAGACAGACAGACAGACAGACAGACAGACAGACAGACAGACAGACAGACAGACAGACAGACAGACAGACAGACAGACAGACAGACAGACGGACATGGCTAGATCGACTCGGCTGTTGATCCTGATCAAGAATATATATACTTTATAGGGTCGGAAATGCTTCCTTCTACCTGTTACATACATTTCCTGCCGGCACAAAGTTATAATACCCTTCTACCCTATGGGTAGCGGGTATAAAAACTGAGACAAATTTACATATAATGCAAATGTCTTCCCATTCAAGAGCAAAGTCGATAGCTCAGTGGGTAAAGCTACACATACATTTTTGTAAGCAATTGGCCTGGGTTCGAATCAACCGGAGGCATAAGGAATTTTTTCATTTTCAAAACATTAAGTATAGTTCTTTGCTTGCATTTTTTTATTTCTTAGTATTAAATACTGTAATTATTTTGATGTACAGGAAAAAAAAAAAAAAATGCTAAAAATAAAAAAAATTTCACTCGTCGCCGACGGGATTCGAACCCGTGACAACCAACATTTGAAAAAGACTTCAGCTTAGCCAGCTGCGCCACCAACCAATTCAAAATGAGTAACCTTATTTTCATAGTAATATGAACATAAGTAAAATGTTTAATGAACGTTTTGATTTATTTGGAGCCCTATGCCTGGGCTGCCTCTTGTACACGTAATGTGTATAAAGTAAAAAGCCTATATCTCCGCTATTTATGGCACGATCGCAATAAAATTTGGACAGTCTGTGTATTTTGATAAAATGCATTAAGCTTTTTAATATGGTTTACATAACTTTATAAATTTCGGAGATATACGTTTTTTTCAAATAGCTCCTCCAAAAAGGGGAGCAGCAAAAATTTAAAACAAACTTGATCTGCGTGCAGATATAAGAAGTCTAAATTCCAAGTTTGGTGTCTCTAGCTCTTATAGTCTCTGAGATCTGGGCGTTCATACAGACAGACGGACAGACGGACAGACGGACAGACGGACGGACGGACGGACAGACGGACATGGCTATATCGACTCCTTTAGTGGTCCTGACCAATATTTAGGTAACTTTTGGGGGTCTGCCACGCCTCCTTCTGCCTGTTACAGAAAATCGCACTCGCACAAAACTATAATACCTTTGTACCTTTGGTACATGGTATAAAAAGGACAAAGATGTTTACAAAACGGGGTATAGGGTACCCAGAAAGAAATAGGCAAAGCTGCAAAAGGCGAGAAAAATAATTCCGAAATAAAAAACATGGAACCGGAGCCTCCTTTAAAGCTATTTCCGCATGATTCTGAAATGTAGGAACCAGTTTCCACGGGGCTGGCTAAACAACAAGGTGTTGTTTATTACAGAAAGCAAAAAAAAAACAGGGAATTTAAACTAATTCAGAATCTAAAAGCATATTTATATTCAAAGGAATTTCTAACAACTAAGGTTGCTTATCTTAAATAAACAATTTTATAATAACAATTTAATTTAATTTATAATCTCTATTAAATTTTGTTAGGGCTTTTTTAAGTTTTTCTCTGTGTGTGGCACATCGTCTTTAACTTGTTTCAGGTTCCACTTTGTTGGCTAAAAACAAACCATAAGAAGCCAGTTACAAGAGACGCCTTATATGTATTGATGGTCTTCCCTGATTGCCAAGCGGAACAATGAATGCTTTTCCCCCGCTTAGCCATAATTAGGGGAGTCAAGCTGAAAGCGAAAAAGTTGAAGAAAAGCTGAAAATGTGAAAATTAATTGCAAGTGCGTGGCCAATTCGGTTGGGGTAAGGGAACCCCGTTTTTTCAAAGGCAAAAGCCGCTGCACACACGGCTACTCGTACTCACCTGAGGTGAGGTGTCTGCCTGCCTGTCTATCTGTGCCTAATGTGAAATTTATGTTTATTCGGAGTAGAAAGTCATCTGACAGAAGCGCAGGGAGAGATGATGCGATGACCAATGCCAGCATTGCTCGATGAAAAAAAAGCCAAAGTAATCTCCTCTCACGTTTGAGTTGCAGTTTTCGCAACTGCAACCGGCAATTGCAACTGCAGTGGCACTTTTCAGTTATCCGCTCGCCACGTTTAAGGTATTGCCATTACCCAACTGACCTTATTTCCCAGCTCATACACGAGTACATTCAAATGTGCAGTCTCAGCTGAAAAAGTGCTGAGACTGCTGCAACTCACCCAAAGCCATCAATTTCAGCTTGATTTTCGTGTATTATTATTATTATGCACTAAAAAAACCAAATATTTTACACAAAACTTGTTTAGTCTGACTTTATTTGCCAGATTTTAAAAACCAAAAACATCATTGTATTACATTTGTAAATGCTAATTAATTTGTTAATTTAAATATTTGTGAGCTTGAATTGATTTTAATAATTTTTGAAACGATTTATCCGAAGTCGTTGATTTCTTTTTTAAAAGATTCAATTGGTATTTAGTTTTATACAGAAAAAGCTAAATAATATGAAAATTTGTAAATTTGTTGAGATAACGATGTTGCACGATCGTGCATTGATACATATATTCGGGGATTTATTCATTCATATAATATAGTAGTTTTAGCAGCTCTAAAATAAATCGTATTGGTAATTTGTTGATATTTTAAAAGATATTTAGAAAGGAACTACGAATATAGAGGGTATTAGTGCAATAAATAATATCATAAAGGCTTCCGCACTTCACTTGTTTTATTACAATAAACTCATCGTACATATTTTGCTTGTCTGTAATTTCAATATTTATTTGCCGTGCAAGTGAAACTTCTTCAAAAGTTTGGAAGACTCCGTCGTCGCCATCGCCGCCGGCCGGTGAGCGGATGTAACTCAAGTCCGAAATTCAGACCAGCTCCGCATTTCTTACTGCGTCATACGAAGGCTCTCCACAGGTCACTTTCTTTTTGGTCACGTTAAAACTTCGAATGGAAAACCCGGGCACCAGACAGCTGGCAGCAGTGCAGTTAATGTAAATACACGCCAAACCCACAAGCAAATCACAAAATTACAGCACACAGAAAATGCAAACGGGGAGATACCAGAAAATTATTTGACGTTGGAGTGTCTGCGGTATGTCTGCATCTGGCCAATACAATCATATAGACTGGTCGACCACTGCAATTTTTTCCGGCTAGACCCGCTTTTCCGGCTCGCCTGTGTTTCGCTTTTCCAGGTGACTCACGGCGGAGATCGGCTCAATGTTATCACGTGCCAAACCGGCAGGAACGTTAAATAAAAAAAAAAAAACAAAAAAAAAATATATATATATATATATATATATTTTTTGTGTTACTGGGTTGGGCTTTTACATTACAATAGCTATTTATGTACTTATTTTCTAGTTGTTTGTTCTTCCCTACCTACTCTCTCTTTTGTTGTTAGCATTGTTGTGTTAATCGATTCAGCTTTTGCCTTGGACTCGAACTCCAACTTCGACTCCGACTCCCATAATTGAGGCTTATTCTTTTTGTTTGCCGTGGATTTAATTCGCCTTAATGAACCAATCTTGACCAAGTGAAGTTCGCTTTTGTTTTGCTTCCCATGAGCGGGGCGACTTTGTGTTACAGTTTCCCCGGTTTTCTCATACAAATAAATATGATAAATAAAAGAAGAAGCAAGGCTGGGAAAACCCTGAGACAAAGCTAATGAAAATGCAATTTGGCAGCAGATATTTTTCGTAGCTATTTCAATAAATGTTGCGCGAAACCAAACAAGTTTGTAGATCGACAAAGCCAGTTTTGGCTGTTGATGACGATGAATCATGACTAAAATTAGCCTTTAGCGCGATAATATTTTGCATAATTTCTTTCGCTATTTGGACTCTCTCCCTTTGACTTAGAATAATTGGCAGATGTGAGGCAACTTTTAGCTAGATAATTGCTGCTTTACATAAGCAAAATCGAAAATGTATCCCCCAGCTATATTACTATTTCTCTGTCTCTCCATTTTGCGATTATCATCCGTAACTGAATTGGCAATGGGAATGTGTTTTTTTTTTAGTGTTGAATTTGATTGAAGTAAATGGGAAAACTTTATAAAAACACATTTTTTAATGATTTGAAAATGTTTTTAAGTGGACACGACACATGCAGATGGAAAGTATTATATGGCATATGAGTTGCATCAGAGTTCAATGACATGGAATGTTACGATGGAATATTATAAATAATGTTTATGGGAGGATTAAAACTTAAAGTTTCAGACCTTTTCAAAGGTATATATAATTTAAATTTCCTGTGAAACTATAAAATATACTTATACCAGTGAGGCAAATATGATTTCCCTATAAATATGTTGAAAAATTATTTTCAGTTTTTTAATAGTTTAAATAGTTTAAACTATTAAATAATAAATAAATAAATCACCATTCAATTGAGTATAGACTTTGGTTGATTTCTCATATAAAAGATTGATGATTTATAAAAGTCAAGCCCCAGTTTCATGACTTGAGGCTATTACTTTTACGCGAGGTCATCAAACCAAATATTTTAATCAGCTTAAAAATAGTGCGCTCACAAACCGATTTATGACCGACAAAAACGCAATTGTTGGCGTTACTTTGGTTACTTCGGTGCCATCTTTCAATTAATGCCCACGAAGTTGGTCGCTAAACACTCAACCACGCTCGGCTCTATACACACTCCATTCGCAGACAAAGCAGCAGCATCTCCAGAAAATGGGAACGAAGATCGAGTACGTGGACACCACGCATCTGTACGCCTCCAAGTACATCCGCAACTCCAAAGCGATCGGCGTGCTGTGGGCCATCTTCACCATCTGCTATGCCATCATCGGCATCGTGGCTTTCGTGACGCCAGGTAAGTTGCGACAACTACTTCATGCTCGCCCAACACTTAGCTGATCTGATTTTCTCCTTTTCTAGAGTGGATCGGGGACCCGGACAATGATGGAGCCGGTCGCTTGGGATTGTGGCAACAGTGCCAGCGGGATGAGATCTTCGACAATTGTCGCCGTCGCTGGGAGGGCATCTTTGCAGTGCCCACATTCTCGTTTCAGGTATGCGGGCTGTCAAAAATTAATTAAAATAAGAAATTTGCATTTTTATGGCATAACTTTATATAAAATATATTTTGTTTTCTATTTATTTTCTTGTAGTTGGCCACATTCTTTATGCTGGGCGCCATTGCCCTGGCCTTGTTGACCATCTTTCTCTTGGTCTGCTTGTTGTTTATGAAGTCAACGCGTGTTTTCCACCTTTGCGGATGGCTACAGATTATATCAGGTGAGGGCCGACCTCTATATATCGCTCTATAAGTTGTGTTTATCTAGCGTATCAAAAACATCACGTTCCTGTGTTTTCCATTGATATTTTTATGTTTTTGTATCCCTTTATATTTCCGTTTAATTTATTTTCAGCTCTGTGCATGATCGTGGCCTGTGCAGCGTTTCCCTTTGGCTGGAACTCGGATGATTTCCGTAAGATTTGCGGCCCGGAAGCCAATCGATTCGAACTGGGATTGTGTGGTATTCGTTGGGCTTATCCGCTGGCCATTATCGGTTGCATAGACGGAGTGGTCTTGGCTACTCTGGCCTTTATCTTGGCCACGCGGCACGTTCGCCTTCAGCCGGATCCAATTTATCAGAATTCTCTTTACAAAGGTGGGTTTGATATGGATTTTTATGGATTATATACATAATTAATGTCGGGTTATATTATCCGCAGGTGAAATCAACAATGCGTACCTCACCGATGCGATTAGCTTGGCCGGGTCCAGGAAATCGAATCCCCGGATAACTGGTCTGAACTTGCAGCCTATATTGCTGGTGGCACCCCCAAATGAGGATAGTATATCGCAGTTTTCTCGCTATCACTGAGAGAAAAGAGGCCTTCGTCTATCCGGGACAACAACCGTCCAAGCTTAGCGCCGCCATCAACCGGGGTGGCGAGCTAGGCTCAAAGTTTTTCTTTTAGCCAAACAGTTGTCTCGGCGTTGATGTATCTTTAAAAGGGATTCAGCAGTAGCAGCAGCAGCAGCTACTTTATGTGTGAGAGTGACATTGAGTGAATGAATGATTTTGTATATGCCAATCTGCCCCGACTGAATGCTATTTCGTAGCCCGTAAGCTTGGATCCTCACATTTAAGTTAATATTTCGTGTGAATAGCTCGTGTCTAAATGTATGCTTCGATTAAGTGAATGCCACAGAGCGCATCTGTAGCTCTCTGCCGCCTGTAAATTATATACGCAAAAACAATTAAAATTGTACAAATATTAAAAATATAAATGTCGAGTTTATTTGAACCGCAAATGGCCGCCCAAATTATGCCATTATCATCAGGTCCGCAACTTCTAGAATTTCGAGCCAAGTTGGGCACGTTTTAATACTGTTGTATAATTCATAAGCATTTCCGTCAAGTGGCCCAAGTGGCCAACCAGCCGAAGCCGAGCAAATCGAGCCCCAGATTCGACAGTCTACAGGGCAGGTGGGAAGCAGCAGTCAAGCCTATGAAGATTACATCTCTGTTTGAAATATTCTCCTATTCGGGTTGTATACATCAGCTGACTGTATTTAAAAATAGATATAAACCTTAAATCATTTTTTTAACTGTGTAAAATAATCTTTGAAATATTTTTGTGTGGATTTCGGACTGAAAAACTTAAAAAAAAGTCTACAAAAACATCGCAGCCTCAAAAATCACTACAAAACTTTACAAAAAACGTTTTGAAGTAGGGAACGTAATTATTATAAGTTTTATTTTAAAAATCCCATAATAATAATTACAGATCGATTTATATTTTTTTTGATCATTCATAATGATTAAAATGGAGTAATATTATATTAATCTATAATAATGATTATTTTTGACCAAAAATATAAAAATCTATACATAATTATTATTTATAAACAATAAAATATAAATCAATAATTGTTATTATTTTTAATTTAATAAAATAAAAATCAAAAATAATAATTAATTTCGATTTTTATTTTTTTAATCAATAATAAAACTCGTTCGATAATTTAACGGGGTTAATGCATATTTTTTGCCAATTTTATTATATGCACTTCTACTTATTCTACTATGGTCCCCAGAGCATTTTCTAAAATTTTCTGCTATAGCCTTTGGATGTAGGTAGCAAGTCAGAAAACTCGGAGCAGAGCATAGCACAAAGTTTTCAATTTCATTGCTACGGCTCTGCTACTGCTCTCGTCAAAGTGACAGCGCCTGCTATAGCATAGCAACATTTTTATGAATCTCGCTGCTAAGGAGTAGTAAATTCAAACCCTGATTATAATATCAGTCAGAAGTCATTTATGATATATGGACAAACATGGAGCTGGAGGATGAAGTGGAACCCTGTGTCTTAGTCCTGTTTCCGAGGATTTATGCATATGCATGGCCAGGAACAGGAACCGGCCCGAGGAGCTGCTCGAAATAAAGGATGTACATCAAGTTAGCAGGACAACTTTAGAAAATCAAACTTTTGATTATACTATAATTTGCCGTTAATTATTCGTTCATTATTCGTGAAAGAAAAAAATTTGCCGTTCAATTTTTTAACTTAATTTTTTAATGTCCTGCTAAGTTGATATCAAGTTAGCAGGACAACACCGGAAATCCTTCACATTTCCAAAATCTTTTTTAGCCATAATTTGCCGTTAATTATCCGTTCATTATTCGTGAAAGAATTAAATTTGTTGCTTAAGTTTTTATTAATATTTTTTAAAAACAAAAAGTTGCCCTGCTAAGTTGATATCAAGTTAGCAGGACAACACCAGAAATCCTTCACATTTCCAAAATGTTTTTTAGCCAGAATTTTCCGTTAATTATCCGTTCATTATTCGTGAAAGAATTAAATTTGTTGCTTAAGTTTTGATATTTTTTATTTATTTTTTTAAAAACCCAAATGTGCCCTGCTAAGTTGATATCAAGTTAGCAGGACAACACCAGAAATCCTTCACATTTCCAAAATGTTTTTTAGCCAGAATTTGCCGTTAATTATCCGTTCATTATTCGTGAAAGAATTAAATTTGTTGCTTAAGTTTTTATTAATATTCTTTAAAAACAAAAGGTTGCAAATTATAGTGACAAAGATGAACAAATTTGGAAAATAATAATATAATAACTGTACTATATTGGAGTGGGCGGAAAAACCAAATAAGGCCGGCTTTCGCTGGGATGGTCGTCGTGGCCGTAGAGTAGTTGGGGGTGGTTGCTGTAGCTTGTAGAAAATCCCAATGCCAAAGAGAAGAAAAGCAGCGAGATTCGACTTCACAGTTTATATGCGTTTATTCAATAAACTTTACTTGCACACTTCCGTTTTAAGACTAACTTACAAACTAAGAGGGAAATCGCCCGGGAACGCGGAGTGGTGGGTTTTGCCGGGAGCGGGAGAGCAAACGGAGAGCGGGAGTGCAAGCTCCAGTGCAGCGCTCGCTCCTACACTGCCGCTTAGAACTAAGCGCTCTTGTGGCGCGAACATAACATACATCGATATAATCACTCATGAAACCAAGCAAACTTACATCCTAATCTAAACTAAATTCTTAAATATCGCAATCGATGAACTGGTGATCTGCCCAGGTCGATATATGTATGTAGGGGTGTTTATAATTGTCCTTTCCTTCCCAATCAGCTGGGACTATGGTGCGACCTGTGGGCAGTCGGGGAAAAATCCTTCCCGAGATGACTGGCTAGCCGGTCTTGACCCATCAAAAACAGCAGGTCGTAACAAATTTGTATTCACTTTTAGTTGACTTTTATCCTCACGTTTTCTTTTTATTCTCGTTTTTTATACCCTAGCAGGGTATATTAGTTTCAGTCAAAAGTTTGCAACGCAGTGAAGGAAGCATGTCCGACCCTATAAAGTATATATATTTTAGATCAGGATCAACAGCCGAGTCGATCTGGCCATGTCCGTCTGTCCGTCTGTCCGTTTCTACGCAAACTAGTCCCTCAGTTTTAAAGCTATCTGAATGAAACTTTGCAGTTAGGCTTCTATATACTCTCACTCGTACATATGTCGGAACGGGCCGGATCGGACGACTATATCATATAGCTGCCAGAGGAACGATCCGAAAAATTTTCAAAAAACAATTATAACTTTGTCAGTTTTCAACCAATTTTCACCAAATTTGATATTTGCCCATTTAGTATTATTTCCGAATTTCGGTTTTAATTTCATGAAAATCGGCTGACTATATCCTATAGCTTCCATAGGAACAATCAGGAAAATAAAAGAAAAAACCATAACTTTGTCAGTTTTCAACATATTTTCACCAAATTTGATAGTTACCCATATTTTATTATTCCTGAATTTTGATTTTAATTTCATGAAAATCGGCTGACTATATCCTATAGCTTCCATAGGAACAATCAGGAAAATAAAAGAAAAATTCATAACTTTGTCAGTTTTCAACATATTTTCACCAAATTTGATAGTTACCCATATTTTAGTATTCCTGAATTTTGATTTTAATTTCATGAAAATCGGCTGACTATATCCTATAGCTTCCATAGGAACAATCAGGAAAATAAAAAAAACAATAGCTTAGCCGTGTTTCAAACCATTGCCATCAAATTTGAGTTTTGGCAACAAATTATTATTTCAGAATTTCGTTTTTAATTTTTTGTTTAAACTCTGCTAGGGTATACAAACTTCGCTGAGCCGAAGTTAGCTTCCTTTCTTGTTTTTTTTTTAATTTTTAGCTGATACGTCCGTTGCACGCTATCCGTTCCCTACTGCCATCACCTGACCGTTTTCGCATCCCTTTATGGCCTCAGACCGCTGCCAGAGCTCCGGCTTAGAAACCGTTGAATTCCTGGTGCAACGGCCGAGGCCAAGGGGTAAGCCACTTCTCTTAAATTCCCCGCCATTTTTTTCCTCTGGCCCTACCAAACCAATCCTAATCGAATTATCGATTGTCCTTTCAGCCTATTTCGACTGGAAATGCAACACCACCCAAGTATTTGGAGAGATGCTACTGGATTAAGGCGCCTCGGCAAGATCATTGGGGGCATTTGGATAGGAGTCTCCAGCGCAGTTCCGAACGATGCCCAACGCGGGGCCCACGCCTTACGGGAAGTACTACAACTCCAGTTGTCGGTCCTTGTGTACTTTGTGTTCCCTCTTCCAGGTCACACGCGGATGACCTTGGCGTGGTACACGCCCAAAACTCCTGCCCTGCATATCCAGGTCGTATGCGTTGCTGCCAACCGCCTTAACCGCCCTGGCCTTCAGGAACTTCTTGGCAAACTTGGCGTTGAACTGCTTCCCGAAGTCGCTGAGGACGGGTACACCTCCTGGCCTGGCTTTGCGGCGAACACTCTAGCCCTCTGGTCGTACCGTTGCCGACTGCGATCGTACGAGGTCTCCAGGCTCTTACGCACCTTCTCCTGCACGACTCGGAGTTTGTCGGCCGTTGCCATTCCGGCCATCTCGTGACTATAGCTTCTGACTAGTCGGTAGCTGGAACCATGCAGGAACATGTGGCCGAAAAGCGTAAAGAACGACGCTTCGCCCGTCGCCGAGTGGACTGCGTTCCGGATAGCCACCTCGATCTCGGGAAGATAAGCATCCCACTCACGACCCTTCATTGACCTCGGATGCTTGCCGAGGAAGTTGATGTACAGTTTGTGTGCCGCGCACATAGTTGGAACAGTTTAAATTCGAATGGGCGCGCACGCCAAGAAAGGATCACACCGGCAGTTAGGGGCACACTAAGGCGGCGAAGAAGAGGAAGAAGGCGACCACCGCGGACACACTAGGACACGCCAGGACCTATATAATATAAAGCACCGTATCCAGACAGTAAAAAACCGTCTTTAAGCAGTGAGAGAGAGCGAGAGGCAAATAGTTGAAAACGGCTGTTCGTCAGCGGCTGTTTTAAAGGCCGGTGACCTGCCACGAAAACAAATATACTAGAATGGAGTGTGTCACTCTTTAGTATATTTCGAGCGGGCTGCGAAAAAGAATGGCAAATTTAATAAAACAGGCTGTTCTCGACCCTCGATTGCCTCTCTGACTACCGTCTTTAGTTCCGTAAATCCGTTAAATTTCCAAAAAAAACATCAGAGGAGTTTGCTACAGATGTACTAACTATAAAACAATCAAAAGATTATGATAACAATGTAAATTATTGATATATTATTATAATTATTACATCGTTTACAAAACTTAAATCTACTACAAAGCCATGGCGTCTGGAGCCTTCGGCTGTATTGTTTTCAGTTTGTTTTTACTTTGTTTACATACTTTTTAATATGATTGAATTCAATTAATTGTATTCATCTAACTTATAGATCTGATAATATATATTAAAATGTTTAATAAGTTTTAAAATATTACTTACATTTTCTAGTGTTGGATGAGATATTTTGCAAAAATAGGTGTATTCTGAGGGAAGAAGGGAAGTTTATTTTGGTTTATGATAGGACATGATATTAGGAGGTGAGAGAGTGTTTTATTGATATAAAAATATGTAAACTGTTATGTGCGAACTCTAAAAAAATGGAATAAACAAAAAGAAAATTACACAAAGTTGTTTACCAGAAGCCAGATGGTGATCGGTATGTCCGATAACCGGTCATCGATGACCCGTGAGTCTGGTCTGAGAACTGGTTCCTTAAACCGGATGACTCCCAAAAGGAACCAAAGTTTGAACCCGAGAAATTTTGAGTGGTTTTTGGGATTAAGAGAGGCTTAGCAAAATAGCAAAGGTGAAGTAAAGGGCGAAAATCCGTGGCAGCAGGCGGTTCGATTAGCAGAAAAATTACATAATAAAAAAAAAAAAAAAAAACGAGTTTCTACCAGTGAGTTACGATAAAATATTCTAGTGTGAGCAAAAATGCTAGTTTAATTAATTATAGTATATTCCGGAGTGAATAATCCTGGACCAGGAACGCTATTTGGGGAGAAAAGAGGAAGATCAGCCACCAGGAAGAAGACTACTTTTCGAGGAGAAAAATTGGCCACTCCTTCCTGGGTGGCCACAGGTTTTTATTCCTAAATCTAATTTTAAGAACAAATACAACTGCCAGCCAAAAGAAATGTAAAATAATACAATATAGCTCACAAAAACATTTAATGTTTAAATCATATTTATTCCCATACATGTTAATTTATTGAAAACATTACTCGCCATACAAGCATTAATTAATATTTATTCAATTATTTATTTATATATTTATTTATAAATGTTCCATGTATAAAGTCCTTCGGTACCGTGGGTAGGATATCTTAGTGTTATAATTTAAGAAAGAAAATGAAAATACAGTGAAGTGATAAAGATGAAGTCAGAGTAGACATTCGTGTTGGGGGGGATGTGATGACTTGAGCAGATACGATCCACTATAGAAATTTGGGAGATGTGTCGGAGGATGCACTCATGGTTGGGAGGGACTCCAAGGACTACGGATGAGCCAGGTAGTCCAATCCAGAGGTTCCAAAAATCCGTTGCAAAAATGTTAGCCGTTGTCCAAGTTTAAAATTCCGTTTTGTTTTTTTTGTTGTTGTGTCTGCTGCGTGATATATTTGTGGTCGTTCCCCTCCTTGAGAGAGACTTTGCCTAGCCGGCAACGAACGCGCGAAAAGCAGGACATAACAAAACAATAGGTACATAGAGAGAATATCGCCCTTCAATTAATCTCGCAGGTATGGGCTCACCCAATACTTGGATTGCTTCTTATTTGGTTAAGAATCTTCCTTATCTATTACGACAATAATTACTGCCATGGCAATAGTAGTCCTTATTTTCTTGTTTTTTTATCAACATTTTAAAAATATTGCAAACAAGCATGTATGCCCGCATCATTTGCCGGCCAAAAATGCCGAACCGCTAATGAAATCAGCGGTCACACTTGAAAAGATTAAACATTTTGTTCCGCTGCGAAACGTTTCACTGTCTACGGATACTGGCCATAGGAAATAGGGATGTGGAATTTTTTAAAAATATCGTCAAGATGTTTTTTTTTTATAATAAAATTTATTGATAATATTTCAAAAATATTACTTCCAAATATCGATATATTTGATAGTAGGTAGTATTGTATTATTATAATACATGCTTAATATGCTTAATGACACTTCTAAATAACTAATCCCAATGTTGGGAATCAATTGATTTGAGGAATACCCGTTTTTTTATATGAGTAGTGCTGTGATATTGGTGTAATTTGATTTTACCATTATCCATTTCTTTTCTCCTTTTTTAAGTTAATTATTTTCTTTTCACTTTAAGATTTGAATTCAGAGTGAACAAGAAAAAATATCAAAGAATATCAAAAATAAATATCGCGATTTCGATATTTGGGCAAAAAAATATCACGATATATATATATTATTTTAAACAAAAAATATCGATATTTTGATATATTATCAAAAACCCTAATAGGAAATCACTTAGCAGCCGACAGCTATCGGAAGCGGTAAGCCTCTGGCAGCACCTACTAGTAGTCAGCTGCCAAAGTCACTTTTTTATAGGGTTGTAAAATGTTTAAAAAGTATCGTATTGATGATATTTGCTGTTTGAAAAATATCGCACGAAGACATTGAAAAATATTGTTAAAAATATCGATATATCGTCTTCAGAGAGAGAGCAGGACTCGAAAGTCTTCAGTTTGCGGACTCGTAAGTCTTCAGAGAGAGAGGCGGACTCGAAAGTCTTCGGTTGCGGACTCGAAAGTCTTCAGAGAGAGAGGCGGACTCGAAAGTCTTCAGTTTGCGGACTCGAAAGTCTTCAGAGAGAGGCGGACTCGAAAGTCTTCAGAGAGAGAGAGGCGGACTCGAAAATCTTCGGTTGCGGACTCGAAAGTCTTCAGAGAGAGACACGGCGGACTCGAAATCAAATGTAACGTTTTTTCTTAGGCCTTAAGCTGAACATTAAAAAATATCAAAAATACTCGATTCTAGGGTCTGGTTCTAGGGTCTGTGAAAATGTCCCAAAATATTGTCTGTTTAATTAAGAACGGCCAAAAAAATATTTTGGCAGACCAGCCCAGTTTCCATTGTTGGCTTTGCGAGGCAGTAGTGCACGCTAAGTGCATCGAGATGACAGGTCGAATAGCTGACGTAGTGTCCAGCAAAAAGGGCCTGCGTTATTGCTGCGAGGCCTGTCGACCGGTTGAGAAGGAGATATCAACCTTCATGCGTCAGACCAGAAGGGGATTTTCTGAGATCATGGCTACTTTCCGCAAGGCGAATGACCTGTTCTCCGCGCTTGACGCTCAATTTAATAGTATGAAGCTATTAAATAAGTCGCCGAAACGCAAAAAATCTGCTGCTGGTCGACAGCAACTGTGTGTGACGCAGCAACCGATTTCCTGCCACTCCCCTGCGCCACAGCTCCTGGTCCCCGTTCCAATGGTTCTGAGATCAGGAACGAGGAAAGATTCGGTAAGTGAATCGGATGCTGGGGTATCGGCAGCCGCTCAGCCAGCAATTTCTGCGTTGTCTGTCGTGTCCGTAGATGTCCGTAGATAATTCAACCCAGGGTCCAACAATGCCCGGAATACCGGCCGTAGTTGGCAACAATTCGTTACTCAAGACCCTCACAGCAGTCTCACCTTCGAAAACAATATTTGTTTCGAGGCATGCCCCTGATTTCGCATCGGAAGATGTTCTAGCCGTTATACAAGGCAAAACCCAAGCCGGTCATATCAAGGTGGAAAAATTTTAATTTTCGTATGCCAGAGACATTTCATCTTTTAAGATAAATGCCTCAACCCAACTCTTTGACACTATTTGCTCGGGCCCGAGTACGTAATAGTTAAGGAGTACGAGGCTCGAAAGAAGAGAACACGGCCTGCGGGAGTACAACTGCCCAGGCCGTCACAATCCTCAGTGTCCACTGCCGTACTGTCTGTCCCAAAAAACTAACCTCTTCCTTACTACTTTCCTATCAGAATACTAGAGGCTTACGCAGAAAGCTCTCTAAATTGTATTCGGATAGTCTTTCTTTCGCATTTCAGGTGATTGTATTTACTGAAACCTGGTTGAAGCCGGAGATCCTCAGCTGCGAAATTCTTCCGAGTAAGTACACAATCTATAGATTAGATCGTCTTGTCCAGCGTGGTGGTGGAGTTTTAATTGCCGTTGACTCCTGCCTCATCTCGGAACAGGTGGTATCTAACGACTTTCTGGACATTGAATTCATATGCGTAAAATAATTTTTAAAAAGGTCCAGAAAGTCTCTTTCTTAGAAAACAAGGCTGCGCGATGAATCCAGCAATATCTCCACAATCCAATCTAGTTAACATCCATCCAGTAGAAAGATTTAATCTTGTTTAAATCAAGTTTAATATTTCTTTTTTATTTCAAGTTTTTTTTCGTTGCACTGCACTTTATTTTATTTAATGAAAATCAGATAACACATCTTCTCTCTCAGAAGATTAAAAAGGAAGAGGAAGTGACCACGCAGAATATAGTGTGGACGTCTTTCATTAGTTGTGTTTTTGTCACGACACACTAATATCGTGTAGTAGAATTTATTCGCCGGCAGCTTATCCCAAGTGAGTAGTCAGGATTTAGTTGTAGTGTTTAGTTCTTTATTGTTTCAATTCATCAGTTCTTTAGAGCAACCATTGTTGTCGCTCCAAAGTCATAATTGATAATGATCTTATCTATATGTATTTAAAACTAAAGAAGGCTATGTCGTGTAGCTGCGCTGCCAACAGCGGCAGCGAAGAGACGTATATATATAATATTCTTAAATACATAGCTATGCTCGCTTAGGCTGAGCGCGGAGGTATATGCACATGCATACGTAAGGTCCGCTCGTGGTGCATTTATGCTGACACCTGCACTTTCTGCGTGCGGTGCAAATGCGCAACGAGGGATTCATATTTCGGCTGAGGTTTATGACCTGGCCTTGGGTTGTATAACCCTTCAATGTATTTAAATATGTTTATTTGGAATTGGTTGCGTATGTCGGATATATTTATATGTGCATATTACAATCGATATCAAAAGTGTTCTTCAAATGATATATCGATATTAAGGGTCTTCTAACACACCTCCTCAAAAACATAACTAATAGTTTGTTATTTATACATTAAGATTAAATCAAACTTGAGCAATAAGGCAGGCTCTGGAAAATTACAATATGGTCCAACATTCGTTGCTTGGATTGAGGGAAAACCCAGAAAAACCTCAATCAAACCAGTTTGAAATTAGAAATTACGTTATACAATATTTCTTAGCAAATCAAAATTTAAAAAAAATTATTTTGGTTCAGTCCATGTCCATGAGATCATTTTCTCCTTCATTTGATTAATCCATCAAATTCATTTGGTTTCGCAATTCACAAAACCGTGGCGCTGGTATCGGTTTTGTTAGCATATCCGCTAGTTGTTTATCTGTGGGAATATATACAAGTTCAATTAGATTCTTTTCTATTTGTTCCCTTGTAAAATGATATTT
This sequence comes from Drosophila anomelani, assembly GCA_035045905.1. Taxonomy (NCBI): domain Eukaryota; kingdom Metazoa; phylum Arthropoda; class Insecta; order Diptera; family Drosophilidae; genus Drosophila; species Drosophila anomelani. Next base: position 244,530 of record JAWNOO010000162.1, read on the forward strand.
TATATCTATATGTTTTGTTCGTTGATGGCATAAAGGGTTTTTAGCAATACATATGCAACCTTGATTATCCTCATATATTTTAATTGGATTTCCTATTTTAAGTTTTAAGCTAGTCAATAAAGAATTTAGCCAAATTGCCTCCCTTACTGCTTCAAACAATGCCATATACTTGGCTTCTGTTGAAGAAGCTACTGAACTCTGTTTTCTCGTATTCCAACAATTCATATTTGAATCAAACATTTTAAAGATATACCCAGTTGTGCTTTTTCTGTATGACTCACTACCTCCCCAATCTACGTACCCTACCAAAATGTTATTAAAATGTTTATTTCTTTGAAAAATTAATTTCAAATCTATTGTACCCTTTAGATATCTTAAAATTCTCTTAAGGTTGTACCACAATTCTATACTATTATTTTCACAGTAACGACTTAAAAGATTTATTGATGCACTCAGATCTGGTCTTGTACATATCATAATGTACATCAAACATCCTATTAGATTTCGACAAGGTGCATCGCATTTTTCATCTGAATTTAAGGCCATATGATTAAGCTTATTGGGAAGAGGGCATTTTACTGGATTGCAATTTTCCATATTAAATTTTAAAATAGTATTCTTTATATATGCAGATTGACTTAACTTTATTTGATCTTTAGTTCTATCTACTTTTGTACCTAAGAAAAATTTAATTTCATTTAAATCTGTCATTCTAAACTTATGAATTATATATGATTTAATTAAGTATTCTTGTGTAAAACCTCGAGCCACGAGTCTCGCCTTATATTTAATCGGATGACCAAATTCATTTCGTTTTATTGTAAATACCCATTTACAATCCACTACATTTTTGTTTTCGGGTAATTGCATAAGAGTCCAAGTATTATTTAGTAAGTGTGAATTTAACTCTTCATTTATTGCTTCTACCCATTTTTCTTTATCACCTCTATTCTTTATTTCATTAAATGAAGTTGGTAAATTATCTAATGAACACTGAGCATTCATTACACAATTATTTAATATATCCCAATAAGACAATTTTGGCTTATTCTTTATCCGTTCACTTTTTCGAATTGTTTCGTTATCTATCTTTGAATCATTAGATTCAACATCACCAGATACATCTGGATCGGCATTCTTTTCTGTTACCATCTTTCTCTGACTTCCATCTGAAACTCCATCAGAACCATCATTTTCTACTTCAATTGGAACTATGTCAAGAACACTATCAATTTCCAATAGATCATCAATTTGATTGATATTGTTGAAATCATCATCTAAACATACGATAATCCCATTATCAAAATCAACGATTTCTACACTTAACTCAAGTCTTGAGTTTATCATGTTATTTTCATCAAAAATAACATCTCTAGCAACTGAAAATCTTCCTGATTTTCCATCCCACACCTTATATCCATTCGGTTCATATCCAACTAATATACCCTTCCACGATTTCTCATCAAACTTTCTTTTTCTAATTTTCTTGTGGATGTATACAGTTGAACCGAAAATTCTCAAATACTTGAGACATGGCTTTCTACTATGCCACATTTCATAAGGAGTTTTCTTGCTTTCAATTAATGCATTTGTTGGGACTCGATTTATTAAATATGTAGCCGTCAAAACAGCTTCACCCCAAAACTCCTTCTGCAATTTTGCACCACTAATTAAAGTGCGTGCTTTCTCTGTAATGGATCTTATCATCCTTTCGGATACACCATTCAATTGCGGAGTATGTGGGACTGTAAGATGGTAACTAATGCCTTTTTCTACACAATATTCTCGCATATTATTATATAGATACTCTCTTCCATTGTCAATATATAAATTAACCAATTTTAAATTAAAATGTGCTTCACTTTTAGCGATGAAATCCTTAAAGATAGAGAATACTTCAGATTTATAAGTTAATAGGTATGTGACACAATAGTGGGTATATTGGCCAACGAAAATAACGTAATAATTCTTTTTATCAATAGGCGCAGGGGAAATCGGACCACAGACATCTGAGTGGACAACAAATAATGGTCTATTAATATAATCTTTCTTTTTAAATCTTTCAAATTTTAGTCTAGCTTGTTTGCCGCTGATACAGGCTTCACATCGTCATTAGGTTTTATATCTTTAAGCATCTCAATATCTCCGAACATATTATGTGATTTCATTTCTAAATATTTTCCCTTACTTATGTGCCCTAATCGTTCATGCCATAACTTATAATTATTAGTTTTAACAGAATTTGAAAGAAATGCCCTATTTGGACTTGAGAGGTTAATTACACAGGTCTACAAAAATTGACCTTACAAAAGTACGGTAAATAAAACCTTCAGATTGTGAAAGATCTCGGTCTGTATATTGCTAGTTCAAAAATCAAAAAAATTTCTCACGTACCAATTTTGAGGAAATCGCCCTCAAAGTACCAAAAATGACCTATTTTGGCACTTTTCAAACGCTAATAACACAGAAATCGAGCGTGTACCAAATTTGGACTTAAATGAAAGGCCAATCTTTCCCCTTTCAGATTTCAGATGGGTCCTGATTTTAGGACGTCAGGTTCAGGAGCTATATCGCTTTTTCTGAACTGCTGTTTGAGCCCTTTTTTTGAAACTTTGTAGCCTTGGAATTCCAATAAGATGCTTAGTGTCTCGGCTATAGGTTTGGAACTTTGATGTAACGTAATACATTACGTACATCACGATGAAATATCGTTTCATTGATAAGTTTGCATTAATCTTTTGTCGAGTTTTAGGAAACTGAGTTGGCAAACTTTGTCCATCAATATCGTTAATTACAGTTACTTTTTAAAATGGCGAAGAATTGTGTTAACGTTCCGGATTCTTTTTGTTATGTGTGCGGAAGGATCACTTTCAAGAATCAGAGGCGAAAGTTTACAACATATGTAAAGAATAATTATAAAGAATATTTCGGTGTACCAGTAAGGCATCAAAATAAGTCCTGGGCTCCTCACACTATCTGTTCTACATGCTGCACATACTTGGCACACCCAAAGAAGATACATTCAAGTTTACATCGAATGGTATGGATTGAGCCAAGCAGCCATTCTGAATGCTATTTTTGCCTTACAAAATCCATTAAATTCAAAAATTCGGTTACTTATCCTGTTTCGGCCTCTTCGTATAAAGTAACGGCTAAAACTAATGGAAATTTAAATACACAAAACAACAATATTGAACCCATTAATGATGACGACAAACAATATGATGGTTCTGATGATGAAATTTCGATTAAACCACATTTTATTCAACAAAGCGAACTAAATGACTTGGTACGAGATTTAAAACTCTCCAAACTGCAAGCAGAGCTCCTGGCTTCTCGCCTAAATGAGTGGAATTTGTTAGACACTAAAACAAGGATATGTACGTATAGAAACAGACATATTGAAATGGAACCTTTTTTCAAACAAGAAAAAGATTTAATTTATTGTTCAGATGTGAAAGCTGTTATGACGAAGCTTAATCACGTATACAATCCATCAGACTGGCGATTGTTTATAGATGCCTCGAAAACAAGCTTAAAAGCAGTACTTCTACACAACGGAAATCAATTCTCTTCTGTGCCAATTGCATATTCAACGGAAATGAAAGAAGATTACACCAATATGAAAAGAGTGCTCGATAAAGTTGATTATGTGGAAAATGATTGGAAGATATGCAGTGACTTAAAGGTCGTTTCTTTGCTTCTTGGTCAGCAACTTGGGTATACAAAATATTGTTGCTTTTTATGCGAGTGGGACAGCCGTGATCGCAACAATCACTACATAAGAGTAAATTGGCCAAAGCGCGTAACATTTATCCCTGGCCAGAAAAATATAAAATATGAACCATTAGTTAGACCAGAAAATATTATTCTACCTGCACTTCACATCAAACTGGGACTAATCAAAAATTTTCTAAAAGCTATGAACAAAGATGGTGATGGATTTAGATACATACGTTCGAAATTTCCAAAACTAAGTGATGCAAAAATTAAAGAAGAAATCTTTGTTGGCCCCCAAATCAGGCAATTAATGAATGATTCGCACTTCGATACGACTTTGAATGGACTGGAATTGAATGCCTGGGTTGGTTTTAAAAATGTAACAAACAATTTTTTAGGCAACCACAGGGCAGATGCATACAAAGAAGCAGTGTTAAATCTTTTATAAGCATACAAAATTCTCGGTTGCAACATGTCACTAAAGATACACTTCTTACACTCCCATCTAGACTTCTTTCCGAAAAATATGGGTGACGTCAGCGACGAACAAGGTGAACGCTTTCACCAAGATATTGCCATAATGGAGAAGAGGTACCAGGGGAAAGCAAATCCACGTATGCTGGCCGACTACTGTTGGACTATAAAACGCGATGATGCTGATTCCGAATATTCAAGAAAAGTGAAAAAGAAAACAAAATATTCTTAGCTCCTAATAAGCAAATAGTGCGTATGTCAAACTGTTTTCTTTTTAATTTTTATTTTAATTCTTATTGTTCATATAGCCCATGAAGAAAATTTTCTTTTTGAGGTTTCTGATGGGGTGAGATACCGGCGCAGATCAGACTGATGGATTGTATACGTGATTAAGCTTCGTCATAACAGCATTCACGTCTGAGCAATATATACGTACATATCCTTGTTTTAGTGTCTAACAAATTCCACTCATTTAGGCGAGAAGCCAGGAGCTCTGCTTGCAGTTTGGAGAGTTTTAAATCTCGTACCAAGTCATTTAGTTCGCTTTGTTGAATAAAATGTGGTTTAATCGAAATTTCATCATCAGAATCATCATATTGTTTGTCGTCATCATTAATGGGTTCAATATTGTTGTTTTGTGTATTTAAATTTCCATTAGTTTTGGCCGTTACTTTATACGAAGAGGCCGAAACAGGATAAGTAACCGAATTTTTGAATTTAATGGATTTTGTAAGGCAAAAATAGCATTCAGAATGGCTGCTTGGCTCAATCCATACCATTCGATGTAAACTTGAATGTATCTTCTTTGGGTGTGCCAAGTATGTGCAGCATGTAGAACAGATAGTGTGAGGAGCCCAGGACTTATTTTGATGCCTTACTGGTACACCGAAATATTCTTTATAATTATTCTTTACATATGTTGTAAACTTTCGCCTCTGATTCTTGAAGTGATCCTTCCGCACACATAACAAAAAGAATCCGGATCGTTAACACAATTCTTCGCCATTTTAAAAAGTAACTGTAATTAACGATATTGATGGACAAAGTTTGCCAACTCAGTTTCCTAAAACTCGACAAAAGATTAATGCAAACTTATCAATGAAACGATATTTCATCGTGATGTACGTAATGTATTACGTTACATCAAAGTTCCAAACCTATAGCCGAGACACTAAGCATCTTATTGGAATTCCAAGGCTACAAAGTTTCAAAAAAAGGGCTCAAACAGCAGTTCAGAAAAAGCGATATAGCTCCTGAACCTGACGTCCTAAAATCAGGACCCATCTGAAATCTGAAAGGGGAAAGATTGGCCTTTCATTTAAGTCCAAATTTGGTACACGCGCGGTTTCTGTGTTATTAGCGTTTGAAAAGTGCCAAAATAGATCATTTTTGGGACTTTGAGGGCGATTTCCTCAAAATTGGTACGTGAGAAATTTTTTTGATTTTTGAACTAGCAATATACAGACCGAGATCTTTCACAATCTGAAGGTTTTATTCACCGTACTTTTTCTTGTTGACCTGTGTTATCGGAACATTATCTAAATATTTACCATTTATTAAAATTGCATCGTCTTTAGAGACACCTCCTGGATGAAACAAGATTGTTAATCCAGCATCCTGCATTTTCTTTACTGACAAGAGGTTGTGTGGAACATCTGAACAAAACAGAACATTTTTCAAAATAACTCTCGCTTCAGAATTAAAGAACAATTCCACTGTGCCAATTTTTGTTGCATTTATAAATTGGCCACACTTAAATTGTAGTTTTGATTTCTGCTTAAAATTTATGTTTTTGTTTTGAAAATTATTGGGTCTTATGTTTCTTTTGACTGCTTGTAAACGTTTTAGACTTGTATCTTTACTTGCATTTTTTAATTTTATTTCATGGTCCAAAAGTCTATTCTTTACAAACGCTAATGTAACAGTATTTTCGGATAAAGTTTCAATCGTAGTAGTTACACCGTCGTATGACGAAGGAAGTGTTAAGAGTAAGTGAGAAACCTTATCTAATTCTTCCAATTTCGCTCCAGCAGCAAGCAACTCAGTTACTAAATCGTCAAAAACTGTAAAGTGATTTAGTAATGGCGTATCGGCTTTTAGCTTTAATGATAATAACTGTTTACGGACAGACAACTGCGACGCTAAACTTTTTCTTTCATATATTGCATCCAAATTCTGCAGAATTTCTTTTGCACTACACTCTGTTGTTGCAAAACTGAGGAATGAATCGGATAAATATTCTATTATTATACTTTTCGCAGTTTTTTCTAATTTATTCCACTCAATATTTTTACCACATGTTTCATCTATAACCTTAATGGCGTCGGTTTCACTAAGAAGTGCTCTTACTCGGAATTTCCAGATAGAATATTTCTCTCCATCGAAAGGTTTAATATTTCTTTTGTTCTTTTCCATTTTTAAGTTTTATTAGTTGATTTGATACTTAGCTTTAGTTTCCTTGGCGGGACTGGGCCCATAACCTTTTAAAAAGGTCCAGAAAGTCTCTTTCTTAGAAAACAAGGCTGCGCGATGAATCCAGCAATATCTCCACAATCCCATCTAGTTAACATCCATCCAGTAGAAAGATTTAATCTTGTTTAAATCAAGTTTAATATTTCTTTTTTATATCAAGTTTTTTTCGTTGCACTGCACTTTATTTTATTTAATGAAAATCAGATAACACATCTTCTCTCTCAGAAGATTAAAAAGGAAGAGGAAGTGACCACGCAGAATATAGTGTGGACGTCTTTCATTAGTTGTGTTTTTGTCACGACACACTAATATCGATATCAAAAGTGTTCTTCAAATGATATATCGATATTAAGGGTCTTCTAACACACCTCCTCAAAAACATAACTAATAGTTTGTTATTTATACATTAAGATTAAATCAAACTTGAGCAATAAGGCAGGCTCTGGGAAACTACAATATGGTCCAACATTCGTTGCTTGGATTGAGGGAAAACCCAGAAAAACCTCAATCAGACCAGTTTGAAATTAGAAATTACGTTATACAATATTTCTTAGCAAATCAAAATTAAAAAAAAATTATTTTGGTTCAGTCCATGTCCATGAGTTTTAAGCTAGTCAATAAAGAATTTAGCCAAATTGCCTCCCTTACTGCTTCAAACAATGCCATATACTCGGCTTCTGTTGAAGAAGCAGCTACTGAACTCTGTTTTCTCGTATTCCAACAATTCATATTTGAATCAAACATTTTAAAGATATACCCAGTTGTGCTTTTTCTGTCTGACTCACTACCTCCCCAATCTACGTACCCTACCAAAATGTTATTAAAATGTTTATTTCTTTGAAAAATTAATTTCAAATCTATTGTACCCTTTAGATATCTTAAAATTCTCTTAAGGTTGTACCACAATTCTATACTATTATTTTCACAGTAACGACTTAAAAGATTTATTGATGCACTCAGATCTGGTAATATATTACCTGCTCTTATATTCCTCCATCGGCAATTCAGGCAGTTTCCAACTGGCTTTCTGATAGGGACCAATTGGTGACTTTGGGTGACTTCAACATACCTGGAGCTGGGTCTTCTGATGGAGTGTCTAACGTCATAAATGGCTTTCTTGATTTATCTTTATCTCAAGTTAACCATGTCTTTAATTCTTTAAACCGCTTACTGGATCTATGCTTTGTATTCGATCCTGCAGGCGTAAACCAAATTAGAGTTCCTCCAATGACGCAACCTGAAGATCCTTATCATCCTACTTTCGATGTGACTATCGACACTGGGACACTTTTAGCAACAACATCTGGTAGTAGTTTAAACAGAGTCCGCTGTTTCCGCTGTAAGGCTAACTATCAGAGGCTAAACACTTCAATAGCAGAATTTAATTGGTCGAATCTTTACATGAGCTCTGACATGGTAACAGCCTTTGATATCTTTTATAGTGCCATGAACTCATTTTTCTTCTTATGTGTTCCTGAAACCTATCCGTCTGTCTCTAATAAACCACTCTGGTTTAACAAAGAGCTGACACGTTTAAAAAACGTAAAATCTAGGCTTTATATTAAATATAAGCTCACTGGTTCAAGAACGGCGTTCTCATCCTATCTTAGTGCTCGATCTAGCTCTACCGTGTTTAACGCTCAGTGTTATAAAAATTATTTGACTCGTTGCAACGTCCAGTTCACGCAGAACCCCAAACAGTTTTATAACTTTGTTAACTCTAAACGTAAACCCACGTTGTACCCTCCCCCGCTGTCATTTAATAATATTACTGTAAATTCTGATCAAGGAATAGCTAATCTCTTTGCTAAGTTTTTTTAAAACCACATATTCTCCCTCAACATCTTCAGATCATACATTTTCTCCAGCTATGCCCAGTTCGAACCTAATCTTCAGTCCTATTTTAAACGAAAGCTCACTTATTCATGATCTTCAACGTGTTAAGCCAGTATATTCACCAGGTCCTGATGGAATACCGGGCTCTGTGCTAAGGTATTGCTCTGAGACGCTGTGTAACCCTCTTCTTAAATTGTTTACCTTATTTTTGGAATCCTCTGAATTTCCCCTTATTTTGAGGGAATCATTTGTTATTTCTCCCCACAAAAAAGGTAGCAAGTCGGATGCCAGTAACTATAGAGATATCTCTAAGTTATCGGCAATCCCCAAACTTTTCGAGAATGTAATCACTCCTCACTTGCAACATCTATGCAGATCCGTCATCTCTCCATGTCAGCATGGTTTTATGAGGCGAAGATCAACCACGACCAATCTTCTGGAACTCACCTCTTTCGTTATTAGGGGCTTCCAACAAAACTTTCAAACCGATGTCATTTACACGGACTTTAGTAAAGCTTTCGACTCGGTTAATCATTCTCTTATGGTTAGGAAACTCGATTCATTGGGGTTTCCAAGTGATCTTCTTAAGTGGATTTCGAGTTATCTAAGTGACAGGTCCCAAAAGGTTCTGTTCAGAAATGTTCTATCCAATAGCCTCAGTGTCACTTCTGGCGTCCCACAGGGCAGCCACCTGCAGTATAGGGAAAGCTCACGCCAATCTGACCTACAAACGGATCTCGATAACTTTCAAGCATGGTGTCATGCTAACGATTAATATCTCAACAGTTCTAAATGCAAACTGATGACTGAACTCGCACCACTCTTCTCCCTGCCACGTATATGCTTAACGATTGCTCTTTGGAAAGAATTACTATTGTTGATGACCTCGGCGTCCGCCTGGACCCTAAACTTTCGTTCTCAGAACATATTTCCTGTATGGTTAATAAAGCCGCCGGCATGCTTGGATTCATTAAAAGGTGGTCGAAGGAATTCGATTCTCCTTATGTAACAAAGACCCTATATACTTCGTTAGTACGCCCTATATTGGAGTATGGCTCGTGCGTCTGGAGTCCTCAATACGGAGTCCATAGCAGCCGCATCGAATCTGTCCAAAAGAAGTTTTTACTTTTCGCCCTCCGTGGCCTACCCTGGGATGCTAACCTTAGATTACCGTCTTACTCTAGTAGACTTCTCCTAATTAATTTACCTTCTTTAACTAACCGTAGGACGATGCTTGGCGTCGTCTTTCTACATAAACTCATTCACGGCGAGGTGGAGAGCCCCTACTCAATTTCCATGTTCCCCGACTTTCTTCTAGAAATTGTATCCCCCTAGTAGTTAACCACTGTAGGCGTGAGTTTGAAGTACATGAACCCTTTAGGGGATACTGATTACAATCGCCTTTTTAGTAGTATTGAAGGCATAAAAGCCTTCAAAACCTAAAAACTGTATTGCTTGTAGTACTTTCCCGTAGTGTATCCTAATTTTCCTCGTTCTATTCTATTTTTCCTCTCTCGCGTCTATCTAGTACGCGTTCGTGCCGTACGTCACGCGGCTGCGCCCCTCGGTCGGTTGGGCGGGAGGTGGGCCTTGTTGGGACTCGGTCAAAAAACAAAAAAAAAAAAAAAATCGATATATCATCTCAAAAAAATCAATATATTTTGATATATTTCCGACATCCCTACTTTTTTAGGCAAACCAAATCTCCGGATTTGGCTTGCAATTCATTGTCCGAAGGACTTCCGAGTCGCGGCAACAATTCGGCCGCCGAATTCTCTCTCTGGAGACTTTAAAGTCCGCCCCGAAGACTTTCGAGTCCGCATCTCTCTCTGACTTTCGAGTCAGCAAACTGAAGACTTTCGAGTCCGCCTCTCTCTCTGAAGACTTTCGAGTCCGGCGCTCTCTCTAAAGACCTTCGAGTCCGCAAACTGAAGACTTCCGAGTCCGCATCTCTCTCTCTCTCGTTCTCTGAAGACTTTCGAGACCGACTCCCTTACTGAATGCAGAAACATAATTTTGTTCAAGTATCTGAATTATTAGCAATAACGCATCGTTTTTCTGTTATTAAATTTCTAGCATCTGAAAATGCTCTTTCAGATGCCGAGCTGCTTGCAGGAATACAAAAAATTGTGCAGCTAGTTTTATATAATAAAGGAAAAATATTTTTGTTTATGTGCCACCATTCAAGGCAAACAATCAACGACAAGAATGCCACAATTTTATCCGAGTACTCGAAACATTTACTCTGCTTGTACTCATTCTATCCATTCCGCTTTGGTTTGAATTCCACTCATTCCGCATACAACGAAAACAACGCTCACCAATGCGCAACTCACTTTGTTGAAACCGTTTTGGCACGCCGAATTGTGAGTCTTGCTTGTTGTACTCAAATAACCGAAACTTTTGAGTGCACTCGTTCAGACCTCTAATGCCGACTTGCTGCAATTAATGGCTATGTTCCATTGCTTGGTCAAGTTTATAATTAATTAAAAACAAAATGAACGCTGTGTAGAGCATTTACTTGAGGGAGATGAGTCTGTCGCCAAACCGCCTGGAATAGGCTCCGGTCCGCCGGAGATGGGTGGTGCCCCTAGATGAACCGGAGGCACCACAAGATGGGTGGGTGCGTCGCACAGTGCACTATGGGGAATTTGCCCATTTCCGTGGTATTTAGTCATTTTATTAAACTATCAATATTTGTTTTTTTTTATGTAAACATATTAAAAGTATATGGCTCTACATATTTCAATAAGAGAAATGTTAATTAACAGCGCACTGTTAAATATATCGACTGTTAAACTCAGCTGTTGCAGCCAAAAACAACTCTCGCTTGAAAATAGGCAATTATTTATTCGTACTTTGAAAGTGCATAACTCGAAAAAGACACAACTTTTCGCTTCAATTTTTTAAGGACACCAATCATACGGGTTTCTATTATGTATTGTGTGTAATAATATTTCCCTTCATTCGTGTCTTATTAATATAAAACCAATTTTGTAAATGCTTTCAAGGGCAATTTAAAAAAAAAAACAAAATTTTTACTTTATTTGGAGTTACAAAAAATACCTATCGTCGTTTAAGTGTAAGTCCAAGTGTATGTCGTAGAGCCATAAATTAAGAATAAAAGGCAATTTGTCTCTATGTGCACAAATCCGCACAATTTGAGTAAATTCGTTTTTTGTGAGGTAACTTTCATTTTTCATGGGCCAAGCTCTTTGTATGTATGGCGCATAGAAACGGACAACTCCAACCAAAAAAAGCAATTGTTGACTTTATAGATTTTATAACCCATAAGAACTATTTAAAAAGCTAAATCAATTTTTTTTCTCAAATTTACATGCTAAACGGAAAAAATACAATATGAAGCAATTAATTACACAGGTCAACAAGAAAAAGTACGGTGAATAAAACCTTCAGATTGTGAAAGATCTCGGTCTGTATATTGCTAGTTCAAAAATCAAAAAAATTTCTCACGTACCAATTTTGAGGAAATCGCCCTCAAAGTACCAAAAATTACCTATTTTGGCACTTTTCAAACGCTAATAACACAGAAACCGCGCGTGTACCAAAGTTGAATTTAGACTTAAATGAAAGGCCAATCTCTTCCCTTTCAGATTTCAGATGGGTCCTGATTTTAGGACGTCAGGTTCAGGAGCTATATCGCTTTTTCTGAACTGATTTTTGAGCCTTTTTTTTACTATGTTGTAGCCCTGAAACTAGAACAAATTTTTTGGGAGTTACATCTGAGTCATCACATTTTGTACTGAGTTCCAGGGCTACAACATAGTAAAAAAAAGGCTCAAAAATCAGTTCAGAAAAAGCGATATAGCTCCTGAACCTGACGTCCTAAATTCAGCACCCATCTGAAATCTGAAAGGGGAAAGATTGGCCTTTCATTTAAGTCCAAATTCAACTTTGGTACACGCGCGGTTTCTGTGTTATTAGCGTTTGAAAAGTGCCACAATAGGTCATTTTTGGTACTTTGAGGGCGATTTCCTCAAAATTGGTACGTGAGAAATTTTTTTGATTTTTGAACTAGCAATATACAGACCGAGATCTTTCACAATCTAAAGGTTTTATTCACCGTACTTTTGTAAGGTCAATTTTTGTAGACCTGTGTTATTAATTTTTAGATCGTTTCTATGGGAGCTATATGATATAGTGGTCCGATTTTCATGAAATTAAAACCGAAATTCTAAAATAATACAAAATGACTATATCTCAAGTTAGATGAAAATATGTTAAAAACTGACAAAGTTATAATATTTTTTTTCGTCAGGGGAGGGCGGAGCCACGCCCATTTTTCCAAAAATATTTCTATTGGTGTTTATAACAATAATAGAAAAACCGTTTTGAAAAATCTTACTTAGTTTAGAAGTTATTAATAAATACCACGGAAATGGGCAAATTCCCCATAGTGCAGTGGCGCCTCTAGAACAAAAGTCGTGGATTAATTAAAAAAATCATAGTAGCAAAACTAAAACTAAACTATACTCAATCGACAGAGAATTTCCCGATTCCAAATCCGTTGGGAAAATATTTTTCGGACCATTTTTGTAAAAGTTTTGAGCATTAAAATTTGAAAAATATTTCCAGTTTTTCAACATACCAAAAAAAAGTGCAATTGGTTGACTTTCAGGTAAAATTACACAAAAACTATACAACCGATCGGACTGATTTTTAAATTATAGATACATTCATAAACTGTAAATTAAAACAAAAAAAACGGCAGTTTGGGTTCGTCTTGTACAGGTAAATCGTTACCTGCCAGGTGTCCATTTTTAACACCTTTTTATACCATGTACCAAAGGTACACAGGAATTATAGTTTTGTGCGAGTGCGATTTTTTGTAACAGGCAGAAGGAGGCGTGGCAAGCCCCTAAAAGTTACCTAAATATTGGTCAGGACCACTAAAGGAGTCGATTTAGTCATGTCCGTCTGTCCGTCCGTCCGTCTGTCTGTATGAACGCCTGGATCTCAGAGACTATAAGAGCTAGAGACACCAAACTTGGGATTTAGACTTCTTATATCTGCACGCAGATCAAGTTTGTTTCAAATGTTTGCTGCTCCCCTTTTTGGAGGAGCTGCCTAAGCTGAAGTCTTTTTGAAATGTTAGTTGTCACGGGTTCGAATGACGAGTGAAAGCTTTTTTATTTTTAGCAAATATTTTTTATTTCATATTTTTTTTCAGTAAATCAAAATAATTACAGTATTTAATACTAAAAAATATAACAAATTCAAGCAAAGAACTATTTTTATTTTTAAATTAAAAAAATTTCGTATACCTGCGGTTGATTCGAACAACTAACCATATAACATACATACATATGTATATTGTATGTTGTATGGTTAGTGTTCCAACCAAAGACATTGGAATATACAAGATTCGTAACGCCGTACAATTTTCTAATTTTGTTCAAAAGCTGGTGAGAGAGCACTCTAGAGCCAACCGCTCTATTTAACGAATACAGTGACAAACGCCGATTGTTTGTGTGCACACATATGTATTCTCACCCAGCAGACATAGTGCGGACATAAATCGGATGGATCCGAAAAATGTCCGCAAAAGATATTAAAAACGGACATAAAGTCGGATATTCCGCTTATGCTCAAAAACGTACACTAAAACGAAGGGCAATCGGAACTATGCCGTCCTTCGTAAACGGGGCGAAATAGTGTCGTTAGCGGACACTAAAACGTACAGTGAGCGGGCATATTGCGGGTTTACCGCACTATGTTCGCCAAATTATCAAAACCTGGCTCGAAAACGGACAAGTTATCGGACCCGTGCAAGTGTCGCAAATGTCCCGCTGGCGGACACAGAAACGTACAGCAGGCGAAACAAAATCGAAACAAATTCAACGGTAATTCCCCTTCCTTTCGATATGTGACTTAGCTTTGCCTCAGTAGCCGAGTTGGTAAGCAGACGGTCTGCGAATTCCGGGACCCGGAAAATGAAAGTAAGCTTTTATTTGGGTTTTATTTCCTAGTCATATGATTTAATAACAATTTATATCTTTATAATTACAGATTTAAATAACATATATTCTTTCAGACCGTAGCTTAGGTGAAACTTAGTTAAGTTGAAGTCAAATTTGGGATTTATACGAAGTTTAATAAAGTTTACTTCAATGAATTTAATTAATTAATTTTAATTTTTAAAAATATCCCCGATTTTTTATCTCAAACAATACCAAATCTGTATCGTAAATAATATTAAAAAACTATCTTTAAAGATAAGAAATCGACCCGCTTTTGATATTAAACAAGTAAGAAAGCTACAGTCGAGTGAGCTCGACTGTGAGTTTACCCGCTACCCATACTTAAACCAGAAAAGCCTCAGGACGCCAGAAAAAACAGTTAATACAATTTTGAACATAACGGACAAATGCAAATGCAAGTGTAATATAATCACATGCATACAAGATACATCCACGTGTATCTATGTGTGTAAAAACGCGTTATTTTTGCATTTAAGCGGCTAATAATTTTTACCATTTATTAAACTTGCTTCTCGAATATCTTATAAGATTCTTTTCCGAACACAACCATGAACGGATAAGAATATTTAGTTGGTCCAATTGGTCAACCAAATGAGGCATGCTGCCAGCAGCCGTTTGTGGCCATACAAAATTATTTCTTTAATAACTTCGACAATTTTTATGTGATCGCAACCAAATTTTCAGGGATCACACAGACTATAGTTCTTAATATACATACCGAAATTCGCGACTAGCTTTAAAATTATATGCTTAATACGCTTTTTTATGATTGGCGGGGGCGGAAGTGGGCGTGGTAAAAATTTGAAGACAGACAGACAGACAGACAGACAGACAGACAGACAGACAGACAGACAGACAGACAGACAGACAGACAGACAGACAGACAGACAGACAGACAGACAGACAGACAGACAGACAGACAGACAGACAGACAGACAGACAGACAGACAGACAGACAGACAGACAGACAGACAGACAGACAGACAGACAGACAGACAGACAGACAGACAGACAGACAGACAGACAGACAGACAGACAGACAGACAGACAGACAGACAGACAGACAGACAGACAGACAGACAGACAGACAGACAGACAGACAGACAGACAGACAGACAGACAGACAGACAGACAGACAGACAGACAGACAGACAGACAGACAGACAGACAGACAGACAGACAGACAGACAGACAGACAGACAGACAGACAGACAGACAGACAGACAGACAGACAGACAGACAGACAGACAGACAGACAGACAGACAGACAGACAGACAGACAGACAGACAGACAGACAGACAGACAGACAGACAGACAGACAGACAGACAGACAGACAGACAGACAGACAGACAGACAGACAGACAGACAGACAGACAGACAGACAGACAGACAGACAGACAGACAGACAGACAGACAGACAGACAGACAGACAGACAGACAGACAGACAGACAGACAGACAGACAGACAGACAGACAGACAGACAGACAGACAGACAGACAGACAGACAGACAGACAGACAGACAGACAGACAGACAGACAGACAGACAGACAGACAGACAGACAGACAGACAGACAGACAGACAGACAGACAGACAGACAGACAGACAGACAGACAGACAGACAGACAGACAGACAGACAGACAGACAGACAGACAGACAGACAGACAGACAGACAGACAGACAGACAGACAGACAGACAGACAGACAGACAGACAGACAGACAGACAGACAGACAGACAGACAGACAGACAGACAGACAGACAGACAGACAGACAGACAGACAGACAGACAGACAGACAGACAGACAGACAGACAGACAGACAGACAGACAGACAGACAGACAGACAGACAGACAGACAGACAGACAGACAGACAGACAGACAGACAGACAGACAGACAGACAGACAGACAGACAGACAGACAGACAGACAGACAGACAGACAGACAGACAGACAGACAGACAGACAGACAGACAGACAGACAGACAGACAGACAGACAGACAGACAGACAGACAGACAGACAGACAGACAGACAGACAGACAGACAGACAGACAGACAGACAGACAGACAGACAGACAGACAGACAGACAGACAGACAGACAGACAGACAGACAGACAGACAGACAGACAGACAGACAGACAGACAGACAGACAGACAGACAGACAGACAGACAGACAGACAGACAGACAGACAGACAGACAGACAGACAGACAGACAGACAGACAGACAGACAGACAGACAGACAGACAGACAGACAGACAGACAGACAGACAGACAGACAGACAGACAGACAGACAGACAGACAGACAGACAGACAGACAGACAGACAGACAGACAGACAGACAGACAGACAGACAGACAGACAGACAGACAGACAGACAGACAGACAGACAGACAGACAGACAGACAGACAGACAGACAGACAGACAGACAGACAGACAGACAGACAGACAGACAGACAGACAGACAGACAGACAGACAGACAGACAGACAGACAGACAGACAGACAGACAGACAGACAGACAGACAGACAGACAGACAGACAGACAGACAGACAGACAGACAGACAGACAGACAGACAGACAGACAGACAGACAGACAGACAGACAGACAGACAGACAGACAGACAGACAGACAGACAGACAGACAGACAGACAGACAGACAGACAGACAGACAGACAGACAGACAGACAGACAGACAGACAGACAGACAGACAGACAGACAGACAGACAGACAGACAGACAGACAGACAGACAGACAGACAGACAGACAGACAGACAGACAGACAGACAGACAGACAGACAGACAGACAGACAGACAGACAGACAGACAGACAGACAGACAGACAGACAGACAGACAGACAGACAGACAGACAGACAGACAGACAGACAGACAGACAGACAGACAGACAGACAGACAGACAGACAGACAGACAGACAGACAGACAGACAGACAGACAGACAGACAGACAGACAGACAGACAGACAGACAGACAGACAGACAGACAGACAGACAGACAGACAGACAGACAGACAGACAGACAGACAGACAGACAGACAGACAGACAGACAGACAGACAGACAGACAGACAGACAGACAGACAGACAGACAGACAGACAGACAGACAGACAGACAGACAGACAGACAGACAGACAGACAGACAGACAGACAGACAGACAGACAGACAGACAGACAGACAGACAGACAGACAGACAGACAGACAGACAGACAGACAGACAGACAGACAGACAGACAGACAGACAGACAGACAGACAGACAGACAGACAGACAGACAGACAGACAGACAGACAGACAGACAGACAGACAGACAGACAGACAGACAGACAGACAGACAGACAGACAGACAGACAGACAGACAGACAGACAGACAGACAGACAGACAGACAGACAGACAGACAGACAGACAGACACGGCTAGATCGACTCGGCTGTTGATCCTGATCAAGAATATATACACTTTATAGGGTCGGAAATGCTTCCTTCTACCTGTTACATACATTTCCTGCCGGCACAAAGTTATAATACCCTTCTACCCTATGGGTAGCGGGTATAGAAAGGTCCGAAAAAGTATCTTTTGCGGGTTCCGAAAATGATAGCTTTTGCTGCCACAAAACCCATGGCAGATGATTTACTTTCTTATCGTGTTTGAGTCCGGAATCGGACGTTTTGTCCGCCTGAAATCCGCAAAACTATCATTTTTAATATTAAAAACGATAGCTTTTGTCTGCTGGGCATGCATCGTAATTGTTGTTCTTGTGTTTACTCTTACAGCAACCGCATTAAATTTTTACGCTCTCAACTTTATGAGAGCGGATAGAGAGCGATTGTCGTTGCCATCAGTGCTGCCAACTATTCCGGACAATAAAAGGCTAAAGTAACCTTTCAAACCTGCTAGAAAAGGCTAGATCAAATTTTGAAAAAGCCAGAAAAAAGCCATTTTAATTTTAAAGTAATTTTAATTATTACTCTAATATAATACATAATAATAATAGAATTTAATTGAAGGAAATTAGCTTCTTGCTAATTAAAAATTTATACTATAATATAATACATGATAATAATAGAATGTAATTGAAGGAATTTAGCTTCTTGCTAATTGAAAACTGATAGGCAATTATCCAGCTCCATAAAATCAATATTTCCCTCAGTGTTGTATGAGTCGTTTGTGCCAATCAGTTTTAAATACCTTTGAGGCACTTCGAAATTGTGGCAACATTTATTTGCCCGTCGCAATCCATAACTGTAAATACATATAATTTAATTTGTGTATAATAAGAAATTAAAGTTTTTAATATTATCCTAAAAATAATAATTACCGTATGTGTAAAATCGAATTAAGAGTGTCAATGTTCATTGAGTTCCTGAGCTTTGATTTTACTAAGTTCATTTGGCTAAAGACTCGCTCAACTTCCGCGTTTGACCATGGCAGCGATAATAAGTTGATTGCAAATGAAGCAAAAGCTTTAAATCTGTAATTTCCACCCGAGTCCACATATCTGTTTGCTTCTGCCCAAAATTTGAAAGTACATTCTGTATTTTCCCATTTTACTATATGTACATTATTGTACTGCATTACAATATTTTCAATTTCAGAAACAGGCAGTTTAAAATGCTCTAATATTTCAGAAACGGAGCCCTTTTTGGCACTTAAAATTTTGTCAACAGAAAACATGTCGATTTGCTGTAGTACTTTGAAGTTTTCTGGTAATCTGAAAAATAAGAAATGTTATCCTAATTAATTATATTTATAGAAAATTACTTACCTCTGTTTAAGCTCATCTATAAGTGAAATTATAAACCCCGTGCACTTAAATCGAATTTCCATTTCCATTTCGTCAGAAATATTTTCCTTAATTTTTTTAAGCATCGCTTCAAAAGCATACGCTAAATTCAGATCCCTTTTGACATGTCCTTTAAAATCTGTATTTAGAACGTCAACTTCGTCTTCAAGGGGTATTACTTTTGATTTTAATGTATCTATTGCAAATACAAGATCAGTCAAAAGTTTGCTTGCATTTGAATTGTTGGCTTGAAAATTTTTGTTTAAAATCTGCATTTCGCCTAATACAGGCTTTAAAAACGTTAAATACAATAAATTAATTTCATCGCTGAACAATTTATGTAAGCTTTGCGCCTTAAAACATTTTTCCTTTGTGGCTGCAATGCTAAAATGTAGCTTAAGTTCAACCCACTGATCTACAATTCTGGCAACTGCAGTTTCTATGGATAGCCACCTTGTTTCGCAGACTTTTGGAATTTTAAGAGGTGCCTATAAAATGATAGTGTTAGAAAAAGAGAACAAAGGCAAGACTACAAACAAGAATCTTGTTACAAGACAGGACAAACACAACGCAGATTAGTCAGATCTAAAAAGACATACAAAATTATTAAGGAACTATACATTGAGTACTAAAAAATACACAAACACAGATTCTAACTTACCTTACCACTATTAATCAGTTCATATATTTTTTTAAAATCTGATTGACGCTTACTGCTTTTTGAGAACCAATTAAAGCTTTCGTGTACAATATACTCCAAAGATTCAGGCAAAAACTTTGTACAGGCCGAATTCACTGCTAATTGCACTGAATGGCATACACATTTGATTAAAATTAAAGAAGGTACATTCTTCTTCAATTCAGAAAATACGCTTTGTTTTGAGCCAACCATAACGCAAGCGTTGTCTGTACCGATTCCAATTAACTTCGTAATATTTAGTCCCAATCTTTTTAGCTCTAGACGGAGGCTGTCAGCTATGGTCTTCGAATCTCCTGCCTCAAGTGGGACAAGAGACAAAAATGTCGATACCATTAACTGCCGGTGGGAACTAAAATAATTAATTACAACACCTAAAAAGAATAAATACGAGTATTATTTATATTTATTAATTCATAAATATTATTTTTACTTACCAAGAGACTTGCAAAGACCGACATCAGTACTTTCGTCTAGCAATAAACTAAATTGAGCATCACCAATATCAGTTTTTAACTCGTCCAGAAAACATGGTCCCAAAACATTTTTTATTATACTCGTACACTTCGTTCTGTGAACTTTAACTTTGTCTCCATCAAATTTTGTGGAGCACAATATTCCCAAATGGTCAATTGGTGAAATTGCAGAATGGGTGGCAATGTACAAACATAAGGCTGCTTCTTGTTGTTTCACTTTGAAATTCACATTTACTGGAAACTCAATTTTATTTTTTTGAGTAAAGCAGCTTGTTATGGTCTTATGTTTGCTTGTTTTAGCATGTGCATTCAAATCGTACAATTTTGCAACAATGCTGGATTTGCAATATCTGCAATAACATTTATTTTCATCGTTTGGATCTAACGTTAGCCAATCCTTAAATAATGGATTTTGAAGCCAGGCGTTACGTGGTTTTTGTTTATATTGAATTTTCGGCATTTTCTTTTTGTTGCGTCTTTAGCTTTTAAATGTAAGTCACCAAATTGCGAAATTCTTTTTAGTGATGGAAAAATATACAAAAAGAACTATATCGGTTTCCTGTATTTCAATAGCTATCGATTAATGCCACGTTTCACGTTTAAGGAGTTCTACTAGACATTTAAAAAATTCTATAAGTGACCAGTTTGAATTTCAAAAAGGCCAAATCTCCTGCCAGCAGCTAGATCAAAATTTTTCCTGCATTTGACAATTGAAAAATGCCAGATCTGGCCAGTAAAAGGCTAAATTGGCAGCACTGGTTGCCATCAAAAAAGCAGCTTCATATTGCAAAACGGATGTATGGACGTTCCTCATCTTTGTGATTGTACTGTCTTTGTTCGAACCCAGGCTTTTTTTGTTTTCGATAGCATTTGGTGAGTTATTTTCTTAGTGTAAATTATGGTTCCAATGGATTTTTCATTTTCTTAATATTGGCAAAAACATGCGGTCGCGAACGTACGCGGACGTTTTGGCTTGCTCCAGCAAAATCAAAAAATCTGCGAATAGGAAGGCAATGTTTTAATGCAATAACTTTTCTTTTAAAAAAGAGGCATGTAGCTTTCTATCGAGTATATTCCCTATTAAAAATCTCCATTAGTTTTTTTTAAAATTAAATTAAGTACGGGTCGCGAACGTACGGGTTGCGAACGTACGATTTTTCCATCGAACTTTGGACGCTGTTTTTTATTATTTAAATACATTGAAAGATCATATATGCATTTTATGTTGAATATTTGACTTCTTTCAGAGATGTTAGAAAATAAAAGTCAAAGAATAAGTCCTCTGTTTAGAATAAATAAGCCAAACAAAACATACCCTTTTTTTGGCCGTTTTTCATTAAAATAATGGAAAATTGCAATTGCGAGAATATGCTTTCGAATATTTTGAAATTTGCTTTAGAATATGATAAAGGCTATCAAATTTGATCAATTGGCCTATATTTTAATGTAACTATGTTGATAATAATTATTTAAGAGAAGTTTTTTACTATTGGTCGTGGTTGACCTTTCCTCGAATTTGCCCATATGCAGCTTCACCCACTGAGCTATGGACTTTGCTCTTGAATAAGAAATTTGCATTATACATACATATGTAAATTTGTCTCCTTTTTTATTCTTATTCTCTTTCTTTTATATAATTTTGGGACGCGCCTTGTAATGGTACAGGGTATTCTACTGTTGGGACACCCTACTGTATTTCCATCTTGTTTACATTTACAAGGTACGTCTTCTAATAATTATTTACTAAAGATATACAATTATTTTTTAGGGATTTCATTCTGTTGTTTTTATGGATATCTGCGAAGCGAATTATCGCTTCACCTATATGGACGTCGGTGCCTACGGCAGCGAAGGAGATATGAACGCACTTATTGTGATTTGGAAAAGCTTTGTTGTTGGACGATTTATAATTCCCCAATGATAATACCCTTTACAAACGCATAATGAAGCCATATAGCTCAAGAAGTCTTGACGCTAAGGAACGGATTTTTAATTAGTCGGGCTTGATGTTGCATAGAGAATGCGTTTGGAATTCTGAGCGCCACACAGTGTAAGATTTTGCCAATCTAGAGCGCCTTTATTCAAAAAAAAAATTATTTTTGGGGTCAATGAGATTTAAGCACCACTTTAAGAAATGTTCAAATATGAGGAAATCACGATCAAAACAAAACGAAACATTTTTGTTTTGAAGAAAAAGGATTTTAAAGTGCAACGTTAGAAATGCATGCAAACTTGCATTGGGCAGCGCGCATCAGTTGACAAAGTTTAGTCGTTTCAAGTGGGAGCAGGCAACAATTATTTTTACCATATTGAGTGATCAATTTTGAATCTATTTTTCATAACAAAATAATTTATTTCCAACTCTAACATTTTTTTTCATTTTTTGGAAAAAAATACCAAAAAGTAAGTGTTTTTTTCATGTTTCCTATTTTTGGTGGAGTAAATCTTATATAATTCTATTCCATTCTATTACACCAGAACATACACCATTTCATATAGAATCAGATTCAAAAATAAAATCTTGCTCATTTTTTGCACAAATATCTTAAATTTGAAAATGTCTGAAATAACCCGTGCTGAATTTTTCGAGGTTTGGGCTATGAACGTAACACTCGCTAAGCGAGACGCTCTTGTAGAGCACGCTATGATGATTTTTGGAGATGATGTTGACTACCCAAAGCTGAAATTACATATGGCCAAGCTCTGTTTTGAATTACGAACTAGATTTCACAGATCTTGTAGAAATAAAGCTCGATTTTTTACCAACAATGCAAGTTGGCTGCAGGGCACTATAAAGGCCGAAGAATACCAACTTAATATCGGTGCTTCCAATTCAAACAACGATGGCAATACCGCAAGAGGGTTCTTCTCTAACCCTGAAGTGTGTGCGAAAATTACAAGAATAAATCATGACCTTATAATTAAATTTCGCACAATTCTGACGTGTATAGCTAGTTAATGCCCTATTAATACCTCAGCTTTTGAGCAGTACCTATCAGAAACTGTAGAGCTATATTTGTGGGAATATCCGTGGTACTCTATGCCAGTAACTGTCCACAAAATCTTATTCCATGGAAAAGATATAATATTTAGCTGCATACTTCCCATAGGAAATTTTTCAGAGGAAGAACAGGAAGCACGAAATAAGGATGTGCGAAGTTTTCGTGAACATTTCACCAGGAAAACTTCGCGGGTTCACACAAATGTTGATCTGTTGAACAGGCTACTGATAACATCGGATCCATTTATTGCGAATTTGCGAACACCACCAAAAACTAGACACTCAGAACTTTCAGAAAATGTGTGCCAACTTTTATACACGGATCGAAATAATAATGAAAATTCTGGATCAGAAACTGAGTCTTGTTAAGTTGGCAAACAAAAATGGAGTTGATTTTTTTTATGTAATTTGAATTGTTGTTATTTCATTAAAAAATTATGAACCAAAGTTTTTTTTACTTTTTTAATCAATTATGTTTAATAAAAACTTTACTTTTCAGAGTTTCGACTAATAATCTTGAAGTTATATCTAATAGTATTGGCATATATCACAAAAACCGAAATTAAAAAAAAAAAAAAAAAAAGTTGTCTTCAAATTAAAAAAAAAATATTTTTTTTATGTAAAAAAATACAAAAAAAAATTGAGATTGCTTAAAATTGTCAAAAAAAAATTTTAATATTTTTTTTTTTTAATTTTTATGTTTTTAAATCCACTTTTTTGACGATTTTTTGACCACGAAAATGCCACGCCCATTTTTGTATGTCTACATAAAAATTTGGGTTCATAAGAATGTTCATTTCAAATTTCAAGGTGATATCTCAAAAATTACAAAAGTTATTGAATTAAGGCGCCCTAGATTTCCAAAATCTTACACTGTGCGCCAGGTTGTTGGCGGTTCAAAGAAGTCTATTATGTAGGCCGGCAAAAGCTCAAAAAATTGTAGCCACATGTTGTTCCCTGCACAATTTTTATACCCGCTACCCATAGGGTAGAAGGGTATTATAACTTTGTGCCGGCAGGAAATGTATGTAACAGGTAGAAGGAAGCATTTCCGACCCTATAAAGTATATATATTCTTGATCAGGATCAACAGCCGAGTCGATCTAGCTATGTCCGTCTGTCTGTCTGTCTGTCTGTCTGTCTGTCTGTCCGTCTGTCCGTATGAAACACTGGATCTCAGAGACTATAAGAGATAGAGCTCTAATTTTTTTTCGGCAGTATTTGTTTTGCTTGCACGCAGATCAAGTTTGTTTCAAATTTTTACCACGCCCACCTCCGCCCCCGCAAATCATAAAAAAGCGTATTAAACGTATAATTTTAAAGCTAGAGTCGCGAATTTCAATATGTATATTAAGAACTATAGTCCGTGTGATCCCTGAAAATTTGGTTGCGATCAGATAAAAATTGTCGAAGTTATTAAAGAAATAATTTTGTATGGCCACAAACGGCTGCTGGCAGCAGGCTTCCTTTGGTTGACCAATTAGACCAACTAAATATTCTTATCAGATCTTGGTTGTGTTCGGAAAATAATCTTATAAGATATTCGAGAAGAAATTTTAATAAATGGTAATAATTATTAGCCGCTTGAATGCAATAATGACACGTTTTTACACACATATATACATGTGTATGTATTTTTGTATGCATGTGATTATATTACACTTGATTTGCATTTGTCCGTTATGATCAAAATTGTATTAATTGTTTTTTCTGGCGTCCTGACGCTTTTCTGGTTTACGTATGGGTAGCGGGTATCACAGTCGAGCTCACTCGACTGTAGCCTTCTTACTTGTTTTTAATGCGTGAAAGTCCTTCGTCGTACAGAATACAAGATTGTGTTATCCCAGCAAATTCCGTGCTCGCGGGTTTAAGAGATTAGCGAAAATATTAAAGAATATGTGAATAGCACGGAAGCATATCTAGAAGTTCCTTGGCAGGATGAGTCTGCCAGTATGTGAAGAATGTGTTTTTTAATTTATTAGGTTTGACACTATAAATGACAAAATAAAATATTGACAATCAGTGCTGTTTTTTAATTTTTTTATTTTTAATTAAATTTAGCAGGATCGGAGGCAAGCACAGATCCAGTAAGCGGTTTAAAGAATTAAAGCCATGGTTAACTTGAGATAAAGATAAATCAAGAAAGCCATTTATGACGTTAGACACTGCATCAGAAAACCAGTGAGCTCCAGATATGTTGAAGTCACCCAAAGTCACTAATTGGTCCTATCAGAAAGCCTATTGGAAACTGCCTGAATTGCCGAAAGGTGTTTTTTTTAATAAGTTGGTTTTCCCAAGATGGAGGAATGTAAGAGCAGGTTACATAAATGCAACTACCTGTAAAAGAGAGTTTTACGCAAATAAATTCGATGTCCACAAAGTCATTAGATACCACTTGTTCCGAGATGAGGCAGGAATCAACAGCAATTAGAACTCCACCACCACGCTGGAGAAAAAATTTGAAGCAAATTGTCTCTAAAATGTTCAAACTTCTTGATGGCAAACCGGTTTTGTCTCGAAATCTAAAGGGACTTTCTAAAAATAGAATGCAAAGCGTGATCATGTGTAAATTTTTTTTACTTTATATGTATATATTAAGAATTAAATAAATCCAACAAATTTTGTAGTGAAATTAACAAAATCGATTTAATATTTTTTGTGTATTTTGTGAACGTATTTTTTATGTTTACCTAAAGTTTTAGTTGTGTTCCCCCCGATTCCCCCATACATATTATGTTTATTGTATTAATCAGAGTTTTAACTTAATAAAAGTGTTTAAGTCAGCTGCAGATACTTGCAGATGTGTGTTTACGTCTTGGCGATCCCAAGGGTCATAGGCAGCATCCACTGCACTTGCGATAAGCGAGTATCAATAGCACAAGGGGGGGTGAAGGGGTTTTCCACTGCTGGTTGATGATAAGCGAGTATCAATAGCACAGGCCCTCGCCCGCCATATGAGGGGAGTGGAGGGGTTTCCACTGCAGCTTGGCGAGGGTGGAACCACTAGAGGAGCACCTGATCCGGTCGAATAAAAAACTCAGCACAACGGACTTGGTTGGCTGTGCTCAGGTCTTCCACTTGCTGGCATCCAAACCGGAAAGGTTATGTAACCGGTGGCCGGAGGTTAAGTCCGCCCACGCCCTGACTATGGAGCAATATGGGAGTCACTTGAGATCTACTGCAGGTGATCAGCGGAGTTGGCTAAAGGCGCCGTAGTCTGGGCCTCCGTCACGCCTCCGGAGTCGGATCCCTATGAAAATTGAGTTAGCATTGAGACTCACTAAATTGTCACTTAATCACCTTTTCCACACACAATTCACAATTACAGGTGTACACACCACTCTGGTGTTCGCTCGAATTAATCAAAAAGTCGATTTTATGGTCACGTGTAATTGGACTTAAATTTGGCAGCGTCGAGAAATATAAACGTTGGCCCAAGGGTTATTATAAAAGAATGAATTAAGTTTGGGGGAGCTGACGGCGGGAGTTCAGAGGTTCTGAGCTTTCCTTCGACTAACTGTTCAATCGTTCGATCGTTGTCAATCGTGATTGGTCTTAGCCATTCTCTAGCTATTTCGCTATGGAAAAGTTCCTATAATTTTAAATGCGAGGTTGGGTCGAAAAGTTTCTGTAAGTGTAAGCTTAGCTGGTCACTACACCCACAGATAAGGGTAACGAGACTAATTCTAGGAAGCCTTATCTGGAAGTATCTCTTGTGTTCTGCTTTGCATATCTTTCAAATGGTAAACTCCTAATTTCTTGCCCTTCTCATCTTCTAACTCATAATAGTACGAACTGCGTCTCTTATAAACTTTGGCTGGGAGGAAAACGGGTGCCAATTTGCTACTAAATTTCTTCATAGCACTGCTTTGCGTAAAGTTTCTAGCATAAACTAAATCGCCGTTTTTAAAATCTATCTGCCGAGTTCGTAGATTGTATCTACTTGCATTTTCTTCATGTACTCTGTTTATGTTTAGCTTAGCTTGTCGTCTCTGCAGTTGTAAAATGTCTGGTTTGGATAACCGAGAGTCGTCCGCTAATAAGTTAAGACTGCGCAAGAGATTGTAGTCCTTGCCGTTAAGAATCATATTCTGACCAAAAGTCAGAAAGTATGGCGATGAACCAGTGCTTCGGTGTAAAGACGCTCTTAAAGATCCACTAATCGCATCTAGGTTTTCATCCCAATTGGTGTGATCTTTCCCTATATAAGCTCTTACAGCGGCTAATACCGATCTATTAAGTCTTTCGCTCGCATTGGCCTGCGGAGAATATATGGCTGTAAGTTTTTGCTGTACTCCAAAACTAGTAAGAAAAGCTTGAAAATAACTTGACTTAAACTGACTGCCATTATCAGAAAGTATTACTTCTGGAACGCCAAATGTATAGAATATTGTCCCCTTTAGGTAATCGCATATTTTAGGAGCAGTGAATTTCTTGAGAGGACACAAAAAATGAAATCGGGTGTTATGATCAACAACGATAAGCAAGCCTATGTGACCCCTTTTCGTGCGTGGATATGGCCCTAACAGATCAATATCTAGTTTTTGAAATGGCCTATCGGATGTCAAAGGTTTCCCCATTGGTGGTTTAAGAATTGTATTTGGACTTTTTGTAGTACGACAAACGACGCAATCAGCTATATAGTTGCGAATTTGCGTAACCATTCCAGGCCAAAACAAATATCTCTTTAGTTTTTCTACGGTTTTACTCATACCACAATGAGCCGAACTAGGTGCATCATGAGCCTGGTACAAGATGTCTGGTACTAAGGCTGAAGGTATCCAAAGTTTCCAAGGATTTCCTTGATTTAAATCATCCGATGCAAACATGGTTCTTTTATAGATATATCCATCTATGACTTGTAAATCGGGAAATTTTGACAGATTGTTAGATATCTTCTCTATTAAGTCCAAGTATTCTGCATATTTAAAGTGTGGAGAATCTAAGTCAACTATTGGACCGTTTTGACAAAATGTGTCGATAGCTGGCTCGTCCTGCCGAGATAAGGTGTCTGCTACGACGTTCTGAGAACCGCTACGATGTTTTATAGTGAACGTAAACGTTCTTAACTTCATTGACCATCGAGCTAACCTTCCTGATAAGTCTTTCTGTCGCATCAACCATTGAAGGGCTGCGTGATCGGTTATAACTAAGAAATCCTGGCCTTCAATATACGCGCGGAATTTCTTAATTCCTTTAATTACAGCGAGACATTCTAATTCGGAAACCGAGTAGTTACGTTGCGCTTTGGACAATTTTTCGGACATATACGAAACTGGAAGTTCTACACCGTCTCGCTCTTGAGCTAAAACACAGCCAATACCAAAAGAGCTGGCGTCACACAATAAAATGAACTGTTTGGAAAAATCAGGTGTTATGAGAATTGGCGCAGCAGTAAGGCACGATTTCAAAGTTTCAAAAGCGATCTGTGCTTTTTCATTCCATTCTAGTGAATTCTTCTTTTTAAGGAGTTCCGTCAACGGAAAACTAACGGAAGCAAAATTTCCTACGAATCGTCGATACCATCCGGCTAAGCCTAGAAATCTTCGCAACTGCTTAACAGAAGTTGGTTGTGGAAACTCTACTATCGCTTTAACCTTATCAGGGTTGGTTCTTATTTGCCCATTTCCAATTATAAAGCCGAGATATATGATTTCTCTCATACAAAATTTTGACTTGCTGACGTTGATAGTGAGATTTGCTTTACGTAAACATAACGCGATCTCTTGCAGCAAAAGCATATGTGACTCAAAGTCCTCTGATAAAACCAATAAGTCATCCAAATAAACAAATACTCTAGTCCTTAAATGAGCTGGTATAACTCGATCCATCAGACGACAAAGAGTTTGAGCTGCGTTACAAAGACCGAAAGGCATCATTTTATATTGATACAGGGGTCTATTTGGTATTGTAAACGCCGTGTATTGCTTAGAATTCTCATCAAGAGGTATCTGCCAGTATGCATGCTTCATATCGATACCACTTATGAATTTAGCTGGTGGTAAACGACTTAAGATGCCATCGATATGGGGTAATGGGTATGCGTCTCGCTTCGTGACTTTGTTTACTTCTCTCGAGTCAAGACACAGACGATTTTTGTCACCCTTTTTTACTAAGACACAGTTGCTGCTCCAAGCACTAGTTGACTCTTCAATAACATCTAATGCTAGCATGTTATCTACTTCAGCGAACATCAGCTTTTCGACTGCTGGTGAAACTGGCCAATGCCGCTGTTTAACAGGACTCGCATTTCCTATGTCAATGCTATGTGTGGATAAAGTGGTACGACCTAAACCTTCGGAAGCAAATGATGGAAATGTTTTAATTACTGAATCAAGCCGGTGTTTTTCTCTTTCATTCAGCTCATGATATTTTGGAGACTCTTCATTATCATCCAAAGTTCCGATATCCAACTCAGATACGACCGGTTCGCTTGTAATTTTGTTTAATAATTCGAACTTTTGCCAAAAGTCGATGCCTAAGTAGACATCCTGTTTAAGGTCGGGTATTATAAATAGTTCGAGATCGTCTATCTTATCTCCATACTTAACAGAAGTAGTGAGTTTTGAAACTACCTTGCTTTCTGTTCCGTTCGCAGCGCGAATTACACCTGAGCATTTTTTTACGTTTTTGTGTTTGAGAAAATTCTGAGCAGCACATCCGCCTATGCAGCTTATAGTTGCCCCAGAATCTAACAAAGCCTTATAATTCTGACCCTCTATAGAAATATCCGTATAGAGTCTTTGATCCGCACTAAGTACT
Source organism: Drosophila anomelani (assembly GCA_035045905.1). Classification (NCBI taxonomy): domain Eukaryota; kingdom Metazoa; phylum Arthropoda; class Insecta; order Diptera; family Drosophilidae; genus Drosophila; species Drosophila anomelani. The sequence goes on from JAWNOO010000162.1 coordinate 274,778, forward strand.
ATAGCGGAAATAAGTTTCAGTCGTTCCTGACGTACTTTCTTCCAAAACTCTCTTATTCTTCTAGTAGATCGTTTGGGTTTTAAAAGAGTCCCAATATTATCTACATTATTAAATATTTCCTTACGCTTATGAATGTAATTTTGTATCCTTTTATGCAAAGGAATGAAAGAATAATGAATTTCAGGCTGACTTGAAATTTCTGTCTCCTGAAGCTCATGTGTTGGGTTTGGAGTTGCAACTTCAGATTTTACGGATGTATCTCTTTGTTGCTCAGAGAAACATCCTTTTGTCGGTTTCCCGGATTACAGTTTGGACAAGTCGGTTTATATTTGTCTTTGAGTCCACAACCGTAGCAAAATATAATTCTTTTTGCCATGCAATCGTCGAATCTGTGACCTTGCTTGTCACAATTCCAACAAGTTGGGATTTTTCGGCGTTGAATTTGATTAACTTCCTCACCTACTCTTACTGAACCTGTTTCTTCGTCCTCGTTAGTTAACTCTGTAACGTATGAGCGGAAAGGTTTTGGCTTGAATGTTCTGAGATTGTTATAAAACTGTTCATGTCTACGCACTTCGTGTCGGAGTTGTGCTCTATTTAAGATTTTCAGATGCAGCAACTCGTGATGTAGACTCGGTTTCGCGTTTCTAACTAGTAATTCAACTAATTGTGCTTCGGACACTCCGTTTTGAAGTCTATCCATCAATCGTTCCATATTTTCCTGGAAATCTTCAAAGGCTTCGTTTTCACCTTGCTTGCGTTTTCGGATTCCCTCCCAAATATCATAGTCTGTCTCTATATCTTCGAATCTTTTCCTAAATTCGCCGCAAAATGTGTTCCAATCGAAATTCGGGTTGTTTCGATGAAACTTCCAATACCAATCACTTGCTTTTCCTGCGAACAAAAGGTACAAATGGTCACATAAAAGTCTATAATCATTACACAGATTTTGTTTGGTAAGTGAGCATACCCTGTAAATAAATTCATCCATTCTGATACTTGTTTTACTGCCATCAAACTTTAATCCCCATTTTTGAATTATTCCTGATACTTTTTCTGGACTAACATATGAGCTTGTATTGCTCCGGTTTACGCCTCTTTCTTCTACGTTGTTACAGCCATGGTTCTGAGAGTAAGGGTTTTGATCAGAATCGTTCCTACTGAGATCTCTATTTGATCTTATATTGCCAGGTGTTGAATTTGTGTGTGTGGGTTGAGGTAATTGTAAGTTGTTCAATTGACTTTTAATAGATGTCTCTATAGTCTTCCCAAAGTAAGAGGTAAGTTGATCCATAAGTTGGGCCTGTTGTTGGCTAACTGTGAACTGTATATAATTCATCAACTCTGGTTGAGCGCTAAGAGCCATACTGGAAGTGGTTGGAGGTTCTGATAAGAGCCTATCCCAATTTCCTCGGTAAGTATTTCTGGTTGACATTCCTCGTTTAGGTGGTGTACCTCGGACTCTGCCCGGTCGGGTATTCCTTCTTGATTGACTATTGTCATCTTGATACTCGCTTACGCTGGATGTTCCCGCCACTGCGGCATTTAATTCAGCAAGTAAAGTATTGTTAGAATAAGATTAATTCGAATCGTTGCAATTCGCATTGCAAGTTGGACAAGTTTGTGTAATTTTTAAATGATTAATAATACACCGTTTGTGAAATGTATGCCTGCAAGGTGCTGTTGCAGACAGAACTGCTGGAGTAAAGTTTTCTCTACATATAGTACAACTGCTTTCGGTGCTTTGTGACACTTCAACTGCATTATCAGAATTTTGTTTGGCTGCCATCTTATTATGTTATTATAATATTTATAAATGTTTGGTTTGTCTTTCCTTATGTCGGTCACTTCTATCAGAATTCTTAGTTGTATCTATCTTTGATTGTGGATTGCAGCTGGTCTATTGCCTCATGCTCGTGTTTTCTCGAAAATCGGACAGTATACGGACTTTTAAAAGTGTAAGTATAATGTATTCCTGGAAAATCAATTTGTAAACAAGGTTGAGTTTAAAAAACGTACGGTGATGAGCTTCTGTGGATTTGAAACGGCTGCCTTTGGTCGATCAACTCTCTTTCAAATTGAATCGCATGCTCCTAAATTTGACTATCTCTTCCAAATCGATGCTCTCAATCCAATATGTTGATTTATTGAAATTAGTTTTATTGTGTCTTAATTGTGGATGAATCAGTCTAGAGCTTCGTGTGCTATAACAAGTTAACAACCTGTCAAGTCCCACGTCTGGGCGCCAAAATGTGTAGTGTACGTAGTTTGCAGGGTTTTCCTATTTGGCCTTTTTATAGTGGGTGGTGGTTACTACAAAAGAGGACCTGGTACATCCTTAGCTGGGATGCGCACTCTTGCTAGGCTCGGGTCTAGCTCGCCGTATGTCGGGGTTCTTTTCAGCCAGGGATAGTACGACGATACTACATTTAATTAGTGCGGCTTATTCAAAACAGTATATAATAATCAAAGCTTACCTGGAGAATTAATGTGAGAAAATGAAATCAGGAACCTACTGTAGATGCACGCCGACTCGCGTTGAATATGTACTAAGGATTCTGATAGGAGTTGGGAGTTAAGGTGTTAATAATTCCCCCCCACATCTTTACCCTCCCTACCATGACAAGGTTGCTAAAGTTCCTCCTTGTCCCTTGGCCGAGTTCAAATAACCCTACCACATAATAAAGAAAATGTCCGACTCAAGTACTCGACAAACCATTATACTTATTTATTCAGCCTTCATCTTTAACAAATCTATATTTCATTGTAATTCCATTTTTTCAAATTTATCTTCATAAATTCTTCATTTAATTTAAATTACAAATAATCAATCTTGTAACCTATCTTCAATTCCTTCCTATTTATTCCTTAACCCACTGTTTAATTTATAGTATCTAATATAGTTAATAAAGGTAGTAATAAGTATTTATATATCAATTAAGAAGGTTAATATAATCATAAAAGAGAGCAAGAATTCCAAAAAAAAAACAGTAGTGTGGCATTTGATAGTATAGTTTATGCTAGGTATTTCTTCTTGTTGTTGGCTTATTATGTACTCACGACCTTTTTAAATAATCACTCCATGCTACGTGCGCAAAGTTGGGCCCAAGTTCACATTGACGTTGAAGAGCTGTTGGTCAAAATTTTATAGAACCCTAAGTCAAACTTCCATCACATGCCACTCCAGTTGCTCTGCGAGTATTTAAATCATTAATATTTAGGAATATAAAAGAAAAGTATAATCAAAACAAAACGAAAGAAAAATTAACTCCAACACCGTTAGGTGTTCGTCTTGGCGATCCCAAGGGTCATAGGCAGCATCCACTGCACTTGCGATAAGCGAGTATCAATAGCACAAGGGGGGGTGAAGGGGTTTTCCACTGCTGGTTGATGATAAGCGAGTATCAATAGCACAGGCCCTCGCCCGCCATATGAGGGGAGTGGAGGGGTTTCCACTGCAGCTTGGCGAGGGTGGAACCACTAGAGGAGCACCTGATCCGGTCGAATAAAAAACTCAGCACAACGGACTTGGTTGGCTGTGCTCAGGTCTTCCACTTGCTGGCATCCAAACCGGAAAGGTTATGTAACCGGTGGCCGGAGGTTAAGTCCGCCCACGCCCTGACTATGGAGCAATATGGGAGTCACTTGAGATCTACTGCAGGTGATCAGCGGAGTTGGCTAAAGGCGCCGTAGTCTGGGCCTCCGTCACGCCTCCGGAGTCGGATCCCTATGAAAATTGAGTTAGCATTGAGACTCACTAAATTGTCACTTAATCACCTTTTCCACACACAATTCACAATTACAGGTGTACACACCACTCTGGTGTTCGCTCGAATTAATCAAAAAGTCGATTTTATGGTCACGTGTAATTGGACTTAAATTTGGCAGCGTCGAGAAATATAAACGTTGGCCCAAGGGTTATTATAAAAGAATGAATTAAGTTTGGGGAAGCTGACGGCGGGAGTTCAGAGGTTCTGAGCTTTCCTTCGACTAACTGTTCAATCGTTCGATCGTTGTCAATCGTGATTGGTCTTAGCCATTCTCTAGCTATTTCGCTATGGAAAAGTTCCTATAATTTTAAATGCGAGGTTGGGTCGAAAAGTTTCTGTAAGTGTAAGCTTAGCTGGTCACTACAACCATTGCCATCAAATTTGAGATTTGGCAACTAATTATTATTTCATAATTTTGGTTTGAATTTTTTGTTTAAATTCTGCAAGGGTATACAAACTTCGGTGAGCCGAAGTTAGCTTCCTTTCTTGTTTTTTTTTTTTTTAATTTCATTTATTATTATTTATTTTATTTAAATAATATATGCTTTTTTTTGTCATCGGACAATGGAAGGTGAATCTTTTAAAGATACCTTAAGCGCCGTCGCTTAAGGCATGCCCGATTCATATTGAAAAATACGCCTACGGACTAAACACGTCCAAAAAAAGGAAGGAACCTACGAAAAATGTAAATAAGGAACTAATACTAACCTCCCCCTATATGGCATCGCTACAGCTTTTCTAACCCTATCTGTAATCCTAAATCTCTCTATATCTGATGCCATATTTACGCTACATATCGAAATACCTAAAGCTAATGAAAACAAAGGTTCTTCAAAAAAACTACGCAAATCTAAAAATCTCCTACCTAAAATACAAATTCCTTCTGCATCCTCTTCAAAACTATCTACCTCAATTGGGATGTGTTCTCCTACATAACAAAACCTATCTGGCCTTTTTTTAGGGTACATCCCTTCAACTTAAAAACACTACCTATTAGTTTAATATCATCTATCTCCACCCGAATATCCCTATCCTCTACTATCTTCCTATTTATCTCCACTAGAATATGGGTGGGCTTTCGGACAAATCTCTTAAGAGTTTGCAAGTAATTTTCGAATGAATAAGAAGACCCTGAAACCGGATCACCGATTTGATGTATGGTCTCCCTTACATGAAGCAAGCTATAGACATTGCATAATACACTACTATCTCCAAAAATTATTGGAAATTTCATTACGAATAAATCCAACATTTTTTGGACATTATTGATGTTTGACTCCCTTTGCAAATGAGAAGATAACATCCTATATGCGCATTGTAGCAAAAGGAATTGGAAGTACTGATCTTTATGAATGGCATCTTTCAGAGCTACAATGCCAGTATATAAAAGGAATTGTCTAAATTCCGTAGCTTTCCAATGCGGTAAATCATCCAAGGACCTTGGCTTTCGGGCAAACTCTACCGGGCCGTGACTTCTCAATGATATCAAACATTCCGATATGTTATTGAAAATTTTCGCACGACACCTAATTCTATTAGATGCATACAATCAAAAGGAACTTGGGTCACCATGTCGAGGCGTGCCTGTCCGAGCAGGTGCATCACAAACTACAGCCCTTAGTTCCAATCCAATTATTCTTTCACAAATAGTTATACCGTTATTCGTAAATTCGGACAACTCGGACGAAAATTTTGATAAAAACTCCTCGGAATTGGAAGGATTATTATAGCCCAGAAATACTCCTATTGGTAAAACAGGGCGGAGAGGGAGATTAGTTATGCGAATTAGAATGGGCCATAAGTGCGCCCGAGAACTTCTATAAATGGGAAGTCCGTAAATGTTTAAGTCAAAGCTAAGCACATCCGGCAATTGAGGGAACACTGACAATTTATTTGATTGTTTCGATAACCCGATATGTAAATAGGAACCGCCCGCTATTTTACTTATATCGGGGTTTTCGGGACAATTAAATTTATAAAAGGCTTTACGTTTAACCCCTGAGAATTTAAAATCTTAACAAGGTAAATGGCACATGCTCGTATTTAGTATTTTATTTAATTATACCCGCTACCCATAGGGTAGAAGGGTATTATAACTTTGTGCCGGCAGGAAATGTATGTAACAGCTAGAAGGAAGCATTTCCGACCCTATAAAGTATATATATTCTTGATCAGGATCAACAGCCGAGTCGATCTAGCCATGTCCGTCTGTCTGTCTGTCTGTCTGTCTGTCTGTCTGTCTGTCCGTCTGTCCCTATGAAACACTGGATCTCAGAGGCTATAAGAGATAGAGCTCTAATTCGACAGTATTTCTTATGCTTGCACGCAGATCAAGTTTGTTTCAAATTTTTGCCACGCCCACTTCCGCCCCCGCAAATCATAAAAAAGCGTATTAAGCGTATAATTTTAAAGCTAGAGTCGAGAAATCGGTATTTATATTAAGAACTAAAGTCTGTGTGATCCCTGAAATTTTGGTTGCGATCAGATAAAAATTGTCGAAGTTATTAAAGAAACAAGTAAGAAAGCTACAGTCGAGTGAGCTCGACTGTGAGATACCCGCTACCCATACTTAAGCCAGAAAAGCGTCAGGACGCCAGAAAAAACAGTTAATACAATTTTGAACATAACGGACAAATGCAAAAGCATACAAAAATACATACACATGTATCTATGTGTGTAAAACGCGTCATTATTGCATTCAAGCGGCTAATAATTACTACCATTTATTAAAATTGCTTCTCGAATATCTTATAAGATTCTTTTCCGAACACAACCAAGAACTGATAAGAATATTTAGTTGGTCTAATTGGTCAACCAAAGGAAGCCTGCTGCCAGCAGCCGTTTGTGGCCATACAAAATTATTTCTTTAATAACTTCGACAATTTTTATCTGATCGCAACTAAATTTTCAGGGATCACACAGACTATAGTTCTTAATATACATACCGATTTTCCCGACTCTAGCTTTAAAATTATACGCTTAATACGCTTTTTTATGATTTGCGGGGGCGGAAGTGGGCGTGGCAAAAATTTGAAACAAACTTGATCTGCGTGCAAGCATAAGAAATACTGTCGAAAAAAAATTAGAGCTCTATCTCTTATAGTCTTTGAGATCCAGTGTTTCATACGGACAGACGGACAGACAGACAGACAGACAGACAGACGGACATGGCTAGATCGACTCGGCTGTTGATCCTGATCAAGAATATATATACTTTATAGGGTCGGAAATGCTTCCTTCTACCTGTTACATACATTTCCTGCCGGCACAAAGTTATAATACCCTTCTACCCTATGGGTAGCGGGTATAATAATTTTGTATGGCCACAAACGGCTGCTGGCAGCATGCCTCATTTGGTTGACCAATTAGAGTCTAATTATTAGACCAACTAAATATTCTTATCCGTTCTTGGTTGTGTTCGGAAAATAATCTTATAAGATATTCGAGAAGCAATTTTAATAAATGGTTATAATTATTAGCCTCTTTAATGCAATAATAACGCGTTTTTACACACATAAATACATGTGTATGTATTTTTGTATGCATGTGATTATATTACACTTGCATTTGCATTTGTCCGTTATGTTTAAAATTGTATTAACTGTTTTTTCTGGCGTCCTGACGCTTTTCTGGTTTAAGTAGGGGTAGCGGGTATCTCACAGTCGAGCTCACTCGACTGTAGCTTTCTTCATTGTTTTCATTTGTTTTCATATTTAAAAAAATTTTTTTTTTATTTTATTTTTTTTTTTAAATTTTATAAATAATATTAAAATAAATAATATAATAATTAATAAATATAATAATAATTATTTTATTAATTAAAATTGATATAATTTTAATATACAATAATATATATTATTCATTATTTTTTTTAAATGTATATTTTTATTTTATTTTTTGTAAGATAAGAAAAGAATATATTATAAAAAAATAATAAATAATATATATTATTGTATATTAAATCAATTTTGATTATTAAAATAATTATTATATTTATTATTTATAGTATTAAATATTTGAAGATAATTTATTTTATTATTATTTATTTGGTTATTATTTATTTAAACATTATTTATTTTATTATTATTTATTTCATTTATTATTTATTTAAATATTATTTATTTAAACATTATTTATTTTATTTTTATTTATTTGGTTATTATTTATTTAAACATTATTCACTTTATTATTATTTATTTTATTATTATTTATTTGGTTATTATTTATTTAAAAATTATTTATTTTATGATTATTTATTTGATTTATTATTTATTTAAACATTATTTATTTAAACATTATTTATTTCATTTTTATTTATTTGGTTATTATTTATTTAAACATTATTCACTTTATTATTATTTATTTTATTATTATTTATTTGGTTATTATTTATTTGAATATTTGAATATTAGTTTCAGTCAGAAGTTTGCAACGCAGTGAAGGAAGCATCTCCGACCCTATAAAGTATATATATTCTTGATCAGGATCAACAGCCGAATCGATCTAGCCATGTCCGTCTGTCCGTCTGTCCGTCTGTCCGTTTCTACGCAAACTAGTCCCTCAGTTTTAAAGCTATCTGAATGAAACTTTGCAGTTAGGCTTCTATATACTCTCACTCGTACATATGTCGGCACAGGCCGGATCGGACCACTATATCATAAGCTGCCAGAGGAACGATCCGAAAAATTTTCAAAAAACAATTATAACTTTGTCAGTTTTCAACCAATTTTCACCAAATTTGATATTTGCCCATTTAGTATTATTTCCGAATTTCGGTTTTAATTTCATGAAAATCGGCTGACTATATCCTATAGCTTCCATAGGAACAATCAGGAAAATTATAACTTTGTCAGTTTTCAACCAATTTTCACCAAATTTGATATTTGCCCATTTAGTATTATTTCCGAATTTCGGTTTTAATTTCATGAAAATCGGCTGACTATATCCTATAGCTTCCATAGGAACAATCAGGAAAAAAAAAACCATAGGTTAGCCGTGTTTCAATCCATTGCCATCAAATTTCAGATTTGGCAACAAATTATTATTTCAGAATTTCGTTTTTAATTTTTTGTTTAAGCTCTGCAAGGGTATACAAACTTCGGTGAGCCGAAGTTAGCTTCCTTTCTTGTTTTTATTTTTTTTTTTTGTCTGTAATTTGAAATAATTACAGTTTTCAATACTAAGAAATAAAAATTTAAAGCAAAACACTATACTTAATTTAATTAAATTAAAAAAAAAAAAGTTATATGCGGCAGAATCGAACCCATGCCAAATGCTTATAAAAATGTATGTGTATGTATATGATTTTGGTACTCGCCTTAAAATGGTACAGGGTATTCTACTGTCGGGACACCCGACTGTATGTCCATCTTGTTTTATCTAATATAGTTATACCATTTTGTAATACATTGGACAATTCACTAGTAAATTTGTTTAAAAACTACTACTTTCTAGAGGTTTGGTATACCCCATAAAAACGCCTATTGGCAAAACAGGAAAATTTTTCATATTGTTTATCCTGATTAAAATTGGCCATAATTGGGCACAATAACTATTAAATAACGGTAGTCCGTCAATATTGACATCAATGCTTACGTAATCCGGAATTTCTTTTATAAGCGCTATTTTTTCTAACTTCTTTCTTAACCCGATATGCAAATAAGAGCCCCCATTTATTTGCATTACATCGGGCTTATTAGAACTCCTAAATCTATAGAATGGCTTTGTTTTTAAATTGTGACGATTTATAATATTAATTAAATCCGTCGCACAATTTCTTGTCGGCTTATGTTTTAAATAACATTCTTCTATATCTAAACCTTCCTCTGCACTTGGAACGCCTTCCACTCCTACATTTTCAATATTTTGACTTGAAACTCCTTCAACTCCTACATTTTCAATATTTAGACTTGATGCTACATGCTTGGAGGTTTCTCCTATTGCTGCTCTAATCTGCTTCCTCACTTTTAACTAGCCTACGCATTTGCCTATCTCCAACCATTTTCATTGATTTTTTTAATTTCTTCCTAATTCTCTAAAACGCTGAAATGTAATAAACAAAATGACTGTTTAATATAAGAGTTTAAATAAAACAAGATATAAATATTTTATTAAATTAATATTAAATGTGGGTGTTGTTATTATTTATTTGAATATTATTTATTTTGTTATTATTTATTTGAATATTATTTATTTTCTTATTATTTATTTGGTTATTATTTATTTGAATATTATTTATTTTGTTATTATTTATTTGGTTATTATTTATTTTGTTTTTATTCATTTGATAAATATTTAAATGAATATTGAATGAAATTAATTTTTTTGAATATTATTTATTTGTTTCACTTTGTTATTTCACTTACCTCAATTTAATTAAAATATTCACTTGCAAAAATTTCACAAAAAACTTTGAAAATTGCTGCCTTTGACTCGCTGATTGAACACTTGAAATCCAAATGCAAAGAGAATAGGGAAAAGTAGTAGAGAAGGGTAGAGTAGGAGAAGCAATACCTTGTAATTAAAATCACATTAGGCAAATAATGCAACATTATCATTTTGGTTCCGGCCAAAGCAATTAATTAACATATGCCAATATACCATAGATTAAATAAGTCAAAAGTAATTCAAGATAATCTGAAATATTTATAAATATTTCAATTTATTTTGAAAAAAGTATTCTGAAGTCGCTGCCACACTATTAGTTTTCGCCACCGCTTTTTTCGCTCCCTTCCCTCCATCAACATCTCTTTCTAATTTGCGGGACTTTAGCTGGTCCGAAAATATGCAATCAAAGTTTCGAGTCGCAATTTGTTTTTGTTTTTTTCGATATGCACTGAAAAGTCGGACCCGAAGGAAGTTCGGGTTCAAGTCGCAGTCGGCACGTTGATGAATTGTTGATGACAAGCAGGGTATGTTCACACGTAGACTTATCATTATGTTCACACGTAGACACGCACTTATCTTAATATCCCCTCACAATGCCCAAAGTCTAAATGTCTTCCAAAACAAATACATATTTGCACTGAAAATTGCGTTTTTTTCGTTTTGGCTTTTACCCCAAAAAAATCAGTTACTGTAACTGTACATATGTATCTACATATGTGTGTAAAAACGCGTTATTATTGCATAAAAACGGCTAATAATTATTACCATTTATTAAAATTGCCTTTCGAATATCTTATAAGTTTCTTTTCCGATCACCTTACAACTTTCCTATCAGAATACTAGGGGCTTACGCAGTAAGCTCTCTAAATTGTATTCGGATAGCCTTTTCTTTGCATCCCAGCTGATTGTTTTTACTGAAACCTGAAGCCGGAGATCCTCTGCTCCGAAATTATTCCGAGTAAGTACACAATTTACAGATTAGACCGTCTTCTCGTGGTGGCGGAATTTTATTTGCCGTTGACTCTTGCCTCATCTCGGAACAGGTGGTATCTAATGATTTTTTTGACATCGAATTTATCTGCGTAAAACTCTTTTACAGGTAGTGTTGTGATGCCTATAGTGAAACCGAACGGAGTTACGTTTTCCTATATCAAATTGTAATGGAGGGGGACGACAGCATACTTCCCGTATTCCAAATGCTATCGGCCAAGCATGATACTGTCAGCATACAATTCTGGCTAAGCAGATTTATATACAAATCAGGACATTTTCCACTGGAGGTCGTATCCGATTTTTCTTTGGCTTTATTAAATGGAATAAGCTTGAGCTTCAATGAATGCCGCCTAAATAAAAATATGTCCACCTGCTTCGAAAACTAGTGACGGTACTGCCCCCATGCTTCATTCGGCTTGATATCGCGCACCTAATAAAAATGCTATTCAGGAAGAACGTTTTCAAAGGAATGTTACCGAACTTAAAGGATTTTTATATAAGATGCATTGGTGTAGCAATGACTTGTGATACAAACGGGACCTTTGCGGAAATAATAAAGGCAGTTTTAAGTGTTGCACTGACAAAATCCTCGGTAGAAGATGAAACTGGAGAGTACCTTCCGAGCTACCGAAATGAAAGGTATCTGCTCACACAAATTGCTAAATTTAATGCTGTGGAAGAAAATGAGGAAAATAACCATAATGAATATTTACCAGAGGAAAAGGATGAAATCGGCGAGGATATATCAGATATCATCTCCAATATTCAGTACTCAGCAGAAATTGAAGTGTCCAAATGCAATTCACTGCCGACCGAACCCATATTATTTTCCAGAGCTAATGCCACATCTCCTTAAATTGTGCCGATATTTTGTTTTATGGACTAACGTGATGAAGGAAAAATTCTGCTCTAATTATGATTTCGGATCTTCGGCACTGGTGGAAGCATACTTCAAGGTTTTGAAAAACACCGACATGAGCATATTCGCTGTATACCAGCTTCCTGCAAATTGGAACGTGTAGCGATAAAGCGCAAAACCTTAAAAATTCCCTCTTTCATTAAGGAAAATACAATAAAGAAAAGGAGCCGAGAGAAAATCCTTGATGAAAGCGAAGTGGAATACCTTTTCCAAGAAGAAAACTGGAAGGTAAAGAATAATACAATAAGGCCCACTGAATTTTTTGTCGAAGAAGACGATGGAAATTAAAATATTTCCCAGACAGTGAAGAAGAAACCAAATAAGGAAATGGGTAAAGGAACTACAGCGAAACCAAGGGGAAAGTATTTAAAGAAATGCCCTAATGTCGAATTGATTTATAATCGACCTCATCGACGGAAAAGGGACGAAATTTTGTATAATGGCGGTGCAACGGGACCAGTCTTAATAGGAAAACAACTGCTGCAATTTAGAAATACTAGCCCGTTCGATTCACTGGTGGAGATTTTAACGACCGCATATTTGGCAATTTATATTCCCTATTGTCGCTGAATAAAAGGATCTTGGGAAATTCACAACGATATGTGCAGGCAATGGCGGAAATTTACTTCACTTAAGGAAAGGATGTAACTTCATATTATTATACTTATATACGCCGACAAATTAATTAATTTATTTTAAAGTAGTGAAGTACTTTTGAATTTTGTGTTGTTAGATATTGATTGTTTTGTTTGTCATTTTGTATTTGTTTTGAACCATTCTGAAATAATAATTTGTTGCCAAATCTCAAATTTGATGGCAATGGTTTGAAACACGGCTAAGCTATGGTTTTTATACCCGCTACCCATAGGGTAGAAGGGTATTATAACTTTGTGCCGGCAGGAAATGTATGTAACAGGTAGAAGGAAGCATTTCCGACCCTATAAAGTATATATATTCTTGATCAGGATCAACAGCCGAGTCGATCTAGCCATGTCCGTCTGTCTGTCTGTCTGTCTGTCTGTCTGTCTGTCTGTCTGTCTGTCTGTCTGTCTGTCTGTCTGTCTGTCTGTCTGTCTGTCTGTCTGTCTGTCTGTCTGTCTGTCTGTCTGTCTGTCTGTCTGTCTGTCTGTCTGTCTGTCTGTCTGTCTGTCTGTCTGTCTGTCTGTCTGTCTGTCTGTCTGTCTGTCTGTCTGTCTGTCTGTCTGTCTGTCTGTCTGTCTGTCTGTCTGTCTGTCTGTCTGTCTGTCTGTCTGTCTGTCTGTCTGTCTGTCTGTCTGTCTGTCTGTCTGTCTGTCTGTCTGTCTGTCTGTCTGTCTGTCTGTCTGTCTGTCTGTCTGTCTGTCTGTCTGTCTGTCTGTCTGTCTGTCTGTCTGTCTGTCTGTCTGTCTGTCTGTCTGTCTGTCTGTCTGTCTGTCTGTCTGTCTGTCTGTCTGTCTGTCTGTCTGTCTGTCTGTCTGTCTGTCTGTCTGTCTGTCTGTCTGTCTGTCTGTCTGTCTGTCTGTCTGTCTGTCTGTCTGTCTGTCTGTCTGTCTGCCTGTCTGTCTGTCTGTCTGTCTGTCTGTCTGTCTGTCTGTCTGTCTGTCTGTCTGTCTGTCTGTCTGTCTGTCTGTCTGTCTGTCTGTCTGTCTGTCTGTCTGTCTGTCTGTCTGTCTGTCTGTCTGTCTGTCTGTCTGTCTGTCTGTCTGTCTGTCTGTCTGTCTGTCTGTCTGTCTGTCTGTCTGTCTGTCTGTCTGTCTGTCTGTCTGTCTGTCTGTCTGTCTGTCTGTCTGTCTGTCTGTCTGTCTGTCTGTCTGTCTGTCTGTCTGTCTGTCTGTCTGTCTGTCTGTCTGTCTGTCTGTCTGTCTGTCTGTCTGTCTGTCTGTCTGTCTGTCTGTCTGTCTGTCTGTCTGTCTGTCTGTCTGTCTGTCTGTCTGTCTGTCTGTCTGTCTGTCTGTCTGTCTGTCTGTCTGTCTGTCTGTCTGTCTGTCTGTCTGTCTGTCTGTCTGTCTGTCTGTCTGTCTGTCTGTCTGTCTGTCTGTCTGTCTGTCTGTCTGTCTGTCTGTCTGTCTGTCTGTCTGTCTGTCTGTCTGTCTGTCTGTCTGTCTGTCTGTCTGTCTGTCTGTCTGTCTGTCTGTCTGTCTGTCTGTCTGTCTGTCTGTCTGTCTGTCTGTCTGTCTGTCTGTCTGTCTGTCTGTCTGTCTGTCTGTCTGTCTGTCTGTCTGTCTGTCTGTCTGTCTGTCTGTCTGTCTGTCTGTCTGTCTGTCTGTCTGTCTGTCTGTCTGTCTGTCTGTCTGTCTGTCTGTCTGTCTGTCTGTCTGTCTGTCTGTCTGTCTGTCTGTCTGTCTGTCTGTCTGTCTGTCTGTCTGTCTGTCTGTCTGTCTGTCTGTCTGTCTGTCTGTCTGTCTGTCTGTCTGTCTGTCTGTCTGTCTGTCTGTCTGTCTGTCTGTCTGTCTGTCTGTCTGTCTGTCTGTCTGTCTGTCTGTCTGTCTGTCTGTCTGTCTGTCTGTCTGTCTGTCTGTCTGTCTGTCTGTCTGTCTGTCTGTCTGTCTGTCTGTCTGTCTGTCTGTCTGTCTGTCTGTCTGTCTGTCTGTCTGTCTGTCTGTCTGTCTGTCTGTCTGTCTGTCTGTCTGTCTGTCTGTCTGTCTGTCTGTCTGTCTGTCTGTCTGTCTGTCTGTCTGTCTGTCTGTCTGTCTGTCTGTCTGTCTGTCTGTCTGTCTGTCTGTCTGTCTGTCTGTCTGTCTGTCTGTCTGTCTGTCTGTCTGTCTGTCTGTCTGTCTGTCTGTCTGTCTGTCTGTCTGTCTGTCTGTCTGTCTGTCTGTCTGTCTGTCTGTCTGTCTGTCTGTCTGTCTGTCTGTCTGTCTGTCTGTCTGTCTGTCTGTCTGTCTGTCTGTCTGTCTGTCTGTCTGTCTGTCTGTCTGTCTGTCTGTCTGTCTGTCTGTCTGTCTGTCTGTCTGTCTGTCTGTCTGTCTGTCTGTCTGTCTGTCTGTCTGTCTGTCTGTCTGTCTGTCTGTCTGTCTGTCTGTCTGTCTGTCTGTCTGTCTGTCTGTCTGTCTGTCTGTCTGTCTGTCTGTCTGTCTGTCTGTCTGTCTGTCTGTCTGTCTGTCTGTCTGTCTGTCTGTCTGTCTGTCTGTCTGTCTGTCTGTCTGTCTGTCTGTCTGTCTGTCTGTCTGTCTGTCTGTCTGTCTGTCTGTCTGTCTGTCTGTCTGTCTGTCTGTCTGTCTGTCTGTCTGTCTGTCTGTCTGTCTGTCTGTCTGTCTGTCTGTCTGTCTGTCTGTCTGTCTGTCTGTCTGTCTGTCTGTCTGTCTGTCTGTCTGTCTGTCTGTCTGTCTGTCTGTCTGTCTGTCTGTCTGTCTGTCTGTCTGTCTGTCTGTCTGTCTGTCTGTCTGTCTGTCTGTCTGTCTGTCTGTCTGTCTGTCTGTCTGTCTGTCTGTCTGTCTGTCTGTCTGTCTGTCTGTCTGTCTGTCTGTCTGTCTGTCTGTCTGTCTGTCTGTCTGTCTGTCTGTCTGTCTGTCTGTCTGTCTGTCTGTCTGTCTGTCTGTCTGTCTGTCTGTCTGTCTGTCTGTCTGTCTGTCTGTCTGTCTGTCTGTCTGTCTGTCTGTCTGTCTGTCTGTCTGTCTGTCTGTCTGTCTGTCTGTCTGTCTGTCTGTCTGTCTGTCTGTCTGTCTGTCTGTCTGTCTGTCTGTCTGTCTGTCTGTCTGTCTGTCTGTCTGTCTGTCTGTCTGTCTGTCTGTCTGTCTGTCTGTCTGTCTGTCTGTCTGTCTGTCTGTCTGTCTGTCTGTCTGTCTGTCTGTCTGTCTGTCTGTCTGTCTGTCTGTCTGTCTGTCTGTCTGTCTGTCTGTCTGTCTGTCTGTCTGTCTGTCTGTCTGTCTGTCTGTCTGTCTGTCTGTCTGTCTGTCTGTCTGTCTGTCTGTCTGTCTGTCTGTCTGTCTGTCTGTCTGTCTGTCTGTCTGTCTGTCTGTCTGTCTGTCTGTCTGTCTGTCTGTCTGTCTGTCTGTCTGTCTGTCTGTCTGTCTGTCTGTCTGTCTGTCTGTCTGTCTGTCTGTCTGTCTGTCTGTCTGTCTGTCTGTCTGTCTGTCTGTCTGTCTGTCTGTCTGTCTGTCTGTCTGTCTGTCTGTCTGTCTGTCTGTCTGTCTGTCTGTCTGTCTGTCTGTCTGTCTGTCTGTCTGTCTGTCTGTCTGTCTGTCTGTCTGTCTGTCTGTCTGTCTGTCTGTCTGTCTGTCTGTCTGTCTGTCTGTCTGTCTGTCTGTCTGTCTGTCTGTCTGTCTGTCTGTCTGTCTGTCTGTCTGTCTGTCTGTCTGTCTGTCTGTCTGTCTGTCTGTCTGTCTGTCTGTCTGTCTGTCTGTCTGTCTGTCTGTCTGTCTGTCTGTCTGTCTGTCTGTCTGTCTGTCTGTCTGTCTGTCTGTCTGTCTGTCTGTCTGTCCGTCTGTCCGTATGAAACACTGGATCTCAGAGACTTAAGAGATAGAGCTCTAATTTTTTTTCGACAGTATTTCTTATGCTTGCACGCAGATCAAGTTTGTTTCAAATTTTTACCACGCCCACTTCCGCCCCCGCCAATCATAAAAAAGCGTATTAAGCATATAATTTTAAAGCTAGTCGCGAATTTCGGTATGTATATTAAGAACTATAGTCTGTGTGATCCCTGAAAATTTGGTTGCGATCACATAAAAATTATCGAAGTTATTAAAGAAATAATTTTGTATGGCCACAAACGGCTGCTGGCAGCATGCCTCATTTGGTTGACCAATTGGACCAACTAAATATTCTTATCCGTTCATGGTTGTGTTCGGAAAAGAATCTTATAAGATATTCGAGAAGCAAGTTTAATAAATGGTAAAAATTATTAGCCGCTTAAATGCAATAATAACGCGTTTTTACACACATAGATACATGTGTATGTAAATTTGTATGCATGTGATTATTACACTAGCATTTGCATTTGTCCGTTATGTTCAAAATTGTATTAACTGTTTTTTCTGGCGTCCTGACGCTTTTCTGGTTTAAGTATGGGTAGCGGGTATCTCACAGTCGAGCTCACTCGACTGTAGCTTTCTTACTTGTTTTTAATTTCCCGATTGTTCCTATGGAAGCTATAGGATATAGTCAGCCGATTTTCATGAAATTAAAACCGAAATTCGGAAATAATACTAAATGGGCAAATATCAAATTTGGTGAAAATTGGTTGAAAACTGACAAAGTTATAATTGTTTTTTGAAAATTTGTCGGATCGTTCCTCTGGCAGCTATATGATATAGTCGTCCGATCCGGCCCGTTCCGACATATGTACGAGTGAGAGTATATAGAAGCCTAAAATAAAAGAAAAAACCATAACTTTGTCAGTTTTCAACATATTTTCACCAAATTTGATATTTAGCCATATTTCATTATTCCTGAATTTTGATTTTAATTTCATGAAAATCGGCTGACTATATCCTATAGCTTCCATAGGAACAATCAGGAAAATAAAAGAAAAATTCATAACTTTGTCAGTTTTCAACATATTTTCACCAAATTTGATAGTTACCCATATTTTAGTATTTCTGAATTTCGATTTTAATTTCATGAAAATCGGCTGACTATACCTTATAGCTTCCTGTTCGTGAACGGTTGCAGCTTTAATCATATATTATCAATCGGCGCATAATGCCATCCCTACTATATTATATACTATTCCTTATGTAAAAAGAAAACCTGTATTTTGTAGATTTTTTCGCTTGTTGGCAATGCCGCTGCGACGGCGTCGTCTTGTGAAATTGGATTTAGTGTCAAATAGACTTCACAACTGAAAGGAATAAAATCATACAGTCCACACAACTCGCTCTTATTTCAGACCATATTGTTGGTCCTTCTAAACGGATCCTTGGACAGTTAGTGAAGTGCTTTGATTCTCAGGGTAATTGTTTGCAATGGAACAATTAAAAGCATTCGTTAAAGGCCGTGCCAGGCTCAAGGCCAACATCACACGTTGTCTCTCATGGGCAGAGCAAGCGGAATCACCAACACAGGCAGAGATCAACACACGCATACAACTTCTCCACGAAGTTTGGAAGGAATTCAACCAATTCGGCGATAGCATTGCTCTTCACGAGGGAGTGGAAGGATACGTCGATCCGGAGATCGATAATGAGGTATACGAAGAGAAGTACCTAAGGGCAAACGCAATTCTCAAGGAAAAAAGTGATACTCTACAAGTAAATACATCGTCAAGCATTGCGAGTGGCAGCAACGTTTTGCATTCCAACGGCGACGCAATTGTAAATTTGGTACAGCAAAACCAACAACTATTTGAGCGACTCGCTGCAAATCAGGCTAGTTCGAGTACCCCTATTCATGGTGGTGGTGACGTCAGTTTGGCGACTTCAAATTCGGTACTCACGACGAATTCCAATCTGAGTGAATTGCCGAAAATTCAAATTAAGCGGTTCTCTGGCAACTACACAGAGTGGCCCTCCTTTCAAGACATATATGAAAGTACAATTCATAACAAACAGCACTTGTCCAACACGCAGAAGTTTCATCACTTAAAAACACTACTCGTTGATGAGGCTGCAAACTTGGTTCGACATTTGGCAATTACGGACACAGCTTACAACACAGCTTGGGAACGTCTTAAGGAAAGATACGATCGCCCACGGCACATAGTTAACTCATTTTTGGAGCAGTTTATAAGCTTACCAACTACTACAAAGGTAGATGCATCAATTCTACGGAAGGTATCAGACGGAGCAAACGAAATTGTTCGCGGATTGGATGCGGTCAACCAAACGGGACGCGATTGCTGGATCATCTATCTGGCCCTGGAGAAACTTGACGCTGACACGCGGCGCAGGTGGATTGAGCGCAGCATGGACACAGATTCCCCCACTCTCGAGGAATTCTTCAAATTTCTCGATTCTCGCTGCGAGGAACTGGAGCTGAGTAAACGGGAGCTTGCTATTGGTGGCAGGGCAATTCAACATGCAGAGAAACCAAAAACAGTCACACAATCAATGGTTGCGGTCGAAGGCAATGGCTGCACCAAATGTAATGCTACCGATCACACCCTGTATAGCTGTCAGCAGTTCTTGGACATGCCCGGGATGCAGAGGCGATCTTTCGTGAAGGAGAAATCACTGTGCTACAACTGCTTGCGACCTGGTCATGGAGTTAGCAAGTGCAAGTCTACATACAAATGTAGGCAATGCAAGGGAAATCATCACTCGCTCCTACATATCCAAGCGAATCCACAAGCTATTGGGAATATTTCGCAGGTATCAGGAGAGGATGAGCGAATCATAAGCGCGCCCGACAATACTTCGGTGACGCTTAGTCATCTCGCCCAAGGAGATAACACTAAATCGGTTGTGTGTGCACAGGGCACTGCAAAATCTGCAAAGGAAATGGAAATGAAGCGGAGCATACTACCAACTGCCATGGTATATGTACAAAACGCAAAGGGTGACCACGTAACATGCCGTCTCTTATTGGATACGGGCTCAGAACTTTCATACGTATCCGAACGTTGCATTCAAGCTCTCGGATTGACACGGTCGGCATCACGTATCTTGGTCACAGGAATCTCTTCGGTGAAAGCAGACACGACAAGGGGATGCAGCAGCTTGCATATCAAGTCTCGTATTTCCGAGGATCATTTGGTTGTCTACGCTCACGTGCTAGGCAGAATCACCTCTTCACTGGAACGACAAAACATCGATGCATCGGCACTCGAGGTGTTCAAGGATCTGCAGTTGGCGGATACACAATTCAACACAAACTCGCCTGTTGACATCCTATTGGGAAGCGAACACGTTTGGTCAGCGTTTACAGGACGAAAGATGTACGACAACTAGGGAAATCTGATCGCCATTTCATCGGTATTTGGATGGGTTATAACCTCACTCATCACATCCAATCCAAGCAACGCTGTTGCACTAACCACAAAGTTGACATAGGCGTTACTCTACAGAAGTTTTGGGAATTGGAAAACGTTCGTAGCAGCGCAAAATTGGAACCAGAAAATGATCAAGTCGAGAAGCACTTTATCGCCACTCACAGTCGCGATGAAAACGGGAAGTATATCGTAGAACTTCCATTCAACACCGATACCCCCGAATTCGGAGGAACGCTACAAGGAGCAGTAACACGCTTTAAATCGGTTGAGCGACGGCTACAGCAAAATGAGCATCTACGTAAACAGTACGTAAACTTTATGCGGGAATATATAAGTCTGGGGCACATGCGTGAGGTGCCGCCGGAGGAAAACGCTACCGGAAATCAGTTTTATCTACCACACCATCCAGTGCTGGGTCGAAAGCTACGAGTTGTTTTCGATGGGTCATTTCGCGACGCCAACGGTAAGGCTTTAAATGACACCCTGTTCACAGGGCCCAGTATCCAGCGCGATCTGTTCGCGGTGTGCCTTCGTTTTCGAATGTACAGATATGCCTTCTCAGCGGACATCGTAAAAATGTTCCGCCAAATATGGGTAGACGAAAAGCATCGCAATTTTCAGAAAATCGTTTGGAGAGAGGATCCATCCGATCCCATAAAGCATTTTCAATTGTGCACTGTTACCTACGGAACTTCATGCGCACCATTCCTGGCAGTGCGAGTGCTTGAACAACTTGCTGTCGATCATCAAGAGGAATTCCCCATTGCTTCGAAAATCCTGCTCGAGGATTTTTATGTCGATGACGTTTTTACTGGGTCAAACAATGAGGATGAACTGCTTCGAAACCGAAACGAGCTAATTCAGTTAATGTCTCGCGCAAACCTTGAACTCGGAAAATGGGTATCCAACACACCATTTATACAAACGGATGATACCGACACACAATCGGCTCACACAACCCCGGTGAAGGTTCTAGGACTGTACTGGCATCCTGGAAAAGACACTTTAACGTACAATGTCGGCCTAGCTGCCAGTCCTGATTGCACTAAGAGACAAGTCTTGTCCGACGTCTCGAGAATATTTGATCCTCTCGGGTTATTAGCACCCGTTGTAATCCAATTTAAAATTCTGTTCCAAAAGCTCTGGCTACTGAATTTGGATTGGGATGACCCGCTCCCAACTAAACTGGCCAACAACTGGCTGAAGTGGAGAGCAGATCTGGACGCTCTTCAAAAATTCCAACTTCCACGATTTGTTGCCAACCACCCGGACAACATCGAACTCCACGGATTTTCGGATGCATCAACCAAGGCGTACGCTGCTGTGGTGTACAGCAGAGTCACAAGTGACGATGGCTCTATCTCGGTGTCCATTGTGGCTGCAAAAACAAGAGTGGCTCCACTGAAGCAACAATCCTTGCCACGTCTGGAACTTTGTGCGGCACTTCTTCTAAGCCAACTAATACGCTCGATCACATCTGGATTACGCCACAAGAACATAACTGTTTTTGGCTGGTCCGACTCTTCAATAGTGCTCTCCTGGTTATCGTACGCCCCAGCCCGACTTAAGACATTTGTTGGAAACAGAACATCGGAAATCCTTGACATCATTCCAAGGAGTGCTTGGCGTCACGTAGACTCCAAAACAAACCCAGCTGACTGTGCGTCCAGAGGACTGATGGCTGCTGAGCTCATTGACTTCCAGTTGTGGTGGAATGGGCCCACATGGCTACGGAACAAGGATCAATACATGGTCAAGTTGAACGATTCACGATTCGGTTTATCTCTTACAGATAAACGCATACAAGGAGAAGTCAAAGCCAACTGTTTGATTACACTGGCTGAAGCAACTCAAATTCATCCACTTGACGAACTAATCGCACGAGTGTCTTCCTGGCTTAAGCTTGTACACATCATTGGCTACGTGATGCGATTTATTCAACGTACACGAAGTCCATCCCGCGAAAGGGTATCTAGCGTTCTTACATTCGACGAGATCAAGGCGGCAAGGATTCTTTGCATAAAGCACGCACAAGGCTGTTTCAAAAACGAGTATCAGTTGCTCCTCGCTAAGAAACCCCTAAGGAACCGATCACAGCTGATTAAACTAGCACCAATTATCGACGAAAACAGTTTGCTGAGGGTAGGCGGACGATTTCACCATTAGCAGTTACCAAGGGATGCAAAACACCCAATTTTGCTACCGAAAACACATCGGATCTCCAAGCTAATTCTGGAGCACGAGCACCGAGTGAACCTCCCCCGGGCGTTTCCTCACTCTTTGTTATGGTTCGGCAGAAATTCTGGATATTTGGAGCACGTAACCTTATTCGCAAAATCACACACGATTGCTTAGCTTGCTTTCGTCAACGCTACAACACATCCCAGCAACAGATGGCTAAAAAAAAAAACCATAGCTTAGCCGTGTTTCAATCCATTGCCATCAAATTTCAGATTTGGCAACAAATTATTATTTCAGAATTTCGTTTTTAATTTTTTGTTTAAGCTCTGCAAGGGTATACAAACTTCGGTGAGCCGAAGTTAGCTTCCTTTCTTGTTTTTATTTTTTTTTTTTGTCTGTAATTTGAAATAATTACAGTTTTCAATACTAAGAAATACAAATTTAAAGTAAAACACTATACTTAATTTAATTAAATTAAAAAAAAAAAGTTATATGCGGCAGAATCGAACCCATGCCAAATGCTTATAAAAATGTATGTGTATGTATATGATTTTGGTACTCGCCTTAAAATGGTACAGGGTATTCTACTGTCGGGACACCCGACTGTATGTCCATCTTGTTTTATCTAATATAGTTATACCATTTTGTAATACATTGGACAATTCACTAGTAAATTTGTTTAAAAACTACTACTTTCTAGAGGTTTGGTATACCCCATAAAAACGCCTATTGGCAAAACAGGAAAATTTTTCATATTGTTTATCCTGATTAAAATTGGCCATAATTGGGCACAATAACTATTAAATAACGGTAGTCCGTCAATATTGACATCAATGCTTACGTAATCCGGAATTTCTTTTATAAGCGCTATTTTTTCTAACTTCTTTCTTAACCCGATATGCAAATAAGAGCCCCCATTTATTTGCATTACATCGGGCTTATTAGAACTCCTAAATCTATAGAATGGCTTTGTTTTTAAATTGTGACGATTTATAATATTAATTAAATCCGTCGCACAATTTCTTGTCGGCTTATGTTTTAAATAACATTCTTCTATATCTAAACCTGTTGCATTCTGGCGGTGATCGATAGCCGCAGGCGAAACAACTAACGCCTGGGATGCACACTGGAAGAAGGTTGGCAGGGCCACTCGGATAAGGGGAAGAGTGGAAGACAAGACGCCACCTACCGTCCACATCCGGATAAGGGGAAAGTGGATGGTAGGTAAGGATTAGGGGAGGAGAGCCCGGAGCGAGTGCCTCCACCCATACCAAGGCAGAAGCGGGGCTCTGGCCTTGAAAGCGGCTCTCGACCTCAAAAGAGTGGAGAGATCACAAGATAAAGGGAATCGATGGGAACCGAGCCCATAAATAGGGCAAGGTGACGGCCATTGGAAAAAAACCGAGCCGGGTCGTCGAATCTCGTGGTCGAACTCGCCTAGTTCCCACCCAAATTAACAAAAAAAAAAAAAACAGAAATAAATATAATCAAACGTGAGTGTGGTGTCCCGGTAGAGAAGGCGTAGTATGATTAATTTATAGAAATAAACCCCAATTAGGAGGAGAGGACCGATCCAAAATCGGAGGGCGTAGAGAGTGGACCAGGCAGGGAAGGCGAGGAGCTGAAAAAAACGTGAGTCCGTTCCAAGTGGGACACAGAATAATTTTTATAAGTTAGTCTGGCGGGTTCCACAGGGCAAACGCCTCATCCCGGGAAACCCAGTTTCGGACCCTGGAAAATCTTTTTCTGCCCGGTGGAAGACGGTTCCAACCTAGTATAATCCGCCAAATCCCCGGAGTGCTCAACCTAGAAAAAAACGAGACTGGCCAGCGGCGATTAGATAAATTTATTGCACTTATTTATTTAATTTATTTAAATTATTTATCCGCCTATTTATTTATTTATTTAAATTATTTAAATTAGTTATTTATTCAAATTATTTATTCGTCCAACTTATTTATTTATTTATTTAATTGTTATTTATTTATATGTGCCAGTGCTAATTATTTAAATGTGTCATCGATTTGTCTGTGCGTAATTACCCATATTTATTTATTTATTTATTGTCTCGGCGCTATGTAGCCAGCAAAAATATGCACAAATCTTAACAAAGACAATCAGACCAAAACACAAGCACACAACCCAATTTAAAAGAATAAGGCACTTAATTACAATTTAAAAAAAATAATAATTTATTAAAACAGTGGCAAACATATGGCAGTTTAAAAATTAATGATGTAATTTACATACATATATATATATATAACTACGCACGTGAAAACAAACTTATATCCTAATTTATACTAAATCTTAAAATCGATGAAATGGTGATCCGTCCAGGCCGATCAGTGTAGGGGTGTTTATTGTTGTCCCTTCCAAATTCTGACCCGTCTCAGCCCCTTATCTGAATTGGAGCTCCAGTTAGGATGACATAGCTGAAAGAAATGGGGGGGTTAATTAATAATAGACATATTTATAAACGCATTTATTGATACATACATGCCCTTACATTTTTGTCGTGTCTTCGCCGTGTTCCCATTAATTCCTTTTCTTCGTCGTTGATGTACGTTTAATTGGGATGTCGTTTTGTTTCATAATCTGCCTGTGAAGAAAGTTAAGAACAATTTGGATGTTAATGCAATTAAGTTGGAATATGTTAAATGATTAAACGTTTATAACGATGAAGTGCTAAGTGTTTTACGTGGGGGGGGGGGGAAGGATGATGACCGGATGAGTCCGTGACCTGGAAGAAGCCGTGACAACCGTCTGTCGAGGGGAATCCGATGACTGGATACGGATTCCAGGAAGGGAGGGTGCGTTGCTGGGTAACAACAGCCATGCCCAGGGCCTACATCTGAGGAGAGAAGGATCGTTAATTGTGCAGTTTATTTTTTTGTTTGATTTGCGAGTTGTTTACCTTTTTTTTTTGATGTTGTGTTGTGGATCCCAGATCAGCTGGAAACTATGTGTGTGACCTGTGGGCAGACGGGGAAAAACCCCCCCGAGATGGACTGGCTAGCCGGCCTTGCCCCATCGAAAAGCAGGTTGCAACATAAATGGCGCCCAAAAGTCAACCAGAAGTGGGGTGGCGGAGGCCTTTGAAAAGGGGCATCCGCGCCCATACGCAGGAGACGTAGATAAATAAATTCCCAGTCGATGGAGGGAACCCAAGTGGGCCGGCAGTCCAGGTTGGAAGGTGTTGCGATGGCTTATGTCGGCGATAAAAAGTCAGACGTAATTGCTCGCCGCTGAAAAACCTGGGGTGCCGGAGAAAAAAACCACAAAGTAAATGTTCGTGTAGTTAAATTGTTATAGGTAAAGCTCACCTAAGCGCGGATATCCTCCAGGAGAGAAGGGATGGCACTAGCGACCGGAAGGTCAGCTAGGAGGCTCCCGAGAGGTGCCTGGTGGCAAAAAGGGAGGATCCGTAGCGGGTGAGGAGGAGTAGTAGAGTCAGGCTCCTGCCGTTTTCGGTGCGGAGGTGGGCGGGGAAATTGCTGGTCTACGGGTGGCCCATGGGAACACAGGGTTCACCATGCGATGCACCCGGAACAGCAGAAGAACTCGCAAGCACATCCGCAGCGGAATCGGACAGGACGCCACGAGTAGGTGAGCGCCCTCGATGCCCTATCTTCCCAGATGAAGATAGTGGATCCGACGGAGCTCGCAAGGGAAAATAACGATCCGGATGTAGGGCGGAAGACGCAGAAAAGGCAACGGTTGACGGCTCCGGTTAGGCATCACTTTTTCTCCCCCGTATTTGTTGTGCAGGTGTAGTTTTTGTAGGTGTCGTCTAGAAGTAGGAAATAAAGCGTGTTTAGTGTTAGGAATATAGGTAGCAAGTAGGTTTCTAGTAGGTTTATGAGTAGAGAGTACGATTTGCGGTCAAAAGCTGGCAGGATGACCACGAGGACCCCACGGTCAGAAGGTCCACAGGATGGAGCGGCAGAAGGAGCCGTTGGCGGCGCGGGAGGCGACAGCTGGGACGTGTCCCCACCACGCCGAGGAATCCCGAGCGACATCGCCTCATCGGTGAACGCCGCGGTGGCCCAGGCATACGAGACGCACCGGGCGGCGGCGTCGGACAGCGTGAGCCGAGCAATCCAGGAGGAGGTTCGCCGAGGGTTCCTGGAGATGATGGCCCTGATCAACGAGGTGGTCCAGCCGTTGAAGGAGACTGCAGCCGCAGTCCGGTCGCTGCAGCAGCCGGCCAGGCAAGTTGACGTCGGAGCCGACGACGGTGGCAGAGTTAGTGGCCGGCCGGAGGCGTCATGCGCAACGGGAGCCTACCCCAAGGCCAAGCCGGAAGAGGAGCCGAGGAGATCGCCGCCAAAACCACCGAGGGCACACAGCAGCGACTCGGATCGAGGGTTCGACGCCGGATGGAACCCAGGCGGGCAGCCGCAAGCGGGCGGATGGCAGCGCCAGCCCTATCCGATGGCGTACGAGGCACGAGCGTTCGGCAGCGAGGGTCTCCAGGGGCCTGAAAGACGAGAAGAGGCTGTCAGAGGGGTCCGGATAGAGAAATGGGAAGTATTCTTCGACGGCGACCCAAACAAGCTCGCCGTAGAGGACTTCGTATTTCGGGTGGAATACCTACAGCGGCAGGCAAGGTGTTCCTGGGACCAGGTGCTGGGCAGCTTTCACCAGCTGGTGCGAGGCCAGGCTGCGGAGTGGTACTGGCAGTTCGTCCGGGAGAGTCCACCGCAGACGTGGGAGGACCTCAAGGAGAGCCTGGTGGCAAGGTTCCGTGGCAGAGGAGGCGAGTTCGAGCGGATGCGAGCGCTCCATGACCGGCGACAGCAGCAGGGCGAATCCGTGGAGGATTATTTCCGGGCCATGAGCCGTCTGGGGAACCGCCTACTAAGGCCAATATCTGAAGCGGAGATGGTGAAAGTCGTCAAAAAGGGTCTTACCGCCGAGATCGCCCGTTTCGTATACGCCCTACGGGTGTACACTGTTGAGCAGCTGCGCGAGGAGTGCCTGGAGGTTGAGGACGCGTTCCTGAGACGGGACATCCGACCCGCATACCGTGGACCGCCCAAGTTCCAGCCCAGCGGACGACAGGTGGAAGAGATGACAGCCGATGCACCCGAGGCGGAGGCAGCACCGGAGGAGCCAGTCGTCGAGGAGGTCTCGCGGCACAGGATGGTCTGCTGGAACTGTGGCCGAGCAGAACACGGTTTCCGCGACTGCCCATCGTCGGAGCGGAAAATATTCTGTTTCCGCTGCGGAAAACCGGAGGTGGTCACGCCCAGCTGCCCAAACTGTGCGGGAAACGGGAGGACGAGCGCCGGAAAGGTGGGAGACCCGCGCTCGGGATACCGGCCCAACCGCAGCTAGAGATCCCAACATCACCAGCAGTACCTAGAACGAGAGAAGTTGCAGTAAAAGTAGACGTAGATAGGATTAAGGAAAAATCTAGTCTTCTAAGATACTTACCGGCGGAGGAGCGGATGCAGAAGTACCTGGAAGCGCGTAACCGGATTTTTGGAAATCACCAGCTGGACGGGATGCGGAGCGTCAGCCGGAGGCTCTTGAAGGCCAGATCCCGATTCCGACAGAGGCACCAGACCCGACGAGCGGTGGTGGAAGCCGTGCGCCGAGGGATGAGCGGCGACCCCAGGGTGTTCGCCGAGGTGGCCATCCGCGGAAAGCGAGTTTCCGGTTTGCTGGACACCGGCGCATCCGTCAATGTCCTCGGAAAAGGAAGTCGGGAGCTGCTGGAGGAGATCGGCGTGAGGATGGAGAAGTATCTGTCCGTGGTGAAGACTGCTGCGGGAGAGGACAGGTCGATCATCGGCCGAGTACATGTGCCGGTGCGTTTCAAGGGAGCGGAGAAGGTGCTCACCTTTTACGTGTGCCCGTATTTGGAGCAGGCCATGTACCTGGGTATCGACTTCTGGAGGCGGTTCGCATTGGCACCAGCCATCCTCGGAGAGCAGCCAGAGACGAAACCGAAAGCGAGCGTTTCGGAAGTGTGGGATCCGAACAATCCGTGGCTCGATGGGAAGACGGCGAAGGAGTCCGTAGTCGAGGAGTGGGTCCTGCAGGAGAAACAGAAGGAACAATTAGAGGCGACCAAAAAGGAGTTCCTTGCATTCCAGGACGTTGGCCTGGGGAGCACATCTGTGGAGACGCACCGGATCCAGTTAGTGGAAGGCGCGGAACCGTTCAAAGATCGGCATTATCCGCTATCGCCAGCGATGCAGGAGATCTACACTACACTACATTTCGAGTGTCGACCTGAAGTTCGCGTTCTGGCAGGTGGAGCTGGATCCTGAGAGTCGCCCATACACAGCCTTCACGGTTGCCGGGAGGCCGCTTTATCAGTTCCGGATGATGCCGTTTGGACTGTGCAACGCGGCGCAGAGGCTCTGCCGGCTGATGGACAAGGTGATTCCCGCGCAGCTCAGATCGAACGTCTTCGTATACCTGGACGACCTGCTGATCATCGCACCGGACTTCGAGACACACCTGAAGTATCTCGGGTTGGTGGCAGAGTGTCTGAGGAAAGCAAATTTGACGATAGGTTTAAAAAAATCCAAATTTTGCTTCAAGAGCCTGAATTACCTGGGGTTCATCATCGGCGGCGGGACACTGCGAATGGATCCGGAGCGGATCGTCGCGATCCAGAGGATCCCTGAGCCGAAATCCGTGAAGGAACTGCGCAGTTTCCTGGGTACGGCGGGGTGGTATCGCCGGTTCATCAAGGACTTCGCGGCTATGGCGACTCCTCTCACAAACGCGCTGAAGAAGGGAAAGAACACGCGGTTGGTGCTGGACGAGGAGGCCAAGAACGCCATACAGGCGTTGAAGGCGGCACTGACCTCGGCCCCGGTTCTGGTCCATGCCGACTTCAAGCGCCCGTTCGTGGTCCAGTGCGACGCGTCACATCATGGAGTCGGAGCGGTACTTTTCCAGTATGACGAGGACAAGAACGAGCGTCCGATTGCCTTCTTTTCTGCAAAGCTGAATAAACATCAGCTGAATTATTCGGTAACAGAAAAGGAGTGCTTGGCAGCAGTACTTGCCGTAGAGAAGTTCCGTCCGTACGTGGAGTTGATGCCGTTTACGGTGATCACCGACCACGCCAGCCTCAAGTGGTTGATGACAATGAAGGACATCAGCGGACGCCTGGCGCGATGGTCCCTCCGACTGCAGAGCTTCGACTTCCAGATCGCACACCGGAAAGGAGCCGACAACGTGGTGGGCGATACGTTGTCCAGATGCGTGGAGGAGCTGGAGCTGGAGGCCGACGACGCCCTCGGATTCGCGACGACGGAGTTCCAATCTGCTGAATACAAAGAAATCCGAGATGAGATTAGGGACAACCAAGCTCGCCTACCGGATATGCGGGTGGAAGGCGATCTCGTCTTCAAACGCCTTGGGTTCAGCAGATTGGAGGACGAAGTCGAAGGAGGCCCGTGGAAGCTCTGGATTCCAGCCTCGCTGACAGCCGGGATGATCGCGACGGCCCATGAGGATCCGACATCAGGACATGGAGGAATAAGGAAGACGCTGCAACGCCTCCAGCGGCAGTACTACTGGCCGGGGATGACGACGCAGGTTCGGGACTTCGTGGGACGCTGCATACAATGCAAGGAAGCGAAGGCGCCGAATTACCGGACGCAGGTCGGGATAGGGCAGGAAGTGGTGACGGAGAGGCCGTTCCAGAAGCTCTATATCGACTTCCTCGGCAAATATCCACGGTCGAAGCGAGGTAAGGCCTGGATCTTTGTAGTCGTGGACCACTTCTCGAAGTTCATGTTCCTGAAGTCGATGAGCGAAGCCACTGCCACAAATGTCGTCGAGTTCCTGGTACACGAAGTATTTTACAAATTCGGGGTACCAGAGGTAATCCACTCCGACAATGGCAAGCAGTTCGTCTCGAAAGCGTTTCAGGACGTGATGGAGGCCTATGGCGTGCAGCACATGCGGACGGCTGTGTACTCGCCGCAAAGCAACGCTGCCGAATGGGTGAACCGGACAGTCCTAGCCGCGATTCGGACGTATCTGGAGCAGGATCACCGAGATTGGGACGCATATCTGCCGGAGATCGAAGTCGCGATCCGGAACTCGATCCACGAGGCGACGGGCGTGACGCCGTTCTTCGCAGTGTTCGGGCACCAGATGTACCTCCACGGCAGCTGTTATAAGCTAGCCAGGAAGCTGCAGTCAATGACGGATCACGAGGTGGCGACGCTAAACACCCAGGATAAACGTGATATCATCCGCGAGCGCATCAAGCACCACCTACATCAGGCGTATGAACGCAGCAGCCGCCACTATAACAAACGCGCCCGTGAGTTCCACGTTAAACCTGGCCAAGAAGTGTTTCGGCGGAACTTCACGCTGAGCGACTTCGGCAGAAACTACAACGCCAAGTTCGCGCGGAAATTCGCCAGATGCCGAGTCGTCAGGCCGGTAGGGAACAACATGTTCGAGCTAGAGGACCTGGCGGGGAAACCTATTGGCATCTACCATGCGAAGGACTTGCGGCTGTAAATAATAAACACGCTAGGAATAGGCAGGAGGCAGGCGAAATACGAACCGTGGGTGTGGCCTACGTTGGGGGCACCGCAGGAGTCGAGGGGCAAGTGCCATCCGCCAATGGGACACCTCGCAGTGGAGCAGGTAGATGTCCATGTTTGTTGTTTTTTTGTTTTGTTTATGTTTTGGGAATGCTCGCAAATATTTGCCTCCTCTTCGATTGGCCAATTTTCGCGTGGTGTTGCATTCTGGCGGTGATCGATAGCCGCAGGCGAAACAACTAACGCCTGGGATGCACACTGGAAGAAGGTTGGCAGGGCCACTCGGATAAGGGGAAGAGTGGAAGACAAGACGCCACCTACCGTCCACATCCGGATAAGGGGAAAGTGGATGGTAGGTAAGGATTAGGGGAGGAGAGCCCGGAGCGAGTGCCTCCACCCATACCAAGGCAGAAGCGGGGCTCTGGCCTTGAAAGCGGCTCTCGACCTCAAAAGAGTGGAGAGATCACAAGATAAAGGGAATCGATGGGAACCGAGCCCATAAATAGGGCAAGGTGACGGCCATTGGAAAAAAACCGAGCCGGGTCGTCGAATCTCGTGGTCGAACTCGCCTAGTTCCCACCCAAATTAACAAAAAAAAAAAAAAACAGAAATAAATATAATCAAACGTGAGTGTGGTGTCCCGGTAGAGAAGGCGTAGTATGATTAATTTATAGAAATAAACCCCAATTAGGAGGAGAGGACCGATCCAAAATCGGAGGGCGTAGAGAGTGGACCAGGCAGGGAAGGCGAGGAGCTGAAAAAAACGTGAGTCCGTTCCAAGTGGGACACAGAATAATTTTTATAAGTTAGTCTGGCGGGTTCCACAGGGCAAACGCCTCATCCCGGGAAACCCAGTTTCGGACCCTGGAAAATCTTTTTCTGCCCGGTGGAAGACGGTTCCAACCTAGTATAATCCGCCAAATCCCCGGAGTGCTCAACCTAGAAAAAAACGAGACTGGCCAGCGGCGATTAGATAAATTTATTGCACTTATTTATTTAATTTATTTAAATTATTTATCCGCCTATTTATTTATTTATTTAAATTATTTAAATTAGTTATTTATTCAAATTATTTATTCGTCCAACTTATTTATTTATTTATTTAATTGTTATTTATTTATATGTGCCAGTGCTAATTATTTAAATGTGTCATCGATTTGTCTGTGCGTAATTACCCATATTTATTTATTTATTTATTGTCTCGGCGCTATGTAGCCAGCAAAAATATGCACAAATCTTAACAAAGACAATCAGACCAAAACACAAGCACACAACCCAATTTAAAAGAATAAGGCACTTAATTACAATTAAAAAAAAATAATAATTTATTAAAACAGTGGCAAACATATGGCAGTTTAAAAATTAATGATGTAATTTACATACATATATATATATATAACTACGCACGTGAAAACAAACTTATATCCTAATTTATACTAAATCTTAAAATCGATGAAATGGTGATCCGTCCAGGCCGATCAGTGTAGGGGTGTTTATTGTTGTCCCTTCCAAATTCTGACCCGTCTCAGCCCCTTATCTGAATTGGAGCTCCAGTTAGGATGACATAGCTGAAAGAAATGGGGGGGTTAATTAATAATAGACATATTTATAAACGCATTTATTGATACATACATGCCCTTACATTTTTGTCGTGTCTTCGCCGTGTTCCCATTAATTCCTTTTCTTCGTCGTTGATGTACGTTTAATTGGGATGTCGTTTTGTTTCATAATCTGCCTGTGAAGAAAGTTAAGAACAATTTGGATGTTAATGCAATTAAGTTGGAATATGTTAAATGATTAAACGTTTATAACGATGAAGTGCTAAGTGTTTTACGTGGGGGGGGGGGAAGGATGATGACCGGATGAGTCCGTGACCTGGAAGAAGCCGTGACAACCGTCTGTCGAGGGGAATCCGATGACTGGATACGGATTCCAGGAAGGGAGGGTGCGTTGCTGGGTAACAACAGCCATGCCCAGGGCCTACATCTGAGGAGAGAAGGATCGTTAATTGTGCAGTTTATTTTTTTGTTTGATTTGCGAGTTGTTTACCTTTTTTTTTTGATGTTGTGTTGTGGATCCCAGATCAGCTGGAAACTATGTGTGTGACCTGTGGGCAGACGGGGAAAAACCCCCCCGAGATGGACTGGCTAGCCGGCCTTGCCCCATCGAAAAGCAGGTTGCAACAAACCTTCCTCTGCACTTGGAACGCCTTCCACTCCTACATTTTCAATATTTTGACTTGAAACTCCTTCAACTCCTACATTTTCAATATTTAGACTTGATGCTACATGCTTGGAGGTTTCTCCTATTGCTGCTCTAATCTGCTTCCTCACTTTTAACTAGCCTACGCATTTGCCTATCTCCAACCATTTTCATTGATTTTTTTAATTTCTTCCTAATTCTCTAAAACGCTGAAATGTAATAAACAAAATGACTGTTTAATATAAGAGTTTAAATAAAACAAGATATAAATATTTTATTAAATTAATATTAAATGTGGGTGTTGTTATTATTTATTTGAATATTATTTATTTTGTTATTATTTATTTGAATATTATTTATTTTCTTATTATTTATTTGGTTATTATTTATTTGAATATTATTTATTTTGTTATTATTTATTTGGTTATTATTTATTTTGTTTTTATTCATTTGATAAATATTTAAATGAATATTGAATGAAATTAATTTTTTTGAATATTATTTATTTGTTTCACTTTGTTATTTCACTTACCTCAATTTAATTAAAATATTCACTTGCAAAAATTTCACAAAAAACTTTGAAAATTGCTGCCTTTGACTCGCTGATTGAACACTTGAAATCCAAATGCAAAGAGAATAGGGAAAAGTAGTAGAGAAGGGTAGAGTAGGAGAAGCAATACCTTGTAATTAAAATCACATTAGGCAAATAATGCAACATTATCATTTTGGTTCCGGCCAAAGCAATTAATTAACATATGCCAATATACCATAGATTAAATAAGTCAAAAGTAATTCAAGATAATCTGAAATATTTATAAATATTTCAATTTATTTTGAAAAAAGTATTCTGAAGTCGCTGCCACACTATTAGTTTTCGCCACCGCTTTTTTCGCTCCCTTCCCTCCATCAACATCTCTTTCTAATTTGCGGGACTTTAGCTGGTCCGAAAATATGCAATCAAAGTTTCGAGTCGCAATTTGTTTTTGTTTTTTTCGATATGCACTGAAAAGTCGGACCCGAAGGAAGTTCGGGTTCAAGTCGCAGTCGGCACGTTGATGAATTGTTGATGACAAGCAGGGTATGTTCACACGTAGACTTATCATTATGTTCACACGTAGACACGCACTTATCTTAATATCCCCTCACAATGCCCAAAGTCTAAATGTCTTCCAAAACAAATACATATTTGCACTGAAAATTGCGTTTTTTTCGTTTTGGCTTTTACCCCAAAAAAATCAGTTACTGTAACTGTACATATGTATCTACATATGTGTGTAAAAACGCGTTATTATTGCATAAAAACGGCTAATAATTATTACCATTTATTAAAATTGCCTTTCGAATATCTTATAAGTTTCTTTTCCGATCACCTTACAACTTTCCTATCAGAATACTAGGGGCTTACGCAGTAAGCTCTCTAAATTGTATTCGGATAGCCTTTTCTTTGCATCCCAGCTGATTGTTTTTACTGAAACCTGAAGCCGGAGATCCTCTGCTCCGAAATTCTTCCGAGTAAGTACACAATTTACAGATTAGACCGTCTTCTCGTGGTGGCGGAATTTTATTTGCCGTTGACTCTTGCCTCATCTCGGAACAGGTGGTATCTAATGATTTTTTTGACATCGAATTTATCTGCGTAAAACTCTTTTACAGGTAGTGTTGTGATGCCTATAGTGAAACCGAACGGAGTTACGTTTTCCTATATCAAATTGTAATGGAGGGGGACGACAGCATACTTCCCGTATTCCAAATGCTATCGGCCAAGCATGATACTGTCAGCATACAATTCTGGCTAAGCAGATTTATATCCAAATCAGGACATTTTCCACTGGAGGTCGTATCCGATTTTTCTTTGGCTTTATTAAATGGAATAAGCTTGAGCTTCAATGAATGCCGCCTAAATAAAAATATGTCCACCTGCTTCGAAAACTAGTGACGGTACTGCCCCCATGCTTCATTCGGCTTGATATCGCGCACCTAATAAAAATGCTATTCAGGAAGAACGTTTTCAAAGGAATGTTACCGAACTTAAAGGATTTTTATATAAGATGCATTGGTGTAGCAATGACTTGTGATACAAACGGGACCTTTGCGGAAATAATAAAGGCAGTTTTAAGTGTTGCACTGAGAAAATCCTCGGTAGAAGATGAAACTGGAGAGTACCTTCCGAGCTACCGAAATGAAAGGTATCTGCTCACACAAATTGCTAAATTTAATGCTGTGGAAGAAAATGAGGAAAATAACCATAATGAATATTTACCAGAGGAAAAGGATGAAATCGACGAGGATATATCAGATATCATCTCCAATATTCAGTACTCAGCAGAAATTGAAGTGTCCAAATGCAATTCACTGCCGACCGAACCCATATTATTTTCCAGAGCTAATGCCACATCTCCTTAAATTGTGCCGATATTTTGTTTTATGGACTAACGTGATGAAGGAAAAATTCTGCTCTAATTATGATTTCGGATCTTCGGCACTGGTGGAAGCATACTTCAAGGTTTTGAAAAACACCGACATGAGCATATTCGCTGTATACCAGCTTCCTGCAAATTGGAACGTGTAGCGATAAAGCGCAAAACCTTAAAAATTCCCTCTTTCATTAAGGAAAATACAATAAAGAAAAGGAGCCGAGAGAAAATCCTTGATGAAAGCGAAGTGGAATACCTTTTCCAAGAAGAAAACTGGAAGGTAAAGAATAATACAATAAGGCCCACTGAATTTTTTGTCGAAGAAGACGATGGAAATTAAAATATTTCCCAGACAGTGAAGAAGAAACCAAATAAGGAAATGGGTAAAGGAACTACAGCGAAACCAAGGGGAAAGTATTTAAAGAAATGCCCTAATGTCGAATTGATTTATAATCGACCTCATCGACGGAAAAGGGACGAAATTTTGTATAATGGCGGTGCAACGGGACCAGTCTTAATAGGAAAACAACTGCTGCAATTTAGAAATACTAGCCCGTTCGATTCACTGGTGGAGATTTTAACGACCGCATATTTGGCAATTTATATTCCCTATTGTCGCTGAATAAAAGGATCTTGGGAAATTCACAACGATATGTGCAGGCAATGGCGGAAATTTACTTCACTTAAGGAAAGGATGTAACTTCATATTATTATACTTATATACGCCGACAAATTAATTAATTTATTTTAAAGTAGTGAAGTACTTTTGAATTTTGTGTTGTTAGATATTGATTGTTTTGTTTGTCATTTTGTATTTGTTTTGAACCATTCTGAAATAATAATTTGTTGCCAAATCTCAAATTTGATGGCAATGGTTTGAAACACGGCTAAGCTATGGTTTTTATACACGCTACCCATAGGGTAGAAGGGTATTATAACTTTGTGCCGGCAGGAAATGGTTTTCAGTTTTCAACATATTTTCACCAAATTTGATATTTAGCCATATTTCATTATTCCTGAATTTTGATTTTAATTTCATGAAAATCGGCTGACTATATCCTATAGCTTCCATAGGAACAATCAGGAAAATAAAAGAAAAATTCATAACTTTGTCAGTTTTCAACATATTTTCACCAAATTTGATAGTTACCCATATTTTAGTATTTCTGAATTTCGATTTTAATTTCATGAAAATCGGCTGACTATACCTTATAGCTTCCTGTTCGTGAACGGTTGCAGCTTTAATCATATATTATCAATCGGCGCATAATGCCATCCCTACTATATTATATACTATTCCTTATGTAAAAAGAAAACCTGTATTTTGTAGATTTTTTCGCTTGTTGGCAATGCCGCTGCGACGGCGTCGTCTTGTGAAATTGGATTTAGTGTCAAATAGACTTCACAACTGAAAGGAATAAAATCATACAGTCCACACAACTCGCTCTTATTTCAGACCATATTGTTGGTCCTTCGAGACGGATCCTTGGACAGTTAGTGAAGTGCTTTGATTCTCAGGGTAATTGTTTGCAATGGAACAATTAAAAGCATTCGTTAAAGGCCGTGCCAGGCTCAAGGCCAACATCACACGTTGTCTCTCATGGGCAGAGCAAGCGGAATCACCAACACAGGCAGAGATCAACACACGCATACAACTTCTCCACGAAGTTTGGAAGGAATTCAACCAATTCGGCGATAGCATTGCTCTTCACGAGGGAGTGGAAGGATACGTCGATCCGGAGATCGATAATGAGGTATACGAAGAGAAGTACCTAAGGGCAAACGCAATTCTCAAGGAAAAAAGTGATACTCTACAAGTAAATACATCGTCAAGCATTGCGAGTGGCAGCAACGTTTTGCATTCCAACGGCGACGCAATTGTAAATTTGGTACAGCAAAACCAACAACTATTTGAGCGACTCGCTGCAAATCAGGCTAGTTCGAGTACCCCTATTCATGGTGGTGGTGACGTCAGTTTGGCGACTTCAAATTCGGTACTCACGACGAATTCCAATCTGAGTGAATTGCCGAAAATTCAAATTAAGCGGTTCTCTGGCAACTACACAGAGTGGCCCTCCTTTCAAGACATATATGAAAGTACAATTCATAACAAACAGCACTTGTCCAACACGCAGAAGTTTCATCACTTAAAAACACTACTCGTTGATGAGGCTGCAAACTTGGTTCGACATTTGGCAATTACGGACACAGCTTACAACACAGCTTGGGAACGTCTTAAGGAAAGATACGATCGCCCACGGCACATAGTTAACTCATTTTTGGAGCAGTTTATAAGCTTACCAACTACTACAAAGGTAGATGCATCAATTCTACGGAAGGTATCAGACGGAGCAAACGAAATTGTTCGCGGATTGGATGCGGTCAACCAAACGGGACGCGATTGCTGGATCATCTATCTGGCCCTGGAGAAACTTGACGCTGACACGCGGCGCAGGTGGATTGAGCGCAGCATGGACACAGATTCCCCCACTCTCGAGGAATTCTTCAAATTTCTCGATTCTCGCTGCGAGGAACTGGAGCTGAGTAAACGGGAGCTTGCTATTGGTGGCAGGGCAATTCAACATGCAGAGAAACCAAAAACAGTCACACAATCAATGGTTGCGGTCGAAGGCAATGGCTGCACCAAATGTAATGCTACCGATCACACCCTGTATAGCTGTCAGCAGTTCTTGGACATGCCCGGGATGCAGAGGCGATCTTTCGTGAAGGAGAAATCACTGTGCTACAACTGCTTGCGACCTGGTCATGGAGTTAGCAAGTGCAAGTCTACATACAAATGTAGGCAATGCAAGGGAAATCATCACTCGCTCCTACATATCCAAGCGAATCCACAAGCTATTGGGAATATTTCGCAGGTATCGGGAGAGGATGAGCGAATCATAAGCGCGCCCGACAATACTTCGGTGACGCTTAGTCATCTCGCCCAAGGAGATAACACTAAATCGGTTGTGTGTGCACAGGGCACTGCAAAATCTGCAAAGGAAATGGAAATGAAGCGGAGCATACTACCAACTGCCATGGTATATGTACAAAACGCAAAGGGTGACCACGTAACATGCCGTCTCTTATTGGATACGGGCTCAGAACTTTCATACGTATCCGAACGTTGCATTCAAGCTCTCGGATTGACACGGTCGGCATCACGTATCTTGGTCACAGGAATCTCTTCGGTGAAAGCAGACACGACAAGGGGATGCAGCAGCTTGCATATCAAGTCTCGTATTTCCGAGGATCATTTGGTTGTCTACGCTCACGTGCTAGGCAGAATCACCTCTTCACTGGAACGACAAAACATCGATGCATCGGCACTCGAGGTGTTCAAGGATCTGCAGTTGGCGGATACACAATTCAACACAAACTCGCCTGTTGACATCCTATTGGGAAGCGAACACGTTTGGTCAGCGTTTACAGGACGAAAGATGTACGACAACAAGGGAAATCTGATCGCCATTTCATCGGTATTTGGATGGGTTATAACCTCACTCATCACATCCAATCCAAGCAACGCTGTTGCACTAACCACAAAGTTGATATAGGCGTTACTCTACAGAAGTTTTGGGAATTGGAAAACGTTCGTAGCAGCGCAAAATTGGAACCAGAAAATGATCAAGTCGAGAAGCACTTTATCGCCACTCACAGTCGCGATGAAAACGGGAAGTATATCGTAGAACTTCCATTCAACACCGATACCCCCGAATTCGGAGGAACGCTACAAGGAGCAGTAACACGCTTTAAATCGGTTGAGCGACGGCTACAGCAAAATGAGCATCTACGTAAACAGTACGTAAACTTTATGCGGGAATATATAAGTCTGGGGCACATGCGTGAGGTGCCGCCGGAGGAAAACGCTACCGGAAATCAGTTTTATCTACCACACCATCCAGTGCTGGGTCGAAAGCTACGAGTTGTTTTCGATGGGTCATTTCGCGACGCCAACGGTAAGGCTTTAAATGACACCCTGTTCACAGGGCCCAGTATCCAGCGCGATCTGTTCGCGGTGTGCCTTCGTTTTCGAATGTACAGATATGCCTTCTCAGCGGACATCGTAAAAATGTTCCGCCAAATATGGGTAGACGAAAAGCATCGCAATTTTCAGAAAATCGTTTGGAGAGAGGATCCATCCGATCCCATAAAGCATTTTCAATTGTGCACTGTTACCTACGGAACTTCATGCGCACCATTCCTGGCAGTGCGAGTGCTTGAACAACTTGCTGTCGATCATCAAGAGGAATTCCCCATTGCTTCGAAAATCCTGCTCGAGGATTTTTATGTCGATGACGTTTTTACTGGGTCAAACAATGAGGATGAACTGCTTCGAAACCGAAACGAGCTAATTCAGTTAATGTCTCGCGCAAACCTTGAACTCGGAAAATGGGTATCCAACACACCATTTATACAAACGGATGATACCGACACACAATCGGCTCACACAACCCCGGTGAAGGTTCTAGGACTGTACTGGCATCCTGGAAAAGACACTTTAACGTACAATGTCGGCCTAGCTGCCAGTCCTGATTGCACTAAGAGACAAGTCTTGTCCGACGTCTCGAGAATATTTGATCCTCTCGGGTTATTAGCACCCGTTGTAATCCAATTTAAAATTCTGTTCCAAAAGCTCTGGCTACTGAATTTGGATTGGGATGACCCGCTCCCAACTAAACTGGCCAACAACTGGCTGAAGTGGAGAGCAGATCTGGACGCTCTTCAAAAATTCCAACTTCCACGATTTGTTGCCAACCACCCGGACAACATCGAACTCCACGGATTTTCGGATGCATCAACCAAGGCGTACGCTGCTGTGGTGTACAGCAGAGTCACAAGTGACGATGGCTCTATCTCGGTGTCCATTGTGGCTGCAAAAACAAGAGTGGCTCCACTGAAGCAACAATCCTTGCCACGTCTGGAACTTTGTGCGGCACTTCTTTTAAGCCAACTAATACGCTCGATCACATCTGGATTACGCCACAAGAACATAACTGTTTTTGGCTGGTCCGACTCTTCAATAGTGCTCTCCTGGTTATCGTACGCCCCAGCCCGACTTAAGACATTTGTTGGAAACAGAACATCGGAAATCCTTGACATCATTCCAAGGAGTGCTTGGCG
Source organism: Drosophila anomelani (assembly GCA_035045905.1). Lineage (NCBI taxonomy): Eukaryota > Metazoa > Arthropoda > Insecta > Diptera > Drosophilidae > Drosophila > Drosophila anomelani. Next base: position 315,151 of record JAWNOO010000162.1, read on the forward strand.
TCACGTAGACTCCAAAACAAACCCAGCTGACTGTGCGTCCAGAGGACTGATGGCTGCTGAGCTCATTGACTTCCAGTTGTGGTGGAATGGGCCCACATGGCTACGGAACAAGGATCAATACATGGTCAAGTTGAACGATTCACGATTCGGTTTATCTCTTACAGATAAACGCATACAAGGAGAAGTCAAAGCCAACTGTTTGATTACACTGGCTGAAGCAACTCAAATTCATCCACTTGACGAACTAATCGCACGAGTGTCTTCCTGGCTTAAGCTTGTACACATCATTGGCTACGTGATGCGATTTATTCAACGTACACGAAGTCCATCCCGCGAAAGGGTATCTAGCGTTCTTACATTCGACGAGATCAAGGCGGCAAGGATTCTTTGCATAAAGCACGCACAAGGCTGTTTCAAAAACGAGTATCAGTTGCTCCTCGCTAAGAAACCCCTAAGGAACCGATCACAGCTGATTAAACTAGCACCAATTATCGACGAAAACAGTTTGCTGAGGGTAGGCGGACGACTTCACCATTAGCAGTTACCAAGGGATGCAAAACACCCAATTTTGCTACCGAAAACACATCGGATCTCCAAGCTAATTCTGGAGCACGAGCACCGAGTGAACCTCCACCCGGGCGTTTCCTCACTCTTTGTTATGGTTCGGCAGAAATTCTGGATATTTGGAGCACGTAACCTTATTCGCAAAATCACACACGATTGCTTAGCTTGCTTTCGTCAACGCTACAACACATCCCAGCAACAGATGGCTAATTTACCCAGCGTTCGCATTACACAAGCGCTTCCTTTTGTGTATACTGGTTGCGACTATGCAGGACCAATTCTTCTGAAGGATGCCAAGGTTCGGAAGCCTCGTATCAGCAATGGCTACATATGCCTATTTGTTTGCATGGTCACCTCGGCCATCCACCTGGAGCTTGCCACCGACCTCTCGACGGAAACCTTCTTGGCTGCCTTGCGGCGCTTTATATCCTTACGTGGCAAGTGTAGTAAGATCTTCAGTGACAATGGCACAAACTTTATTGGAGCTAAACGATCCCTCGACGAGATGCAAGAATTGCTCACTTCTCAGGCACACAAGGACATTGTAACAAGCACTCTAGCGGATGATGGTATCGAATGGGTACTTATTCCTCCGAGAGCCCCTCACTGGGGAGGGAAGTGGGAGTCGACAATCCGCTGTGTCAAGCTACATCTTCGCAGAATCACTGGAAACTCCACGCTCACCTTTGAGCAGATGCGTACCCTTCTTGCACAAATAAGTGCTGTGATAAATTCACGCCCCTTGTGCCACACACCGGATACCGAAACCACTTACTTATCACCCGCCCACTTCTTAATCGGGCGACCATTAACAACAGCTCCAGATCCCGATGTGACTCACATTTCAGTGGGCCGATTAGGATATTGGCAAAGCATCCAGTCTATACTCCAAGGATTCTGGAAGAAGTGGCATCAGGAGTATCTGACTACTCTGCAACAACGTCCAAAATGGACTACTTCAACACCCAACATTTCGACCGGTGATGTAGTGCTCGTAAAGGAGTCCAATTCACCACCGGCATCTTGGCACATCGCACGGGTTTTGGAAGCTTATCCAGGAAATGATAACCTCGTTCGAGCAGTCAAATTGAAGACCCCGACAGGAGAGATGACCAGACCGATCACAAAAATTGCTGTATTGCCCCATTCAGAAACTGTGTTTCAGGGCGGGCCGGGATGTTCGTGAACGGTTGCAGCTTTAATCATATATTATCAATCGGCGCATAATGCCATCCCTACTATATTATATACTATTCCTTATGTAAAAAGAAAACCTGTATTTTGTAGATTTTTTCGCTTGTTGGCAATGCCGCTGTGACGGCGTCGTCTTGTGAAATTGGATTTAGTGTCAAATAGACTTCACAACTGAAAGGAATAAAATCATACAGTCCACACAACTCGCTCTTATTTCAGACCACTTCCATAGGAACAATCAGGAAAATAAAAGAAATACCATAACTTTGTCAGATTTCAACATATTTTCACCAAATTTGATATTTAGCCATATTTTAGTATTTCTGAATTTTGATTTTAATTTCATGAAAATCGGCTGACTATATCCTATAGCTTCCATAGGAACAATCAGGAAAATAAAAAAACCATAGCTTAGCCGTGTTTCAAACCATTGCCATCAAATTTGAGATTTGGCAACAAATTATTATTTCAGAATTTCGATTTTAATTGTTTGTTTAAAGTCTGCTAGGGTATACAAACTTCGGTGAGCCGAAGTTAGCTTCCTTTCTTGTTTTATTTAGTTTAAGAAGGGGCTTGTGACTTTTTGTTAAATAAATAAAAATATATTATATTTAACAAAAGACTTAGGCAACGAACTTGATTACAGAACCAATAAATAAACGCTTGACAGTTAGCTTTCATGTTAGCTTGACTGTGAGCTTGCATGTTAGCTTGCTTAATAGCTTTCATGTTAGCTTGACTGTTAGCTTGACTTTTAGCTTGACTGTTAGCTTGACTGTTAGCTTGCATGTTAGCTTGCTTATTAGCTTGTATGTTAGCTTGACTGTTAGCTTGACTGTTAGCTTGACTGTTAGCTTGACTGTTAGCTTGACTGTTAGCTTGACTGTTAGCTTGACTGTTAGCTTGACTGTTAGCTTGACTGTTAGTTATTCATTCTGCATTCAAGCTCTTTTTTCGATCTTTCTCTTTCATAGCGGACGGTCGTGTTTTTGTTTTGCGCTCCGATTTTTGTGTTAATTTGATTTTAAACCACCGGGGTTTCCTCTGAATTCATCACCTAAATATTTAAAATTATATACCGTTTCGCTATCGCGCGTGCATGCACTTTTCTGTGTAATTAATTTGTGTTAATAATCACTTTTTAAGACGGTTATCTTATTTTCCTCCTTATTCTTTTTCTCGTTTTTATTATTTTTCTCTCCCCCGCTTGAGTGTCGTTTGCTGTTAGCTGCATCTAAGCCGTTATAGCTCTCATCGCTCTTGTGATTTCTGCTGCTCATACTCTTAACCTTGCGCTCTTTTGTTCTCTCTCTCTCTCTTGGCTTTTTGGTACTGATAGTGTGCACAGTGGTTCTAGGGTTTGTGAAAATGTCCCAAAATATTGTGTGTTATAAAGAACTGCCAAAAAAATATTTTGGCAGACCAGCCCAGTTTCCATTGTTGGCTTTGCGAGGCAGTAGTGCAGGCTAAGTGCATCGAGATGACAGGTCGAATAGCTGACGTAGCGTCCAGCAAAAAGGGCCTGCGTTATTGCTGTGAGGCCTGTCGACCGGTTGAGAAGAAGATATCATCCTTCATGCGTCAGACCAGAAGTGGATTTTCTGAGATCATGGCCACTTTCCGCAAGGCGAGTGACCTGTTCTCCGCGCTTGACGCTCAATTTAATAGTATGAAGCTATTAAATGAGTCGCCGAAACGCAAAAAATCTGCTGCTGGTCGACAGCAACTGTGTGTGACGCAGCAACCGATTTCCTGCCACTCCCCTGCGCCACAGCTCCTGGTCCCCGTTCCAATGGTTCTGAGATCAGGAACTAGGAAAGATTCGGTTACCGAATCTGAAGCAGCCGCTCAGCCAGCAATTTCCGCGTCGTCCGTTGTGTCCGATGCGGAGCCCAAATCTTTGGCTCCGCAAATCTCCGTAGATAAATCAACCCAGGGTCCAACAATGCCCGGAATACCGGCCGTAGTTGGTAACAATTCGTTACGCAAGACCATCACAGCAGTCCCACCTTCGAAAACAATATTTGTTTCCAGGCTTGCCCCTGATCTCGCATCGGAAGATGTTCTAGCCTTTATACAAGGCAAAACCCAAGCCGGACATATCAAGGTGGAAAAATTTAAATTTTCGTATGCCAGAGACATTTCATCTTTTAAGATAAATGTCTCAACCCAACTCTTTGACACTATTTGCTCGGGTGACTTCTGGCCCGAGTACGTAATAGTTAAGGAGTACGAGGCTCGAAAGAAGAGAATACGGCCTGCGGGAGTACAACTGCCCAGGCCGTCACAATCCTCAGTGTCCACTGCCGTACCTTCTGTCCCAAAAAACTAACCTCTTCCTTACTACTTTCCTATCAGAATACTAGAGGCTTACGCAGTAAGCTCTCTAAATTGTATTCGGATAGTCTTTCTTTCGCATCTCAGGTGATTGTATTTACTGAAACCTGGTTGAAGCCGGAGATCCTCTGCTCCGAAATTCTTCCGAGTAAGTACACAATCTATAGATTAGACCGTATTGTCCAGCGTGGTGGTGGAGTTTTAATTGCCGTTGACTCCTGCCTCATCTCGGAACAGGTGGTATCTAACGAATTTCTGGACATTGAATTCATATGCGTAAAATTATCTTTTACAGGCAGCTGTATATATGTTACCTGCTCTTATATTCCTCCATCTTCGGAAATGCCAACTTATTGGAAACACCTTTCGGCAATTTAGGCAGTTTCCAACTGGCTTTCTGATAGGGACCAATTGGTGACTTTGGGTGACTTCAACATACCTGGAGCTCACTGGTCTTCTGACGGTGTGTCTAATATCCTCCTGACTGCGGCACAGCATGACCTTATAAATGTCTTGTTTGATTTATCATTATCTCAAGTTAACCATGTCTCTAAACCGCTTATTGGATCTATGCCTTGTTTCCGATCCGGCTGGCGTAAACCTAAGTAGAGTTCCTCCAATGACGCAACCTGAAGATCCTTATCATCCAACTTTCGATGTGACCATCGACACTGGGACAGTTTTAGCAACGACATCTGGTAGTAGGTTAAACAGAGTCCGCTGTTTCCGAAAGGCCGACTATCAGAGGCTAAACACTTTAATAGCTGAATTTGATTGGTATAATCTCTTCATGAGCTCAGACATGGCAACCGCCGTTGATATCTTTTATAGTGCCATGAACTCATTTTTCTTCGTATGTGTTCCTGAAACCTATCCGTCGGTCTCTAATAAACCACTCTGGTTTAACAAAGAGCTGACACGTTTAAAAAACGTAAAATCTAGGCTTTATAATAAATATAAACGTACTGGTTCAAGAACGGCTTTCTCATCCTATCTAAGTGCTTGATCTAGCTTTACCGTGCTTAACGCTCAGTGTTATAAAAATTATTTGACTCGTTGCAAGGTCCAGTTCACGCAGGACCCCAAAGCCAATAGCTGGCAATAGCCAGGCGTCCGCCTGGACCCTAAACTTTCGTTCTCAGAACATATTTCCTGTATGGTTAATAAAGCCGCCGGCATGCTTGGATTCATTAAAAGGTGGTCGAAGGAATTCGATTCTCCTTATGTAACGAATACCCTATATACTTCGTTAGTACGCCCTATATTGGAGTATGGCTCGTGCGTCTGGAGTCCTCAATACGGAGTCCATAGCAGCCGCATCGAATCTGTCTAAAAGAAGTTTTTACTTTTCGCCCTCCGTGGCCTACCCTGGGATGCTAACCTTAGATTACCGTCTTACTCTAGTAGACTTCTCCTAATTAATTTACCTTTTTTAACTAACCTTAGGACGATGCTTGGCGTCGTCTTTCTACATAAACTTATTCACGGCGAGGTGGAGAGCCCCTACCTGCTTGGGCAGCTCAATTTCCATGTTCCCCGTCTTTCTTCTAGAAATTGTATCCCCCTAGTAGTTAACCACTGTAGGCGTGAGTTTGAAGTACATGAACCATTTAGGGTTTTAAGTACATGAACCCTTTAGGGTTTTATGTACTGATTACAATCGCCTTTTTAGTAGTATTGAAGGCGTAGAAAGCCTTCAAAACTAAAAAACTGTATTGCTTGTTGTACTTGCCCGTAGTGTATCCTAATTTTTCTCGTTCTATTCTATTTTTCCTCTCTCGCGTCTATCTAGTACGCGTTCGTGCCGTACGTCACGCGGCTGCGCCCCTCGGTCGGTTGGGCGGGAGGTGTTCATTTCATTTCTTTTGTTCCTTAGCTTTTATTTGTTTTAAACCATTTATTACGAAGTTTTGTTTTAAAATACACTAAAATTAAAAAAAAAATTAATTGGCCATGTGTTTTATTTAGTTTAAGCACCTAATTAATAATTTTTAAGATAAATAAAAATATCTTTAAGGCTTAATTTTTAATGTTTATTATTTATTAAAAAAGACATGAATTACTTTTAAAATAAAAAAGAATAAATGTATAAATACAAAGGACTTAATTTGTATAGTTTTTGTTTAGTTTAAGAAGGTGCTATAAAATATTTTTCTCATAAAAAAATAAATGTTTATATAAAAAGAACTTAAATTTGATTTTTTTCATTTAGTTTAAGAATAAGCTTGTAAATAATTTTTAACATTAATAAAAATCAATGTACGTATATATAAAACCCAGGGTCCAACAATGCCCGGAATACCGGCCGTAGTTGGTAACAATTCGTTACGCAAGGCCATCACAGCAGTCCCACCTTCGAAAACAATATTTGTTTCGAGGCTTGCCCCTGATCTCGCATCGGAAGATGTTCTAGCCTTTATACAAGGCAAAACCCAAGCCGGACATATCAAGGTGGAAAAATTTCAATTTTCGTATGCCAGAGACATTTCATCTTTTAAGATAAATGTCTCAACCCAACTCTTTGACACTATTTGCTCGGGTGACTTCTGGCCCGAGTACGTAATAGTTAAGGAGTACGAGGCTCGAAAGAAGAGAATACGGCCTGCGGGAGTACAACTGCCCAGGCCGTCTCAATCCTCTGAGTCCACTGCCGTACCTTCTGTCCCAAAAAACTAACCTCTTCCTTTCTACTTTCCTATCAGAATACTAGAGGCTTACGCAGTAAGCTCTCTAAATTGTATTCGGATAGTCTTTCTTTCGCATCTCAGGTGATTGTATTTACTGAAACCTGGTTGAAGCCGGAGATCCTCTGCTCCGAAATTCTTCCGAGTAAGTACACAATCTATAGATTAGACCGTATTGTCCAGCGTGGTGGTGGAGTTTTAATTGCCGTTGACTCCTGCCTCATCTCGGAACAGGTGGTATCTAACGAATTTCTGGACATTGAATTCATATGCGTTAAATTATCTTTTACAGGCAGCTGTATATATGTTACCTGCTCTTATATTCCTCCATCTTCGGAAATGCCAACTTATTGGAAACACCTTTCGGCAATTCAGGCAGTTTCCAACTGGCTTTCTGATAGGGACCAATTGGTGACTTTGGGTGACTTCAACATACCTGGAGCTCACTGGTCTTCTGACGGTGTGTCTAATATTCTCCTGACTGCGGCACAGCATGACCTTATAAATGGCTTGTTTGATTTATCCTTATCTCAAGTTAACCATGTCTTTAATTCTCTAAACCGCTTACTGGATCTATGCTTTGTTTCAGATCCGGCTGGCGTAAACCTAAGTAGAGTTCCTCCAATGACGCAACCTGAAGATCCCTATCATCCTACTTTCGATGTGACCATCGACACCGGGACAGTTTTAGCAACGACATCTGGTAGTAGGTTAAACAGAGTCCGCTGTTTCCGCTGTAAGGCTAACTATCAGAGGCTAAACACTTCAATAGCAGAATTTAATTGGTCGAATCTTTACATGAGCTCTGACATGGTAACGCCTTTGATATCTTTTATAGTGCCATGAACTCATTTTTCTTCTTATGTGTTCCTGAAACCTATCCGTCTGTCTCTAATAAACCACTCTGGTTTAACAAAGAGCTGACACGTTTAAAAAACGTAAAATCTAGGCTTTATAATAAATATAAACGTACTGGTTCAAGAACGGCGTTCTCATCCTATCTTAGTGCTCGATCTAGCTCTACCGTGTTTAACGCTCAGTGTTATAAAAATTATTTGACTCGTTGCAACGTCCAGTTCACGCAGAACCCCAAACAGTTTTATAACTTTGTTAACTCTAAGCGTAAACCCACGTTGTACCCTCCCCCGCTGTCATTTAATAATATTACTGTAAATTCTGATCAAGGAATAGCTAATCTCTTTGCTGAGTTTTTTAAAACCACATATTCTCCCTCAACATCTTCAGATCATACATTTTCTCCAGCTATGCCCAGTTCGAACCTAATCTTCAGTCCTATTTTAAACGAAAGCTCACTTATTCATGATCTTCAACGTGTTAAGCCAGTATATTCACCAGGTCCTGATGGAATACCGGGCTCTGTGCTAAGGTATTGCTCCGAGACGCTGTGTAACCCTCTTCTTAAATTGTTTACCTTATTTTTGGAATCCTCTGAATTTCCCCTTATTTTGAGGGAATCATTTGTTATTTCTCCCCACAAAAAAGGTAGCAAGTCGGATGCCAGTAACTATAGAGGTATCTCTAAGTTATCGGCAATCCCCAAACTTTTCGAGAATGTAATCACTCCTCACTTGCAACATCTATGCAGATCCGCAATCTCTCCATGTCAGCATGGTTTTATGAGGCGAAGATCAACCACGACCAATCTTCTGGAACTCACCTCTTTCGTTATTAGGGGCTTCCAACAAAACTTTCAAACCGATGTCATTTACACGGACTTTAGTAAAGCTTTCGACTCGGTTAATCATTCTCTTATGGTTAGGAAACTCGATTCATTGGGGTTTCCAAGTGATCTTCTTAAGTGGATTTCGAGTTATCTAAGTGACAGGTCCCAAAAGGTTCTGTTCAGAAATGTTCTATCCAATAGCCTCAGTGTCACTTCTGGCGTCCCACAGGGCAGCCACCTGGGACCACTACTATTTACATTGTTTATATTTGCCGCAGGTTCTAACCAAATCCAGAGTACTCATGTATGCTGATGATGTTAAACTTTGCGTGCAGTATAGGGAAAGCTCACGCCAATCTGACCTACAAACGGATCTCGATAACTTTCAAGCATGGTGTCATGCTAACGATTAATATCTCAACAGTTCTAAATGCAAACTGATGACTGAACTCGCACCACTCTTCTCCCTGCCACGTATATGCTTAACGATTGCTCTTTGGAAAGAATTACTATTGTTGATGACCTCGGCGTCCGCCTTGACCCTAAACTTTCGTTCTCAGAACAAATTTCCTGTATGGTTAATAAAGCCGCCGGCATGCTTGGATTCATTAAAAGGTGGTCGAAGGAATTCGATTCTCCTTATGTAACGAAGACCCTATATACTTCGTTAGTACGCCCTATATTGGAGTATGGCTCGTGCGTCTGGAGTCCTCAATACGGAGTCCATAGTAGCCGCATCGAATCTGTCCAAAAGAAGTTTTTACTTTTCGCCCTCCGTGGCCTACCCTGGGATGCTAACCTTAGATTACCGTCTTACTCTAGTAGACTTCTCCTAATTAATTTACCTTCTTTAACTAACCGTAGGACGATGCTTGGCGTCGTCTTTCTACATTAACTTATTTACGGCGAGGTGGAGAGCCCCTACCTACTTGGGCAGCTCAATTTCCATGTTCCCCGTCTTTCTTCTAGAAATTTTATCCCCCTAGTAGTTAACCACTGTAGGCGTGAGTTTGAAGTACATGAACCCTTTAGGGTTTTATGTACTGATTACAATCGCCTTTTTAGTAGTATTGAAGGCGTAGAAAGCCTTCAAAACTTAAAAACTGTGTTGCTTGTAGTACTTGCCCGTAGTGTATCCTAATTTTCCTCGTTCTATTCTATTTTTCCTCTCTCGCGTCTATCCAGTACGCGTTCGTGCCGTACGTCACGCGGCTGCGCCCCTCGGTCGGTTGGGCGGGAGGTGGGCCTCGTTGGGACTCGGTCGTAAAAAAAAAAAAAAAAAAAAAAAAAAAACGAACTTTAATTTTAATGTTTTTTTTTAGTTTTAAGAGGTGGGTGTTACATTTTTTAGTTTTAAGAGGTGGGCATTTCATATTTTTTAGTTTTAAGAGATGGGCAGATTTTATTATAAAAATCATAAAAAGCGTATTAAGCGTATTTTAAAGCTAGAGTCGCGAATTTCGGTACGTATATTAAGAACTATAGTCTGTGTGATCCCTGAAAATTTGGTTGCGATCAGATAAAAATTGTCGAAGTTATTAAAGAAATAATTTTGTATGGCCACAAACGGCTCCTGGCAGCATGCCTCATTTGGTTGACCAATTAGACCAACTAAATATTCTTATCCGTTCATGGTTGTGTTCGGAAAAGAATCTTATAAGATATTCGAGAAGCAATTTTAATAAATGGTAATAATTATTAGCCGCTTGAATGCTAATAACGCGTTTTTACACACACATATGTATGTGTATGTATTTTTGTATGCATGTGATTATATTACACTAGCATTTGCATTTGTCAGTTATGTTCAAAATTGTATTAACTGTTTTTTTCTGGCGTCCTGACGCTTTTCTGGTTTAAGTATGGGTAGCGGGTATCTCACAGTCGAGCTCACTCGACTGTAGCTTTCTTACTTGTTAAGTTTGAAATTGTTAAATAAACTATGACAAAGGTTTAATTTAATTTAGATATAATAATTTTTATGGTTTTAGTCACTTTTTGTATGATTTAAACTTTAAAAATCTTGTAATATATTTGTTTGAAATTTTAAAACTTACATTTTGTTAAATTTAATTGTATAAATCCCAAAGCATAATAAAAACAAATTCAACCTTGATGATATCACAGACTGACTCACTAATTTATATACCCTTGCAGGGTATATTAGTTTAAGCCAAAAGTTTGCAACGTAGTGAAGGAAGCATCTCCGACCCTATAAAGTATATATATTCTTGATCAGGATCAACAGCCGAGTCGATCTAGCCATGTCCGTCTGTCCGTTTCTACGCAAACTAGTCCCTCAGTTTTAAAGCTATCTGAATGAAACTTTGCAGTTAGGCTTTTATATACTCTCACTCGTACATATGTCGGAACGGGCCGGATCCGACGACTATATCATATAGCTGCCATAGGAACAATCGGAAAAATTTACGAAAAAAAATTATAACTTTGTCAGTTTTCAACCAATTTTCACCAAATTTGATATTTGCCCATTTAGTATTATTTCCGAATTTTGAATTTAATTTCATGAAAATCGGCTGACTATATCCTATAGCTTCCATAGGAATAATCAGGAAAATAAAAAAGCCATAGCTTAGCCGTGTTTCAAACCATTGCCATCAAATTTGAGATTTGGCAACAAATTATTATTTCAGAATTTCGTTTTTAATTTTTTGTTTAAACTCTGCAAGGGTATACAAACTTCGGTGAGCCGAAGTTAGCTTCCTTTCTTGTTTTTAATTAACATGTCCTTGACGTACAAATTTCATGAACTTGCCGAAAACAAAATTCCTTATATAATTACCCCGACCCCCAAATGAGTCAGGATAATAAGGGAAATACAATTACGAAAGTGTGGCGGTGGCCAGGGGGATGTGAAAGGAAATATCAATTGTGAGTATTCGTAAGTAGAAAAGTTATCGCTGTGGCTGTCACTCTTTTGGCTTTCCACTCCCCCCGGCCACCACTCCATGCGTCAGAGCCATCAGTCTTCCGCCTGTCCCCCCATTATGCGAGTTTTCAGTCCCCCCATTTGAATGCACTGAGAAAAAATAATAAGAATACTCTAAAGATAATTGTAAAGAAAATTATTACAAAATTCCAGGAGCTAAGGAAATTTGTATCAATAAAGTAATGTTTTTAAAAGAAAAACATATATTTTTAACCTTAAAAATAATTTAAAAAAACTCCTAAAATTTTGTTATATTACTAAAAATTCTTTTTAGTTATAAAAACAATAAAAACAATAACAGCATTTTTTGACAATAATTTAGTTATGAATTCAAGAAAAAAATTTTGAAAAAAGTTCATTTTCTATGGTAAACAGGAGAAAATTATTAAGGCTCGATATTTTTTTAAGTGTACATTTTTTAAAAATTCTAAAAGGATGGCAAACGTGGGCAACCGAAGTTATTGCGATTTCCAAAAAAAAATTGAAAAAAGTCAACTTTAAATTTTTTCAGAAAAATTATGTAAATTTACATCATTTGATAGTTTCGAAACCGGAAGTGAAAAAAAACTTAAAGGTGGGCAAACATGGGCAAACGATGGACAATCGATTTCAACTTGCAAATTTCAAAAAAAAAAAAGCGAACCCAGCTTCTTTAAGCTTCACATCTGGCGTCCTAGTTTCTAACCAAATACAGAGTACTCATGAATGCTGATGACGTTAAACTTTGCTTGCAGTATAGGGACACTTCATGCCAATCAGACCTACAATCGGATCTCGATTTAACGATTAACATCTCAACAGCTCTAAATGCAAACTGATGACATTTTCAAGCGTCACTCCCTTTTTGCCACTTACATATATGCTTAACGACTGCTCTTTGGAAAGAATTACTCTTGTTTACGATCTGGGCGTCCGCCTGGACCCTAAACTTTCGTTCTCAGAACATATTTTCTGTATGGTTAACAAAGCCAAAGGCATGCTTGGATTCATTAAAAGGTGGTCGAAGGAATTCGATTCTCCTTATGTAACGAAGACCCTATATACTTCGTTAGTACGCCCTATATTGGAGTATGGCTCGTGCGTCTGGAGTCCTCAATACGGAGTCCATAGTAGCCGCATCGAATCTGTCCAAAAGAAGTTTTTACTTTTCGCCCTCCGTGGCCTACCCTGGGATGCTAACCTTAGATTACCGTCTTACTCTAGTAGACTTCTCCTAATTAATTTACCTTCTTTAACTAACCGTAGGACGATGCTTGGCGTCGTCTTTCTACATAAACTTATTCACGGCGAGGTGGAGAGCCCCTACCTACTTGTGCAGCTCAATTTCCATGTTCCCCGTCTTTCTTCTAGAAATTTGATCCCCCTAGTCGTTAACCACTGTAGGCGTGAGTTTGAAGTACATGAACCCTTTAGGGTTTTATGTACTGATTACAATCGCCTTTTTAGTAGTATTGAAGGCGTAGAAAGCCTTCAAAACTTAAAAACTGTGTTGCTTGTAGTACTTGCCCGTAGTGTATCCTAATTTTCCTCGTTCTATTCTATTTTTCCTCTCTCGCGTCTATCCAGTACGCGTTCGTGCCGTACGTCACGCGGCTGCGCCCCTCGGTCGGTTGGGCGGGAGGTGGGCCTCGTTGGGACTCGGTCGTAAACAAAAAAAAAAAAAAAAAAAAAAAAAAAACGAACTTTAATTTTAATGTTTTTTTTTAGTTTTAAGAGGTGGGCAAACGTTTTTTGATGACATTTTTTTAGTTTTAAGGGGTGGGCAAACGTTGTTTTATGAAATTTTTTAGTTTTAAGAGGTGGGCATTTCATATTTTTTAGTTTTAAGAGATGGGCAGATTTTATTATAAAAATCATAAAAAGCGTATTAAGCGTATTTTAAAGCTAGAGTCGCGAATTTCGGTACGTATATTAAGAACTATAGTCTGTGTGATCCCTGAAAATTTGGTTGCGATCAGATAAAAATTGTCGAAGTTATTAAAGAAATAATTTTGTATGGCCACAAACGGCTCCTGGCAGCATGCCTCATTTGGTTGACCAATTAGACCAACTAAATATTCTTATCAGTTTTTGGTTGTGTTCGGAAAAGAATCTCATAAGATATTCGAGAAGCAATTTTAATAAATGGTAATAATTATTAGCCGCTTGAATGTATGTATGTATGTATGTATGTATGTATTTTTGTATGCATGTGATTATATTACACTAGCATTTGCATTTGTCAGTTATGTTCAGTTATGTTCACATACCGGCAGACTCATCCTGCCAAGGAACTTCCAGATATGCTTCCGTGCTATTCACATATTCTTTAATATTTTCGCTAATACCTTTTCGCCAAGTCCAATCCAAATCCTTAAATCCGCGATCACGGAATTTGCTGGGATAACACAATCTTGGATTTTGTACGACGAAGGACTTTCACGCATTAAAAAATTGTGCAGGGAACAACAAGTGGCTACAATTGTTTGAGCTTTGGCCGGCCTACATAATAGGCTTCTTTGAACCGTCAACCACCTGGCGCTGAGAATTCCAAACGCATTCTCTTTGCAAGGTCGAGCACGACTAAGCCTATAATTCAAAATCCGTTCCTTAGCGTCAAGACTTCTTGAGCTATGTATATGGCTTCATTATGCGTTTATAAAGGGGAAATGCATCATCGCCGATAATGGATAATTGAGTTCGTTCTCCATTTAGAGTATTATCATTGGGGAATTCCAAATCGTCCAACAACAAAGCTTTTCCAAATTACAATAAGTACGTTCATATCTCCTTCGCTGCCGTAGGCACCTACGTCCATATACTATAGGTGAAGCGAAAATTATCGTCGCAGATAGCCATTAAAACAACAGAATGAAATCCCTAAAAAAGAATTGTATAACTTAAGTAAATAATTATTTGAGGACGTACCTTGTAATTGTAAAAAAGGATTCCACTATTAGGCGGGGCCTTAATTGCAACGTGCTTTCCATCCATGGCTCCAATACAGTTTGGAAAGGTCCATTTCTCCCTGAAATCCTTAGCCCACCGCAGCATATTCGATTATGTCTACTTGGGGAATTCTCCAGGCAGGGCTAAGTAAATGGCATCACAAACTAAAAAAAAATACGGCCAAAATTTTGTCTTCTTATGCGATAGCTGAAGGCTTTCAATGCCTTCAAAGGCACTAAAAAGGCGATTGTAATCAGTACATAAAACCCTAAAGGGTTCAGGTACTTCAAACTCACGCTTACAGTGGTTAACTACTAATAGAATAAAAGTTCTAGATGAAAGACCGGGAATATGGAAATAGAGATGGCCTAGCAGGTAGGGGCTCTCCACATCACCGTGAATAATTTTATGTAAAAAGACGACGCCAAGCATACGGTTAGCTAAAGAAGGTAAATTAAGTAGGAGAAGTCTACTAGAGTAAGACAATAATCTAAAGTTAGCATCCCAGGGGAGGGCGCCCACGGAGGGCGAAAAGCAAAAAGTTATTTTGGACAGAGTCAATGCGGCTACTATGGACTCCGAATTGAGGACTCGAGACACACGAACCATACTCCAATAAAGGGCGAACTAACGAAGTAAAGAGAGTCTTTGTTACATAAGGAGAATCGAATTCCTTCGACCAGCGGGTCTTTTGCCGCTAAGTACACAACTTTTCATTCTTAAAATACTGCCTTCTAATTTGATATTTTGACTTCCTTTCAATTCTAATTTTTCTTCGCTAATTTTTCTAAAAATCTGTTCTATGCTTTTTGTGGGTTTTCGGACAAAGCGCTTAAGTCTGCAAATAATTTTCAAATGCGTAAGATGAACCACTATCGGATCTCTAAATACTTGCAACAACATTGAATATTGTAGGAAACACTGTTTTCACTAAAAACAAGAGGGTAATTTTCAACAAAAATATAACTTATCCTGGGGAACATTAATATTTTGTTGCCCTTGTTTTTCAGAGCAGAGCAATGTATATGCACAATGCAATAACAAAAATGCATAATATTGTTCTTTCTTTATTGTATTTTTAAGAGCTACAATCCCAGTATACAATAAAAACTGTTTGAACTCGGTGGCTTTCCAATTTGGGAGTTCCAACAAAGTCCTTGGCTTGCGTGCAAACTCTTTCGGGACATAAAAATTTTCGCATCACACCCAGCTCTACCAGATGCATGCAATCTAGTGGATCTTGTGTCACCATTAGAACTCCAAGTTTTTCAAAAGCGGACTGAACATTTAAATATTGCTACCTATGATGGCAAGGATACTTTCGAGTACGAAAATCTTCGTCCGAAATTAGATCCTCACTCTTCGTACTAAATGTCTAAACTGAATTAATTTTTTTTTGCAACCCGCAAACATTTTGTATATCCATGGCTGGATGTGTGACCAGGCGTGCCTGTCGCGTAGACTCTTGCAGGAGCATCGCAAATAATCGCCCTAAATTGCAAATATATTTTTATACCCTGTACCAAAGGTACACAGGTATTATGGTTTTGTGCGAGTGCGATTTTCTGTAACAGGCAGAAGGAGGCGTGGCAGAGCCCCAAAAGTTACCTTAATATTGGTCAGGACCACTAAAGGAGTGGATATAGCCATGTCCGTCTGTCCGTCCGTCCGTCTGTCTGTATGAACGCCTAGATCTCAGAGACTATATAAGCTAGAGACACCAAACTTAGGAATTAGACTTCTTATATCAACACGCAGATCAAGTTTGTTTTCAATTTTTGCTGATTATGAAATTAAGATTGTTCGTTTTAAATTGGTTAGTGGTGCATCTGTCTAAACGGCAGTCCACCAGATATAGTTTTTCTTAACAGAAATGATTGGTCACGAGCTCGAGTACATTTTTTTTTATATTTTTAGCAACTTTTTTTTATTTTTTTTTGGCTGTAAATTAAAATACCCAGCAGACAAAAGCTATCATTTTTAATATTAAAAATGATAGTTTTGCGGATTTCAGGCGGACAAAACGTCCGATTTCGGACTCAAAAACGATAAGAAAGTAAATCATCTGCCATGGGTTTTGTGGCAGCAAAAGCTATCATTTTCGGAACCCGAAAATGATACTTTTTCGGACCTTTTTTAATATCAAAAGCGGGTCGATTTCTTATCTTTAAAGATAGTTTTTTAATATTATTTACGATACAGATTTGGTATTGTTTGAGATAAAAAATCGGGGATATTTTTAAAAATTAAAATTAATTAATTAAATTCAGTCCTAATTATTCCTTTAACTCTTGAACTTCGTATAAATCCCAAATTTGACTTCAACTTAACTAAGTTTCGTCTAAGCTACGGTCTGAAAGAATATATGTTATTTAAATCTGTAATTATAAAGATATAAATTGTTATTAAATCATATGACTAGGAAATAAAACCCAAATAAAAGCTTACTTTAATTTTTGCGTGCGGGATTTGAACCCGGGTCCCGGAATTCGCAGACCGTCTGCTTACCAACTCGGCTATTGAGGCAAAGCTAACTCACATATCGAAAGGAAGGGGAATTACCGTTGAATTTTATTTCGATTTTGTTTCGCCTGCTGTACGTTTCCGTGTCCGCCAGCGGGACATTTGCGACACTTGCACGGGTCCGATAACTTGTCCGTTTTCGGTCCGTTTTCGGGCCAGGTTTTGATAATTTGGCGAACATAGTGCGGTAAATCCGCAATATGCCCGCTCACTGTACGTTTTAGTGTCCGCTAACGACACTATTTCGCCCCGTTTACGAGGGACGGCATAGTTCCGATTGCCCTTCGTTTTAGTGTACGTTTTTGAGCATTTAGCGAGCATAATGCGGAATATCCGACTCTATGTCCGTTTTTAATATCTTTTTCGGACATTTTTCGGATCCATCCGATTTATGTCCGCACTTTGTCTGCTGGGTAATTACAGTTTTCAATACTAGGAAATAAAAATTTTAAGCAAAACACTATACTTAATTTTTTTAAGTTAAAAAAAAACAAGTAAGAAAGCTACAGTCGAGTGAGCTCGACTGTGAGATACCCGCTACCCATACTTAAACCAGAAAAGCGTCAGGACGCCAGAAAAAACAGTTAATACAATTTTGAACATAACGGACAAATGCAAATGCAAGTGTAATATGATCACATGCATACAAAAATACATTCACATGTATCTATGTGTGTAAAACGCGTTATTATTGCATTCAAGCGGCTAATAATTATTACCATATATTAAAATTGCTTCGCGAAGATTCTTTTCCGAACACAACCAAGAACGGATAAGAATATTTAGTTGGTCTAATTGGTCAACCAAATGAGGCATGCTGCCAGCAGCCGTTTGTGGCCATACAAAATTATTTCTTTAATAACTTCGACAATTTTTATCTGATCGCAACCAAATTATACGCTTAATACGCTTTTTTATGATTTGCGGGGGCGGAAGTGGGCGTGGTAAAAATTTGAAACAAACTTGATCTGCGTGCAAGCAAAACCAATACTGTCGAAAAAGAATTAGAGCTCTATCTCTTATAGTCTCTGAGATCCAGTGTTTCATACGGACAGACAGACAGACAGACAGACAGACAGACAGACAGACAGACAGACAGACAGACAGACAGACAGACAGACAGACAGACAGACAGACAGACAGACAGACAGACAGACAGACAGACAGACAGACAGACAGACAGACAGACAGACAGACGGACATGGCTAGATCGACTCGGCTGTTGATCCTGATCAAGAATATATATACTTTATAGGGTCGGAAATGCTTCCTTCTACCTGTTACATACATTTCCTGCCGGCACAAAGTTATAATACCCTTCTACCCTATGGGTAGCGAGTATAAAAATCTTATGCGGCAGAATCGAACCCATGCCAAATGCTTATAAAAATGTATGTGCAGTTTTACCCACTAAACTATCAACTGCGCTCTTGGTGAAGATGACATTTGCATTATATGTCAATTTGTCTGTTTTCTAGTTTTTTGATTTCTTATTCTTATTTCTTTCATATGATTTTGGTACGCGCCTTAAAATGGTACAGGGTATTCTACTGTCGGGACACCCGACTGTATGTCCATCTTGTTTTATCTAATATAGTTATACCATTTTGTAATACATCGGACAATTCACTAGTAAATTTGTTTAAAAACTACTTACTATCTAGAGGTTTGGTATACCCCATAAAAACGCCTATTGGCAAAACAGAAAAATTTTTCATATTGTTTATCCTGATTAAAATTGGCCATAATTGGGCACAATAACTATTAAATAACGGTAGTCCGTCAATATTGACATCAATGCTTACGTAATCCGGAATTTCTTTTATAAGCGCAATTTTTTCTAACTTCTTCCTTAACCCGATATGCAAATAAGAGCCCCCATTTATTTGCATTACATCGGGCTTATTAGAACTCCTAAATCTATAGAATGGCTTTGTTTTTAAATTGTGACGATTTATAATATTAATTAAATCCGTCGCACAATTTCTTGTCGGCTTATGTTTTAAATAACATTCTTTTAATTCGGCATTTAAATCGTAGTTATCACCAACATCTGTCATTTGTATATCTATATCTAAACCTTCCTCTGCATTTGGAACGCCTTCCACTCCTACATTTTCAATATTTTTACTTGAAACTCCTTCAACTCCTACATTTTCAATATTTAGACTTGATGCTACATGCTTGGAGGTTTCTCCTATTGCTGCTCTAATCTGCTCCCTCAACTTCTCCTGATCTTTTTTAACTAGCCTACGCATTTGCCTATCTCCAACCATTTTCATTGATTTTATTAATTTCTTCCTAATTCTCTAAAACGCTGAAATGTAATAAACAAAATGACTGTTTAATAAAAGAATTTAAATAAAACAAGATATAAATATTTTATTAAATTAATATTAAATGTGGGTGTTGTTATTAGTTATTTTGTTATTATTTATTTGATTATTTTTCACTTAATTAATATTTATTTTGTTATTATTTATTTTGTTTTTATTCATTTGATAAATATTTAAATGAATATTATTTATTTGTTTCACTTTGTTATTTCACTTACCTCAATTTAATTAAAATATTCACTTGCAAAAACTTCACAAAAAACTTTGAAAATTGCTGCCTTTGACTCGCTGATTGAACACTTGAAATCCAAATGCAAAGAGAATAGGGAGAAGTAGTAGAGAAGGGTAGAGTAGGAGAAGGGTACAGCCGACTAAAGCAATACCTTGTAATTAAAATCACATAAGGCAGATAATGCAACATTATCATTTTGGTTCCGGCCAAAGCAATTAATTAACATATGCCAATATACCATAGATTAAATAAGTCAAAAGTAATTCAAGATAATCTGAAATATTTATAAATATTTCAATTTATTTTGAAAAGAGTATTCTGAAGTCGCTGCCACACAATTGGTTTTCGCCACCGCTTTTTTCGCTCTCTTTCCTCCATCAACACCTCTTTCTAATTTGCGGGACTTTTCGCAATTTGTTTTTTGTTTTTTCGACATGCACCGAAAAGTCGGACCCGAAGGAAGTTCGGGTTCAAGTCGCAGTCGGCACGTTGATGAATTGTTGATGACAAGCAGGGTATGTTCACACGTAGACTTATCATTATGTTCACACGTAGACACGCACTTATCTTAATATCCCCTCACAATGCCCAAAGTCTAAATGTCTTCCAAAACAAATACATATTTGCACTGAAAATTGATTTCTTTTCGTTTTGGCTGTTACCGCAAAAAAATCCGTTACTGTAACTGTACATATGTATGTATCTACATATGTGTGTAAAAACGCGTTATTATTGCATAAAAACGGCTAATAATTATTACCACTTATTAAAATTGCTTCTCGAATATCTTATAAGTTTCTTTTCCGATCACCTTACAACTTTCCTATCAGAATACTAGGGGCTTACGCAGTAAGCTCTCTAAATTGTATTCGGATTTCCTTTGCATCCCAGGTGATTGTTTTTACAGAGACCTGAAGCCGGAGATCCTCTGCTCCGAAATTCTTCCGAGTAAGTACACAATTTACAGATTAGACCGTCTTCTCGTGGTGGCGGAATTTTATTTGCCGTTGACTCTTGCCTCATCTCGGAACAGGTGGTATCTAATGATTTTTTTGACATCGAATTTATCTGCGTAAAACTCTCTTTCACAGGTAGTTGCTTTTATGTAACCTGATCTTACATTACTCCATCTTCGGCGATTCAGGCAGTTTCGAATAGGCGTTCTGATAGGGACCAATTAGTGACTTTGGGTGATTCAACATACCTGGAGCTCATTGGTCTTCTGATGGTGTTTCTAATGTCCTTCAGACTGCGGCACAGCATGACCTCATAAATGGCTTGCTTGATTTATTTTTATCTCAAGTTAATTCTTTAAACCGCTTACTGGATCTATGCTTTGCCTCCGATCCTGCAGGCGTAAATATAATTGGAGTTCCTCCAATGACGCAACCAGAAGATCCTTATCATCCAACTGTCGATGTGACATCGACACTGGGACAGTTTTAGCAACAACACCTGGTAGTAGTTTAAACAGAGTCCGCTGTTTCCGACAGGCTGACTATCCGAGGCTAAACATTTTAATATCAGAATTTGATTGGTATAATATTTACATGAGCTCTAATAAACCACTTTGGTTTACCAAAGTGCTGACACGTTCAAAAAACGTAAAATAAATACATATAAACTCACTGGTTCAAGAACGGCTTTCTCATCTTATCTTAGTGCTTGATCTAGCTAGCTTAACACTCAGTGTTACAAAAATTATTTTACTCGTTGCAAGGTCCAGATCACGCAGGACCCTAAACAGTTTTATAACATTGTTAACTCTAAACGTAAACCCAGGCTATACCCTCCCTCGCTGTCATTTAAGAATACTGCAGTAAGTTCTGATCAAGCAATAAACAAGCTCTTTGCTGAGTTTTTTAAAACTACATATTCGCCCTCAACATCTCCAGATCATACATTTTCTCCAGCTATGCCAGTTCGTACATAATCTTCAGTCCTATTTTAAACGAACGCTCACTAATTCTTGATCTTCAACGTGTTAAGCCAGTATATTCACCAGGTCCTGATGGAATACCGGGCTCTGTGCTTAGGTATTATTCCTTGGCGCTGTGTAACCCCCTTCTTAAATTGTTTACCTTATCTTTAGAATCCTCAGAATCTCCCCTTATTTGGAGGGAATCATTTGTTATTCCTCTCCTCAAAAAAGGTAGCAAATCGGAGGCCAGTAACTATAGGGGTATCTCTAAGTTATGGGCAATCCCCAAACTTTTCGAGAATGTAATCACTCCTCACTGGCAACATCTTTGCAGATCCGTCATTTCTCCATGTCAGCATGGTTTTATGAGGCGAAGATTAACCACGACCAATCTTCTGGAAGTTACCTCATTCGTTATTAGGGGCTTCCAACAAAACTTTCAAACTGATGTTATTTACACCGATTTTAGTAAAGCTTTTGACTCGGTTAATAATTCTCTTCTGGTTAGGAAACTTGATTCAATGGGGTTTCCTAGTGTTCTTCTAGTGTGGATTTCGAGTTATCCAAGTGACTGGACCCAAAAGGTTCTGTTCATAAACGTTCTATCCAATAGCCTCTGGCGTCCTAGGTCCTAACCAAATACAGAGTAATCATGAATGCTGATGACGTTAAACTTTGCTTGCAGTATAGGGACACTTCATGCCAATCAGACCTACAATCGGATCTCGATTTAACGATTAACATCTCAACAGCTCTAAAAGCAAACTGATGACATTTTCAAGCGTCACTCCCTTTTTGCCACTTATATGCTTAACGACTGCTCTTTGGAAAGAATTACTCTTGTTTACGATCTGGGTGTCCGCCTGGATCCTAACCTTTCGTTCTCAGAACATATTTTCTGTATGCTTAACAAAGCATGGCCAGAGCCATGCTTGGGTTCATTAAAAAGTGGTCGAAGGAATTCGATTCTCCGTTCACATAGTACACAAAAAAAGGATAATTATTTAAAAATACACAAAAAATAGAAAATCACTCAAATTATTTTCACAAAAACAGTTTATTAAAGTAAATACCTATAACTTTTAAATCCATTTTAAATTATTAAAATCGGACCACTCTAGCAAACGTTTGACCACTTTGAAACGAAAACTTTGGGACGAAAAGCAAACAATAACTCCGCTGCACTGCAAAAAATTAACAGTTGGTCTCTCTTTGCATTCTTTTTTTTTAATGTCTCATTAGATATCGAGACAAAACGATTTTACCATAAATAAATTTGGACATTTATTAAAAAAATAATTTGACTACTTTTCGCTTTTGTTTGAAATTTTTTTTTATTTTTGGCCTATGCGCGGAACCACTGTGCGATGGTTTCTTGGCCACTATCGATTGTTTTTATTATATTTGTGCATTGAGGACAACGTGTAAGTAAAATTGGTTTTGTGTCGCATTATTATAGTATTATAATTTCAGTCAAAAGTTTGCCACGTAGTGAAGGAGACATCTCCGACCCTATAAAGTACATATGTGGGCTAATCCTGGGGTCGCGAACACATACATACGTTCGTACGCAATTAGTGCAAAAAAATTAAAGAAAAAACATTTTCTGAAACTTTTTTTTTTGGTTTCCGATAGCATTTGGTGAGTTCTTTTCTTAGTGCAAATTATGGTTCTAACAGACAGACGGACATGGCAAGATCGACTCGCCTATTGATCCTGAAGAATATATATGGGCAAATCCGCGGAAAGGTTAACCACGACCAAAAGTGAAAAACTTCTCTAAAATGAATTTTATCAACATAGTTACATACATTAAAATATGGTCCAATACATGAAATTTGATAGCCTTTATCATATTCTAAAGCAAAATTTGAAATATTCGATAGCATATTCGCGCAATCGCATTTTTTCATTATTTTGGCGAAAAATCGCAAAAAAAAAGGCATGTTTTGTTTTGCTTATTTCTTCTAAACAGAGGCATTACGCTTTGACTTATGTTTTCTAACATCACTAGAAGAATCCAAATATTCAACATAAAATGCATATATGATCTTCTAATGTATTTAAATAATAAAAAACAGCGTCCAAAGTCCGATGGAAAAATCGTACGTTTGCGACCCGTAATTAATTTAATTTAAAAAAAACTAATGGAAATATTTAATTGGGAATAGACTCGATAGAAAGCTACATGCCTCTTTTTTAAAAGAAAAGTTTTTGCATTAAAATATTCCATTCCAATTCGCAGATTTTTTGATTTTGCTAGAGCAAGCCAAAACCGACTTCTATTTCGCGTACGTTCGCGACCGCATGTTTTTGGCCAATATTATGAAAATGGAAAATCCATGGGAACCATAATTTACAGTAAGAAAAGAACTCACCAAATGCTATCGGAAACCAAAAAAAAAAGTTTCAGAAAATGATTTTTAATTTTTTTGCACTAATTGCGTACGAACGTACGTTCGCGACCCCAGGATTAGCCCATATCTTAAAAAAAAGCAACATTTTTAAATTCTGTTTTTTCAAATTTTGAATTAAGTTAAAAATAAAGAAAGGAAGATATTTTGAAAAAATGGGCGTGGTCCCGCCTTTTTTTAATCGATTTGTTAATTTTTTTATGGTTAAAAATAAATAAAACAAATTTTGTTTTCTTTTTACGACAATAATGGTAATTTTATACATTTTGTAAAAAATGGGCGTGGTCGCACTCTTTATTTGCGAGAGATCGCAGGGAACTTGCTATGCTTTTGTGGCAATTATTCCAGCAGCACCGCATTGCTGATTGTAACCTTCCTTCCTAAAAAATGGAATTTCCCAAAAAAGGGCAATTGAGCTTAGATGTTCTAAATTAGGAATTCATGGCTCTACAACATGGATATAGACACTCACTAAACAAGTCTAAACATTTTTTTAAAACCTTTGCCAAAGTTGAACATTTATTATGAAATTGTCAGAAATACACGTACGAATTTGTCAAAATATTAGTATTAACAAATAGTACAAACCTGAAGAATGACTATCCAGCTTCCATAGGAACAATCAGGAAAATAAAAAACCATAGCTTAGCCGTGTTTCAAACCATTGCCATCAAATTTGAGATTTGGCAACAAATTATTATTTCAGAATTTCGTTTTTAATTTTTTGTTTAAACTCTGCAAGGGTATACAAACTTCGGTGAGCCGAAGTTAGCTTCCTTTCTTGTTTTTTTTTTTATTTTCCTGATTGTTCCTATGGAAGCTATAGCCAATTTTTATGAACTTAAAATCGAAATTCAAGAATACTAAAATATGGGTAACTATCAAATTTGGTGATAATATGTTGAAAACTGACAAAGTTATTAATTTTTCTTTTATTTTCCTGATTGTTCCTATGGAAGCTATAGGATATAGTCAGCCAATTTTCATGAAATTAAAATCAAAATTCAGGAATAATAAAATATAGCTAAATATCAAATTTGGTGAAAATATGTTGAAAACTGACAATGTTATGGTTTTTTCTTTTATTTTCCTGATTGTTCCTATGGAAGCTATAGGATATAGGCAGCCGATTTGATCAGGATCAACAGCCGAGTCGATCTAGCCATGTCCGTCTGTCCGTCTGTCCGTTTCTACGCAAACTAGTCCCTCAGTTTTAAAGCTATCTGAATGAAACTTTGCAGTTAGGCTTCTATATACTCTCACTCGTACATATGTCGGAACGGGCCGGATCGGACCACTATATCATAAGCTGCCAGAGGAACGATCCGAAAAATTTTCAAAAAACAATTATAACTTTGTCAGTTTTCAACCCATTTTCACCAAATTTGATATTTGCCCATTTAGTATTATTTCCGAATTTCGGTTTTAATTTCATGAAAATCGGCTGACTATATCCTATAGCTTCCATAGAAACAATCAGGAAAATAAAAGAAAAAACCATAACTTTGTCAGATTTCAACATATTTTCACCAAATTTGATATTTAGCAATATTTTAGTATTTCTGAATTTTGATTTTAATTTCATGAAAATCGGCTTACTATATTCTATAGCTTCCATAGGAACAATCAGGAAAATAAAAAAACCATAGCTTAGCCGTGTTTCAAACCATTGCGATCAAATTTAAGATTTGGCAACAAATTATTATTTCAGAATTTCGTTTTTAATTGTTTGTTTAAAGTCTGCTAGGGTATACAAACTTCGGTGAGCCGAAGTTAGCTTCCTTTCTTGTTGATTGTTTGTTTAAAGTCTGCTAGGGTATACAAACTTCGGTGAGCCGAAGTTAGCTTCCTTTCTTGTTTGTTTTACTTTTTAGTGTTTAGTGAAGAAATTTTAAAATTCTAAATTCATATTTTTTACGTTTGTTTTTATACCCTAGCAGGGTATATTAGTTTCAGTCAGAAGTTTGCAACGCAGTGAAGGAAGCATCTCCGACCCTATAAAGTATATATATTCTTGATCAGGATCAACAGCCGAGTCGATCTAGCCATGTCCGTCTGTCCGTCTGTCCGTCTGTCCGTTTCTACGCAAACTAGTCCCTCAGTTTTAAAGCTATCTGAATGAAACTTTGCAGTTAGGCTTCTATATACTCTCACTCGTACATATGTCGGAACGGGCCGGATCGGACCACTATATCATAAGCTGCCAGAGGAACGATCCGAAAAATTTTCAAAAAACAATTATAACTTTGTCAGTTTTCAACCAATTTTCACCATATTTGATATTTGCCCATTTAGTATTATTTCCGAATTTCGGTTTTAATTTCATGAAAATCGGCTGACTATATCCTATAGCTTCCATAGGAACAATCAGGAAAATTATAACTTTGTCAGTTTTTAACCAATTTTCACCAAATTTGATATTTGCCCATTTAGTATTATTTCCGAATTTCGGTTTTAATTTCATGAAAATCAAAAAAATTCATAACTTTGTTAGTTTTCAACATATTTTCACCAAATTTGATAGTTACCCATATTTTAGTATTCCTAAATTTCGATTTTAATTTCATGAAAATCGGCTGACTATACTCTATAGCTTCCATAGGAACAATCAGGAAAATAAAAGAAAAAACCATAACTTTGTCAGATTTCAACATATTTTCACCAAATTTGATATTTAGCCATATTTTAGTATTTCTGAATTTTGATTTTAATTTCATGAAAATCGGCTGACTATATCCTATAGCTTCCATAGGAACAATCAGGAAAATAAAAAAACCATAGCTTAGCCGTGTTTCAAACCATTGCCATCAAATTTGAGATTTGGCAACAAATTATTATTTCAGAATTTCGTTTTTATTTTATACCCTAGCAGGGTATATTAGTTTCAGTCAGAAGTTTGCAACGCAGTGAAGGAAGCATCTCCGACCCTATAAAGTATATATATTCTTGATCAGGATCAACAGCCGAGTCGATCTAGCCATGTCCGTCTGTCCGTCTGTCCGTTTCTACGCAAACTAGTCCCTCAGTTTTAAAGCTATCTGAATGAAATTTTGCAGTTAGGCTTCTATATACTCTCACTCGTACATATGTCGGAACGGGCCGGATCGGACCACTATATCATAAGCTGCCAGAGGAACGATCCGAAAAATTTTCAAAAAACAATTATAACTTTGTCAGTTTTCAACCAATTTTCACCAAATTTGATATTTGCCCATTTAGTATTATTTCCGAATTTCGGTTTTAATTTAATGAAAATCGGCTGACTTTATCCTATAGCTTCCATAGGAACAATCAGGAAAATAAAAGAAAAAACCATAACTTTGTCAGTTTTCAACATATTTTCACCAAATTTGATATTTAGCCATATTTTATTATTCCTGAATTTTGATTTTAATTTCATGAAAATCGGCTGACTATATCCTATAGCTTCCATAGGAACAATCAGGAAAATAAAAGAAAAATTCATAACTTTGTCAGTTTTCAACATATTTTCACCAAATTTGATAGTTACCTATATTTTAGTATTCCTGAATTTCGATTTTAATTGCATGAAAATCGGCTGACTATACCCTATAGTTTCCATAGGAACAATCAGGAAAATAAAAGAAAAAACCATAACTTTGTCAGATTTCAAGATATTTTCACCAAATTTGATATTTAGCCATATCATGAAAATCGGCTTACTATATCCTATAGATTCCATAGGAACAATCAGGAAAATAAAAAAACCATAGCTTAGCCGTGTTTCAAACCATTGCCATCAAATTTGAGATTTGGCAACAAATTATTATTTCAGAATTTCGTTTTTAATTGTTTGTTTAAAGTCTTCTAGGGTATACAAACTTCGGTGAGCCGAAGTTAGCTTCCTTTCTTGTTAATTGTTTGTTTAAAGTCTGCTAGGGTATACAAACTTCGGTGAGCCGAAGTTAGCTTCCTTTCTTGTTTGTTTTACTTTTTAGTGTTTAGTGAAGAAATTTTAAAATTCTAAATTCATATTTTTTACGTTTGTTTTTATACCCTAGCAGGGTATATTAGTTTCAGTCAGAAGTTTGCAACGCAGTGAAGGAAGCATCTCCGACCCTATAAAGTATATATATTCTTGATCAGGATCAACAGCCGAGTCGATCTAGCCATGTCCGTCTGTCCGTCTGTCCGTTTCTACGCAAACTAGTCCCTCAGTTTTAAAGCTATCTGAATGAAACTTTGCAGTTAGGCTTCTATATACTCTCACTCGTACATATGTCGGAACGGGCCGGATCGGACCACTATATCATAAGCTGCCAGAGGAACGATCCGAAAAATTTTCAAAAAACAATTATAACTTTGTCAGTTTTCAACCAATTTTCACCATATTTGATATTTGCCCATTTAGTATTATTTCCGAATTTCGGTTTTAATTTCATGAAAATCGGCTGACTATATCCTATAGCTTCCATAGGAACAATCAGGAAAATTATAACTTTGTCAGTTTTTAACCAATTTTCACCAAATTTGATATTTGCCCATTTAGTATTATTTCCGAATTTCGGTTTTAATTTCATGAAAATCAAAAAATTCATAACTTTGTTAGTTTTCAACATATTTTCACCAAATTTGATAGTTACCCATATTTTAGTATTCCTAAATTTCGATTTTAATTTCATGAAAATCAGCTGACTATACCCTATAGCTTCCATAGGAACAATCAGGAAAATAAAAGAAAAAACCATAACTTTGTCAGATTTCAACATATTTTCACCAAATTTGATATTTAGCCATATTTTAGTATTTCTGAATTTTGATTTTAATTTCATGAAAATCGGCTGACTATATCCTATAGCTTCCATAGGAACAATCAGGAAAATAAAAAAACCATAGCTTAGCCGTGTTTCAAACCATTGCCATCAAATTTGAGATTTGGCAACAAATTATTATTTCAGAATTTCGTTTTTATTTTATACCCTAGCAGGGTATATTAGTTTCAGTCAGAAGTTTGCAACGCAGTGAAGGAAGCATCTCCGACCCTATAAAGTATATATATTCTTGATCAGGATCAACAGCCGAGTCGATCTAGCCATGTCCGTCTGTCCGTTTCTACGCAAACTAGTCCCTCAGTTTTAAAGCTATCTGAATGAAATTTTGCAGTTAGGCTTCTATATACTCTCACTCGTACATATGTCGGAACGGGCCGGATCGGACCACTATATCATAAGCTGCCAGAGGAACGATCCGAAAAATTTTCAAAAAACAATTATAACTTTGTCAGTTTTCAACCAATTTTCACCAAATTTTATATTTGCCCATTTAGTATTATTTCCGAATTTCGGTTTTAATTTCATGAAAATCGGCTGACTATATCCTATAGCTTCCATAGGAACAATTAGGAAAATAAAAGAAAAAACCATAACTTTGTCAGTTTTCAACATATTTTCACCAAATTTGATATTTAGCCATATTTTATTATTCCTGAATTTTGATTTTAATTTCATGAAAATCGGCTGACTATATCCTATAGCTTCCATAGGAACAATCAGGAAAATAAAAGAAAAATTCATAACTTTGTCAGTTTTCAACATATTTTCACCAAATTTGATAGTTACCTATATTTTAGTATTCCTGAATTTCGATTTTAATTGCATGAAAATCGGCTGACTATACCCTATAGCTTCCATAGGAACAATCAGGAAAATAAAAGAAAAAACCATAACTTTGTCAGATTTCAAGATATTTTCACCAAATTTGATATTTAGCCATATCATGAAAATCGGCTTACTATATCCTATAGATTCCATAGGAACAATCAGGAAAATAAAAAAACCATAGCTTAGCCGTGTTTCAAACCATTGCCATCAAATTTGAGATTTGGCAACAAATTATTATTTCAGAATTTCGTTTTTAATTGTTTGTTTAAAGTCTGCTAGGGTATACAAACTTCGGTGAGCCGAAGTTAGCTTCCTTTCTTGTTAATTGTTTGTTTAAAGTCTGCTAGGGTATACAAACTTCGGTGAGCCGAAGTTAGCTTCCTTTCTTGTTTGTTTTACTTTTTAGTGTTTAGTGAAGAAATTTTAAAATTCTAAATTCATATTTTTTACGTTTGTTTTTATACCCTAGCAGGCTATATTAGTTTCAGTCAGAAGTTTGCAACGCAGTGAAGGAAGCATCTCCGACCCTATAAAGTATATATATTCTTGATCAGGATCAACAGCCGAGTCGATCTAGCCATGTCCGTCTGTCCGTCTGTCCGTTTCTACGCAAACTAGTCCCTCAGTTTTAAAGCTATCTGAATGAAACTTTGCAGTTAGGCTTCTATATACTCTCACTCGTACATATGTCGGAACGGGCCGGATCGGACCACTATATCATAAGCTGCCAGAGGAACGATCCGAAAAATTTTCAAAAAACAATTATAACTTTGTCAGTTTTTAACCAATTTTCACCAAATTTGATATTTGCCCATTTAGTATTATTTCCGAATTTCGGTTTTAATTTCATGAAAATTGGCTGACTATATCCTATAGCTTCCATAGGAACAATCAGGAAAATAAAAGAAAAAACCATAACTTTGTCAGTTGTCAACATATTTTCACCAAATTTGATATTTAGCCATATTTTATTATTCCTGAATTTTTATTTTAATTTCATGAAAATCGGCTGACTATATCCTATAGCTTCCATAGGAACAATCAGGAAAATAAAAGAAAAATTCATAACTTTGTCAGTTTTCAACATATTTTCACCAAATTTGATAGTTACCCATATTTTAGTATTCCTGAATTTCGATTTTAATTTCATGAAAATCGGCTGACTATACCCTATAGCTTCCATAGGAACAATCAGGAAAATAAAAGAAAAAACCATAACTTTGTCAGATTTCAACATATTTTCACCAAATTTGATATTTAGCCATATTTTAGTATTTCTGAATTTTGATTTTAATTTCATGAAAATCGGCTTACTATATCCTATAGCTTCCATAGGAACAATCAGGAAAATAAAAAAACCATAGCTTAGCCGTGTTTCAAACCATTGCCATCAAATTTGAGATTTGGCAACGAATTATTATTTCAGAATTTCGTTTTTAATTGTTTGTTTAAACTCTGCAAGGGTATACAAACTTCGGTGAGCCTTTCTTGTTTTTGTTTATACATATAATATTATATTATTTGTATATAATTGTAATGTATTATTCTAAAAGATCGTAAACATATTTATTAAAAATACATTTTACATTTTAAATTTAAAAATAAATTTGACAATTCTTCTGCAGCAGTAATTAATTTGTTTTTCTAATTGGTCGAAATTTTCTGCTCCCAGAATGTAAAAATAATATAGATTTAAATTATAAGTATAACATCATAAAAAGAACAAATGTGTTGCATGCATGTAACGATCCGTGGCAGATGTTTCTGGTGCCGAAGAGGGCGCACGCTTTTTGTCCCGGCTGGGGTCGTCGGCTTCTGGGTGGATCTTTCCCTCCCGGGCTATGCCACCATGTCATAAAATAAAGATTATAAAACGCGTACTACGACGAAAAATTAAAACCAAAACATAACATATTAACCGACTCGCTTCTGGTGGCAGTGAAGCGGCCATGCCCTCCCTTCCTTGGTCATCTTAACTCCTAATACCCCATGTTGATGACCCCTTCTGTTGCGATCAGGGCTTCCCTAGAGACATCACTAGCTGAAGGCAAAACAATAGGCTAATTAGAACATTATAAAATATATTTCCTTAATACTAACAAAGACCTTTAAAAAAACAAATAATACATAAAACTTGCCGAAACATTAATTAATAATTTAGAATACTTTCAAATAGATAGATTCAAATTTGGGTAGTTCACGACAAATAAAATTCGTAGGAAATTTCTCCTCACATGGGCGTGTATGAAGAGGAGGTAGATGAGGATCGCTTAGGATTAATTATTTGATTTCTAAAAATAATTTAGGCTCTTATTCTACTGACATTGTCTTAGACCTTTTTATTCTCTCTTCATTAGGTTTCTTTTTTGCTACAGGGACACAAACTCTAGGTCAGGTTTCACTCATCATGGGTCTTTGTGCCACGAAGTCAGATATTCGTCACTCACCGATATATTTTATACCGCGAAGAAAGCGCTTTACTGCGGCGATATTGCGATGATGATCAAGGCTGCGGACAAGCGAGAATTATGCCTAATCCCTGCCGAAAATTTGGCCCTATTCGAAGTCTGATTTAAAAATTTTTATTAGCCAATCTATATGTTCTCCTTCGATCCTCTTCTCGTTCTTCTTCAACTAGTCACCTTAACACCGACTAACAATAGTAGTACAAGTTAAAACGTTCAAAAGTAAATGGCATTAGCCGTATACAAGTCGAGGCGGTCCGCCTGTGACTAACACCTTTGCCTGAGATTGGCAAAAACTTCTGCAAGGCGGCTACACCGGCTTCAATTAATCAGCCTCTTCAACCGCTCCTTGCGGTGGTTTATCCGCTTGCCAAATGTAGGCAATCGGAACCCAAGTGGGATCAGGGGCCGGGGATGTAAATGCCTCTGGCCTAACGACAAGAAAGAAACAACTACGCGGACTAAGGCCCTATGCAGTTGAACCTAAGCGGCCGTAGTTCCCGCTATTCCGCACTTCTAGGGAAGGGGGGTGCGGTAATTTCTTCTCCTTCGCTTTCACTGACGCTGGTCCGCCCGCGCTTGAACTTCAACTGCAGTAGGGGTCCAAGGGTATAATTCCGGCACTGGGTAGTAGATATGTATGTGATTGCTTGGCAGATCACCTTATGGAACTTTGCGGCGACACAACTTGCCGGAATCGAGGCCAGAGCAGTATCAATCCAACCGCTTAGCCCTCACTCTATCCAGAGCCGATCAATCCTCCCGAAGGCGGAAACTCCTCGGATGAAAGGCGGAAACTTGGCTCTGTTAATTTCTCTTAACTTTGTATCGACTACTAAATTTCCCCTTCCGAGTCCTAGCTGGCACCACCGTTCTCTACACTCAAGCGTTACATGCACAATCTCACAATAACACAACAAAACAAATAAATCAAAACAAACACAAAAGGAAAAAGACAAAGTGTGCACGCACAGTGTAAGATTTTGCCAATCTAGAGCGCCTTTATTAAAAAAAAAAATTATTTTTGGGGTCAATGAGATTTAAGCACCACTTTAAGAAATGTTCAAATATGAGGAAATCACGATCAAAACAAAACGAAAAATTTTTGTTTTGAAGAAAAAGGATTTTAAAGTGCAACGTTAGAAATGCATGCAAACTTGCATTGGGCAGCGCGCATCAGTTCACAAAGTTTAGTCGTTTCAAGTGGATCAATTAATCAGTGGGAGCAGGCAATAATTATTTTTACCATATTGAGTGATCAATTTTGAATCTATTTTTCATAACAAAATAATTTATGTCCAACTCTAACATTTTTTTTCATTTTTTGGAAAAAAATACCAAAAAGTAAGTGTTTTTTTCATGTTTCCTATTTTTGGTGGAGTAAATCTTATATAATTCTATTCCATTCTATTACACCAGAACATACACCATTTCATATAGAATCAGATTCAAAAATAAAATCTTGCTCATTTTTTGCACAAATATCTTAAATTTGAAAATGTCTGAAATAACCCGTGCTGAATTTTTCGAGGTTTGGGCTATGAACGTAACACTCGCTAAGCGAGACGCTCTTGTAGAGCACGCTATGATGATTTTTGGAGATGATGTTGAGTACCCAAAGCTGAAATTACATATGGCCAAGCTCTGTTTTGAATTACGAACTAGATTTCACAGATCTTGTAGAAATAAAGCTCGATTTTTTACCAACAATGCAAGTTGGCTGCAGGGCACCATAAAGGCCGAAGAATACCAACTTAATATCGGTGCTTCCACTTCAAACAACGATGGCAATACCGCAAGAAGGTTCTTCTCTACCCCTGAAGTGTCTGCAAAAATTACAAGAATAAATCCTGACCTTATAATTAAAATTCTGACGTGTATAGCTAGTTGTTGCCCTATTAATACCTCAGCTTTTGAGCAGTACCTATCAGAAACTGTAGAGCTATATTTGTGGGAATATCCGTGGTACTATATGCCAGTAAATGTCCACAAAATCTTATTCCATGGAAAAGATATAATATTTAGCTGCATACTTCCCATAGGAAATTTTTCAGAGGAAGAACAGGAAGCACGAAATAAGGAAGTGCGAAGTTTTCGTTAACATTTCACCAGGAAAACTTCGCGGGTTCACACAAATGTTGATCTGTTGAACAGGCTACTGATAACTTCGGATCCATTTATTGCGAATTTGCGAACACCACCAAAAACTAGACACTCAGAACTTTCAGAAAATGTGTGCCAACTTTTATACACGGATCGAAATAATAATGAAAATTCTGGATCAGAAACTGAGTCTTGTTAAGTTGGCGAACAAAAATGGAGTTGATTTTTTTTTATGTAATTTAAATTGTTGTTATTTCATTAAAAAAATCCTAAAATTATGAACCAAAGTTTTTTTACTTTCTTAATCAATTATGATTAATAAAAACTTTACTTTTCAGAGTTTCGACTAATAATCTTGAAGTTATATCTAATAGTATTGGCCCATATCACAAAAACCGAAATTTTACAAAAAAAAAAAAAAAAAGTTGTCTTCAAATTAAAAAACAAAATATTTTTCTTATGTAAAAAAATACAAGAAAAAATATGAAATTGCTTAAAATTGTCAAACAAAATTTTTAATATATTTTTTTTTAATTTTTATGTTTTAAAATCCACTTTTTTGAAGATTTTGACGCCCACAAAAATGCCACGCCCATTTTTGTATGTCTACATAAAAATTTGGGTTCATAAAAATGTTCATTTCAAATTTCAAGGTGATATCTCAAAAATTACGAAAGTTATTGAATTAAGGCGCCCTAGATTGGCAAAATCTTACACTGTGCATCGCCTACTTTTGTACAGTAACAGTTTTACTTACAACTGTGTACAACTCTTGGAGTCGCTAGCGACTTTTTCAGAAATTTTCTTATGCTATAGCCTCCCTTCTGTCAATTACAAATAACTGGAAAAAAAATTTGAACCAAATCGGCCCAGCCGTTCTCTTGTAATGCGATTGCGAACATTTTTTGTCTCCATTTTTATATATATATGTAGATACCTTCAGCTTAAAAATCCATTACAAACAATTTTAATTTGACGCGTAACAATTGATCAGACCACTTTAAAGTTCGGTGTTGTTGTGAAAAATTCGCGATCGGCGTGGCTGCGCACTAAAAATTAACATTTGTTTATATCTTCAATTCTACTTTAAGAAAGTATCGTTAGTTTAAAAAAACAATCTGGACAAGCTTAGACATTTTAGCGGTAATCTGTTTACTTTTCGTACATTTTTGTTGAAATTGTTTTTTTTTTATTTTTATTTTTCCACTGTGCATTGGAAATAACAACGCGATCTCGCCGTGCCACAGTGTAAGATTTTGCCAATCTAGGGCGCCTTAATTCAATAACTTTCGTAATTTTTGAGATATCACCTTGAAATTTGAAATGAACATTTTTATGAACCCAAATTTTTATGTAGACATACAAAAATGGGCGTGGCATTTTTGTGGGCGTCAAAATCTTCAAAAAAGTGGATTTTAAAACATAAAAATTAAAAAAAAATATATTAAAAATTTTGTTTGACAATTTTAAGCAATTTCATATTTTTTCTTGTATTTTTTTACATAAGAAAAATATTTTGTTTTTTAATTTGAAGACAACTTTTTTTTTTTTTTTTTGTAAAATTTCGGTTTTTGTGATATGGGCCAATACTATTAGATATAACTTCAAGATTATTAGTCGAAACTCTGAAAAGTAAAGTTTTTATTAATCATAATTGATTAAGAAAGTAAAAAAACTTTGGTTCATAATTTTAGGATTTTTTTAATGAAATAACAACAATTTAAATTACATAAAAAAAAATCAACTCCATTTTTGTTCGCCAACTTAACAAGACTCAGTTTCTGATCCAGAATTTTCATTATTATTTCGATCCGTGTATAAAAGTTGGCACACATTTTCTGAAAGTTCTGAGTGTCTAGTTTTTGGTGGTGTTCGCAAATTCGCAATAAATGGATCCGAAGTTATTAGTAGCCTGTTCAACAGATCAACATTTGTGTGAACCCGCGAAGTTTTCCTGGTGAAATGTTAACGAAAACTTCGCACTTCCTTATTTCGTGCTTCCTGTTCTTCCTCTGAAAAATTTCCTATGGGAAGTATGCAGCTAAATATTATATCTTTTCCATGGAATAAGATTTTGTGGACATTTACTGGCATATAGTACCACGGATATTCCCACAAATATAGCTCTACAGTTTCTGATAGGTACTGCTCAAAAGCTGAGGTATTAATAGGGCAACAACTAGCTATACACGTCAGAATTTTAATTATAAGGTCAGGATTTA
This sequence comes from Drosophila anomelani, assembly GCA_035045905.1. NCBI lineage: Eukaryota > Metazoa > Arthropoda > Insecta > Diptera > Drosophilidae > Drosophila > Drosophila anomelani. Next base: position 351,329 of record JAWNOO010000162.1, read on the forward strand.
TTCTTGTAATTTTTGCAGACACTTCAGGGGTAGAGAAGAACCTTCTTGCGGTATTGCCATCGTTGTTTGAAGTGGAAGCACCGATATTAAGTTGGTATTCTTCGGCCTTTATGGTGCCCTGCAGCCAACTTGCATTGTTGGTAAAAAATCGAGCTTTATTTCTACAAGATCTGTGAAATCTAGTTCGTAATTCAAAACAGAGCTTGGCCATATGTAATTTCAGCTTTGGGTACTCAACATCATCTCCAAAAATCATCATAGCGTGCTCTATAAAAGCGTCTTGCTTAGCGAGTGTTAAGTTCTTAGCCCAAACCTCGAAAAATTCAGCACGGGTTATTTCAGACATTTTCAAATTTAAGATATTTGTGCAAAATATGAGCAAGATTTTATTTTTGAATCTGATTCTATATGAATGTGTGCAAATGGTGTATGTTCTGGTGTAATAGAATGGAATAGAATTATATAAGTTTTTCTCCACCAAAAATAGGAAACATGAAAAAAAACACTTACTTTTTGGTACTTTTTTCCAAAAAATGAAAAAAAATGTTAGAGTTGGAAATAAATTATTTTGTTATGAAAAATAGATTCAAAATTGATCACTCAATATGGTAAAAATAATTATTGCCTGCTCCCACTGATTAATTGATCCACTTGAAACGACTAAACTTTGTGAACTGATGCGCGCTGCCCAATGCAAGTTTGCATGCATTTCTAACGTTGCACTTTAAAATCCTTTTTCTTCAAAACAAAAATTTTTCGTTTTGTTTTGATCGTGATTTCCTCATATTTGAACATTTCTTAAAGTGGTGCTTAAATCTCATTGACCCCAAAAATAATTTTTTTTTTTAATAAAGGCGCTCTAGATTGGCAAAATCTTACACTGTGCGATGTGGTGTTATTCATAATATAGTGAACATATATAATTAATTTAAGTCGAATTTTAAAGTTGAGCATTGCAAGACAGTAAATTTCATAAAATAAAATTTCGCATCAGACTTGGAGTAAGTGATAGTCCATCTTAAACAGATAAGTAATTTTGTCACTTCGGAGTGACGGTTATACGTATTATTTATATGTTCTATACCTACAGTCAGCAAAATAATGCCTGCTGTTAGACATCTAACATCCCACATCCGTTTGACGGATGTTCTATATGTATTTCTCGTTCCAAATAGTTTCATTTCGTTACACATCCGGTGTACATCAAAATTTAATGTACTTGTTTTGGCGATAGTTAGGCGATAGTTACGCTATAGTTTTTTAAATCTACTTAGATTGCTTCTTATTCCCTGTGAAAAATGTTTAAAATTGACAGTTGGAACCATGGAATTGGTGCATTTGAAAAATGGAAGGCTCCGAGTCAAGATATAAAACTGGAGCCAGAAAATTCTCCCTCCTCAAGCGGAACTCAGGCCTCCGATAATCTGCCGCTTGCAAAGCGCGCTAAGCTGGGCAACGACAAGGAGCTGGTGGAAATTGCTCGCGAGCGCCTGGAAGAGCAGAAGTGGCAGGACACAAATACTAGCAAAAATGGGTAAAAGCCAGGAAGAATTCCAGAACGAAATAATAAACATCCTAGAAAACTCCAAAAAACAAAAGAACTAGCTTTTAATTTCAAACATTTACTTAATTATTACGATCTAGACAATATTGGGCAATTGCAGATCTTTTTTTTTCTGCAAGGATGTTACTGCGAATTAGCTGATCCTGTAGGTATAAGCTGGCAGCTGCCAATTATCTCTAATAACGCTGTTCTGCTCCTTTTTTTGAGAACTCCACCATCCACAGGCTTCTTAGCATTTCCTCTTTTGTAGAGGACATATTTTCAATAGCCTCGAAGTCGTCGCCATTTTCTGAGCTTACTGATGTAAGAGCTTTGGCCAATTTCAGGTTTTGCTGCTGTACCATAGCCAAAATAGCAAAATCTTCCATTTTTAAATACCTTTTCTACGTTACTTATGAGTGACAGCTTTCGAAAAACAGTTGGATGGAGGATGTAGATGTAGCTCTATGGGAATACGAGTTTCACATCTGTTAAAAATCCCAACTTTTTCAAACGGATGTACTGTGTGGGAAAAGCACATTAGGTAACTTCAAACCCGAGGAGAAATCGGGCAGAAAGACATGGCTAGATCTACTCGGTCGTTGATGCTGATCAAGAATATATATGCTTTATAGGGTCAAATCCTCCTTCTGTTAGATAATATATACATACAAACATAAGTAGTTTCGTCCTTTGCTCCTGTTCGCAAGGAGTGAGATTTTGCTGCCGACTGCTGCTTTAAAAGCCAATTTAGCAAATTAAAATCCGTCTAATATTATTTATCGCAATTTAAGTAAAAAAGTCTGGAGTCAAGTACATACTACATACAATTTATTTATTCAGTAAATATTTCTATTGGGATATTCCGTAGGTAAATATTTAATGTATTAGTTTTGTAAAGTTTCATAGTATAATATTAATTTACGATTTTTTATGACCTAATATTATTCGTTTAACTAAATTGAGAGATTAACCCTGTAACTGTATGTTTTCAATTATTTCAAATAGTCAAGAGACGATTTTTTAATATTGCAAACGGTGAAAGTTCCAACATAAATGTGTCTCGTGCTGAGAAAAAGGAAGGAAATACATATGAATACTTTATATTTACGCCAGCTTTGTATTAAGCTATGTATATATGTAAACATTTATTATTTCAGCTTACATTTTAATAGCACAGATAGTTATAGTTAATTAGTTTTATATTAAGCTTTCTTCAAATAAACAATTTTAGATTTATAAGCTTTCCATCAGTTTGTACATTTCGGGTAACCAAACCCTATGGAAACTATTTGTAGATTTTTTAATTTAGGCAACACACACATTAGATGGATAGACATTTACAAAAGCATACATATAACAAATGAGGGAAATACTTTCCATAGACTGATTATAAATATTTCTGTGTTTAGGGGTATTATTATTTCAATATAGTTATTATTTCCTTTTCCGCAGTAAGTATTTTTAATTTATATTTTAATGCTTCGACTACATTTCATACTAGTTGATGAAAATTTTTTTTGTTGAAACATTTAAGTACAGTAATATTTGTTACGATTGATTTTAATTAAATATTAAATACACTTAATATTCTAGTTATTGTTACCATTGTGGATGTGATGTGTATGAATTCGCGTAGGTGTAGATTTGTGTATATCTGTACTGAGTACTTTAAGTATGTTTTTATAAGTGGGTATATTAATGAGCCTTACTTGTTTTCTTAGGATGCTTTGTTTAAGTTTTTTATATTTTTTTTAATAGTTTTTTTTTACTTTTTTTGCCTTGATATATGAGCGTGCGTCTGTGTGGAGCTTAGCTTCATGTTAATGTGTTTAAAATGGGTTTTATTAATTTTTTATTGGTCCATTTCCCTAGTAGTTGCAATATACGTCGTGAAAAAATGTTAAAATGTCCCTAAATTTGAATTGGTGTGATCGAAAAAATCCAAGCTGCTCGAGTGTAAGAAAGCTTTGCGTCTAAAGTACAAATGTGATATGCCTTTAAGAAAATCATGAAAATATATACTTCTGCGTTGTGAAATGCCTCTTATAATGTCCATTGAGCTGATATGATATGAAACAAATGTCCATGATATTGACAGTTCAAGAGTATATATATATGTGTGTGTATGGTCCTATGGTTTTACGTCAACAAATTCAGTTAAAAAATTTACTTTTATATTTTTGTAGTGCAATTGATCTGGTTTTAAGAATCAGATTTTCATTTAATAGGGACACACGGGCTTAATTTACAATTACATTATTGATGTGAGCAAAGACCGCGCAGAAAAACATATAAAGTATTTTAACTTTAATGAGAAAACCTGACACTGTGGGGTTCGAAATCAAAATAATCAGCATGAAATAATCAACAAAGAGCAAGTTATAAAATAAATTCCTCGTTACTCATATATTTATTGATGTAATTTTTTACAATTAAGAAGTTCGATTGCGCAACTAAAAGTTCATTTTCTCTTATACAAATTTCAGTTATATATATACATATGTGTATATATATATATATTATATAATATATATATGTATATATACTATATATATGTATATATATATATGTATATATATACTATATTTATAAACTGTACTGGTGGCGTGCATATTGCTTTTTTAATCAATATAAACATGGAATTGAAATATACTAAAGGGAGGGACACACACATCACGAGAAATACTGATTCAAATAAAATGACCGAGACTTTCATGGGTATAAATAAAAAATGCGTTGAGACTAATATGTTTTCAAGTTTAATATTATGAACAAATAGTTGAAAGACTATTTTAAAGAATCGGTCAGATGAAGTCAAATAATAAGGAAATTAACTTATTCGAATCGAATGTTCGTTAATTATAATAATCTTAAAGAAATCAATTCAGATTGAGGGTAAGAGTGTTTAAATTTCATTTTATGATGAATAAATTCAAACTGAATAAAATCAAACTGAAATTTATATAAATAAAAATGTTTTTTTTTTTTTTTGTTATATAAATCAATAATAGTGATAACAAGTTTTTTAATGGATGTATGGTAAACCTTTTAATGTTCTTCAGTTTCTAGTTGATGTTGAATTAGATCTTTTTTTGCAAAAAAATTATATGTCCTGCTAACACGCTAGAGATTTGATTTGCGATTGATGTACACAAATTGGTTGCTTGTTTTTATAATACCGAATAACTAAATTATCAAAATTACCAAAAAAAAAACCCGCTGTAAATTTTCCACTACGCCTAGCTTATCTTTGCCCTCCTTTCCTTGCCGCCTGTCTTCTGAAAATCTTAAGCATTTAATTTTTATTTGCTGACCGGGATGGACAAAATTTAGTTTCATTCTCGTGTCCGATCGCTTATGGTTAAACGTTTTGGTTGCTCCTGGGAAAAAATGTAAGAATATGTTAATACAAAAATACAAAGTTTACTAATTTTTGAAGTAAAATTTAAGTTTTTTATTTTTCAAAATTAAAATATATACGATCCGACAAGCTCAGATGCAAATAAACATAAATGTATGGGATGAGCTGGTCAATGTGCTTAAAATAATATCACAAAAACTTGTTTTACTTCGTTTCTCATAAATTATTAAACACTTTCAATTGCCTTAATTTGCTAATTCTTAATACCATAAACGATTAAACTAAAAGAGAACTTAGAATACATTTGAAAATAGGGAGTAAACGAAAAAGTATAATTTCAAATAATCGGAGAACTTGATCCAGTGATCAGGGTGGCGCTTAACGCTGAGATATAAGAAACACCTTTAAACAAATTTGTAAATACTTTTTAGTCATAGTAAGTGAAGTATGCAAAGAATACTTAAAAACAAAATTTGTCTACTTACATTACTAACACAATACAGTATCATTAAATAAAATAAAGTTAAAATAAAATTTTGCAATTTGTATGACTAAGATGCAAATGCAGCAGAGAGCTAAGAACAAACCTGAGCGCGTACATACGTCGAATTTGTAAAAACTTGTTGAGACTCAGCAGCTTTAGTTATTACATTCTCGTTAACTTGTCGATTCAAAAATGAAAAAGTTAAACACAACATCGTCGGAACCCTATTGCATCTATAACGGCCCATGCTTCTGCTCCAAATGTACACACATGACCACGCACCTCGCTTGTTTTTGGCATAGTTTTCGGTTTTTTTGTGGGTTTTTTTGCGGTAAGTTATTCAATTTACTCGGTTTTAGGGTGCAATTGCAACTCATCTCTAGCGCTTGCGCTGTGTCATACAAAGTCCAGCTCGGAACGGGTGCTGTACATCTTGCGCTCCATGGTTCGCTCGAACCACTTCTTTATTTCGGAAACGACCAGCACGGAGGAGGTGAGCGAGACCAGAAAAAATATGTCGTAGGGCGTTAGGGCTTCTGTTTGAAACACCATCTGAAGCGGTGGAAAGTAGACGACCAGCATTTGGCCGACAATTGAAAACCCGACGGCAAGCAGGAACATGCGATTGGTAGTTAAGCCGATGGTGAATACACTCTTTGTCTGCGAGCGGCACGAGAGGGCATTAAACATGTCAAAGAATACAAAGCACGTGAAGGTCATGGTCGTGTCTCTCTTGGTCTTGCCTAGCGTCCCGTCCGCCATTTCCCGTTGAAAAACCCAGAGCGTGCCCAAAACTATTATGCTGGCGCTTAGAAGCACGTTAACCACCACCGACTTGGTAATCATGGGCTGCTTTACATTACGAGGCTTTTGCTTTAGCACGTCGTGGTCAACGGGCTCCACACCAAGTGACTGTGCTGGGGGGCCATCCATTATGATGTTGATCCACAGAATCTGCATAGCGTTCAAGGGGTTGGCAATGTCCATCAATGTAGCCAAGGCGATGAGGGCCAGGGCAGCGATTGAAGTGCTTAGTTGAAACCGAACAAAGTTTCGTATGTTGTAGAAAATGCCCTTTCCTTCCTCGATAGCAGCACTTGTAAAATGTAATCATATTAGCACAACTATCACTCTATAAATGGATATACTCACATGATAGTGTGGAAATCGTCATTGACCAAAATCATGTCCGCGGCCTCTTTACACACATCAGTCCCGTTCTTGCCCATTGCAATGCCAATATCCGCCTTCTTCAGAGCCACTCCGTCATTGACGCCATCCCCAGTCATGCCAACTATGTTTCCAGTGCGCTGAAGGGACTTCACTATCTCCAGCTTGTGCCTCGGCGAAACGCGGTAGAAGACGCTCACATTGTTAGATACCTTGTCCAGTTGATGCTCGTTCATTTGATCTATATCCTGCCCGGACAACGTCTGGTGGTGTATTGTATCAATGCCGATGAGATTCGCTAAATAAAAATGCAAAAATAATTTTTAAAATCAATAAGCGAAGGTTGATATTTTAATCAAGATTGTTTAATACCTTCTTTTTAAATCAAAAAGTTAATTTTGATGATGGAAATCATTTGTATATTTAGGATATCGAAGATATCATAGATATCATAGATATCATAGATGACTTTTCATCTCTATGTATATATTTTTATGCCCTAGTTGTTCTAGAGTGACAAACGCCAATCCTTTATCCCTAAAAGATGTATTTTCTCCCTCTCACGCGACAAATTTTCTTCTTCTTAAATGAATTTCCCAAGCAATTGGTGCTGACACTGTGCAACAGGCAAGTAAATATACTTAGGCGAGGGAGCAAGAGTTAGCACAGCTGGAATCCACACACCAAATTCACAAACAGATACTTAAAAAGTATTTGCTATTTTTATTCATTATTAATAAAAACACATTATCGACTAATTTAACTTTTTTTTATTACAAAACGGACAGTGTTGCTTCTTTAAGACGAAAAGTTAATAATTTGATGAAAAAATCTCGCGACAAGAACATAAGCTAAATTCGGCTAGCCACGCATTTAAAATAAGACGAACCGGAAACTGTTTTTAGAGCTGAACAAAATCTACGTTAAGTTGATGGGAGAAATGATGAAGACTATTTTTATACGATGAAATAGGCAGACATGACTAGGTCAACTGCGGATAATTATCAAGAATATCTTTTAGGGTCTTCTTACTGAAATCATAATTATTACTTTTTATCGGGCATTTCCAAAAATTTCAGGAGAGCCGGGTATCAGTTATATAGCCGAGAGGAATCTTGCAGATTACAAATTAAATCAAATAATTTAAAGCTAAATTCTGAAATAATAAAAAGTGTTGCCTACTTCGGGGCGTGCGTGGCGAAAATGCTAGGCAGCCATACCAGGGATTAGATATTTCATAAAATCCGATTTTCATAATATTAAAACCGAAATTCAGGAATAATAAAATAAGGCTTAATCTCTAATTTTATGAAAATCTTTTGAAAAACTGCAAAGTTATGGTTTTTTCACATAGGAAATGTGACCACTTTTGCTGGAAAAAAGTAATTTTTTGAAAGGTGGCCGATTCAAGTAATTTTAGGTTCAATGAGTTCACAATCGATCATTGATCAATGTTGCATACCAGCATTTTCGATAGATAGCGCCACTTAAAAACATCAGCTGATCAAACACAGCTATCGGAAATGCAACATATTTCGCATATTGGCGTTTTTTATGAAATTTTGCAATCGTTAAAAGTCAAATATTAAAGAATATCATTTAAATTTTTGAAATGTGTTTTAACCAGAGGGGTTTGTATTATATGTTTGTGCTTGTCAAATGTGTAAAAAGCTCATGTTGTCCCCTTAATATAGTAAAAGTGTAAGTAACCTAAAAAAATTAATATTTTTGATGAAGCCTCATTTTTGAAAAGCTATATAAAGTGAGTCCAGCAGAGTCCATCGAAGAAATTTATTCTGTTGTAGAGTCTTTAATTCTTGTTCAAATGAGTGTAATTAGAATTACCACTTTTAACCAATTTCCGTGAAATTTTTAGAACATAACCTCAGTGTGCCCAATGCTGAGTTTTTCGGCAAATGGAGCAATGTTGGCAATGGCAGTTGGGAAATAATTAATTTTAATTAATAAAATTAAGGTGTTCCACGCCCACTGTTATTAAAAATATATCAAATAATTGTTAAAAAACCCTTGTTGTATTTTAAAAAAGTATTTTAACATATTCGCAAAATGATATAAATTTCAAAAAAGAAGGGGGCGGTGCCACACCCACTTTTTTTCTAATTCCAATAGATTATGGTTGTCCTAACCCAATGAAAAAACCCGATTTTAATTATCTTGCTCCGTTCTTAAAAGTGGTCAAATTTCCTATAATGCTATGGACCAATAGGAAATAGTCGGCCGATTTTCATGAAATTAAAACCGAAATTCAAGAATAATAAAATATGGTTAAACCTTAAATTTAATGAAAATATATTGGAAACTGACAAAGTTAAAACTTTTTCTACAAATTTTCCGATTATTCCTATGGCAGCTATATGATATAGTCGTCGAATCCGGCTTGTTCCGATATACATATGTACGCGTGAGACCATTTAGAAGGCTAGTTGCAAAGTTTCATTCAGATAGCTTTAAAACTGAGGGACTAGTTTGCGTAGAAACGGACAGACGGATAGACGGACATGGCTAGATCGACTCGGCTGTTGATCCTGATCAAGAATATATATACTTTATAGGGTCGGAAATGTATCCTTCACTGCGTTGCAAACTTCTGACTGAAATTATAATACACTGCAAGGGTATAATAATATTAATAAACATAACATAAAATATTATATAACATAATAATTAACATAAAAAAATTAATATAAAAAATTCTCCCTTTTTGAATCAGGTTTTATGTCCTCCACAGCACGCAGCTAAACTCGGTCAAGTATAAACCAAGATAACGTAGGGATTTTTGTAAATACGTATTAATATGACAAATGTTTGAGTAAAGAGTTGTTGAATTAATATGTAAAGCAAAAGTACAATTTTTCTGTAATTTTTTTCTGTTAAAACGTGGTTAAAATGTATATTAAAAAATATTGAAAATTTTTCGTGTTCTTCTGATTGCCAATTTAAAAAAAATTTATGACATAGGAATATAATAAATATTTTGAAAATATTAATTTAAGAAAATTTGTTAATATTAAGTAATAATTATGAGTCTATGTATGTATGTCAAATAATATGTTTCTAAATCATTGTGGCTAGTGTAGTGTAGAAGTGTAAACTTGTTGTGATAGGATAAAAATGTAATAAATAATATGAAGTGGGAAATGGTTTAGTGGTTAAAACAATGTTTAAAAGAATAACATAAATTAAAATATAAAAAACTTTACTTGAAAATAATCTACAACGGTGTATTCCTTAAGATACATATACAATACATTAACATTTTTGAAAATGTATTGTTGAATATTTATAAAATCAATGATGTTTTTTTGTGTACGATTTCAATTTCCTGCTTCGTCGCTAAGTGAGCAGCAGTTGCGTAGTAACAAACGTGCCGTGATAACCTTTGTGAAAAGCTTCGTCGCCATTTTTCATTATGACGCCCGCTTATTTGTCTCGCCAAGCTGTGTACAGAGTGAAGGACCATCCCTATTTCAGATCCCTTGTGGAATATTTTTTCAGCCAACGTGGGCAGTGAATAGTAAACGGCAACAGCAAAAGCAACAGGGTGAATGAGCAAAAGAAAATTAAAACGCATTAAGGGACTTGTGTCCCCCTGCTCCGCCCTTCTTTCCGTTTTCAGACAATTATAAGCCGCCCGTCATTGCCAGCGGTACTATTCAGTTAAGGTTCCTGCTCTAAGTGATATCAAACCAGGGGTATCGCTATCGGTCCGTTGTCCGTTTATTCCGTTCCGTTTATTCTTTTATACTTAGTATTTCGTCCCCATTTATGAGTTGCATGATTGAAATAGTATTCTGGCAAGACAGTTACCAATAAAAAAATTGGACTTAACGGTTTTATCTTATAGTCGTCAATGGAACAATCGAAAAACAGACATTTATGTATTATACAAAATTAATTTTTTAAATGAACGGAACGGCAATACTACAAATATGCAGTTTGAACGAAACATTATTCGATCATGACTAGATCTCTTGTTTAAATTGTTTTTTGTAGTATGCACATTATGTTGTTGAATGTTGTATAACTCATCATTGAGCTTTAATCGATGAATGGAAATTAATTTGAGCTCCTGAGCGCTCCTCAGGAATTGTATTCCTTTTAAACGGATGGCGAAGGCCTGGTGGATATTGGCTTTGGCCATCCGTCTAAAAGGAATTATATAGTTTCCCTTCCCTAGCCCCACTGTTCTGTCCTAGACGAGCAGGATATCTTTGAATTAGCCATGCAGTTTGGCTCACTTACTAGTCCGGGTAAACTAAACCAGTGAACAATTTAAAAGATACAAAACCGACCAGAACCAATAAAGTAGCAGAGAGGAATCAATTTTCCATTTCCTAATAGAGAGCCTCAGAGTCTATGCAAAGGATGAGTCGCCGTCCGCGACAGATGCGACTATGATGAGGGGGATGCAGATGACGGGCTTGAAATCTCCCCGCTGTTCTTTATTTTAACTTCTGTCTGCTGGCTACTAACAACGATTATGTCTATTCCCTCATTTTCTTTGTATAAGGATATTAGATGCGACCCCCCTACTTGGAAAATTCTAGAGGATTAGCCACCTCGGCATGTCCTCCCACTCCGACTTTCCATTTTCAGAGGAATCATGTTTGCTATGTATTAAATTTTCTGCGCTAGCTTTATACCTTCAGAAAGTAATTGATTTGTGTTCTATATAATGCTAAAATTAAAATATTTTTAATCATATCCGTACAGTACATTCGTTATTACTTTTATTTGCAATAGCTTTATAAGACTAAAATGTATGATTGTTATTTCTCTTAAAAGCATTTCATTCAAAAATTCGACCAAAAAACCTAATATCGCTACAATATTCGCGATGTAACGTTTAACTTAGAAATAACCATGTAAAATAAATAAAATAATTGTTATAATTAAATATAAATATGAAAAACGGCATTATTTTATTGTTACTGTGATTTCTTTTAAAATACTCGCCACATTTCGCAGACTTTTGCAATTTTCAAGCTGAAGTCAAACAAGACTTCTATTTATGGTAGAGTTCCCGATGCAGTCTTATTTAAAAGAAGTTCAAAACGACAAGTCTCCAAAACTTTTTTTTTAAATACAAATAATACTGATAAAATCAATTTTTTCATGCAAAAAAACGCAGTACGAACAAAGAGTTCTTCCAAATCCTGACAAATTTCCTGCGTCTAAGGGCAGTTACTAAGTTAGGTTTTAGATTTGGGGGTGAACTTGTTTTTCTAGAACTAGTTATTGAACAAAACTAGTTGTTAGTTTATGAAAAAAAAAGTTTTACCTGAAAACGCAATAACTCAATTACACATCCCAGTGTAAACAAGGCATGATTTTTAAAATAAGCATCATAAAGAATACTTTTTTTGTATTATCGATCTGACTTTATTTTGAGATCGAAAATATTCAAATTGAGAAAAAAGCGGATTTGAGACAGGATTTAGTTTCTTTGTCCCAAATAAAACATAAACTAAAAAACCCGGACCGTGTACCCCCTTGCAGTTTGCAAATTAAGTATTAAGAATTGACCGTGAGGATCTACACTCAGTGACAAAAAAAGCTGCACCTAGAAAATGTATAATTTTTTGTCTTTAATACGCCGGGATTTCCCTAAATGAGGTCTTATGGTAATATTTTATTTTTTGCTGTGTCACCCTGAATATTTTTGACAAAAATTTTCCATTTTAAGAGCTCAATTGTTTTTTCTAAAGACATTTATAAAAATATGCCTAAAACAAAGTGACTTTTCGGGAAAAGGAGAGAATCATAATATTGGCTTACCAAAATGTGTCAAATTGGAAATAGCAGCTCGGACACTTTATAATGACAGCTCAGTGCGTCGAATTTTAAAGAAATATCGCGAGACTGGTTAAATTGAAAGGAAGAAAGGATCAGGAAAGAAAAAATGCACAACTCCACAAGAAGACCGTATTATTGGGAGAACGAGAGTGTTGGACCGCTTTAAAAATGCAGGCGATATTGCATCTGAGGTACGGCAACAATTTGCCAAGAATATTTCAATTCAAACAATTCAACGTCGTTTAAATGAAGGGGGGTTTACTAGCAATAAGACTTGCACTACTGACTAAAAGAATGAAGGAAAATCAGCTAAGCGGGGCCAAAGATAAAGAAAATTAAAGTGATTTCAAATGGTCACGAGTGCTATTTTCTGATGAGTCCAAATTTAATCTCATTGGACCCGATGGCTCGAGCACAGTACACCGTAGAAAACGCGAACGATATTTAGAAATTTGTGTATGAACACAGTTAAGCATTCATCTTGCATTATGGTACGGGATGCATATCCAAATATAAAAATGTGAATCAATTTTGATGGTTCAGGGTATGGTGAATGCCGAAAAAGATATGGATATCATTTTAAGCATACTTTTGGTAAAAAATATTATTTCTTGAGCATACGCATTGGTATACTTAATATAAATATTTTTTCGTTAAGTTGACATATTTAAGAAAACTTTTTTTTCTAAAAAATAGGCAGCGATAAAATAAAAACTGGTATGTAGTTTTATAAAAAATTGTTCCAATAATCAGTAAAAAAAGAATTGGATAATTTTGACCACATTTGCAGAAACGCCAAGCAATATAACTTAAAAGTTAGTACATTTTTAGGGTGCCGCCTTTTTTGTCACTGGGTGTATATTTATCATAAAAGAATGCCATTTTGATTCAATTCAAAATATTATTTTATAATCCTATTGGCACAGTTATATCAAAGACATTGTACTGTCTTTGGTTATATACTAATCAGAAAAAACTAAGTTTCGTCTGCTAAGTTTCATTTACTTAAATATATTCAAAACTGATAAACAACATAGTTTGCGTAGAAACAGACAGACGAACAAATAAACGGATATGGCTAGATACTGTATTTAAAAAAAACTTTTGATATAAATCCTATTTAATCTTAGTTACTTACATATCGCCAGCGCCGTCTCTTGTGCATCTCCAGTTACCATCTTGACTCGCACGCCGCTCTGCATCAACATTTCGATGGACTCACGCACCAAGGGCCTCGGAGGATCAGTAATGCCGACCAAACCACAGTAGATTAGGTCTTGCATGGATCGTCCTTTGGCTAACGCTAATACCCGGAGGCCTTTGCGCCCGATCTCGTATGCTTCAGCCAGAAACTCGGACTCATTCTGCTTCGTTAGCGGCACAGTTTGTGTTCCGAACTGGTACTTGGTGCACTGCGGCAGCAGAGTCTCCAGCGCGCCCTTGGCGAAGAAGATCTCCTCCTTGTTGTTATTGTACTTGTGGATGCACTTGACCGCCATCATTTTTTGCTCCGAGCTAAAAGGGTACTCCTGGATGCGTACATAGTTCTCTGCTGTTGCGTACATGCCGTTCTTCATGGCCACTGCCACCAGGGCACCCTCGGTGGGCTGACCCAGCAGCGTGCCCTTCTGGATGTACGCATTATTGCAGACGGCCCCTATCTCTAGAAGGTTCGTGATGTTCGATTTGGCCATCTCCACATTGTTGCAGTGACGAATGTGGATCTCGCCCTGGTCATTATACCCGGCACCAGTCACGTCTGCCATGTAGCCGTCGGAAGTGATGATAATCGTGGCAGTCATCTCGTTCTTTGTCAGAGTGCCTGTCTTGTCTGAACAAATTACGTTTACGCACCCAAGTGTCTCTACAGTCGGCAGCTTCTTAACAATCGCGTTACGCTTAGCCATCCGCATAACGCCCAGTGCTAACGTGACTGTGACTACGATAGGCAATCCCTCGGGTATGGCAGCCACGGCCAGAGATACACTAATGTTAAACATTTCGGAGAGCGGCTTGCCTTGTAGCCAGCCTAGCAACATAATCACGCCAATAATAAGAAAGGAATAAAAGCTCAACTGAGCTCCCAGAATATCCATTGACTTCTGCAACGGCGTCTTGGGAGCCTCCTCGGCTTGCATCATCTTAAAGACCTCGCCAAACTCGCTGCGTTCTCCGGTGCTTACTACTATGCCCTTTCCATTGCCGCAACGCACCAGCGTGCCCATGAAGGCAATGTTCTTCATATTGCTGTGGTCCTTGACGTTTGTGTTGTTCAGTAGGACGTCAGTGATTTTGCGCGCCGGCTCCGTCTCGCCGGTAAAACTGCTCTCATCAATGGATAGGTCAACGGCCTCAAAAAGTCGGATGTCGGCAGGAACGCGGTCGCCTACGTTAAGGTGCACCACATCGCCTGGAACTAGTTCGCGAGCCAGGAACGTGTCCAGCCGACCCTCGCGGAGACAGTGGCACTCGGGCGGTACCAGCTTCTTAAGCTCTTCGAGGCTCTTCTCCGACCGGTATTCCTGGATGAAAGCCACCGTGACCACGATCAGAATGGCTATGGTTATGCTAACGGCGTCGTCAAACTGCTTCATTATCACGGAGACCATGGCCGAGCCGAGCAGCAATAGGATAAGCGGGTTCTTGAACTGCTCAATATACTTTCTCCAGGTTGGGTCTTCTTCGACAAGCAGCAACTCGTTATGACCAATGATCTTTGCCCGGTACTTGGCTTCCGTCCATTTCAGGCCGGTCCGCACATCGACCTGCAATCGTCCAGCCACCTCGGAGGCGCTGTGTGTCGATGACTCCGACGTGGATAGCAGCATTTCAGATGTGAGGGTAAGACCCGTCTGTCGAAGGAGAAAGATATATTTGATTAGAGTCCATCGAAACCTTTAAGTTTATTATATCAAGTGCAAAAACTAGATAATACAAAACCGATGTATAGGTGTGATCTTTAAATTTAATGCATTCTTCAATTACGTACTTGTACAAAATTTATGTACGACAAGAAAGGATGCTAACTTCGGCTCACCGAAGTTTGTATACCCTTGCAGATTACAAGTTAAATCAAAAAATTTAAAAAGAAATTCTGAAATAATCAAAAGTGGTCAAATTTCAAATTTAATAAACATACACTGCCGCTCAACTGAATAGGTTCATGATCTCAGTGGTAGAAATTTATCTATAATTTCTAAACCAGTTTTCCGATTTACATAATTTTTTTTTCTTTAATTCTTAAATCATATTAAAAATGAAATCTGAAGAAACATTTTTCAAAAACATTATTTATGCCTTATATATTTTTTCTTCTGAAAGCTTAACAAAATCAATGATTTTTTTGGTTCAACTGAATAGGTTCAGCTGAAAGATTTTTAGTTTGCAATTAAACTAGGAGCCTAAATGACATATTTTTGATGCAAATTTTTAATTTCATATATTTTCTTTAAATTAATTAAAAAATGGGACGCGGGGACCAATTATCCGAGTCTGAAAAAGGCCAAATTTAAGCTTATAGTGAAAATGGTCTTAGCAATCGCCAAATCGCTCAAGAAATTGGACGAAGCCAAATTTTTTTGGGTAATTTTTTAAGAAACAAATAAGAAAATCAAAAACTTGAAAGGCGGAGTCAAACACCCCACCTCTGCGGCAGACAGGAAGCATATTGTAAAAGCTTGCGTCCAATTCGCACCTCTCAGCACCCAAAATAAAAGAAATATTCGGTGTTAAAGTCAGTGTGTCAACAGTTAAAAGAGTGATTTCATAGGCTGATCATCTAAAAAAAATAAAACTAAAAAAAAACCATAGTTAAATGATGCATGTAAAGCTTCACGACTGCTCTTTGTGCACAAGCACATGAGCTGGACGAGCGAGTGGCAGAAAGTGATCTTTTCCAACGAAAAAAATGTAATTTGGACGGACCCGATGGATACAATTATTACTATCAACAAAGGATGAACGTGATACACTCTGTATCATAATGATACGACACCCCCAATATGCAAGTTTCGAGCGTCGTAGGATAATGGGGAAGCATAATACAGCAAAACCAAGTATACAGAATGAAAGATAAATTAATTCTGCTTTAAATAAAATGTTCCTATTTACCCCCCTCCCCCCCGTTTTAAAGTAATCGTCGAACAAGCAAAAGAGTACGTTTTTTTGCGTGCCTGCAACTGTATCAAAATGATACGACACATTCCAATTATTCCGGCTGGAGACATTTATTTGCTTTCCAATAATTTTTTTTAAATTTCTATCAACAAATTAATTAGTTTATCCGACGAAAAAAATATAAGAATAAGAGCCTAAAATGATCCTGGCTCAATATTCTTAAAAATTGACCGAAAACGTTGTGTTGTCCTCAAATTTTTAATCAACCCAGATAAATATGATGCTAAGGATAGCTGTGGATGAAATTCAAATTTGTCTGACTGCGGTAACATCCCATAATTCACATAATCACACTAAAAAATCGAACGACTTCATCACTTACAAAAGACTTGGAAAGGTACTGCTCCCCATACAAAATTCAACTATTATTGCGATTAAAAAGTCTTTTTCTAAATACTAAAGTCGTTCGATTTTTTAGTGTGATTTTTGGTAAGGGGTTTTTTTAAGGCTCCTCTGAGAATGCACTGCAGTAATTGCAGCATCCCCCGAATTTTCTTTCGTGCCACAGGCTTACTGTAAATTGTGGCAAGTATGAAGCCCGAAGCAAACAAACCGAATTATGGGATGTTACCGCAGTCAGACAAATTTGAATTTCATCCACAGCTATCCTTAGCATCATATTTATCTGGATTGATTAAAAATTTAAGGATAACACAACGTTTTCGGTCAATTTTTAAGAATATTGAGCCAGGATCATTTTAGGCTCTTATTCTTATATTTTTTTCGTCGGATAGCAAACGACGCAGCGGAATCTTATTACAAACTAATTAATTTGTTGATAGAAATTTAAAAAAAATTATTGGAAAGCAAATAAATGTCTCCAGCCGGAATAATTGGAATGTGTCGTATCATTTTGATACAGTTGCAGGCACGCAAAAAAACGTACTCTTTTGCTTGTTCGACGATTACTTTAAAACGGGGGGGAGGGGGGTAAATAGGAACATTTTATTTAAAGCAGAATTAATTTATCTTTCATTCTGTATACTTGGTTTTGCTGTATTATGCTTCCCCATTATCCTACGACGCTCGAAACTTGCATATTGGGGGTGTCGTATCATTATGATACAGAGTGTATCACGTCTTCCTTTGTTGATAGTAATAATTGTATCCATCGGGTCCGTCCAAATTACATTTTTTTCGTTGGAAAAGATCACTTTCTGCCACTCGCTCGTCCAGCTCATGTGCTTGTGCACAAAGAGCAGTCGTGAAGCTTTAAGTGCATAATTTAACTATGAACTTTTTTAAAGTTTTATTTGTTTTAGATGATCAGCCTATAAAATCACTCCATTAACTGTTGACACACTGACTTTAACACCGAAAATTTCTTTTATTTTGGGTGCTGTGAGGTGCGAATTGGACGCAAGCTCGCAAGCTCCTCTCTGCCGCATAGGTGGGGTGTTTGACTCCGCCTTTCAAGTTTTTGACATTTTCTTATTTGTTTCTTAAAAAATTACCCAAAAAAAATTGGCTTTGTCCAATTTCTTGAGCGATTTTGCGATTGCTAAGGCCATTTTCACTATAAGCTTAAATTTGGCCTTTTTCAGACTCGGATAATTGGTCCCCGCGTCCCATTTTTTAATTAATTTAAAGAAAATATATGAAATTAAAAATTTGCATCAAAAATATGTCATTTAGGCTCCTAGTTTAATTGCAAACTAAAAATCTTTCAGCTGAACCTATTCAGTTGAACCAAAAAAATCATTGATTTTGTTAAGGGGGGGGTAAGGTCTGTTCGGTGCAAAAATGGTCGTTTTTCAAAAATTTGTTGTGGCGAAACGGATAAAGTTAGCGTAAAAATTTAAACACCATAAAGTAACACAATATTTTGACTATTTTATTAGCATTTTTTGGTTAAGAAACAATTAGAGAATTAAGAGCAATTGAGAATTTCCTAAGGCGCCATCGAAAAAAGGTGGTTTGCGGTGAACATCCTTACAGCCTACAGGATCACGCGATTTAAAAAAACTAAATTGCATTACTTAAGGGATAAATGTCCCGAGGTAACACCGAAGCGTTTTTATTTTTTAAATTTTTTTCTGATTTTTTATGCCATTTTGAAGCAAAAAGTCCGATTTTTTACTAAAAAAAAAAGATAAATTGTTAAAAAAAAAATACAATTAAAAAAAAAATTAAAAAAAGGGCCACGTGAGTACCTGTAGAATTAGGTTAACTATATTTGTGCAAAATTTCAAATCGATCGGATCAGTAGATTTTCTGTAATCGTGTTCACCGACTTGGAAAATGCTACTTTTCAGGAGAGCGCTTCAAAGTTTTGTGAGCACATGCAGTGCACACTAAGCGACCTCCATTAAATTGGCTATAACTTTGTTATTTTTAATTTGATTGACTTGCAACTTTTACACAATATTCTTTACATTTTGTGCAATTGTAATAAAAAATAAAAAAAAAATTTCGAAAAAAAAAATTACAAACCTTACCCCCCCCCTTAAGCTTTCAGAAGAAAAAATATATAAGGCATAAATAATATGTTTTTGAAAAATGTTTCTTCAGATTTCATTTTTAATATGATTTAAGAATTAAAGAAAAAAAAATTATGTAAATCGGAAAACTGGTTTAGGAATTATACATAAATTTCTACCACCGAGATCATGAACCTATTCAGTTGAGCGGCAGAGTATGTTGAAACATAGCAAACTTATGGTTTTTTCACTTATTTTCCTGATTGTTCCTATGGCAGCTATAGGATAAAGTCGTCCGATTTTCATACAATTTAAAACGAAATTCAGGAATAATAAAATATGGCTAAATCTCAAACTTCACGAAAATTTGTTGAAAACTGACAGTTAATTTATTATTTTTTTAACAAATTCTCCGATCTTTCTATGGCAGCTATGGATCGTCCGATCCGGCCCGTTCCGACAGATATACGTGTGAGAGTGTATAGAAGACTAACTGCAAAGTTTAATTCAGATAGCTTTAAAACTGACGGACATGGCTAGATCGACTCGTCTGTGTATCTTGATTAAGAATATATATTTATACATTATAGAGTCGGAAATGTCTCCTTCACTGCGTTGCAAACTTCTGGTATTTAATTTCCTTTTTTTTTAATTTTTTTTTTTACAAAAAATGACATTTTGCAAATCGGTGTACACGATTACGCAAAATCTACTGTACCGATCGACTTGAAATTTTGCACAAATATAGTTTAACTAATTCTACAGGTACTTACGTGGCAATTTTTTTATTATTTTTTTTTTTTTTTGCAAATTATCTTTTTTTGGTCAAAAATTTAATAAAAAACAAGTATGAAAGCTACAGTCGAGTGAGCTCGACTGTGAGATACCCGCTACCCATACTTAAACCAGAAAAGCGTCAGGACGCCAGAAAAAAACAGTTAATACAATTTTGAACATAACGGACAAATGCAAATGCAAGTATAATATAATCACATGCATACAAAAATACCTACACATGTATCTATGTGTGTAAAAACGCGTTATTATTGCATTCAAGCGGCTAATAATTATTACCATTTATTAAAATTGCTTCTCGAATATCTTATAAGATTCTTTTCCGAACACAACCAAGAACGGATAAGAATATTTAGTTGGTCTAATTGGTCAACCAAATGAGGCATGCTGCCAGCAGCCGTTTGTGGCCATACAAAATTATTTCTTTAATAACTTCGACAATTTTTATTTGATCGCAACCAAATTTTCAGGGATCACACAGACTATAGTTCTTAATATACATACCGAAGTTCGGGACTCTAGCTTTAAAATTATACGCTTAATACGCTTTTTTATGATTTGCGGGGGCGGAAGTGGGCGTGGCAAAAATTTGAAATAAACTTGATCTGCGTGCAAGCATAAGAAATACTGTCGAAAATTAGAGCTCTATCTCTTATAGTCTCTGAGATCCAGTGTTTCATACGGACAGACGGACAGACAGACAGACAGACAGACAGACAGACAGACAGACAGACAGACAGACAGACAGACAGACAGACAGACGGACATGGCTAGATCGACTCGGCTGTTGATCCTGATCAAGAATATATATACTTTATAGGGTCGGAAATGCTTCCTTCTACCTGTTACATACATTTCCTGCCGGCACAAAGTTATAATACCCTTCTACCCTATGGGTAGCGGGTATAATTAGAAAAAAAATTTAAAAAAAAAAACAAAAAAACGTTTTGTGAGTACCTCGTGACATTAATCCTTTAAGTAATGCATTTTAGTTACTGTATGATTTTTGAATTATTATGCTAACATTATCCGTTTCGAGGCAAAAAAAAATTTTTTTAACGCCCAGTTCTGCACCGAATTAACCCAATTTTAATAAAATGAAGTAAATTTTTAAATCGTGAAAATGATCTCGCGTCTAATGTTTATTTATTTGGAAGAAAAATATTAGGTTTGCCAATATCTATATGATTTTCCTTTTTTTCCCCTTATCCAATTTGTAGCATATAATATAATAACTATATTTTAAAGGCGTATAATTCTTTACAAACATTTACAGTGGAGATACAAATTACATAAGCTAATTTGCAACTAATTTGCAATCACGTCTTGGGCCATAAATTCTAACAAGTTCGGTCAGATTAACAATTCAAATGCTTTACACAGAACTTCAACAATTCGATTTGCCCAAGTCGCAGAGCCCTACGATAGCATTTTAAATTCCCCAGCCCCTGCAGAAAGCTGTATTTAATATGGACGCTCACAATACGAATATTCATACATATGTGTACCTGATCTTCAATGTACACACATATGGCATGTCTGGCTCTGAGCATTATTCAGGGCTTCTGGAAGGAGAGGGAACTTATAAATATCAGAAAACTACAAAACCACTTAAGTTCAAACCACAAAAGCCAACCCAAACATACATGTGTGTATATGTACAAGTTAGCGGGGACCACTTACGTCAGAAGCATTGATGACTATCATTTTGGTGGAACAGAAACGACGACGGGGCGAATTCTTATCATTAGCGCGGGGGAGTGGATGCCTGCCGGGATGCACGCCAATCGATTCCGGCCTTTGACGTTCGCGCGAGCGTTTGGGTTAGTGGCTTGTTTTATCTGTCACGCTCGAGATGTTAGCATGAATATTTACGGTTGGCCCCCAATATTTCACCGCACATGGCACGCTCGCGGAGCCGGACTACGCGAAACAGCTCGTTCAGGAGATCTTCAGACTCCTCGTCACCAAATGGGTAAGCTTATTTTCTCCTTATAATATTTTCACCCCTTTAGCGATGATGGATAGTTTGGCTAATCAAGAATGATGGCAAACGGAAACAAAAACTTGGTCATTAGCCATCCCCATCAGAATCCAGAAAATATCCATTACAACATTCACACAGTTGTGCTCAAAAGAATATCACTGAAATTATTAATTTGTAATAGAAAATTTAGAATTTTCTAACTCTGATAATTAATAACAAATTTACGCCCATTTTGGGCAATTTCTTAAGATTCTAATCAAAGAGACTGGATTTATAGTTGATGATGCGTTTGAGCACTCCCCTACCTATAGCATCAGAAAATAATTATAGGTTCTACTTTAGTGTCTATGTTTTTATACCATGTACCAAAGGTACACAGGTATTATAGTTTTGTGCGAGTGCGATTTTCTGTAACAGGCAGAAGGAGGCGTGGCAGACCCCCAAAAGTTACCTAAATATTGGTCAGGACCACTAAAGGAGTCGATATAGCCATGTCCGTCTGTCCGTCTGTCCGTCCGTCCGTCCGTCTGTCTGTCCGTCTGTCCGTCTGTCTGTATGAACGCCTAGATCTCAGAGACTATAAGAGCTAGAGACACCAAACTTTGGATTTAGACTTCTTATATCTGCACGCAGATCAAGTTAGTTTTAAATTTTTGCTGCTCCCTTTTTTGGAGGGGCTATTTGACAAAAACGTATAGCTCCTAAATTTATAAAGTTATGTAAACCATATTGAAAAGCTTAATGTATTTTATCAAAATACATAGATTGTCCAAATTTCATTGCGATCGTGCCATAAATAGCGGAAATATAGGCTTTTTTCTATACACACATTACGTGTACAAGAGGCAGCCCAGGCAGAGGGCTCCAAATAAATCAAAACATTCATTAAACATTTTACTTATGTTCACATTACTATGAAAATAAGATAACTCATTTTGAATTGGTTGGTGGTGCAGCTGGCTAAGCTGAGGTCTTTTTGAAATGTTAGTTGTCACGGGTTCGAATCCCGTCAGCGACGAGAGAAAAGTTTTTTATTTTAAGCAAATTTTTTTTTTTTTTTTCCAGTAAATCAAAATAATTAAATAATAATAAAAAAATGCAAGCAAAGAACTATACTTAATGTTTTGAAAAAATTCCTTATGCCTGGGGTTGATTCGAACCCAGGCCAATTGCTTACAAAAATGTATGTGTAGTTTTACCCACTGAGCTATCGACTTTGCTCTTGAATGTGAAGACATTTGCATTATATGTAAATTTGTCTCAGTTTTTTTTCTTATTATCTTTCTTTTATATAATTTTGGGACGCGCCTTGTAATGGTACATGGTATTCTACTGTCGGGACACCCGACTATATGTCCATCTTGTTACTGATAAAAATAGTAACATCTGATTTAATTAGCAAATGTATGCAAATGTATGGGGGGGGGGGGGGGGGTAAGGTTTGTTCGGTGCAAAAATGGCCGTTTTTCAAAAAATTTTTGTGGCGAAACGGATAAAGTTAGCGTAAAAATTTAAACACCATAAAGTAACACAATATTTCGACTATTTTATTAGTATTTTTTTGTTAAGAAACAATTAGAGAATTAAGAGCTATTAAGAATTTTCTAAGGCGCCCTCGAAAAAAGGTGGTTTGCGGTGAACATCCTTACAGCCTACAGGATCACGCGATTTAAAAAAACTAAATTGCATTACTTAAGGGATAAATGTCCCGAGGTAATACCGAAACGTTTTTATTTTTTTAATTTTTTTCTGATTTTTTATGCTATTTTGAAGTAAAAAGTCCGATTTTTTACTAAAAAAAAAAAAGATAAATTGTTAAAGAAAAAATACAATTAAAAACAAAAAATAAAAAAGGGCCACGTGAGTACCTGTAGAATTAGTTAAACTATATTTGTGCAAAATTTCAAATCTATCGGATCAGTAGATTTTCTGTAATCGTGTTCACCGACTTGGAAAATGCTACTTTTCAGGAGAGCGCTTCAAAGTTTTGTGAGCACATGCAGTGCACACTAAGCGACCTCCATTAAATTGGCTATAACTTTGTTAATTTTAATTTGATTGACTAGCAACTTTTACACAATATTCTTTACATTTTGTGCAATTGTAATAAAAAATAAAAAAAAAATTTCGAAAAAAAAATTACAAACCTTACCCCCCCCCCCCCTTAAGTCAATCTAAAAGGTCATTCAAAAATCTAAATCAGTATTTGAGTGCAATTTAGCAATTATACTACTGTCCAGAAACCACTGTAACTCGAATGTCCAATTGACTGATTATAAATTCTTTTATTGAAACTGAGGGCCCAGACGTGTGGAAAGATGAGATGAATTTCTGGGGCACTGATAGCTAGCTTTTCTCCTCAGTCTGAAAACGATAACGTGGCCATGGATGCCCGGGCGGTTATTATTTTGCGCAATGCGAGTCAGAGGTTATGGCCAGCTTTCAATCCCTTGGCACTGCCTAGCTGCTACACACGTTAAGAACGCACTTTAAATTGTGGAGCCGAATAGCTAAGATCTTCAATGTATTTATGTACATACATACATATGTACATATGCATGTCGATTAGACGCGGAGGACGGAATGAAGACACCGGCGTGGCGTCGGAAGTTCGAAACACGACTAAACAAAAAGTTATCAGGCAGGTAGGTTGTTAGAAAAATGAATTGATTGAATCGCATGTAGATACGTAAATATGTGGATGTGGCTGTGAGAGACAACAGATATGCGGACAGGTAAAATAACAGCGGAAGATTAAATAAACGGTGAGCCGACTCACAGCTTAACGATCACAACACAAAACCGCCAGCAGCGTCACAAACAATAACCGAGGAAGAACGAGAGACAGACACAACAGCAGCTGAGGACCGCGCTTTCTTTTCACTCACGCAACAACTGGAAGTGCGAGGAAGGCTTTATTAATTCTGTCACATAAAACTTTTGTTTCGATTAAAAAAACGCGGTGCCCTTGTTTTCTTTATTTGCTTCCTTTTTTAAGCTTACACACGCGCAAAAATGCAAGAACAATGACGAAAGTTATCTAGCGACGTGTACGATCTGAGAGTGAGAGAGCCGCACTAACAGCACGCACGGTGCTGTTACGGCGCGAGAGCGCTAATTCTAATTAGACTGTGGCTTGTGCTCTGTTATTGATGTACTTCTGTTTGCATATGATGGATGCACCTATTCACGTAGTACATATGTGTGTTTGTGTTGGTTCTCAAGTTCAGACGATAATGATCGGATCCCACAGCTATCGGAAGTTTTCACTGGGATGAGATGGGCACTTATTGAAGGTTTCACTTACAATTGTTTTGCCACCGTTAATTACTCAATTACATGGATCGTTATCTGCCGCGATCGCTGCTTTTCGGAAAGCGCACTCTATTGTATCGCCCATTCAATTAGCATATATGCTAATTTTCTAATTGGAGCCGAGTGCGAAATCTCCTGATCAAGACCCCCTTGTCATACGTATATTTTGGGTGTTTTAGTTATTAATTTTTTATAATTATATAAACATTGGATTACAGTTACATACATATATGATAGTTTTAAATTTATACATGTTATTTTATAATCATTAATCTAATATTTTTAATTTTTAAACTCAATGCAACATTTATAAATACTTAAAATAAAAAAGCTTTTAAAGCTCAATTTAATCGATTTTATAGCTTTAACAAGTACATTAAAGTAGTTGCTGCTTACAGGAAATTGCCGCCACACTTTTTTTCTGTTCAAACAAATTGAATTTATATTGGAAATTAAAGGTCAAGGTGTATCGTACCGATACAACCCTTTTAGTTATATCGTCTCAGCTAGAAAAAGGTTTCTTCTACCACTGAAACGAAGGCTCTTTAAATCCCCTTCCTCTGTACCACATTTAGAAACGTGATTTTAATTCTGAAAAATCTGCATATTCAAATGCAAACCAAACTTTTTCGGGTGAATCATACAGATTTTATAGAGAATTACTATATTAATAAAATCAATTTGATGAATTCCTGAAAACTTGAAATCAAAATAGCCTTTCCTTATGCAAATTGACTATTATTTCACATGTTATTTTGTTGCAGTCACCTAATTATTAAGAAATAAAATCACAATATATGTTTGCACAATGTACATAATTTCGTGAACTTCGAAGTCAATACTATTGTGTTATCGAATATATGAAATGGTACTTATTCTTATTGTATTAAATGCTTGTATTTGGCCTCGGTTAAATAGAGATTACCTTTTTTTTTTTGGAAATACCCATTTAAACAGGTACAATGCATGAAATGTAATTAAATATCACCTTTAAGGAAAGGATTATTTATTTCAGCAAAAAAAAGGAACAAAAAACAAAGTCTTAAAAGTAAACAAATATTTTGATAAATTGACTTTATAAGCCGGAGACGCATTTAACATTGACGTGGTGGCCAGAAGCCCACCCCAAAGTGTTGATAGGATGTATTAGATGCTGCGGAGGACGTTCTTAAAAACCGTAGACCAATACTTCAGTTAATGGCAGTAGAAGAGTGCTGTGGGAGCCATAGATGGTGAGCAAGTGCTCGCCATTATTCTTGGACTCTGTGCTTGAGGGCCAGGGCCTCATTTTATTTTTGCAAAAACGGCTTCCGCAGACGAGAAGAATTTTAACGAGCTTTCCGGATGTACAAAGGGGAATGCTCACAAAGTTTGTATAAGCTCAAAAATAAGCCAAAAGGAGTGAACGTAAAGGAAAAAGAGATTATTTTTTTTGAACAGGAGACACCAAAGCTTAGCACCTAATAATGAGCAAAAACACATGTTAAATATGTCAAGCGACGTCTGACTATAAAACCAAGAACCAGAACGTGTATGTTATCAACGATTAGATCAATAACTTCAGCGAAAGGAAATTTTATGACGAAGTTTCACATATCGAAGAATAGCGGATACAAGTGACTTAACTTGCTCGTCACTAAATTGCGTCCAAGCAACTGGTCGAATGAACATAACTGCACTATACATTAAATAAAGATGCGCCCATCCCAAGACTTTAATTACCATCTCGCATTGATTTTAAAATTAACAAGAAAGGAGGCTAACTTCGGTTCGGCGAAGGATGTGTTCGTCTGATTTTCGTAAAATTAGAAAATAAATTAAATTATAAAAAGTCAAATCAAAAGTCAAATTTCAAAAGTTATGGTTTTTTCTTTTATTTTTCTGATTGTTTCTATGAAAGCTATAGAATATAGTCGGCCGATTTTCACGTTGACGAAGTTACAATTTTTTCTAAAAATTTTCCGATTGTTCCGGCCCGTTCCGAAATACATATGCACGAGTGAGAGTATATAGAAACAAACTAAAATTATAATACCCTGCAAGGGTATAAAAATGTAATAGTGATTTATTGTTGTCATGTTAACTACATATTTAATATTATTACAAGCATATCCCAATATTTTTTAGCTAATATCTAGAAAGCGTATACAGGTGAATAATCGATAAATTCGGTTTGAGCAAATTGGATATGGGTGGCATGGCATTCGCATATCTAACGGCAGACACACCCGGCCCGAGTGGCCATGTGAAGATGCGCTACAGCCACCATAATGTAAACGAATGAATCTTTAAGGCTCAAATACCTATCAAGTAGATGCACTGCATTCCATGTACGAGTGGTTGTACGTTGAATGAAATAACAAAACAAACAAATTTCTTTGTAAGTTTTTTTAGAGAAGGGAAAAGAGGAAACTGGGTAAGGGGCAGGACCATTATAATAGTTTACAGCGCCTGCATCGGTTACCAACAAGGGAAGAAGACCCCACATTGACACTCGAGATTCGAAACGAGAAAAAATGGTAGACAGCTTGTCGTGAGCCAAGGAGGGTGGGTGTTACTTGTCTCGACTTTTTCTGAGGTCGCATTCTAGCCACGACCAGACCAGACCACGCTATGCAACTAATGGATATTCAAAACTACTTTTTATTTTTAGAAATTTAAAATGCACCTATGAAATATAATATGGTATATCATAGAAATACGAATGAAATGGCGCCTATCGTTGTATTTGATATTTGTTTTTAGGTAAAACGAGAAAAAAGACAAACACACTGGTGGACAGCTGACTTGCTATGTATGTATGTACATATGTATGTACATGGGTAAGCTCGGTTTGTATACCCTTGCAGATTATTATAATTTTAGTCAGAAGAACGCATTTCCGACACTTTAAACTATATCTGAATTAAACTTTGCAGATAGTTTTCTATATGTAAAAAAATTATAAGATTTGGGATTTGGTCATTTTTCATTATCCCTAAATTTCGGCTTAAATTTTATAATTTTATTGAAGTCTGCAAGGGTTACATACTTTGGCGAGTCGAAGATACATAGCTTCCTTTCTTGTTGATGGCGATAAAGATATTTCCTACTGTGGACTACAATTTTAAAAGGCTCAGCAAACAAATTCACTTACACACATTTTCCACAGGCTTAAATTAAAGGAAACAGTTTAGAAGCAAACAAAGCAGTAAATGTTAGATCCAGGTCAAGGAATTGCAGGTAAAAAACCAGATGAAAATTAATCAATTGGAGAGCACAGTGGTGGATCAGGACGGCAAACCGAAAGGAAATCATCGACGTGAACCAAACATTGACTTCAAGCTCCGAGCAAGGTTAAACAAAAGCCGGGTCACGCTCAAAGAAAATCAATGTGAATGAACGAATGAATAAAAATAGCATTCAGTTTTGTTTTACTTGGGAAGAGGCTCTCAAGCCACCAAGAACATATTTATACCCTTGCAGGGTATTATAGTTTCAGTCAAAATTTTGCAACGCAGTGAAGGATACATCTCTGACCCTATAAAGTATATATAATCTTGATCAGGATCAATAGCCGAGTCAATCTAGCCATGTCCGTCTGTCCGTTTCTACGTTTCCGTTTTAGAATTTTGTTTTTAATTTTTTGATTTAATTTGTAATCTGCAAACTTCAGTGAGCCGAAGTTAGCTTCCTTTCTTGTTTTTTCTATATTACACATTAAAAGAATTTAATTTGGATATATAGTACTCATAGAAATTTTGTTCTCACGGTTAAAGAATAAGTAAGGACATGCATTTCGTTGCTTGCTTATGAAACGTAATACACTGCAAAAAATTGGCTTATGGAAGCAGACGTGAGTATATCCTATTTGCTATAACAGCAAGTACAAAAAAAAAAAAAAACTAGAAGTTTCTTGTCTTAATAAATAACGAAGTGGGTCTACTTTTATATTAAACTTCATTCCTGAAATCCAGAAAATTCGATTTCAACTTTGAAATCGAAGAGAAGTTGTGTGTAAAAGCCAGAAAGATATTAAAATAATCCAAGACAAACTATGCAACTATCACTATGACAAAGACAAATATACAACTTTATATTCACGAAGTATTTAAAATCAATTTCAAAGGGGAATGGCATAAATTGTTTTTTTTTTCATTATTTTTTTATATTACAAATACCCAATATATAAAAAAATATTTTTTAAAAGTTTTACAATGATCATAGCAGTTACAGTTACATACTTAAATAGTTGGACGAAGCTTGTTTGTGTCAATATACATTAGAGCTCTTCTGATAGATGTAATTTTAATAGTCGGTGCTACTATGTCGAACTTTTTTCATTTTTATTATATTTGTATTTAAAAACTTATTTTGTTAGTCAAAAATCGGGTGACTTCCTATTTTGATACAAAAAAATAGAACAACATACAGTCGGGTGTCCCGACAATAGAATACCCTGTACCATTTCAAGGCCCGTCCCAAAATTGTATAAAAGAAAGAGAATAAGAATAAAAAACGGAGACAAATTTACATATAATGCAAATGTATTCCCATTAAATAGCAAAGTGGGTAAAGCTTTTAATTTAAAAAAATTAAGTATTAAGTAATCGCAATGAAATTTGGCCAATCTGTGTATTTTGATAAAATACATCAAACTTTTTAATATGGTTTACATAACATAAATTAACGAGCTATACGTTTTTTTCAAATAGCTCCTCCAAAAAGGGAGCAGCAAAAATTTAAAACAAACTTGATCTGCGTGCAGATATAAGATCTAGTCGTTCATACAGACGGACGGAGGGATGAACAGACGGACATGGCTATATCGACTCCTTTAGTGGTCCTGACTAATATTTAGGTAACTCTTGGGGGTCTGCTACGCCTCCTTCTGCCTGTTTGTATTTTTGTACCTTTGGTACATGGTATAAAAAGATCGAGACACTTATCCTTTGAGGAATGGGAGACTTGTTTGCAAAGAAACGGATAGACGAACGGACGGGCGGATATGGCTAGATCGATTAGGAAGTTTCTGCTGATCAATATATATACTTATAGGCACGAAAATGACTCATTTAATGCATTACAGACTTCTTCCTAATCGGCACTTAGCCAAAAAAAAGTTCGAGAATTGTTAATCTAATGAGACCCTTAATCGTATCTTTTTTGTCCAATAGAGCCTTGTGGATTTATATTGCCGGCAGTTGACGTGCCTAGTTGTAGGTGTCTTTCACAGCCTTCAATGTTTTGTGTTCTTATAAACCGCTTTTCTTAAATCCATTCCTTACCCTAAAATATCATTTACTAATTTATGCAGAGACACGGCCAACGAGCTATCTCCGTCAAACGACTTAAATCAAACACCCCACAGCTGGCTTTTCGATACCTCTCACCTGATCGTCTGAGTCCCCTACATCGGTATCATTATGTAAGTCCTCAGCAGCACCAGAATTCTCATCCTCTCCCACATGGGTTTGCAGCTGTAGATTCTCGCTAGAGAGCGACCTCACCTGACTGTCGCCCTTGACCATAGCATTATGACAGCGATTTCGGAGCCCACTCGAAGTAGCTGGCTCCTCGACATGGTCAAACGGTGTTGAGCCGGTGCCTCCCAAGGTAGCACTGCACTTTCTTTGAAAAGGCTGTGCCTTTTGGAACATTTCAATTAATTTTGACTGAAGTAAGACTCAATGAAGTA
Source organism: Drosophila anomelani (assembly GCA_035045905.1). Lineage (NCBI taxonomy): Eukaryota > Metazoa > Arthropoda > Insecta > Diptera > Drosophilidae > Drosophila > Drosophila anomelani. Next base: position 382,077 of record JAWNOO010000162.1, read on the forward strand.
ATGACCACAGGAAACCAATATACACTAATCATCTGCGGATGTAGTTATGAAAATATTGCATATAATGTTAGCCAGAGACCGAACCAAATTTAAATTCAATTTTATTCGGTATGAACAAACGCACCACAAAAAATGTATATATCTAAATAGTTCTAGTTCTAAAAAAATGTTTGCACAACACTAAGTTTTCCAATCAGTGCTTATATCTCAAATAAATCTGGCTACGCAAAGATTTGACATTGAATTGCCTTTTTCTAAATGAAAAATTTAATCAATTAATCAATCAAGAATTGAAAACACATATGGAAGAGCGGACTCCATCATATAGAAGATCATTAAAATTAGGTATCCTCTAAACATGAGTCGATTCTGCTACTATAACAAAATAAAAGCAAAATTTAAATCTCGAATACTTTTAAAAATAACTTATCGACAATAAAATTGCACGGATCAAATGTAATAATATAAAGTTTAAATAAAAAATTTGGCATGTTCGTAAATCAATCCCAAAATGACATAACAATAATATGTACATATGTACATATATGCTAAAAAAAAACAAGAAAGGAAGCTAACTTCGGCTCACCGAAGTTTGTATACCCTTGCAGAATTTAAACAAAAAATTAAAACCGAAATTCTGAAATAATAATTAGTTGCCAAATCTCAAATTTGATGGCAATGGTTTGAAACACGGCTAAGCTATGTATGGTTTTTTATTTTCCTGATTGTTCCTATGCAAGCTATAGGATATAGTTGTCCGATTTTCATGAAATTAAAACCGAAATTCAGGAATACTAAAATATGGCTAAAAATCAAATTTTGTGAAAATATGTTGAAAACTGACAAAGTTATGTGTTTTTTTTTATTTTCCTGATTGTTCCTATGCAAGCTATAGGATATAGTCAGCCGATTTTCATGAAATTAAAATCGAAATTCAGGAATACTAAAATATGGGTAACTATCAAATTTTGTGAAAATATGTGAAAAACTGACAAAGTTATGTATTTTTTTTTATTTTTCTGATTGTTCCTATGGAAGCAATAGGATATAGTCAGCCGATTTTCATGAAATTAAAATCAAAATTCAGGAATACTCAAATATGGCTAAATATCAAGTTTGGTGAAAATATGTTGAAAACTGACAAAGTTATGTATTTTTCTTTTATTTTCCTGATTGTTCCTATGGAAGCTATAGGATATAGTCAGCCGATTTTCATGAAATTAAAATCAAAATTCAGGAATACTAAATTATGGCTAAATATCAAGTTTTGTGAAAATATGTTGAAAACTGACAAAGTTATGTATTTTTTTTTATTTTCCTGATTGTTCCTATGCAAGCTATAGGATATAGTCAGCCGATTTTCATGAAATTAAAATCGAAATTCAGGAATACTAAAATATGGCTAAATATCAAGTTTGGTGAAAATATGTTGAAAACTGACAAAGTTATGTATTTTGTTTTATTTTCCTGATTGTTCCTATGCAAGCTATAGGATATAGTCAGCCGATTTTCATGAAATTAAAATCGAAATTCAGGAATACTAAAATATTTGTAACTATCAAATTTTGTGAAAATATGTGAAAAACTGAAAAAAAGTTATGTATTTTTTATTTTTCTGATTGTTCCTATGGAAGCAATAGGATATAGTCAGCCGATTTTCATTAAATTAAAATCAAAATTCAGGAATACTCAAATATGGCTAAATATCAAGTTTGGTGAAAATATGTTGAAAACTGACAAAGTTATGTATTTTTCTTTTATTTTCCTGATTGTTCCTATGGAAGCTATAGGATATAGTCAGCCGATTTTCATGAAATTAAAATCAAAATTCAGGAATACTAAATTATGGCTAAATATCAAGTTTGGTGAAAATATGTTGAAAACTGACAAAGTTATGTATTTTTTTTTATTTTCCTGATTGTTCCTATGGAAGTTATAGGATATAGTCAGCCGATTTTAATGAAATTAAAATCGAAATTTAGGAATACTAAAATATGGGTAACTATCAAATTTGGTGAAAATATGTTGAAAACTGACAAAGTTATGTATTTTGTTTTATTTTCCTGATCGTTCCTATGGAAGCTATAGGGATATAGTCAGCCGATTTTCATGAAATTAAAACCGAAATGCAGTAATAATAAAATATGGCTAAATATCAAATTTGGTGAAAATATGTGAAAAACTGACAAAGTTATAATTTTTATACCATTGCAGGGTATATTAGTTTCAGTCAAAAGTTTGCAACGCAGTGAAGGAGGCATCTCCGACCCTATAAAGTATATATATTCTTGATCAGGATCAAAAGCCGAGTCGATCTAGCCATGCCCGTCTGTCCGTTTGTCCTTCCGTCCGTCTGTCCGTCTGTCCGTTTCTACGCAAACTAGTCCCTCAGTTTTAAAGCTATCTGAATGAAACTTTGCAGTTAGGCTTCTATATACTCTCACTCGTACATATGTCGGAACGGGCCGGATCGGATCGGATCGGATATCATAAGCTGCCAGAGGAACGATCCGAAAAATTTTCAAAAAACAATTATAACTTTGTCAGTTTTCAACAACTTTTCACCAAATTTGATATTTGCCCATTTAGTATTATTTCCGAATTTCGGTTTTAATTTCATGAAAATCGGCTGACTATATCCTATAGCTTCCATAGGAACAATCAGGAAAATAAAAGAAAAAACCATAACTTTGTCAGTTTTCAACATATTTTCACCAAATTTGATATTTAGCCATATTTTAATATTCCTGAATTTTGATTTTAATTTCATGAAAATCGGCTGACTATATCCTATAGCTTCCATAGGAACAATCAGGAAAATAAAAGAAAAATACATAACTTTGTCAGTTTTCAACATATTTTCACCAAACTTGATATTTAGCCATATCTGAGTTGAAATATTTGAGTTTGAAATTATATAAAAGAAAAAAAATAAGAATAAAAAACTGAAACAAATTTACATATAATGCAAAAGTCTTCCCATTTAGAAGCAAATTCGATAGCTCAGTGGGTAAAGCTGCACATACATTTTTGTAAGCAATTGGCCTGGGTTCGAATCAATCCCAGGCATATGGAATTTTTTCATTTTCAAAACATTAAGTATAGTTCTTTGCTTGAATTTTTTTATTTCTTAGTATTAAATACTGTAATTATTTTGATTTACTGAAAATAAAAAAAAACAAGATGGACATACAGTCGGGTGTCCCGACAGTAGAATACCATGTACCATTACAAGGCGCGTCCCAAAGTTATATAAAAGAAAGAGAATAAGAATAAAAAACTGAGACAAATTAACATATAATGCAAATGTCTTCCCATTCAATAGCAAAGTCGATAGCTCAGTGGGTAAAACTACACATACATTTTTGTAAGCAATTGGCCTGGGTTCGAATCAACCCCAGGCATACGGAATTTTTTCAAAACATTAAGTATAGTTCTTTGCTTCCATTTTTTTATTATTATTTAATTATATTGATTTACTGGAAAAAATAAAAAAAAAAAAAAAACATTTGCTAAAAATAAAAATGTTTTCACTCGTCGCCGACGGGATCCGAACCCGTGACAACTAACATTTCAAAAAGACTTCAGCTTAGCCAGCTGCACCACCGACCAATTCAAAGAGAGTAATCTTATTTTCATAATAATGTGAACATAACTAGAATGTTTAATGAACGTTTTGATTTATTTGGAGCCCTCAGCCTAGGCTGCCTCTTGTACACGTAATGTGTATAAAGTAAAAAGCCTATATCTCCGCTATTTATGGCACGATCACAATTAAATTTGGACAATCTGTGTATTTTGATAAAATACATTAAGCTTTTTAATATGGTTTACATAACTTTATAAATTTAGGAGCTGTAAGTTTTCTTCAAATAGCTCCTCCAAAAAGGGGAGCAGCAAAAATTTAAAACAAACTTGATCTGCGTGCAGATATAAGAAGTCGAAATCCCAAGTTTGGTGTCTCTAGCTCTTATAGTCTCTGAGATCTAGGCGTTCATACAGACAGACGGACAGACAGACGGACGGACGGACGGACAGACGGACATGGCTATATCGACTCCTTTAGTCCTCCTGACCAATATTTAGGTAACTTTTGGGGGTCTGCCTAGCCTCCTTCTGCCTGTTACAGAAAATCGCACTCGCACAAAACTATAATACCTGTGTACCTTTGGTACATGGTATAAAAAAACCATAGCTTAGCCGTGTTTCAAACCATTGCCATCAAATTTGAGATTTGGCAACAAATTATTATTTCAGAATTTCGTTTTTAATTTTTTGTTTAAACTCTGCAAGGGTATACAAACTTCGGTGAGCCGAAGTTAGCTTCCTTTCTTGTTATACCCTAGCAGAGTATATTAGTTTCAGTCAGAAGTTTGCAACGCAGTGAAGGAAGCATCTCCGACCCTATAAAGTATATATATTCTTGATCAGGATCAACAGCCGAGTCGATTTGATATTTGCCCATTTAGTATTATTTCCGAATTTCGGTTTTAATTTCATGAAAATCGGCTGACTATATCCTATAGCTTCCATAGGAACAATCAGGAAAATTATAACTTTGTCAGTTTTCAGCAACTTTTCACCAAATTTGATATTTGCCCATTTAGTATTATTTCAGAATTTCGGTGTTAATTTCATGAAAATCGGCTGACTATATCCTATAGATTCCATAGGAACAATCAGGAAAATAAAAGAAAAAACCATAACTTTGTCAGTTTTCAACATATTTTCACCAAATTTGATATTTAGCCATATTTTAATATTCCTGAATTTTGAAATTAATTTCATGAAAATCGGCTGACTATATCCTATAGCTTCCATAGGAACAATCAGGAAAATAAAAGAAAAATTCATAACTTTCTCAGTTTTCAACATATTTTCACCAAATTTGATAGTTACCCATATTTTAGTATTCCTGAATTTCGATTTTAATTTCATGAAAATCGGCTGACTATACCCTATAGCTTCCATAGGAACAATCAGGAAAATAAAAGAAAAAACCATAACTTTGTCAGATTTCAACATATTTTCACCAAATTGGATATTTAGCCATATTTTAGTATTTCTGAATTTTGATTTTAATTTCATGAAAATCGGCTGACTATATCCTATAGCTTCCATAGGAACAATCAGGAAAATAAAAAACCATAGCTTAGCCGTGTTTCAAGCCATTGCCATCAAATTTGAGATTTGGCAACAAATTATTATTTCAGAATTTCGTTTTTAATTGTTTGTTTAAAGTCTGCTAGGGTATACAAACTTCGGTGAGCCGAAGTTAGCTTCCTTTCTTGTTTTTTTTTAATTTTTCGGATCGATCCTATGGCAGCTATATGATATAGTCGTCCGATCCGGCCCGTTCCGACATATGTACATATGTAGAGTATATAGAAGCCTAACTGCAAAGTTTCATTCAGATAGCTTTAAAACTGAGGGACTAGTTTGCGTAGAAACGGACTGTCTGTCTTTCCTGTCTGTCCTGTCTGTCTTGCACGCAGATCAAGTTTGTTTCAAATTTTTACCACGCCCACTTCCGCCCCCGCAAATCATAAAAAAGCGTATTAAGCGTATAATTTTAAAGCTACAGTCGAGAATTTCGGTATGTATATTAAGAACTATAGTCTGTGTGATCCCTGAAAATTTGGTTGCAATCAGATAAAAATTGTCGAAGTTATTAAAGAAATAATTTTGTATGGCCACAAAACGGCTGCTGGCAGCATGCCTCATTTGGTTGACCAATTAGACCAACTAAATATTCTTATCAGTTCTTGGTTGTGTTCGGAAAAGAATCTTATAAGATATTCGAGAAGCAATTTTAATAAATGGTAATAATTATTAGCCGCTTAAATGCAATAATAAGGCGTTTTTACACACATAGATACATGTGTATGTATTTTTGTATGCATGTGATTATATTACACTTGCATTTGCATTTGTCCGTTATGTTCAAAATTTTCTGGCGTCCTGACGCTTTTCTGGTTTAAGTATGGGTAGCGGGTATCTCACAGTCGAGCTCACTCGACTGTAGCTTTCTTACTTGTTTATTTCGAAATAATCTCCAAAGAGTTGAGCTGTTCATATGTACGATTTAAGCTCTGACGGAAAACTTTTAAGCTACCGGCGGAGACAAGGCGGCGAATGGAAACGCCAGTTAAAACTTTTCCAAATAACTTTCCCAATTTAGATTTATAAACCGACATAAGGATGGCCATTCCGGCGCGAATCTGTCTAAAATAATTAAATTTGGAACTAGTGACGTGGTGACAAGTAACCGTTTTTCTGTAAGGAATGGATGTTTTCTTAGCTTACGGAACCAACAAATAGAAATAGAACCGCACATCAACTAATTTGCCAGAGCTAAAGCCAGTTTCAGTCGCATACATTCGGGCATTAACAACAGGTGCTTATAATCGACTCCAGGAAACTAGACTTCATTGTCAAAGTGATTTCAAATATTGTGTGTGCCTGTGCCTGTACCTGTATACTAGGTAAATCTTTCCATGCACTGTCAACTTTCCTCCTCACAGGACTAACCAAACTGGTATCTGTTTCCCAGACTGCATGCGGTTGGCCGACATTAGCACGGCTTGTACCTGCATCTGGCTGCGACATAACTTCGACCATAACTTCCTTCCTCCGAATCTAGTGCATACAAAAAAAGGGGGAAACTTCGAGCTTTAAGTGGAATTTTCCGATTTGTATGGGGGCCACAAGAAGGTGAAGTGTCTGGCAAATACTAGCCGCAATTATTTTCATTTTTTCCTAGCGCTTTAAGGTTCTCCAGGTGGACTCCAGCTCAGAGAGCTGCATACTTTTGGGCCAAAACGAATTTTTGCTGACGAGGTAGTTTGCCACCCTCAGGCAATTCCCTCAGAGAGTGTCACCAGAAATTGGGTACGAGGATCGGGCGCTCATTCAGGTCTCGCAGTTCTGACGTTGTCTGAGCCTTCCGTGTGCTTGTCAGATGGTGATAAGAGTGAAACAGAGCCGGGGGGAGGTGGTCGATGTGTCCCTGACACATGAGATGAGACTCATGCTATTGTCACAAGCGGATCCAGATGGCCACATAACAACAACCTGGGACTGGGGGAATGGAGTGCTGTCATGCTGTTTTGCCAAGTGAAAATATGATGAACGCTGTTTGCAGAAATATGTTACTCATCCCGTCTTCTCTGTAGGCTTCAGCGACAACCATTTTAAAGTTTTTTCCTTTTCCCAAACGTTTGGTTAACTTATACTTTACATTGGAAACAAGATGGACATACAGTCGGGTGTCCCGACAGTAGAATACCATGTATCATTACAAGGCGCGTCCCAAAATTATATAAAAGAAAGAGAATAAGAATAAAAAACTGGGACAAATTTACATATAATACAAATGTCTTCCCAGTTAGGAGCAAAGTTGATAGCTCAGTGGGTAAAGCTGCACATACATTTTTGTAGGCAATTGGCTTGGGTTCGAACCAACCGCAGGCACAGGGATTTTATCATTTTCAAAGCATTAAGTATAGTTCTTTGCTTGCATTTTTTATTTCTTAGTATTTAATACTGTAATTATATTGATTTACTGGAGAAAAAAAAAAAATTTTCAATCGTCGCCGACGGGATTCGAACCCGTGACAGCTTACATCTCAAAAAGACTTCAGCTTAGCCAGATGCACCACCAACCAATTCAAAAACAGTAATCCTATTTTCATAATAATGTGAACATAACTAGAATGTTTAATGAACGTTTTGATTTATTTGGAGCCCTCTGCCTGGGCTGCCTCTTGTACACATAATGTGTATAAAGTAAAAAGCCTATGTCTCCGCTATTTATGGCACGATCGCAATGAAACTTGGACAATCTGTGTATTTTGATAAAATACATTAAACTTTTTAATATGCTTTACATAACTTTATAAATTTATGAGCTATACGTTTTTTTTAAACTGCTCCTCCAAAAAGGGGAGCAGCAAATATTTAAAACAAACTTGATCTGCGTGCAGATATAAGAAGTCTAAATCCAAAGTTTGGTGTCTCTAGCTCTTATAGTCTAGGCGTTCATACAGACAGACAGACAGACAGACAGACAGACAGACAGACAGACGGACGGACGGACGGACGGACGGACGGACGGACAGACGGACATGGCTATATAGACTCCTTTAGTGGTCCTGGTCCTGACCAATATTTAGGTAACTTTTGGGGGTCTACCACGCCTCCTTCTGCCTGTTACAGAAAATCGCACAAAACTATAATACATTTGTACCTTTGGTACATGGTGTAAAAATGTTGTGCGGATGTTTCGCTTTATGGAATGTCGGCCCCCTTGGTGAAAATATTGGATAATGAGAAAGAATGAATTTCTTTATTTTTTCGATGACAAATATTCTGGATATTATGGATAAATACGCTTTTACTATTTGATAAATTAACAAAACGGGGACTACCAAAATAATTTAAAATCGTTTATGGGAAATCACTATTAAAGTCTTCAAGTTGTGCCGTGATCTTTTTGGAAAAAAAAGTTTGAAGGTTGAAAAGTTTAGAATCGACCCCAGTTATTGCTTACTACAAAGGTATGCCAACTTCGGTTTTCTGATGTTAGTTTCCTTCACTTCTAATGTTCATTTGACGTGTGCGTCACAATTGATTTCCTGCGGAGGAAAGAGAGTGTCAGTTAAAGCGACAGCTGTCACCTGTCTAGGACACAAGCTCTAACTGGGACATATTTCCACCACATTGATTACTAAGGCTTTCATATATTTTTATAGACCTGAAGGGCCCTTATTATTATAACTTTGTAAGAGTAGAAGTGGACTGTATATAGAAATATTGCGTTTTTACTTCAAAGACTTATACTTTCATTTCATACTTCAGTTTACTATTTCGTTAACTTGGTAAATGAAAGTAACACCGTAACTTGTAGAATGAAATATACATCAGATAAGATGCCTATATATTGGATATAAAAAATGTTTAATGTTTGTTTCACTAATTTTTCGATCATTTCTATCGGAATCTGGCCTTTACTATCTGTAAATAAAATAAGACTATTTGAAATAGTATAATGATTTTATTTAATGCTTTTGTAGAATATTTTTATAAATATATTAATAAATAATTTAATAATAATTAAATATAATCTTTACCAGGGATGCAGTTTGATCTATTCTTAAAATCACAATTTAATTTAATCAAAACGTTCATCTTCACCATTTATTTAAAATTCCTTACAGCTGCCATTAAAATGGTTGGCTTACAATGGCAAGGTGCCAGGTAAATTCCAGCTTAATTTAAGCAAAATCCTTTTGTGGTAAATTCTACATATGTTTAAGCAAAAATAATTTGCGCTTTTAATTGGCCGTAGAGAGGGACAGAGCCACAGTCATTTGTATCCTGTGGTCGTCGACTCAGAGTTTCTCTTAAAAGCGTATGTAACGCCACAGATACACCTGTTCGTATGCAACATTTATTCTTTTGTTTTGAAATATGTACGTTAAACTTATCTTTTATGAAGGTGATTCTACAACTTCTGATGAATTCTCAATGGTTCAACGAGAATATATACAAAGAAAATATAACACAGGCAGACAACAATTATTATTATTTTTTTTTTTTAACGCGCGGCTTCCGTTTTGTGAGAGTGAATAAATTTACTTATCACGATGGAGTCATGTCACAGTGTTGTGCCCGTGCTTGGTCCTCAGCCCCAGCATTTTTCTTTCCTCAAAAGACCACATAAACGCCTACCACCAGGTACACCCCAGGTCCATCTCTTAGCCTCAATATTAAACTTAACATAAGCCATGAGAACGACTATGTGTGTTGATGAGCTAACACACATATACAATTTCACAGGCAATGAATGTTTCTACGAATGTAGGTGTAATCCAACAATAATGAGTTTCACCAGACGAAATGCATGCACTTTAATTGGTAACACAAGGTAAAATGAGGTCAAATTGTCCTAGAAATAAAACCAAACTAGACTATAGTGCACTGAGGTCAGAGGACTATAAACATTCGTACGTTGTGCAAATATTCGTTAACACGATTTCTCAACAAGAACGGAAGCTAACTTCGGCTCACCGAAGTTTATATACCCTTGCAGAATTTAAACAAAAAATTAAAAACGAAATTCTGAAGTATTAATTAGTTGCCAAAAAACTGCTAAGTTTTTTTCTTTTTTCTTTTATTTTCCTGATTGTTCCTATGGAAGCTATAGGATATATTCGGCCGATTTTCATGAAATTAAAACCGAAATTCTTGACTTGAAATTCTTGATGTTGAAAACTGACAAAGTTAAAATTTTATTCTAAAAATTTTCCGATTGTTCCTATTGCAGCTATATGATATAGTCCTCCGGCTCGTTCCGACATACATATGTACGAGTGAGAGTATATAGAAGTTTCATTCAGATAGCTTTAAAACTGAGGGAGTAGTTTGCGTAGAAACAGACAGACGGACATGGCTATATCGACTCGGCTGTTATATATATGTATGTATACTTTATAGGGTCAGAGATGTCTCCTTCACTGCGTTGCAAACTTTTGACTGAAATTATAATACCCTGCAAGGGTATAAAAAGAACTAATCTAGCGGTCCGATTAAAACTAATACTACAATCAACTTTTTATTTATATTTCTGTGTTTGCCGATTGGAAAATTAATATAACTAGTTTTTCTTCAGCTAATAATGTAAATGCATGAATGGCATATTATAAACACAATAATTAGGAGCAAATACAAATATTATTAAGGAACTATCAAAGTAAAATTAGTTTAGTCATTAATTTGTTATCGTTTTTGTATACTTTATACAAAAGATACCCTTGTACACTACGGGCAATTAACAATTTATAATGTGCATAAAGTTAAATTTGTATTATTTTTTAAAACAAAGTTGCCCTGTTTTCTCTTTTGGAAATATGTATGTACATACATATAAAATTTTTCAGGAGTGCACTGCTAAGTTAATATCAAGTTAGCAGGGCAACAACTGAAAACTTTGATATTTAAAAAAATGAGGTAGAACATTAACCGGAAAATTTGTTTCTTTCACGAATATTTAACGAAGAATTAACTGTAAATTATGATATAATGAAAAGATTGATTTTTCAAAGTAGCTCTGCTATCTTGATGCACAAATGGCAGAAAATTTCGTTGGCGCTTATCGATTTTTTCGCAGTACCCACCCTCATGTCTGCCTTGTTGGCAGCCTGCTGCCCTTTGTTTTGCTTTGTTGCTGTTCGCATTCTTTACATTTCGCTGGAGACGTTTTTGGCAAATGGAATCCTAACCAGCCACAAGTTGCAACCGCCATAGGGCAGATAGCTGGATAACTTGCCGCAGAGCAAACTCACCTCGACTACGCTGTCGCTGCCTACGCCGCAGATTTTTCTCTTGCCCAGGAACTCTAACGGCTCCAAGTGCTGTCTACGCGACTCGCTAGTTAAGTTGACGGTCTCCTCTTCGCCCAGCTTCAAAGCCGGGGGTGCGTTAAGGTTTAGGGCGGCTACATCAGAGTCGTTCGCATTTATTTCCAGGTCGATGTCGGCTGCAGTGTCCGGGAGCAGGTCCAAATCGTTGTGAAAACTCAGATCTAGGTCTTGGGGCAACTTGGCGTAGTGGTTTTTCATTGTTGCAGTCTGGCATGAGTCATGGGGCCGGGGCCGCGCGGGTCAACGGAGACGACTGCCAAACCAAAACAAAAATAATCACACTGCCACAATCGATTTTATACGCTCGCTTTGCCGCGTTAACAGCGGTCCGGACCACTAAACATGGCTTTCGAAACAACACAGTGCGAGTTTCCTCTTGTTCACATATCTGTCGATTCAGGATCCGATTTATCGATACACCAAACTTTTTTGCACCGAAAATAATACAAAATCAAGCACATGGTTCACAGTTCGACTAATAATCTAGCGAAGTACGCACCCATTTTATGTCTGAAATGGTATGTGCCCACCGAACGGCCTGTCCAATACGTTGCATTTTTCATGAGCATTTTTTAGACGATAGTATACGATGAAATTCATTGCAACTCTGAATTCATCTTTAAACATTTCTCAAACCGTTTCTAGCTAAAGCACATAATATTTATGCCCTTGCAGGGTATATTAGTTTCAGTCAAAAGTTTGCAACGCAGTGAAGGAAGCATCTCCGACCCTATAAAGTATATATATTCTAGATCAGGATCAACAGCCGAGTCGATCTCGCCATGTCCGTCTGTCCGTCTGTCCGTTTCTACGCAAGCTAGTCCCACAGTTTTAAAGCTATCTGAATGAAACTTTGCAGTTAGGCTTCTATATACTCTCACTCGTACATATGTCGGAACGGGCCGGATCGGACGACTATATCATACAGCTGCCAGAGGAACGATCCGAAAAATTAAAAAAAAAAAATTGTAACTTTGTCAGTTTTCAACCAATTTTCACCAAATTTGATATTTGCCCATTTAGTATTATTTTCGAATTTCGGTTTTAATTTCATGAAAATCGGCTGACTATATCCTATAGCTTCCATACGTACAATCAGGAAAATAAAAGAAAAACCATAACTTTGTCAGATTTCAAAATATTTTCACCAAATTTGATAGTTACCCATATTTTAGTATTCCTGAATTTCGATTTTAATTTCATGAAAATCGGCTGACTATACCCTATAGCTTCCATAGGAACAATCAGGAAAATAAAAGAAAAAACCATAACTTTGTCAGATTTCAAAATATTTTCACCAAATTTGATATTTAGCCATATTTTAGTATTTCTGAATTTCGATTTTAATTTCATGAAATTCGGCTGACTATATCCTATAGCTTCCATAGGAACAATCAGGAAAATAAAAAAACCATAGCTTAGCCGTGTTTCAAACCATTGCCATCAAATTTGAGATTTGGCAACAAATTATTATTTCAGAATTTCGTTTTTAATTTTTTGTTTAAACTCTGCAAGGGTATACAAACTTCGGTGAGCCGAAGTTAGCTTCCTTTCTTGTTTTATTTTATTTTTAATAGATTCTCAGAGCCTTTACCACTATGCTTACTCTATTTGAGTGATTTTATCTTCGGTAAGACAACGGATTGAAGAATATTAAACCGACATTGGTATACATTCGTTCGGTACCAGCGTAGCCAGAAAAAAACGTATAAAAACTCGCGAAAAAGGTAGAACTGTCACAGTAGTTTTTATACCCGCATCATTCGCCAACCAAAAATGCCGAACTAGTAGTAAAATCAGCGGTCACTCTTGAAAAGATTAAACAAATTTTCAGTTTTACTATTTGGATACTATCCTTGAGAGACTTCATTAGAGCCTAGAAAGAGACAACTATATGTATTATTTTGCTCGGATCTCTTTGTAATGCGACTTGGGTCACACCGATTTCAAAAGGTAAACAATAACAAATGTTATTAATTTCCGGAGTCATCGTTGAAACACTCCTGTTTTTATGCATATGGAAGCCCTTAAATTTAATTAAAACAAGAAAGGAAGCTAACTTCGGCTCACCGAAGTTTGTATACCCTAGCAGACTTTAAACAAACAATTAAAAACGAAATTCTGAAATAATAATTTGTTGCCAAATCCCAAATTTGATGGCAATGGTTTGAAACACGGCTAAGCTATGGTTTTTTATTTTCCTGATTGTTCCAATGGAAGCTATAGGATATAGTCAGCCGATTTTCATGAAATTAAAATCAAAATTCAGAAATACTAAAATATGGCTAAATATCAAATTTGGTGCAAATATGTTGAAATCTGACAAAGTTATGGTTTTTTCTTTTATTTTCCTGATTGTTCCTATGGAAGCTATAGGGTATAGTCAGCCGATTTTCATGAAATTAAAATCGAAATTCAGGAATACTAAAATATGGGTAACTATCAAATTTGGTGAATATATGTTGAAAACTGACAAAGTTATGAATTTTTCTTTTATTTTCCTGATTGTTCCTATGGAAGCTATAGGATATAGTCAGCCGATTTTCATGAAATTAAAATCAAAATTCAGGAATAATAAAATATGGCTAAATATCAAATTTGGTGAAAATATGTTGAAAACTGACAAAGTTATGGTTTTTTCATTTATTATTCTGATTGTTCCTATGGAAGCTATGGGATATAGTCAGCCGATTTTCATGAAATTAAAACCGAAATTCGGAAATAATACTAAATGGGCAAATATCAAATTTGGTGAAAATTGGTTGAAAACTGACAAAGTTATAATTTTCCTGATTGTTCCTATGGAAGCTATAGGATATAGTCATCCGATTTTCATGAAATTAAAACCGAAATTCGGAAATAATACTAAATGGGCAAATATTTGGTGAAAATTGGTTGAAAACTGACAAAGTTATAATTGTTTTTTGAAAATTTTTCGGATCGTTCCTCTGGCAGCTTATGATATAGTGGTCCGATCCGGCCCGTTCCGACATATGTACGAGTGAGAGTATATAGAAGCCTAACTGCAAAGTTTCATTCAGATAGCTTTAAAACTGAGGGACTAGTTTGCGTAGAAATGGACAGACGGACAGACGGACATGGCTAGATCGACTCGGCTGTTGATCCTGATCAAGAATATATATACTTTATAGGGTCGGAGATGCTTCCTTCACTGCGTTGCAAACTTCTGACTGAAACTAATATACCCTGCTAGGGTATAATTAAAGCCACCCCCAGATGACCAGCTCCATAAATATCCAAACTATATGCAACGTGGAGACCTTCGCAATATGGCAACTGAAATTCCCCGCCTGAATGCCTCGACTCGCCTCGCCTTAAAACTCAGTTAATTTCAATATATTGTCATAGGTCCAATTTCGTATCTACTATATTTTATGTATATATGTATATCGATTTTGGTCTCTAATCATTGACAATGCATTAGAAGTGCAGTATAATCATCTTGCTCGCACTTGTGTAAAATTCATAGAGCTGTCAAGTATTTAATGAAGTCTCTAATTAATGATGTAGTATCATAAAAGCATCATGGAGTTATGCCGCCGCTGAAAGAATATTCATCATATGTCAGTATCAGGCTACAGAAATACATAGTATGTGGTACCATTCGTATGAAAGTTAAGGTGGAAGAAATTTGGTGCGTAGAATCTGAAACCAATATCATAATTTGCCTATCCCTTCATTTTGCGATATTTGAGGTTATGTACCCGAAAAACGGAGTTTTTTTTTTAACTTTTCAGGTTATGTGGTGGGCGTAACTAATTTTATTGGAATGTTTTTCTATTTGCATCATTTAAAACAAATTGTTCCCTTAAATTTAAGACCTCAAGAGATCAAACACATTTTTTGTCGCAAAGTTACCGCTGTTTTAAGTAACAAAGTTTTCCCAAAGGCCTAATGATAATGCTAAGGACGGCGAAGCGATATATGTATGTACATATGTACATACTTATGGGTGTATTTTGTTCAGCCGTTGGAAAAATGGGATTCATTTCTGAAGGAATTTGGTGCGTAGAATTGGAATCCGGCAATGTCCAGTATATTGAATAAAATATTATGAATATTTATTTTTCCATTTAAGTGGAAAATATCGTAGATATAAAATTTAAAATTATGAATGAATGAATGAGTACTTATTTAAGTCAAAAAATGATTGACTTGACGGCCTTATTTACAATGTGGCATAGAAATTATAAGGCACCTGAAATCGGGCCATAATTACGCATAAGGACCACTGTAATACATAATCAATAATGATAATCTTGTACAGCACCCGAAATTTCAATATACATATGTAGCACAGCCATTGAAGTAAAGCCCAGTTCCATGTTTAGGTAAAACAAGAAAGGAAGCTAACTTCGGCTCACCGAAGTTTGTATACCCTTGCAGAGTTTCAACAAAAAATTAAAAATTATTATTTGTTGCCAAATCTCAAATTTGATGGCAATGGTTTAAAACACGGCTAAGCTATGGCTTTTTTTTATTTTTCTGATTGTTCCAATGGAAGCTATAGGATATAGTCAGCCGATTTTCATGAAATTAAAATCAAAATTCAGAAATACTAAAATATGGCAAAATATCAAATTTGATGAAAATATTTTGAAATCTGACAAAGTTATGGTTTTTTCTTTTATTTTCCTGATTGTTCCTATGGAAGATATAGGGTACAGTCAGCCGATGTTCATGAAATTAAAATCGAAATTCAGGAATACTAAAATATGGGTAACTATCAAATTTGGTGAAAATATGTTGAAAACTGACAAGGTTATGAATTTTTCTTTTATTTTCCTGATTGTTCCTATGGAAGCTATAGGATATAGTCAGCCGATTTTCATGAAATTAAAATCAAAATTCAGGAATAATAAAATATGGCTAAATATCAAATTTGGTGAAAATATGTTGAAAACTGACAAAGTTATGGTTTTTTCTTTTATTTTCCTGATTGTTCCTATGGAAGCTATAGGATATAGTCAGCCGATTTTCATGAAATTAAAACCGAAATTCGGAAATAATACTAAATGGGCAAATATCAAATTTGGTGAAAATTGGTTGAAAACTGACAAAGTTATAATTTGTTTTCGTAGATTTTTCCGATTGTTCCTATGGCAGCTATATGATATAGTGGTCCGATCCGGCTCGTTCCGACATATGTACGAGTGAGAGTATGTAGAAGCTTAACTGCAAAGTTTCATTCAGATAGCTTTAAAACTGAGGGACTAGTTTGCGTAGAAACGGACAGACGGACAGAAGGACAGACGGACAGACGGACATGGGTAGATCGACTCGGCTGTTGATCCTGATCAAGAATATATATACTTTATAGG
Source organism: Drosophila anomelani (assembly GCA_035045905.1). Lineage (NCBI taxonomy): Eukaryota > Metazoa > Arthropoda > Insecta > Diptera > Drosophilidae > Drosophila > Drosophila anomelani. The sequence goes on from JAWNOO010000162.1 coordinate 398,842, forward strand.
GTCGGAGATGCCTCCTTTACTGCGTTGCAAACTTTTGACTGAAACTAATATACCCTGCAACGCACTATGGGGCCGCGGACCGGTTTTGGTGGCCTTAACTAATAACTCGGTCAGTTTTGAAGATATAGACATGAAACTTAACATATCGTCATAATTTGCCCCTACGCACATATGGTATGAAAATCGTTCGGATCAGGAAACTATATTCTATAGCTCCCATAGGAACGATCGGGTAAAACTAAAGATAAACAAGAAAGGAAGCTAACTTCGGCTCACCGAAGTTTGTATACCCTAGCAGACTTTAAACAAACAATTAAAAACGAAATTCTGAAATAATAATTTGTTGCCAAATCTCAAATTTGATGGCAATGGTTTGAAACACGGCTAAGATATGGTTTTTTTATTTTCCTGATTGTTCCTATGGAAGCTATAGGATATAGTCAGCCGATTTTCATGAAATTAAAATCAAAATTCAGGAATAATAAAATATGGCTAAATATCAAATTTGGTGAAAATATGTTGAAAACTGACAAAGTTATGGTTTTTTCTTTTATTTTCCTGATTTTTTCTATGGAAGCTATAGGATATAGTCAGCCGATTTTCATGAAATTAAAACCGAAATTCGGAAATAATACTAAATGGGCAAATATCAAATTTGGTGAAAATTGGTTGAAAACTGACAAAGTTATAATTTTCCTGATTGTTCCTATGGAAGCTATAGGATATAGTCAGCCGATTTTCATGAAATTAAAACCGAAATTCGGAAATAATACTAAATGGGCAAATATCAAATTTGGTGAAAATTGGTTGAAAACTGACAAAGTTATAATTGTTTTTTGAAAATTTTTCGGATTGTTCCTCTGGCAGCTTATGATATAGTGGTCCGATCCGGCCCGTTCCGACATATGTACGAGTGAGAGTATATAGAAGCCTAACTGCAAAGTTTCATTCAGATAGCTTTAAAACTGAGGGACTAGTTTGCGTAGAAACGGACAGACGGACAGACGGACATGGCTAGATCGACTCGGCTGTTGATCCTGATCAAGAATAGGGTCGGAGATGCTTCCTTCACTGCGTTGCAAACTTCTGACTGAAACTAATATACCCTGCTAGGGTATAATTAATGAAATTTTAGGAGCTGAAATTTGTTGCTTTTTTAATACTATGTAGCAATTTTGAGCTAAATCGGATAACGCTTTCCGTAGGAACTATCAGACTAAAATGCCGAATTTCTGTGTTTTTCCATAAGTGCAGCTAAATCGAAAAAGAACAAATTCCATGATACTCAAAAGATTAAAACTTTTATTTTATTTTAATTATTAGTTTAATTATTCATTTATTTCGTTTTCCATTTCGAAAAAATGCATTTTACGGCCTTTTATTGTTAAAAACACCGATTTGGTTGCTGTTTAGAGTAGCAAAAATGGCCGGCTTGAGCTATAAAAGGTTATCTCAGAAAAATTCAAATTTCTCCAAAAGTGCGCAAAAGTGCACCTTGAGACTACATTCATTTGAACAAGAATTAAATGGTTAATAACACAGTATAAATATTATGGTGAAACTAGGTGAAACAATTTTTGTTTCTCTATTTAAAAATTAGGTTTTACTTTAACATTTAGCTTGTGGAAGGGTTCACAAATACATAAACTACAAGTACAATACGATCAACTCCTACTATTTACACCCCCAAGCACTTAGTATAAACCCCTCTGGTCCGATTGCATGAAAAATCTTAAAAAAAAAAATTATTTTTCTTTAGTTTTTTTAACTTTTGAAATAGCCTATTTTGCGTCTGCTTAATTCCCCTTTAAACGAGAGTGTTAACAGCGCTGTTTGGCGTCTGGTTGCTCAACACTGGACCGTTTTTTCAAAATTTCTGGTATGCAACATTGAAGATTAATGTTTTCTTAACGTAATGATATGTTTAAAAAATTATTTTGAAAACTTTTGAAAAATGACTTTTGGCCACCAAAACCGGTCCGCGGCCCCATAATGCAACGGTATAAAAATACATACATACATATGTATGTACATATCTAAAAACGATTTGTATTCCATTTCTAAAATAAGATTACATGAGAGATCGACATTAAGGAACCCGTACCCGTGGAGTTCTGCGGTAACTTACAAACTAGAAATCAAATACTAATTTTGTTGTATGCTTATGAAATTTTTTCGTTCATTTGTTTATTCGAAAGCAGTTTTTAATCAATTATGTCGTATTTAATATCTTTATAGTAAATATCTTTTATGATTTCTTTCGCAATCGCACGTTAATAGTGAAAAGTCACTACTACTTTTTGTTCTTGTTGAACTCCTGCACGCTTCTATGTACGTGTTTTTGCTCAGCGACTGCTAACTTGGTGTTAGGTGTTACTGATGCAAAAAAGCCTCGGGACTGATGCATCGTACTATCAGCCGGAATATACCCGGATGTGCATGATTATTGGGGGCATTAAAAATATTTCATTTAGCTATAAAATTGTGTACATATATGTAAGTATAAATATAAATACTGGTCACTTACGAATACCGCACACCCGGGCAGCGTTGTCAAAAGTTTTTAAACATAAATTATGACATAAAAAAGGGTTTTGCAATACCAAAATTACACATTAACAATTAAGTTAGCTTGCGTTAGCTGTTTAAAATTAAATCCTTTAAGTACATTCGTTCTCTGCCACCATTTTCATACAAGTCTAATTAAATAATTTAAAATACTGGCAACATTTCGAAAGTCGGTTTCTGGAACCTGCCGAGCATTAGCAAGAAGTCTGGAAACAAAAACACAAGTAAGCCAGATTATTGGCAATATATGTATGTATGTATATGACTTTAGCTTCAAAAGCTTATATTTAGCAGGAAGGAGCCAAGCACTACTCAGTGCTTCTCGATTTGTCGCATCAAGTTTGTTCTCATCTCGTGCATCAACTTACGCTAACGAATTCCGATCGATCTAACGACCCCACGAATCTAATTGAAAAATAATCATGGCAAGCACTTAAACGTAGCTTAGTCAACCATCCCAATGGTGGTTAATGTGATTGGAGTTGCTGCTCTTGCAGCTGTTGCAGCAGCTGTTGTTTCGTCTCCGCCTTTACCGTCTTGTAGCGGTCCTTCTCCTCCGTATTTTCAGGGGGCTCACATTCAAAGGAAGCCATCGACAGTGTGTTCTCATTAAGCACTGCGCTGTGCTGCAAATAGGCTATGACATTCGCCAGTTTCTCGAAGGGACAGCTAACTTTCTTCCACTCGTTGAACTCCATCACTTGCTTAGCTAGCTGAGAACACTTCTCGAAGTTGATATGGTTGTTGGGCAAACTGCTCGCAGTGAAATATTCATATATATATTAGTCAATTTTTGTGAATCGCAAGAAACTGCAACCACTACTCACCGATTTGAGCAGCCCTCATTCAAAAAGTACAGATCCTTAACAAATAAACTAAAAAATGGAATGATTATGCGTTCGCGCTCCTCTGTGGCCCCCTCGGATCGCCACATGGCAGCTTTGAGCGTGGAGCGATAGCTGTTAAAGTTTGATGTTGGATCCATTTGATGTTCCAGCACTGAGAACTTGGCCGATTGCACTTTGGCCCACTGCCGAAGAGAATTGAAAAGATAGAAAATAAAGTCGAGATATTTGTAGAAAATGTTGCGAAAAACATACCGTCTTCTTGAGTCTGCCTATGGGCGCAAGATTTAGACCAGCTATTATGGCCATCAGACTATTAAAGTTGCCTATGTTAAAGCACTCTCGTGCTGTCTCAATCCAATACTCGATGACCCGCACACGCTGTTTCTTCTTCGGATACTGGAAGGAACACACACAGAAAAAATATTCCTTCCGGCTGGGATTTGCTAATTTGTATACCCACCTTTACTACCTCTGTAGCCGTTAGGTAGCTGAGTCGATTGAACCACTGCACATACGACTCCAGGTTGCGTGTCTTTTTCATGTCGTTTAACGATCCGCCACAAGTCCCACTACCCTTGCTCCTGTTACCATCCTTGCCACCGTCGTTGCCCTGCGATTGGTAATCCTTAGCGAAAGCCTGAACAAACTCCTCTGGGCCGATGTGCGACAGGCGCTCTAGCTCAATGGCCGTCAATTGGTGCGCCAGGTGGGCGCAGCTTGGACACATGTCCATAATACCGAACACTTCGTCTGGCTGGGGCGTTGTGGAGTTAGAGTTCGAAGCAGAGGCTGTGGAGGTATGAGTGTTAGATGACGAATTCGGAGTGCCACTGTTCGGCGCACCTCCGGCTCCGTTGGCATGCGATGAATTGCCCAGAAAAGACTGGAAGGCATTGTGCAAGTTATGATGGTGGTTGTGGTGGTGCTGTGTATGCTGCAACTGTTGCTGCTGACTTTGCGCCTCCTCAGAGGTCAGAGTCTGCAGAAACTCTTCATACTGTTCGAGGGCCGTCAGCCGGGAGACGAGGAGCTGCAGGATTCGAGACACCTGTTTTCCCAGGGAGTTGTCAATGTAGACACACTTTCTTGCCAGAATTCGCACCTGCTGCATCAGCCGTTCATCTCTGAAGTCATACGGAAAGATCTCTATCCATTCTGAAAGAAGTCGGATGCAGTGCTGGGCGGAACGCTGCACGTTGGTCCTTTGCTGTGGTCGCGGCTCCAGTTCCGAACTAGACGCGGCCGTTAGCGCAGAGCCCTTTCGATGTGTCAGCGGCGACGCTGAGTTCATGCTAAGAAGTTGTTGGCGTCCGGGTATTTGACCGACATCGTCCACCACATCGCTGCCGGCCCCCACATCCTGTTGTTGCTGCTCCCAGGTACTCGAAATCTGGGCCAATAATTCATGGGGGCGTATGAACAGCCGTGCGCTGAGAAGAAACGCAAACACAAAACCCTTATCCGGATAGTACTCGTGGGTTGGCACCATGTGGGCGATCAGCGACTCTAACTGACCCGAATGCAGCCGGCCTTCACAGTAGACCAAGTGGCCCTCTTTAGGCGAATTGTCCAATGACCTGCTCTGAGGAGCCGCATAGCTATAGGGCTTCTCTGAAGATTTTTCCGGTTGAACTCTGTGGCGAAGGGTCGAGAGCGATTCATGTGCTTGGCAAGCACTGTTGCTCCTCTGGGTCTTTAGGTCCGGCAATGCTTTGTGTGTAATTGACGTGGAAGTAATGACTTCGGCTGCACCAGTCTCCGATCCTGCTGTTCGCTCTTGCCTGTTAAAGTTGAGATTGATGTTCGCACTGCCGGTACTGCCACTGCGGCCATTTGTGGCATTACTGAGACCGCCGTTGCTAGACGACATCTGGCCACTGTCCAATTTTCTAGGCCTGGCAGTTAGCGTTCTGGTCGTGTCGGGAATACATCCGGGATCCAAAGGCGAAGCTGATGCATTGAAAAACGAGGGCAATATATTACGATAGTGAAAGAAAAGATAAATATCCCTTAGAATACTAATTTTAAGCTAATTAAGTTAAATAAGTTGAAAGAGAAAACTAAGACAAAGATGGCACCTACCCACCTTCCAAAAGGCAATCAGGGATCTTAAGAATCATACGCTCTTGCCCTGGACTTTATAATAACGAGATACATAACGTAATTCTATAAATTTGCGCCTCTCGTAGCACAAAGTTGAAATCATACCCTTGCAGGGTATTATAATTTCAGTCAGAAGTTTGCAACGCAGTGAAGGAGACATCTCCGATCCTATAAAGTATATATATTCTTGATAAGGATCAACATCCGAGTCGATCTAGCCATGTCCGTCTGTCCGTTTCTACGCAAACTAGTCCCTCAGTTTTAAAGCTACCTAAATGAAACTTTGCAGTTAGTCTTCTATATACTCTCACTCATACATAAGTCGGAACGGGCCGGATCGGACGACTATATCAAGTAGCTTGCCATTGGAACGATCGGAAAAATTTACGAAAAACAAGAAACGGAGCTAACTTCGGCTCACCGAAGTTTGTATACCCTTGCAGATTACAAACTAAATCAAATAATTAAAAGCTAAATTCTGAAATAATAAAAAGTGTTGCCTACTTGGGAGCGTGCGTGACTAATGCTAGGCTGCCACGCCAGGAATTTCGGATTTAATTTCATGAAAATCGGACAACTATATCCTATAGCTGCCATATGAAAAATCAGGGAAATAAAAGAAAAAATCATACCTTCGCCATTTGCCAACATATGTATATTCATCAAATTTGAGATTTGGCCACTTCGAATTATTCCTAAATTTCGGTTTTAATGTTATAAAAATTGGAAGACTATGTTATCTCTGGCGTGTCACGCCCCTAAGTAGGCAACAATAAGGAAAATCAGTGAATTTTCTTTTTAATTTTTAAATTTAATTTGTAATCTGCAATGGTATACAAACTTCGGTGAGCCAAAGTTAGCTTCCTTTCTTGTTTTTAGATATTTTAGCAAAATTTAGTCAAAAGTGATACAAAAATTGTACCTAATTTCAGTCTGCTTTAGTCAAACGTTTCATCAGTTTTGATTGAATCTTTCGGCATTTTGTGAAAAATATGTTTGTACAAAATCTTGAGCTTTCGATAACAAAATTTAGAACAGATTTTGCATCAGGTTAACTGTGTCATAGAGGTAAATTATTTACCGTAATTTTTTTTTGAATTTATTTAAATCCTAATGTCTTTTTTTGATCTGACTGACACCTCTAACTAGTCGCATTGCTCTAGGACCAAATTTGATAATCATATAACAAAAAGGACATAATGGAAGAATACATTTTTCTTAAAAACAATTTACTTTCCGATGGTAGTAAAAACAAGAAAGAATGTAAACAACCGGAATGCCTTAAACAGGATAACGAGTTGCAGGGCTAAGTCTTAGCACGTGAGTCCAATTACCACTGGCAACATTTTTCATTTTCCTGCCACATTGCAGGATTTACAGCTGGGTGAGGCGACGGGATCATAATTTTTTTAATAGGGGCCAATCCAGATCAATTTTCAAATATTCATCAAAAACACAAAACAACCTCAGCAAAATAAAATTAAAGTCTATATTTATCACACTTACAGTAAAGCAGCAATAACAATCGAGGGGAATGCACTGTCCATAAAAGCTAAAAACAACGACAACAAGCGCAAACGGAGCACCATGATTTGTACACAAAATGCCAATAAGCAAAAAAGGAGAGGCAAGGCCGGTGAACGATGCACTATGGGGTTTTTGACCACTTTTTGTGGCATTTAGTCATTTTTTAAAAGTTTAATTTTAAAAAAATTTGTGGGAATGTATTAAAAGAACATCAAACTTTTATGCCTCATACTCAAAATGTTAATAGCTGTAAAGTCAGCTGTTGCATCCCAAAGCCCGAGCGCTAAAGTTGTAATTTTTACTGCGTGATTTGAGAAATTAAATAAGTCGCTTAAAACACAATATAAAGGAAAAATAAATAATGGACACTAATTTCCCAGGTTTATACTACATTTTAAATGTATTAATTCTTCAAATTGTGCGTGTCTATACTAACATTTTGTCATTTTAAAAATGCTCCTTAAGCTGAATTTTGGGAAACAAATTTCAACTTTGGATAGAGTTTTGAAATAGAGTCCCGCAGAGTCCTTCAATGCGTCCAAGTGTATGTTGTAGCGTTGTCAATTGTGAGCGAAAGGCTGTTTGTCTTATTGTGCACTTTTGCGCACTATTGGTCCAATTTGAATTTTTCCTAGATAACCTCACTGTTTTCAACGCCGATTTGGTTAATGATTGGAGTAGCAAGAATGGCCGGCTTGAGCAAGAAAATGCTGTAAAATGTTTTTTTCAAAATAGAGAATGAAATAAAATAATAATTAAACTAATACCTTAAATAAAATATTAGTTGTAAACTTTTAAGTATGATGGAAGTTGTTCTTTTTCGATGTAGCTGCACTTATAGAAAAACACTTCAATTCGGCATTTTAGTCTGATAGTTTGTTAGGAAAGCGTTATCCGATTCAGCTCAAAATTGCTACATAGTATTAAAATAGCAACAAATTTCAGCTGCTAAAATTTCATTAGTTTATCTTTAGTTTTACCCGATCGTTCCTATGGGAGCTATAGGATATAGTTTCCTGATCCGAAATAATGACGATATATAAAGTTTCATGTCGATATCTCCAAAACTGACCGAGTTATTAATTAATGCCACAAAAACAGGTCAAAAACCCCATAGTGCGATGGAGCAAATCGGGCAATTGTCTTCTAAATAAGTAAGAAACCAAGATAGAGTATTCAATTGAAAGGCAAAATAGCGTACGAAATGAAAATAATAAACTTCGGCTTAACGAAGTTTGTATACCCTTGCAGAGTTTAAACAAAAAATTAAAAACGAAATTCTGAAATTATAATTTGTTGCCAAATCTCAAATTTGATGGCAATGGTTTGAAACACGGCTAAGCTATGGATTTTTTTTTTCCTGATTGTTCCTATGGAAGCTATAGGATATAGTCAGCCGATTTTCATGAAATTAAAATCGAAATTCAGGAATACTAAAATATGGGTAACTATCAAATTTGGTAAAAATATGTTGAAAACTGACAAAGTTATGAATTTTTCTTTTATTTTCCTGATTGTTCCTATGGAAGCTATAGGATATAGTCAGCCGATTTTCATGAAATTAAAACCGAAATTCGGAAATAATACTAAATGGGCAAATATCAAATTTGGTGAAAATTGGTTGAAAACTGACAAAGTTATAATTGTTTTTTGAAAATTTTTCGGATCGTTCCTCTGGCAGCTATATGATATAGTCGTCCGATCCGGCCCGTTCCGACATATGTACGAGTGAGAGTATATAGAAGCCTAACTGCAAAGTTTCATTCAGATAGCTTTAAAACTGAGGGACTAGTTTGCGTAGAAACGGACAGACGGACAGACGAACAGACGGACAGACGGACATGGCGAGATCGACTCGGCTGTTGATCCTGATCTAGAATATATATAGGGTCGGAGATGCCTCCTTCACTGCGTTGCAAACTTTTGACTGAAACTAATATACCCTGCAAGGGTATAACAAACGAACTACTCCAGATGGTTGACACTAAACTTGGAAACTGTAGATTTTATAGTCTTTGTTTTATCTCAAATCTACCTTAATCCCAACGAACTAAACGAGCAAGTTATAAATTTTGGCAGCAAAATAGGGGGTTTCATGCCATTGTGCTAAGATCGGTAAATGAATTTAGTAAGATTCCGTTTATTATTGTTGAGCCAGCACAAATTTATCTGCGCCTCTGTGTAAGGTGAGAGAAAAACCCCCGACGCATGTTGAAATGCAGGGGAAAATGCCAAGAGACCAGCAAAGAAGTCGACGAGAGAAAGGGGCAAAGAGAAATAGGAGAATGATAGCGAGAGGAGACAAGGCAATAAATGGGACCATGACCGAAACAGAGGAGCTTTCCACGTTCGAAGCGCAGCAGACACGTTGCAGTGGGTAAATGGAATGTCCAATTGGAACAGACTTCAGTTCTTACCTGCCACAGCTCCCGAACATATTGCAAATATTCAGGGTCCTCCGATCAGCTATCCCGCCTCTCTCCTGCAAACGTCAGGCCAGGGCAGAGCATACGCCCAGAAAAATTGGTCCTGGTAGCACTTGCCTTGGCGTGAAGAAATCAGGACAGCGGGGCGACGATGGCGTCGCTGCCGCGTTGTGGGCGGAGGTTGCAATCAAAATTGGAACACACGTTAAAAATGGTGCAGGGGAAGACGGGCAGCGGAGACTGTTGTGAGGGCGATTCAAAATACGAGAACGGGAAACATTTCAGCTTCAGCTTTTGGCTTCGGTTACCACCACCACTTTCGCGCACGCAGGCAAGTTCATACGGGGTGCGCTGTTACCCCCGCAGCAGACGCTCGGGCGGAAAAGGGACACAGCTATCACATATGGCCGCCTGCTGGCCAACGAAGAATTATAAATAAATGAATATGGCAATTAAGCACTATATTTTCATACACACGGTGCCTCGGTGCAATTGTCAGACGAAATGCACAACGACGCTTTTTCCCCGTCCTTGTATGTAGGTGGGTGCATTGGTGTCTGTGGCTATGTACATATACGAGCCGTGACCGGTTTGTTTGCTACGCAGATTTTTTTCGTGTATCAATAATACGATACTGCTGCCCCGGGGCTTAGGGTTTTCTTTAAATTTTTCCTCAATGCGTGGCGCGGCAAATATTTACGTGGTTTTTACTTGGCCGTTCGCGTTTATGGCCGTAAATTACGTTTAATTGGATAGCTATCCAAACCCAACGTCGCGTTTTGTTTACTATGTAGTGCTGGCAAAACATCGGGGCGTTATCGATACTATCGATTGTGGGAACCATATTTCAAAACATCGATTTTCTGTTTCTCTACCGCCCGAATCAAATCCAACAACTAGCACACAGAGGGCGCTCCTGTTCCCAGCCTGGCTGGCCAGCCACCTGTGGTGCATTCGCCACCTGTCGATTGTTATTGAATGAGAAACTGGGCATCACTGGTTAAAAGTGTGACCGCCATGCGATAACAATATTTTCTTAGATATATCGAAAATATACTAATGCATTAATCGCATTCAGTAATCCGTGATTTAACAGAATTGAAAAATTGTGTCAACCGTTTTGATCAATTGATCAACATGGTCTAAGACTTCTAAAAACAGGTGATCCATATATTTTTAATCATTCATTGACACAGAAAATATCGGCTAAATGACAAAATATATATATAAATATAAACATTTTAGATTGTGAGACATCCAGTAGTTTGAAATAGATAAAATTATATTTTTCTGCTATAAAATAGAATGTATATCAATGCTTTGTGACTGGGTTTCGGCTAAATGTATCATCGACATTTTCAGTAATTGCTTTTTAATCCGTTAATCCGTTTTAATATTTAAAGTCGGCGGTCAGTGCGCCATTCGATAATTCGCACTGCATCCCTTTGCCTGTGTTGCAATACGACGCCTAGGACCGCTAACCAACACTGTATAAATAAGCCCAAGTGAAAAGCGAAAATAACTCGGTTGGAAGAGAGAAAGTAAACACAACCGCAGTCACGGAATCAGCAGGTTGAGTAGCCAGCTAGGACATTGACGCACCGCCAAGCAGGACGACACCAGAACACGACGAGTCACGACCCCAAGAAAAGCCAGCGGTCCTTTTTACAGCGTTCTCAATTAAATGGCAAATGGGAACAACGGCAATGCAAGCGAAACAGCCACGGCCACCCAGCAGGAGCAGCGGCTGCCACAGAGCGTTCAGCAAGCAGTCCTGACTGCGGCGACCGAGTCTCTAAAAGAGCCCGCATCCGTAACATTGGGAGTAAACGATCTCGTGGCGGATCTCTGTCTTAACGAGCGAAGCAGTGGGGACTTCACCAACATGCGGGCCTCCACGAGCGGCGCTGGTACAGGAGCTGCCTCTACGTCCTCGTTTTCCTTCAAGCACTTTCTAAGTAACACAGGCAATGTGACCGCTCCATCAAGCACGGTGACTTCTGTGGATACCCCAGCAGCGGTGCAGACATCCACCGGCGCCCGGCCCAAAGTGCCTCAATCGGCTTCCGCCTCCCATATGCAGCCCACAGATGTAAATGGGAGCAACTCCTCATCCAAAATGAAGCGCTCGCCGCGCTTTAGCTCTTTCGACTCGCAAGCGAGTTTGGCTGAGTTTGCGGCTTGCGGAGGAGGATCCCAACTCCGTTTGCGAACAGACCAGCGGCTAGGAGTGGGCCATGGAGTGTTACACGCCGCCCTTGATAACGACGACGATGACGACCATGTGACACTGGCGCAGGTGCGCAACAGCAGGCTTTATGACGAACGGATAGATGACGGTAAGTGTGCTTGCGTTAATCTTTGATAATATTAAAACTCGATTTCCGAAGATATTTTCCCGTCGGCCGCATCCAACCTGCAGCCTGCTTCTGGTACGCGTTATGTACCGCGGTCCTACTCCAGCTACGAAATGCCGCAAGTTTCGTGTCCCTCCTCCTCACCACGACGTCGGCCGTCTGGAAACCGTGACCAGCGCCCTAACCGGCTGGTTCTATCTAGCGGCTCCAAAATGAAACTTGATCTGCCTTTAGATGCGGCTATTGCAACAGGTGCGGGAGCTGGTGGAGGCGCTGGCACTGTGGCTACTCTGCCTGACTTCGTGCAGGATCATCTGCCGGACGCCTGGTGCGTTGGTCAGGAGGCGCACCTTAGCTCTCCCCCTAACACCCCCTTGGGTGCGGCGCAGCCACCGAGTATCCCGGCGTGTCTCCTGCCATCTGCTCTCGCGTCTATGGGCTTGCCCAGTGCTGTCGCTCTCCCAGGCCCGGTTAGCGAGCCGCCCGCTGGCCCCACCGTAAAAGTTCTGCCTGATTTTCTGTCCGATGGATCCATAATTCATTCGTCCCAACGTCTGGCTGATGTAGCGATTGGGCTGCCTTCCAATTCCATTGACTCGCCGCCCCAGGACGCAGGCGGAGCGCTGCAACTATCTGTATTGCGTCAGGAGAACGATCGCCTGCAGCGAGAGCTGCAGGATGCTCGCGTGGAGCTAAATGCGCAGACCAGAAGAGCCAGTGAGTTTGAACAGCAAATGGTTCGGCTTCAAGAGGCCGCAGAGCGACGGGAAGCACTGGCCTTGGCAACCAACACACATACTACGCAGCGCCTACGGCTCCAAATAGCGCAATTAGAGGTGAGTTTTGGAAAAAAAATTAACTAAGGCTGAGGAAACACCACCCTTTTTTAACGGTTCAAGAATCCGAATTTTGCATTCAAATCGTTCATTGTACACACAATTCTATGTATTCTATGAAAAATAGTCTAAATATGTACATATCACGGACGGTCTTCGCAATGTACTTAACAAATAGCTAGTTAGTGGGAACGGGCATAGATTTTATAAAGACAATGTTGTTGAAAGTGTTCTTTTAGCTAAATTTAGGAAAAATAAAACAATTAATTTTATCTTCTTCAACTATAGAATAAGAAAAGGAAGAGAAATCAATTCCAAATTTATGTATGCATTAATCATCATTTCATCAGCATTTTCATCAAAATTTTATGTAATTTTAATAGTTCGTGTAAACAGAATTCAAAACAAACTTAATCTGCTCGGAAACTCCTACTTCTAATAGCTCTAGCTTTATGCGGTCTCCGAATTCGTTCATTTCATACAGATGGAATGACGAATTTGCTTAAAAAGATATGCAAACTACTAACAATTTAAATATTTTGGTAATACATGGCGTATATTCTATATCCTTGTATTTAATACCTTTTTTAAAAAAATAATAAAACAAAAAAATGTTTGTGTTTAAGTTTAATATTTTAAATTATAATATGTAATATTTTTTACATTATAATATGGGAAAGGCATATTCCATTTTTTATTTTTGTTGGTTGATCTTCCTTTAAAAAATTGGATAGTTAAGTATACATATATTTCTCATAACACAATTCTCCCTGATAGTTGCAAACATTTTCGGTACCTTAGAATTTATTTATTTAATTCCTCACAGTCGGAACTTATTACCCTTCGAAGCGGTGGCAGCTTTGATGGTGCTGCTGGAGGTGTTCCGGCAGCCACTTCTGGCAGTGCAACCAACAGCGGCAGCAACTCTGCGCGATCTTCTCGAGCGCACCAGCTATCAAGGGATCTTTTGCGGGCAGCCGACACTGCGGAGCAGAACCTAAGGTGAACAGCCATAATAAAATATTATGGAATAGGAAATTTCGAATTCATTTTCATTTTCTCACAGGCAACTGCTTTCTGGAGTGGAAAACCTGCGGCAGATGGCGGCAAATCTGGAGCAGCCAGTCCAGCCAACGACAACGCCTCGGAGTCCCGATCTGTACAGTGACTCCAACTGAACCTCCGAAGTGGACTCTTGAATTCGGCTCGGCTATTGTTGTTTGTGTAATCATTGTGCTAGAGCTTGTTTTTAGCTGGCTCGTGTCCATACCAATATATTCTGTTGCATTGGGCTGAAAATGCTGGGTGGAAAGACAATGTTAAGAATCAAAGCGCAAATTCGTGATGTTGGTTGATAAGGCAAAAAATATATTATAATTAACTAAATGATAATCGAGAAGCCTGCAGAATATTTACGGGTAAATAACGCCTCAATGTTAAGCCACTGCAACAGAAAACATAACGCACTGAGAACAGAAATGACAGATCGGTGCAGCGATAATCGAGATGTATATTTTTTGTTATAAACAAAGGATTACCTGTGCACTTCAGTTTGTGCTTCAGAATATAGCAAACCAGAATTTAAATAAAAAAAAAAAATAGAATATAACCCGCTGGTTGATGCCTGCAAGCTCGTCCCTGCTGAGCGAAACTAAAATGCGCTTTCACGCAGCCTTGACTTTGCCCTCCCACCTGATAACGTCGCCCGAAAGCTCTTACCGTACTCAGAGCTTTCTCCGTCGGTCGTGTGCCGGTGTTTCTTCGTGTTTTTCGACCAGTTGCTTTGTAGACGTTGTTACGCGCGGACGCAGTTTAGCCTGCCTGCGTACGAGATCGACGTCGATATCTTAGTTCGTTCATCAACGGTTTAAGCAAAACAAAGAATTGTAAAGAAATTTGATTACAAAGACCAACATAGGAAAGGAAGTCTGAATTTAAAATGATGTCCAATCGATTTGTAGGTGAGTTCACTGGGACGATCACAAGATGTGGCAAGAAGAAGGCACGCTTTCGCATCCCTCACGTCAGCTGCTTTCTTTATCAACCGTTGACCTCTTATCTCTGGTTGATTCTGAATGATTCTTCCTCGGTTACACATCCGTCCCCTCAGCAGCACTAATAATAAGGAAAATTATTGTTATAAAACTTCGCCTGATTATTAATCGCAAATATGAGAATATAGGACGATATTGACAACACTGAGAAGCATCATGCACTTAGTAAATATAAATATATATAAACCAGAGCTTTATGGTTTTATTAGTATTGTTTAGTGTGGCCACCTGTACCACGTTGGATTCAACATAGTATATACCCTGATAAGACATTTGATTATTTAGCAGGTGGCGATAAACAGTTCGGGTCGTAAGCACACTAGAGATTGGAGTGGCCTAGGCTGTTAGTGGGGGGTACAGTTCTTATCTGCTGGAGTAGTGACCAGAAGTTTTTCTAATAACAGCGAATTTTATTTAATGCAATAAGCTTTAAACAAACTCGGAAACCGTGACGTACATTTGCTATCAGACCTATATGCATATGTACATACTATATAATTAAGCTTCTTAATCGGATTCATCTTCAAAGATACAGATACTGAGTAGCAGATTTTAAACCAGTAGTTTTCCCTAATGTAACTATTTTAATAAAAATAATTTTAGGGAAGTTTTCATTTTTTGCCGCGGTTGACCATTTGGCGGATATGACATATTGGATTTTTTGATCAGATGGTAATAACTAGTTTTCTGAATTTGTAACAATTCGTTCATAAGTAGTAGCTGTGGTGGTCTGAGGTCTTAGGCTCTATACAACACCATTTGATCTGTCGTATATTGAATAGTCAATGTTAAAAAGGAGGACAATTTTAAAAGGAGTACAGATTGCGTCAATTTTATTTGTTTTAATTTTATTTTAATCTTTTATAAAGTGCCGCTGGAATGGATTTGGTTCATCTCTCAAATCACAGCTTGATTCGCAGTTTACAATAAAAAAAAACGTTAAACACTTGTAGCAATAATCAGGTTCTTAGTATCCAATTCTACACTTCTATGGTATCGATTGATAAACAAATAAGTGTGTTATTTGTCTAAATACTTCTCAATAATTTTTCCTTTTTTTTCTTTTCTACTACCTTGCACTTGCATTCCACCAGATCAATGCCCCGTACCAATTAAATTGCATTCAGCTTACTTAATTTGCGAGGAAATGTCCATAAAGTGTGCTCTCTTGAAAACGAACATAAGTACAGGAGAGGTTTACGTATTTATATGAAAGCAATCATGAATATTATTTTAGAACTCCGTTGAAGAAAATTCCACAATTTATTTGCGATTTTAATTATTAAGCTTATTACTTTTAGCTCGTACTAAGCGGGTCCTACTGCGATCCAGTGCCAGCCAAAGCTGGAGCTCCAAACTGCATTCGAAGGCGGCTCCAGTCACGATGAACGACGCCCAGAGCGGAATGCCTGAATGTCATCATAATCAGGCCGCATACGACGGCCCCAGTTACCAGAAGATACTCGAAACGCGTCGCACCCACCTGACGCCCAATTTGCTGGCACACTTTAAGAAACCTCTCGTCATCCATGCGGGACATATGCAGTGGCTGTACGACCACGAGGGACGACGCTACCTGGACATGTTCGGCGGTATTGTCACTGTGTCCGTGGGACATTGTCACCCGTAAGCAAGATAGGCATTCGAGGTGGATCAGACCACCAGACCAATCTATATTTTCAAGATTTTTGCCATCTGAGTTTTTATACTTACATAGCCTGGAACAATTAGACGGACTTAAAAACAAAAATTATTAAGATATAAAAATATCTTTAAAATGAGGGGACAATTATAAGGAATTATCGATAATACTTAAACGCTTCTTAAATTGTGTTTGATGAATGCACCGAACAATACAATAAGCTTACTGAAAAAAAAAGAACCGACAGAAATAATATTACATGTCTTCAAAGACCTTTGTTGATAACTTTGCGTTTGAAGATCAATTTTAAACGTTCTGTAAAACTTATGCATACGAATTTAACCTTTAATGTTTTATTTTTTGAAAATACCTATCAAGAAACCGGAGCTACATATGTATGTATGTAAATTCCATTTTTTCAGATAGTCGAATGTTTTAAATGAATATAAAAATAGAAATGCAATTTTAGTTTCAGTCAGAAGTTTGCAAGTATAAAGTATATATATTCTTGATCAGGATCAACAGCCGAGTCGATCTAGCTATGTCTGTCCGTTCCTACGCAAACTAGTCCCTCAGTTTTAAAGCTATCTTCGGAACTTTACATCTTGCCCTTAAAGTTTTCTATTAAATCATTTGATCATTAAGAATTAATTTATTTTGGTCAAATGGTATAACATTTATAAATACCAAAGTATAAACGGTATTGTCAAAATTTCAACACTATTTAAAATCGAATTTTTAAAATAATTAAAATATATTATATTTCTCAGTAGATGCAAATATGTTGAAAAAACAGCGAATTATCCTTTTTCCTACTAATTTTATAATTAAAAATCAACACTCTATTAAAAGTTAACTAGAACAAAACAATCATTTTTTAAAGGATATAAATTAGAATGCATGATTGACCTTTCTTTCTTTTGTTACATTTTCGTAATTTTTCTCAGTCATTGAATTTGGTTTATTTATTCTCTAAAAACCTATTAAAACATATCCAGGAACCATTTTGAGGACTCGAAAAGCTGATAGGACAACGGAGATCTGGGCAATAAACAGCGTCAAATGATCAGTACACAATATGAGGTGGATAACATTAACAAAAATGTAATC
Organism: Drosophila anomelani; assembly: GCA_035045905.1. Classification (NCBI taxonomy): domain Eukaryota; kingdom Metazoa; phylum Arthropoda; class Insecta; order Diptera; family Drosophilidae; genus Drosophila; species Drosophila anomelani. Next base: position 416,313 of record JAWNOO010000162.1, read on the forward strand.
AAAAAATTTGTAATGTAGAATTTCGGTAGCGAGTCCTTCACAGTCGATACCAATAGACTTACATTTTTTAAATTGATTTTATTGTTTAAATCAGAAAATCTTTAATGATTACTTCAGAGAGTCTCATCACTTATACTCATTTTATTCCTACACAGAAAGGTAAATCAGGCATTAAGCGAGCAGATCGCCAAGCTATGGCACACAACGAACATATACATGCACCCCAAGATCCACGAGTACGCCGAACGACTGGTGGCGAAGTTCCCTGGCAACTTGAAAAGCGTGTGCTTTGTGAACTCCGGTTCGGAGGCAAACGACTTGGCTATGCTGATGGCGCGCCTGCATACTGGTAACCAGGACATTCTCTCCTTCCGAAATGCCTACCACGGCATGTCGCCCTACACAATGGGTCTGACGGCACACTCTACGTGGCGTTTCCCGCTGCCTGGAGTCAACAACGGATTGGTACATGTGATGAACCCTGACCCCTATCAGGGCATTTGGGGCGGATCAGCTTGTCGAGACTCGCCCGTGCAAACTACTCGCCAGTGTGAATGCCAAGAAGGCTGCAACGCAGGCGACGCCTACTACAATGAGCTGGAGCAGACTTTCAAGTATTCGCTGCCGCGCGGCAAGGTGGCGGCGATGTTCGCCGAATCCATTCAAGGCGTGGGTGGCACGGTGCAGTTTCCCAAGGGCTACCTAAAACGGGCCGCCGCCCTAGTCCGTGCCAACGGAGGCCTGTTCGTGGCGGACGAGGTGCAGACGGGATTCGGTCGTACTGGCGAGCACTTTTGGGGTTTCGAGGGTCACGACTATGTGCCAGACATTGTTACCATGGCCAAAGGCATTGGCAATGGTTTTCCGCTGGCCGCAGTAGTCACCACTCCGGAGATCGCTGCATCTCTAGGTCAAGCGTTACACTTCAACACATACGGAGGCAACCCCATGGCCAGTGCCGTTGGCATCGCCGTGCTAGACGTTATCGAGGAGGAACAACTACAACGCAACTCCCTGGAGGTTGGCACCTACTTTCTTGAGAGTCTGGCAGAACTGCAGCAGCGCTTTGAGATTGTGGGCGACGTGCGAGGCAAGGGTCTGATGATTGGCCTCGAGCTGGTGGCTGATCGCGAGAATCGCACTCCACTGGCCACCCCTCATGTTCTGGAAATCTGGGAAACATGCAAGGACTTGGGCGTGCTCTTCGGACGGGGTGGACTGCATGGCAACGTAAGTGGAAGTTTTTTGTGTGGCTAAGTGCATCCTCATCAGGTGTCTTTTGTCCACGTTCGCCCCCATATGACTAACAAGAAACCGAGGAGGAGCCTATTGGGGTCTCGAAGCAAGCCAGGCTCCCAAGCGGCCCTTTGCAGGCCCTTTCGCCGACTATTCTTGCCCCATCTGTTCATCTTTTCGTGCATTTTCACAGGTCCTGCGCATCAAGCCTCCCATGTGCATCAACCGGCAAGACGTGAAGTTCGCGGTTGATGTGCTGTCTCGGGCCATCACTGATTCTCTGGACAAATAAAATATTGAAGTCCCAAATATGCATCGGAATATAGATACATACATCGGTTGGAGAGAGTGCGTTTGTGGATGGTCTCATGCATTTACTAACCAATGAATTCCACCCAAATGGTTTGCTAGGTGGAAATCTAATTATGAAAGCTTATTGTAAAATTTTAAAAACATGCACTTGTCCTTTAAAACAAATGGCAACTAATACTAGAACTTTTTAGCAAATGTTAAACAAATGTAAACATTATTACCATGTGATCTGCAAACAATTAAGCCTGTTGAACAAAGGGCACTACAGTCCACATGAAGAAGCACTTGAGATAATATATATTAAACAAAATCACACATCTGAATTAAAAATAATTTAACTTGTTTCTAAATTGTTGGAAGAAGTCTTTAGTTTCAAAACTAGATATTAACTTTTGGGTAATGTTACTATTATTCGTCACAAAATCTGATATACGATACATGTTTCATGTGCCATAGTCATAGTCATAACTTATATATATATATCGTTAAAGGGTGTTTTTGTTTGAAACTCATATGGTACAAATAAAAACCAGTTTTGTAAGGTTTAATTTATATTTAAATACAATTTGATTGTCGATTTTAAAGCTTATTGATTTGGTTATAAGTCTCTTCATATGTATGTATGTATAATAAATGCAAAAACTTAATAATATTAATAACAAAATATATATGAAATCATTACTGGGAATTGTTATAACTAATATTTCGAGAAAGCAAATCCCCTATTTACCAAAAGTTTATCAATCTCCAGGGAAATATTTTCTCGAGTGATATTAGGACCGTATTTTAAAGGCAAATTAACATTTTAAAATTACGTTTTTGTTGCTAGAATTTTTTGTGTATCTGTTTTCCTGCATTTATACTTAGCTAATTGATTTAAAAAATACGAACAACCTGTTTCTAAATCGATATCGTAAGTTGATTTTTAATGTAGCGTATATATTTGTAAGTGTAAGTAGTTTCCTTTCGCACATTTTGAGTTCTTATCCTCACTACGGCGGCAGTGTTAGCCTTGGCTAACTTCGTCCTATTAGGAACTATAATTAAGTCAACATTTGATAGATAATTTTTTTGAAAATGGATTGGGCTTAATGATCTAATTGCAAACTGGGAGGGTATACAAACTTTGCAGTCCTGCAAAGCTTTCTTTCTTGATTCAATATTTTTAAATTGCCTAAAGTAAAAAAGCATATTTAAAGGTTACATAACAAATTATTTATTTACTTAGTCCAAATTTTTGGCTTTTCTTATTGTGTACCTCTCACGGAAATAGGCTATAGTTTTAGGCAGTCTCTATATAGAGAGAGACTGCTGATTTACCTAATACATATTTTTCTTTTAAATTTTTATACACGGTGTGTTACTCAATATATGGGGAAAACGGAACCATTTTTGGCACACTCCGAAATGGTCGGTGGATAAAAGGAAAGTGTTGTAAAGTAACACTGCTTTGATTTTAAATAATTAACATAAACCAAACAATTAATTCTACAAGTTGCAAACATTTTGACCATCAATGAATGCAATAAATTTAATTTACCACTCTAATAATAATAATAAAAATAATAACAAAATCAAGAACAATAATTATAATACGAATATTGATAGTAACAATATTAATAATTAATTAATCATAATAATACAGATGATTAATCACTTATCTAGCACGATCTATATTTTCGTTGTTTTATTGATCAGATACGCATTTCCTAAAATAATCAGCATCCACTCCCACCTTTTCATCCTTGAACAGGTTTTGACCCTTAGACCTCCCCTGTGCGTGGATATCGAGAATGTGGAATTTGTCATGGAAACGCTGGATGCAGTCTTAAAGCAACACATGACCAAAGGACCTCGCAGTTGGAGGAGTAGCAAAAGGACAGGCTAGACGAGAACAACCATCAACCAAATCCGTAGCTGTAAAATTACTTTAGTGATGTAGAGCATGTGAAGCTAATTTGGAGCTCTGTTTATGCGTAAAGTTGAGATGTGAAACTACTTAAATTAGCATATTGTTTGGTATCGACGGCAATGCCTTGAGCTTAGAATAATTTAAATCGAACATTACTTAAAATAATTAATGCACAGTTGCAGTCTTGTCTAGCTGCTTGGGATTTCCAAATTTGTCCACCTGGAAACTCTGCCGTAGAACGGTTCATCCAGATATGGCTTCCACTAGACTTCTATGTCGGTATGCTTGCCGTCACTGTTGTAGTCCACGGATATAAGCGTCTCGGATAGCTCCCTTCGCGCCTTCTGCACTACCCAGAACATCAGGACCACGCCACAAACAACCTTTAAAATTACCAAAGGATTAGAAAATATTTCGTTTTTAAGTACTATGTACAAATTAATAATTAATAATTATAATTGCTGAACATTCATTCAAAACAAAAAATCTATTATTTTGTCTACGAGTGTACGGTTAATATCATAGGGATATGATTAAACGTTTTACGATTATTATGATATTTTGTTGCCTAACTAGATTCTTTCTATTTACCTATACTTTAAGGTATTTAATTCTATTTTATTAATTCTTTCTATTTACCAATACTTTAAATTACTCGTTTATTAATATCGGGAAAAAAATTAAAAGTGAGAGCGACCTGAGATATTACTTTCATGGTTGAAGGAGTCTAGGCGATTAAACCAAAAGACTTAAAGCGAGAGTATATGGAATTAAGAAGCAAACCCACCTCAAAAACAAAGCTGATATAGCCTGTCAGCTTGGTCTCGTTGTCGCTGAGTACCTCGTGCATGGACCTCAGCGTGGAACCTAGGTACACGTTAATAGTCTGAGCTGGCAGCAATCCAAGCAATGTAGCCACATGGTAGTCTTTCGTGCTCACGGAGCTGATCTGAGGGAGAATAGAATCTGTTATAAATGGCAGCATGTTATCGCACATAAGATATATGTACATGTTATAGAAACTTAATTTAAATTAGGTTGTATGACTTTCGACTCTATAACTAAATTTAAAATATGAAAGGAAGCTTATTCAGTACTCCGAAGTTTGTATACCCTTGTAAATTATTAAGAATTAATCCAATTTAATAACAAAAAATAAAACATTTATAAATATTGTACAAATTTTGTTTTAGCATACCTTCAAAAATTATATTTACAATTTTTTAGATACGGATTTGCATTTTCCTTTACATTTAGCGATCGTTTCTATGGCAGCCATATGATATAATCATGCGATTTGCATTCAATAATACAAAATGCTTATATCTCAGAGAATAAGTACACATATATGTTAAAAAACGTTATTAAGATAGCTATATGTATAGTCGTCTGATATTCAAAAATTTAAAACTAAATTATAAAATATCGCTAATTTTAAAAATATACGACCATAACTTGATAAATATCTATTTGCATGCAATAACTGACATAGGGGCTATCGGGAATTTTACGTCCAGGTTTTTTTTGTTGGTGTGCGTTGTAGACGATTTGTAAAGTTTTAACTTTATTTGACAAAATCTTAACTTTGTGCTTTGGTCAATAAAATATCACTGTGATTTTAAAAATATATTGCACTTTTAATCTGGCCAGTATTTATTCACTCACTCCGAAAATAAGGTTCTGCAGTCCAAAGGGTATGGGTGTAAGTCGCGTGAAGAGCACTACCTTGAAGGCCTTTGGGCCAGAAATTACGCGAAGTATGGCTAGTCCAGTCTTATTTTTAATCAGCCTGAAAGTATAAGAAAAGGAAATGTGATCAACTGTGTAACTGTTCATCAGTTTGCCTATACTAACTTATACATATATCACGGTCATTAATCACACTATAAAGAGGTAGGTTTACTGTCACCATAAACAAAACGGTGGGCATTGTTATCATTTATCGACATGGCTTATAAATTAATGGCCCTTCCCAACTAATTGATAAATGTTACGTCATTTTAAGGGGAAAATTTGGTATGTTATAGGCACCTACTTAATAAATATAACCCCTTCCCCGAAGACCTTATGATAACAAGATGAGTAACTCCATATAAGGATTTGCAGTTCTGTTACACTCCGAGTAGACTGAGAAACCTACGTTTTAATATTATAAATGACATTGTTTTGTCATTATATCATGTACAATTACTAAAAACATGGCTGTATGTTGCGGGAACAGCTCATATCACAACCGATTTCGTTGAGCCATTCATTATTTACATGCTGTCATTGGGGTCTGTGCGTCGTCGACCCATCGGCCAGTCGCAGGCACACTGCCTGCCCCCGGGCAGTGCTTGCTGGGGCAAACCGCTGTAAGTATTTCCACACTGAAGTCATCCCGAATATATAGGGTGTCGCCAAGCTGGCATAGGATACCCCTAAAATCAGGGTAGGCCTCACAGCAGTGGTCTGGTATGGAAATGGATAGCCGAAGCGATAAAACGTTTCCGGGTGCAAAGGGGTAACCTAGTAGCTTTCGACTGGTGTCCTGCGGATCGATGCCCATATGTGACACGACTACGGGAGTACAGTTGTACTTGCTCGCCGCCCTAACGGTTTCGGCTGGACTCCTTTTGGTATTGGACAGAATCCGCAGCTTCCGGAGGTGTTCGGCTAGGAGGATCAGGTACGCAGCGTGCAACTCCAGTGGCGTGCTCACAGCACCGCCGTCTCCGGCAGCCTCGACCAGTGCACAGAGATCTCGCCGCATATCTAAGAGTGCACCATACAACATATTTTGAGGTGATGTGAAACGGCCTGAGCCTGGCCAGCTTCTGACCAGACCCCCCTGGTAGCCCCCGTACTGGCAAACAGCATCCATATGCCACAGACCAATGGCATTCGAACTGCATGCCACCTTGGCTGAGGGTTGGTTCGACTGAGCATGTCGCCGCCGACAGTTGTATTCGAACAGTATAGCCAGTCTCCGAGGATTACATTGGTGTGGATGTGATACGTTGTAGGCGATCACTTCGGCCATTGACTCTGCTGCAATAGCGTTGGCTCGTCGCAAGGCACTTAGCTCTCTGTCCGTTTTAAAGGTTCGGGTATACTGTAGAATGTATTGGGCATTGGACAGACGCGTGTTGGCCTCCTCGGATACCTCGCTCACGATGCGACTGACTTCACTTGATGGCTTCAATGTGTGCCAGAGTTCGGAGGATTGATCCTTAAGTAGCCAAATCAAGCTCTTTTTTAGCATATCGAGGGGCAAAACCTCGTCCACATGGTGCATGCGACTAAAAATCCTAGTCAGTTCCGGGTCAAATTTATCGGATAGGAAGAGTAGAGCGCCATTTTTTTGCTTCCGGCTGCGGTGAAGCACTAGTGTTGATCCTGGTCGCAAACAGTCGCAAAGGTAGAGAAATTCAGAACGCTGTCGAAACGTGCAACATCGAAGGAAATCTGCCCCGGCCACTACGAGAACGTGGGCGAAATTGAGGCCATTGCGATTAGGCTCCTTGAATGCAGTCTTTGCCTGCATATAGGCGTTAAGGCCGTTCAGGGTCATCGCTCGATGAAGATCGATCTCCTCCGGTACCAGAACATCGTTGCGCATCGGATCGCTGTGCAGGTACTCCGCTATAGTAGCAAACTGGCCACTTGGGGCATGGCGGGAGTACTTCTCGATCACGGCGGGTACTGAAAGGGGGGCAATAGCCTTGGCAAATTCTGAGGATAAGACCGTGGGTAACACCAAATGAACATCACTACGGTGAGCGTCTGCCAGTACAGTGCATTCACGGCGCACAACCGTACTGAGCCCTATACACTTTAAATTTCTTATGGAACGTAGCATTGAGCAATTGTAGGAGTGCACGATCTCAGGATGAATTGGGAATGTATATAATACCAGAAACTTGGGAAACAATGTGACGTAGACTATTAGGAGAAGGCCTACTCTGACTTAAATTGGCTTTACTGTAACAGATAACTTAATAACAAGCGATATGTGGAATATATATATATCATATATTTAAAACATATATGCTGTGCCAATTCTCATGGAGTTTAATTCCATTTCCAAATTAACAAATGGTAGCTGAAGTGGTGGTCACGAATAGGACCCACCATATCTTACACAACTTCCGTTAAATATAAGAATACCCAACTTTTTAGTACACTACCATATAGTTGATAATATGTGCAGTTCATAAAATCTCCTTTGATATAACCGATTTCTTTCTTAAAACGCTTCGAGGGTTTGAATACTAATTAATTAATTGTGACAAGAATATTACATGTTATACAAACATGAAAAAGTTAATTACATCTTACGTTTGTAATGAATTTAAAGAGCAATGGAAAATGATAAAGCTTTTTTATATTTAAAGGTAAGGTAAACTTTTCAGTTATATTTTTTGTAATAAACAAAAAAAAGTAAGAAAGCTACAGTCGAGTGAGCTCGACTGTGAGATACCCGCTACCCATAGTAAATATATTTACTATAGTTAATAAATAGTAATAACGGACAAATGCAAGTGTAAAATAATCACATGCATACAAAAATACATACACATGTATCTATGTGTGTAAAATCGCGTTATTTTTGCATTAAAGCGGCTACTATTTGTTACCATTTATTAAATTGCTTCTCGAATTTCTTGGTCTAGTTGGTCAACCAAATGAGGCATTCTGCAGCAGCCGTTTGTAACTATAAAAAAATATTTCTTTAATAACTTCTGAAATCACACAGACTATAGATCTTAATGTACATACCAAAATTCTAGCTTTAGCTCTATCTCTTATAGAGTCTGAGATCCAGTGTTTCATACGGACAGACTCATGGACACACAGACAGACGGACATGGCTAGATCGTCTCGGCTGTTGACGCTGATCAAGAATATATATATATACTTTATAGGGTCGGAGATGCCTCCTTCTACCTGTTACATACATTTCCTGCCGGCACAATGTTATAATACCCTTCTACCCTATGGGTAGCGGGTATAAAAATTTTGTTACCTCATTATTTTTTTGCAGGTTATTATAAGCTATCATCCTCTCTTGTTTTTATTTTGTTTTTAATGGAACCAGTAATTTAATAAACATTTTTTGATAGTCATACTTTTTGTCTCTATAATATTATGTGTCTGACGACAAACAAAAAAAAATTTTCTTGCCCGCGGAAGTGAATGCTCTGAAGCAGTAGTAGTAAATTAATTTGCAAATCAATCCATATCTTTGTTACCCAGACCGATATAAATATCATTAGTAACAAAATTATAATAGTAATATTTTGGAGTTGAGACAGCTATGGCACATATGGGAGCTATTCGATCTGACGACTTATACACATATCCGAAATAGGTGGGTATCTACTTCCGGCATGTCCAATCGACACCTATAGTACTGTAGGGTGTATGGAAAGTTTACTATACGCCATGTTACATTATAATAATTTTTAAACGGATGGACTAGCTTATGCAGAAACGGACAGATTAACGAAATTAAATCGGCTTGACAGTAGATGCTAAGCAAGAAGGTACATATATGTACACATATTTTATAATGTCGGACATTACTCCTTTACTTGGCAACTTTGGACTTAGCGCATAGTCTCCAAGTACTCAAAGTCTTCAAATACTGATTTCCGCTAGATGTGCATGATTTTACGTTCAGCATATCGTTTAACAATAGCAACAAGGAAAATATGTATGGAGTCCACAAAGATTACACCATGATCTACGACCAACGCTCGCCTTCTCTTACGAACTGTGATTTTACTTTTGGGGAAGCTGGCAACGTAACAATTATAAGTTGTGTTTATTCCAGTATGCACTCACTTTTGTACAGGAATGTGGTGACGAAAGCTGCGAATCGTTACGTGGGCGACAGCGATCCCCAGGTTGGCGCCGAGAATCACAGTGAGCCAGCCGCGTAGGCAGCCAAACAGGTAGCCAGCGGTGATGAGCAGCACAAAGTAGCCGACGACCACTGGGAAGCTGACCAAGGTGAAGAGCGCCATGAAAACGCCAAAGGTCACCCAGGCGACCTGCGTCTCAATCCAAAAGAGCAGCTGGCGCGCGTAGTCGCGCGAAATCCAGCCAACGAAGAGCAGGGCGCAGAGGACGGAGGCGGGAACCAGGAAACTGAGGTACCAGTTGCGTGTTACAAAGGCGTGGGCACGTACCCAGCAGGAGTTTCGCAATTGACTGCGGGCGCTTCGTCGAATGCTGGAGCTGCCGATGAGGAAGGAATCACACTCATCGTCGTCCACATTCACTGACGCTTCATCTGTGGGCAAGCAAACAGAGCTAGGATCGGGTGCAGGCGTGGCTTGGCTATTGGCTCCGACCATAATTTCAGTCTCCAGCAGGCCGCTGGAGCTGTTTCCCTGGATCACCTGAGAGGAGACTGCTGTGGTGGCGGACGCTGGCTTCTGCGTACTACTGTTGTTGTTTACATATATGCTGGAGAAATAGTTGGCGTGGCTGCTGTTGCACTCGTAGTCCATCGTCGTCATTGCCGGCTAATACCGTTAGCTCGCTTACTGCGATAACGCTACAGAATTTCACTGTATGACCCGCGCTGAAACATCTGTTCGGTGTTGTGTTTGTCTTTCACATACACATGTGCACATATTTCAATAGAATCCAAGATTTAACCCGTAAAATCAATGTTTGCAACCGTAAAATCATTGTTTCAAACCGATAAATCGTCGTTTTAAACCAAAAAAACATGGTTTAAAACCGTAACATCCACTCGGGCAATGACGTCCCACTCCCACGCCCTGTTCCGAACAGAAACCGTGACTGAATTTCGGACTACAGCCGAGAAACTCAGCATAATGTTTTCTGATAGTGTTTTTGTACCTACCGACGTCTGCATTAGTTTCTAGTTTCTAGTTTCACTGTTGTGAAGGGAATTACACTGGTATTCTTCAGCAAACTTACCTTGGTCCCACCAATCGCTCAGCTGTTTTGTGGACAGCAACAATTTGTCTTCAAGAAGTTTCACTGGCACATATGTATTTTAACGTGGCAAATCTGCTTTCTTACTGTCGGTCAGTGGCGGGCCAGTCGCTTAAATGGAGATCCATCTCGAGCGCGAACCAACATAGCGCTAATCAATCTAGTACGGAGGAGGACAGCAGCCGCAACCTCTTGCCGGCATACTCTACTGATCAACGCCTCAAAATTTTGAAAACAATCAACGAAAGCGGAATGGATGAGATGCTCATGTTGGTTTGTACGCACATATAGTTACGAATATGACCCTAATCCTACATATTTCTAGCTACAACATATCTAAGCCAAGAGCCGCCAAGTTGCAGAACTGGAAAAAACGTTACGGTCCGGTGAAGGATCTTTGTGACATCTTGCACATTGAGGGCCTCAGTCTGAAAGTGGCAACGAAACTATTTAAAAGCGTAATCGAACAAGCTGACGGAATGAGCAGCAGTGCAGCAGTTTCCGGGCTGAAGCTAAATACATCGCGAACGGCGCCCTTTATAACTCCGGTAATGGACGATAAGCGACGGCTTCAGATAGTTTCAAGCATAGGCGTTCGCATCGGTGTGACCAGCGTGAGCTGGGCGCGAATGGAAATTGAGAGAAAGGATTCCTCCTGCCATCTGACCAATTGGCAACATCATGAGCTCAACGATAAGAAAATGCACTTGGCTGAGCTTGTCCAGCGCTGCCTCTATGCCACTCACCAAATACCGCAGGCTGATTGTTACGTCCTAGAGAGTCCTCAGATGGCGCAAGTCAGCAACAACCCCGGCAGCGTCGATCAGCAGAACGTGAATATTCAGAAAGCTCAGGTTGCGGCTATAATGAGCTATGCACTAATGTCTCGCAAGTACCCCGATGATAAGGCGAAAAACGTCTACTACATGCGCCGCTTTCTCGCCGCCCGCCTCTTTAACCACCTAGTTGGTACGGAGCGCGTGACCTCTGAAGACACCATATTGGCCATGATGCGAAACGACAACAACTTTGAGTATCACGAGCCGGACACCCAGGCGATAAACCTGAATAACCAAGTGCACTTTCCTGGCGATATTCGCCAATTATTCTCGCAGCTGACGCGACACCAACGAGATTTCCTAGGGCAAGCATTTCTGCTTAATCTGGCCTTTATTCGTTTAGTGCTCCTAAAAGATCCAACCAGCATCAACTCTGTGTCCCGCAACTCTAAGATTCCTCTTGCAAACGAAGCAGACTGCAGAGGTATACATGAATGAAAATCAATGAAAAGAAATCTTTGATAGGCATAGCTCCTCTAAAAGAGAAAGTTGTTGTTTGCATTGTGTTTTTTTTTAGGGTAAACATTATATTTAATTATTATTTGTAATTAAGATTAAAAGTCAGGAAATATGATTATAAAAATTAAACATAATTCTATATAAGTGAAAAAAGAAAGAACGCCAACTTCATGAATCCGAAGTTTGTATGCCTTTGCATTTTGCCATTAGATCATTCAAAATCGGTCCATTCGCTCAACCAAAAAAATAATCGTATCAAAATACACATTTCATTTGAGGTTGCAAAGATCATAACTTTAGAACCAAATAAGATAATCAAATAACGGCATTTGAAAGTCAATTGTCAATTGTTGATGTATATATGTATATTGTGGACAATGTGCCACGCCCACCCATTTGCCCATTTATAGGGTACCAAAGTGAAAAAATCGAATTTTCTCATAGAAAACTTTTTTTTGTTTTAATTTTAATTATTTTTAAATAATAATTTAAATAATTGAAATAATTTGTTTTTTTTTTGGAAATGCATTTTTATTACTCTGCTACTGAAGCGGTTTCACCCAGATTTCGTTTTTTTTGACCCTGAGTTGTTTCACTAGATTTGCTGCCAAAGGTGAAGTCGCAGCTCAACGTAGACTTTCTAAACGGATTTTGGTTCATAACATAGCCGTGTTTCAAACCATTTCCATCAAATTTGAGATTTGGCAACTAATTATTATTTCAGAATTTCGGTTTAAAGTTTTTGTTTAAATTTTGCAAGGGTATACAAACTTCGGTGAGCCGAAGTTAGCTTCCTTTCTTGTTATACCCTTGCAGGGTATATTAGTTTCAGTCAAAAGTTTGCAACGCAGTGAAGGAGGCATCCCCGACACTATAAAGTATATATACATATGTCGGAACGGGCCGGATCGGACGAGTATATCATATAGCTGCCATAGGAACAATCGGAAAAATCTACGAAAAAAAATTATAACTTTGTCAGTTTTCAACCAATTTTCACCACATTTGATATTTAGCCATATTTTATTATTCCTGAATTTTGATTTTAATTTCATGAAAATCGGCTGACTACATCCTATAGCTTCCATAGGAACAATCAGGAAAATAAAAGAAAAATTCATAACTTTGTCAGTTTTCAACATATTTTCACCAAATTTGATAGTTACCCGTATTCCCGAATTTCGATTTTAATTTCATGAAAATCGGCTGACTATACCCTATAGCTTCCATAAGAACAATCAGGAAAATAAAAGAAAAAACCATAACTTTGTCAGATTTCAACATATTTTCACCAAATTTAAAATTTAGCCATAAATTAGTATTTCTGAATTTTGATTTTAATTTCATGAAAATCGGCTGACTATATCCTATAGCTTCCATAGAAACAATCAGGAAAATAAAAAAAAACATAGCTTAGCGTGTTTCAAACCAATGCCATCAAATTTGAGATTTGGCAACAAATTATTATTTCAGAATTTCGTTTTTAATTTTTTGTTTAAACTCTGCAAGGGTATACAAACTTCGGTGAGCCGAAGTTAGCTTCCTTCCTTGTTTTTTCTATTATTTTTCAAAAAGTGTAGTATCCTTTTACTAATTACGCCATTAAAGATAGGACTTGGCCAAATTTTGTTGCCAAGGAAAGCAACACTTGTCCCACCTCAGAGCGTAGAAAATTAATTCTAAAAAGAATTGTATGAATATAAAAATTCAAATTAATTATTGTTTAGCTTCAGATTATTAAGGTGCATTATTAAAATGAATAATTAAAAAAAAAAAATTCATATGAATCCATAACTCACATGTAAGACAAAATGCCTATCTGTTCATACACGTATAAGAATTCAAGCAGATGGACATTTTGTCTTACATGTGAGTTTTATTTCTATAGTCTGCATATTAGATCAACTTTTAAATGCTGTGCTGAAAAAATGTATTTCCGAATTCAATTTATTCGCTTTTAATGAAAAATTATGTTTTGCTCTTCAACTGAAATTAGCAACTTAACTAAAGTTGTTCGTGATTCTTCTAGTTTTCTTATAATTAAATCAAAACAACCGACTTCATATTCCTTATTTAGGTAAATACAGTGTTTTAAAAAGGAAGATATTAACTAAGTAAACTAGTGGGTATTCTGCTTGCCAGCGCCAATCACGTTGAAGTCGTCGTCCGAAAACTCATTGAGACAGCGCGACTGAGCTGGCACATTCCAGGCACCCAAATCTTGCTGAACAGCACCACCGGCTGGAGTACGGCGCCCTTTAGAACGACGGTCTCCCAGGGTGGGAAATTCAGTGGCTTCATTTAGATCTTTGGCAAAACAGGTGTGGTCCGTAGGTACGTAATAGCTAGATGCATTGGAACGCAGACTGCCAGTAGGAGAGGTGTTCCGGTCTTTATTGGCTTGTTTGGATCGCGACCCTGGAATGGAGTAAAAAGAGTCAAACGATGACTCTCGGTCGAACGACGAGGCATCTGCGGGTATGATCCGGTAATTGGGCCGTGTTTTGAGCGGAATATGCTTCCCTGGTAGGACGGTGATGGCCATATCACCGCACATAAAGTCGCTGAAGATGAAGCACCAGCGCTTCACCATGCTCTGTGTGCAGTACTTCGAGCGGTCGTTTTCTTCGTGAAACTGAAGAAGCGAAAATGATCTTAAAAATCTGGGAACATTTATTTCAACTGCCTGTACTTACCTGACACGCGATTTCGGGTGTAAATTCAAAAAAATCCCTGAGGAAAATGGCGTCTGTGACATATATGTTGATTTTGTCATCTGGCAGACCGGCTATGTTCAACACTTCCTTCTTTAGAATAAACAGCAAGTACTGGATGTCGTACACTAGAATTTTATCAACGTCGCCCTTGGATTCGCAAGCTAGGAATCGAAAGCACGACTTGACCATTGCTATCATTTCCGTAGGAGTGAACACAATGAGTGGCTTATTGCCGTGGCACTTGGTCAAATATTCAGCAATTTGGCTATATAACTTTGCCATGTTACTTTCCCCCAGCGCCTTGGGTGGAAGTGGTAGGCCGTGAGTGGTCGATGAGTGGTGTTGGGCGTCACTGGCCTGTCCAAAAATGATGTGAGCCGGGTCTATTAAAGTGCTGTACACTGATATTACACCCTCCTTAAGGGAGTACTCGCATGCGGAGAACTCAGCCGGCACGTATACATCGGTTTTCAAAGCCTTGGTGAAATAATTAAATGCGCAGAAAACGAATTTAGTGTTCTCCAAATCTGTAAACCAAAGAAGCGTAAATAACTAGTTCTGTGTCCGATGTTCCAGGAAATTGTTGCTTACCATGTGATTTCTGTGCGTCCATCACAAGGCGTTCGATGCTGCGCTTCATGTGCAGCACGTTATCGACCACTTCGCGTTGAGCCTGATCCACATCCGAGATCGCCTGACCGTAGCAATTGAGGCGCTCTTTAGTAGAGCGTGCCTGCAAGTCGGCGTCTTTTGCCCTCGAGTTGTAAGGGCCGCGCTGCTGCGTAGTCAGATTCTACAAAGACAGATGTTAGACATGCGAATTAGAAGACAAACTTGGACAATACATACCTTCCACAGTTCGCCGCAATGGCTTACAGCCTGGGCTAAGCTCATCTTCCGGCCTTGTGCGTTATTGTCACGCCACTCGTTGACGAACATCATGAAACCATTGTGTTTCTTCGGAGCCATCCCGACGCTCTGGTTGGGCGTGGCAAGCAAGTTGTTTGACGGGGTAGGTAACAGGTAATCGAACACGTGCGGGCGAGTAAGCGAGAGGTCAGACAAACCGGCACAACCAATAAAACAGCAGGAATAAGAATAGCTGTGTACGTATGAGCCCTGGCTGAATGGAATATAGTCGCAGTTCCTTTGAAGATTTAAAATGAAAAGTAAAACAAACAAACGCTTGCTCACAAACTATAAACAAATCTCTGAGGCTTTGGCCAGAGCACTGTTACTAGGTCAAGAATGAAATGAAAATGAAAATTAAACGGGATCAATAATGCCGACGTTGCGAAAATGTAGAAAAAGAATGGGAGCGTTCAACAACGCATTTAAGATTTGCTTCGATAGTTGCAAACAAGTACCACCCATCGGTAAAAAACTAACCTAACTAAACCTGAATATTATGGATTATTACTTATTAAGTTAATATCAATTTTAATATAGATGGAACACAAAATTGTATTCCTGATTAATATGCTCGTTTCTTTTAAATTATCTATAAATTATATTGATGAAAAAAAGTATTATAATATTATAATTATAAATATATTTTAAATACAGCTTCAGACCTGAGTTAACATTGATAGACTCTCAGGAAAAGTAATATAGAATAAATTACAATGTAAAATAGAATTGTATAACGCTTAAATGGTAACTAAACTTTATGTGCTTTATACATTTAGAGATTTTGGATTCTAAAATCCTGTGCTTCCCGATATATGTATGTATGTATGTATGTTTCTTAACCAGTTTCTGAATTTTAACACAACATTTCAATGGAACGAAAACAGTAACATTTTTATACCCTTGCAGGGTATATTAGTTTCAGTCAAAAGTTTGCAACGCAGTGAAGGAGGCATCTCCGATCCTATAAAGTATATATATTCTTGATCAGGATCCACAGCCGAGTCGATCTAGCCATGTCCGTCTGTCCGTTTCTACGCAAACTAGTCCCTCAGTTTTAAAGCTATCTGAATGAAACTTTGCAGTTAGGCTTCTATATATATATATACTCTCACTCGTACATATGTCGGAACGGGCCGGATCGGACGACTATATCATATAGCTGCCATAGGAACAATCGGAAAAATCTACGAAAAAAAATTATAACTTTGTCAGTTTTCAACCAATTTTCACCAAATTTGATATTTGCCCATTTAGTATTATTTCCGAATTTCAGTTTTAATTTCATGAAAATCGGCTGACTATATCCTATAGCTTCCATAGGAACAATCAGGAAAATAAAAGAAAAAACCATAACTTTGTCAGTTTTTAACATATTTTCACCAAAGTTGATAGTTACCCATATTTTATTATTCCTGAATTTTGATTTTAATTTCATGAAAATCGACTGACTATATCCTATAGCTTCCATAGGAACAATCAGGAAAATAAAAGAAAAAACCATTACTTTGTCAGATTTCAACATATTTTCACCAAATTTGATATTTAGCCATATTTTAGTATTTCTGAATTTCGATTTTAATTTCATGAAAATCGGCTGACTATATCCTATAGCTTTCATAGGAACAATCAGGAAAATAAAAAAACCTTAGCTTAGCTGTGTTTCAAACCATTGCCATCAAATTTGAGATTTGGCAACAAATTATTATTTCAGAATTTCGGTTTTAATTATACCCTAGCAGGGTATATTAGTTTCAGTCAGAAGTCCGTCTGTTCGTTTCTACGCAAACTAGTCCCTCAGTTTTAAAGCTATCGGAATGAAACTTTGCAGTTAGGCTTCTATATACTCTCACTCGTACATATGTCGGAACGGGCAGGATCGGACCACTATATCATAAGCTGCCAGAGGAACGATCCGAAAAATTTTCAAAAAACAATTATAACTTTGTCAGTTTTCAACCAAATGTTCACCAAATTTGATATTTGCCCATTTAGTATTATTTCCGAATTTCGGTTTTAATTTCATGAAAATCGGCTGACTATATCCTATAGCTTCCATATGAACAATCAGGAAAATAATAACTTTGTCAGTTTTCAACCAATTTTCACCAAATTTGATATTTGCCCATTTAGTATTATTTCCGAATTTCGGTTTTAATTTCATGAAAATCGGCTGACTATATCCTATAGCTTCCATAGGAACAATCAGGAAAACAAAAGAAAAAACCATAACTTTGTCAGTTTTCGACATATATTCACCAAATTTGATATTTAGCCATATTTTATTATTCCTTAATTTTGATTTTAATTTCATGAAAATCGGCTGACTATATCCTATAGCTTCCATAGGAACAATCAGGAAAATAAAAGAAAAATACATAACTTTGTCAGTTTTCAACATATTTTCACCAAATTTGATAGTTACCCATATTTTAGTATTTCTGAATTTTGATTTTAATTTCATGAAAATCGGCTGACTATATCCTATAGCTTCCAAAGGAACAATCAGGAAAATAAAAAAACCATAGCTTAGCCGTGTTTCAAACCATTGCCATCCAATTTGAGATTTGGCAACAAATTATTATTTCAGAATTTCGTTTTTAATTGTTTGTTTAAAGTCTGCTAGGGTATACAAACTTCGGTGAGCCGAATTTAGCTTCCTTTCTTGTTAATTGTCATTTGGTTTTACTGGCTTTTAGAGGTAAATCCATTGGTTTACCAACACTAGCCACAGGCACCTGTTTGTTTTTAGAGAAAAGGAATGGTTCTTTTAGAGAAGTACCAATGGAGGATATGATCTGCACAGTCGTCGGTCTCGCTGACCTTTTGCCGCAGCGTGAGTTCCACTGCCAGTGGTGCATCAAAAAGGTTTATAAAAGTCGCGCCCGTTATATAGGCCATCTAAAAAGTGTTCACCATATTACGCCTGAACTGGACAGTGGCTTCTTCAAATGTTACCATTGCCCTTGCAGCGATTGCCGGTACCACAAGCATGCTCCGGGAGTTATAGCCTTCCGGGAGATCGCCCAGCTGCGACGCCATTACCAGCGACATCACATGGGCAAAGATTTAACTTGTGCAGTCTGTCACCGGAAATTCGAGCAGGAGCGCGAGCTTTTTCTTCACAAATGCCATCGGACGAGTTCAGTCACTATTGAGGATACGGCGAGCTCAGAACATGTTCTAGACCAAAAAGTTTTGAAAACCCATGGCAGAAAACCCACTAGCTCAAAAACCTCTTTGCGTCTGTTTCGTAATAAGCCCAAGGCTGGGAACAAACAACATGCTAACCAGGATGATGATAAGGAGAATAAATCAGGACGCAATGGGAGGCAAATGCAACAGTGCACCCAGTGCAGGAAGAAGTACATTGTGCGCCACCAATGCTGTGAGCACCCGTGCCAAAACTGTGGGCGCGTATTTCACAGAAAGTCGCCACTGGAGCATCACATAAAAAAATGCACACACCGCTTACAGAAGGAGGGCAAGATCTTTGTGGATGAGGTACTTCAGTTGCTCAGCCGCATAGAAGACGGTACTCTTTGGGACCCACCATTGCTTAAGGCGTTTGCGGAAATATTACCGGTGCTTGAAAAGATCCAGGGGCAGAGCCCGTGACCAAGTTCGCCATTTTTATTATGATAAAAAAAATAAACGAATTTATCGATTACCGCATTGGTGTTGATCAATACTGGTAACTTGTGGTAATTGTTTTTAGTTTTCGTGGGTGAAGGGCGTATAAACTTTTTTACAAATATTTAATACAATACTTTTGCAAAAAACATTTATTACATTACATTTGCATATGTAAAGAATAATTGGTTTTAGAAATGGTTCCCATGGCCAAACCATAGCTTCTGCTTCATTCGGTTTTTCTACTTCTTGTTTTAGTGCAACAGCCGCTACGATGAGCAACTATGATGAGAAGAACAATATACAGCAGGATATAGAGCGCCCCTGTCAGATGCTCATCGACCGGTCCTCAATGGATCCCGGCAAGATCACGAACAAACATGAACCGGGCGACAGTGATTTCAGCATGAACGGCGCACTTATCGCGTTCATGCGTGCGAAGTTATTGACGGGTTCCGATACAACTTCGATATGTGACGGTGACGAGGACGACAAAATGCCTCCCTCAGCGCAGGACGATCCCCACCCTTGGATGAGGTGCTGCGCTCGAAACTTCAACCACTCTGTTTTTTCGCTCCAGCCAAGCCGAGCACCAAAGCGAGGTCTTGGGCGTCGCAGACGCGGACTGTCTCGCGAACAACATGGTGAACCCACTCCCTAAGCAAATAAAAACACTTTTCCTTTACGAATGTTAATCAAAAAGATTTAATAAAAATAAAATGAAACATTGTGTTCAGTAGTAACCACAAGAGTTGTAATCAATTGAATAGTCTGGAGGCCTCTGCGCATTGGCATTGAAGGCTGGTGGCGGTAAGTATGTATTCTGAACGCAAATGTTTTGGATCCGGTCGCGCAGATCGTTTGGCCCAAGGTAACATAGAGAGCGCGAGGTATGAAGACGGTGACGCAAGTCGATGGGGGCCAAATTAGCCGGAATTGGGACATAAGGCAGCCGTAACGCCTGGTTGCTTATCGCAGTTCTCCATTCAATGTTTGCGAAATGCGCCTGCATGTATAACATATGAGGAGCCGTTGGCGTAGAAAGCAGCTGTCTTTGCACTGATGTTGGTCGGGTTATACTATTGTTGTGAAGCGTAATTATTGGGACGATGGGTCGGGGCGAGCTGTTCACTGGGGAAGCACTTTTCATAGGCTTAAGTCTTTGCTCTCCTGGCTGACTAGCCTGATGGGAGATAGCTATGGCTGTCATCGTCTCATCTAGCAGAGGCATGCTTTGTGACGAGGATTTTTTACTGGAGCTGTGTCGAATTCTCGACCTTGGGAGCCTGCCCCCTAACCGAGGCCCATTTATGTGCTTCGATGACCGGTCAATACTTCTTGAACGCTTTCGAAATGGTGCCGGTGAGGACACAGACCTGCTTCTGGAACGATCTGCACTCCCAGATCGAGAGCGCAAGGCGATGTTTGATGGGTGGGACCTGTTATTGCAAACATTTCGAATTGGGAATTTCGATCGAGGGGACTTGCTTCTGGAACGACTCATTTTTGAGAAATTTCTTGAATTCGATCGACTATTCGAACAGTGCCGAGGCTGGCGAAATGGGGAATATCGACTAATCCTGCAGAAGTCATGAGATCGTCTCGGACTAGAGGAGCTATTACGGCGCCGTTGAATTCTCTCTGCCCAAGAGCGTTCTATTTGGAGCGTATGTGAATTCTTTATGTAGGCGGAACGACGCATATTTCGAGGACTTTGAGATCGGCACCTCGATGTAGGGCGTCGCTCCAGCCTCTTTCTCGGAGAACATCTTCGCCGTGCCCGCACCTTTGCCCGGTCATTAGATTTATATCGGTGTCTTTTCTGGGAAATACTTCTCCGGTCTCTATATCTGATTGGGCTATTTCTTTGCTTTGACTGACTTCGCTGGTTCCGTACTTTTAACCGGTCATCCGTATAATATTTTGAGTTCGTGGAAATACTTCTTCGGTATCTACATCTGATAGGGCAATTTCTTTGTTTGGACTGACTTCGCCGGTTCCGTCTTTTTTGATCCGCTTTACAATATTTTGAGGTCTGAGAAGTACTTCTTCTCCAGTCTCTAGATCTGATTGGGCTACTTCTTAGCATATAATGACTTCGGGAGTTTCTACGCGTATCGGAGCCAAGTCTAATATCTTTAGATTTAAACATGTGATCAGAGGTGCTCGAACGGCCAGTTTTACTCTTTGTCTGAGCACTACTCCGCTCATTGGACGTTGGGCGGGGGCTTTTAGGATTTGAACCGATTGCACTTTTTGCCTGGCTTGTTTGAGTGCCTTTTGAGGAACACTCTCTGGCTTTAGGTTTTTTGCTGACTGGACTGCTTTTATGGTTGTTTTGGCTATTCGATTCAGGCGATTTAATTATTTGAGTTGCTCGGTTCTCAATGAATTCACTTTTTTTTAAGTTCTTTGCTCTGCACAAAATCTCCAAGGACTTATCGATGTTGGTTGCGGAACGATCGTTATCATTGTTACTTCTTCTGGTAAAGAGGGATTTGTCATCGCCCAGGCAGATAGAAGGTGGTGGCGGTGTGATCTCTGGCTTCAACTCAAAAGCCAAGGCGGCTTGCTCTTCGTCCAGAATTTCTCCCAGCTCATCCAAGACATCCCTCAGATCCTCGCAGAAGGGCTCCGAGTTAGGTAAGCTTTTGATGTGAGCTTCCTTATCGTGAGTTTCCTGTTCCCATAGTGAGACTGTTTGCTCACGACTCTGGCGATGGTGAATGTGTCTGTCCCCTTCAGGTTGGAGGAGCTACGCAAAAACATGATGAAGAATACAAATGGGTTCACAATACTGAGCATTTGCTGGAGAGCACATTGTCCACAGCTGCTGTATATTTTAAAATACGTACCTGCCTAGGGGGAGTTATTGGGGTTTGGAGCCTGTGCTCCCATGAAGATAACCCTTTATAATGTTTGTTTTTCATTATTTTAAAATCTATTTGAACGAATTTAGTGAAGAAGCCGCTCTATGAAGTTGGCGTTAGTACATTTTAGCTCTGCTCAAAGCACCTGTCGCTTACTGTGTTGCCACTTTCCTCAAATACTGTTAGGGAATTTACGATTTTTTAAATAAGTATTCTTTAATTAATATTTAAATAATGAGAGTGCAGAATATTAGCTTTACGAAAATGTACATCTTTATTATATTTATAGTAATGAAAAATTGACTAAAAATTATGTCATCTGGAAACAGTTGTTCAAGTCAAATTACACTTGGGGAGTATTCAGTCATTTAGCATGCATTAGTACATGGATTTATTTATTTATTTAAAAATCCGTTTATTTCGTTAAATTGTTTTTTTTTTTTAATTTTTAAAAATTGGAAACAAGCTGTTTGGCCAAGGTAACACTTTTTTAATATAATGTTATCGATAGTACCCTATAGTTGATATCGATATCGAATAGAAATATCGAAAACAAAGCACCACGTACGTTCTGAAAAAAATATATGAAGTTTTTTTTACTGGCGTTGCCAGTATTTCCTCAACTGCAAAACATTGCAATAAAGATACATAAATAAACGTCCCCCCGTTTTAGTGCCGTTAACCAGCCACTTCGATCTGATCCAAACGAATCGTTATGGCCACCCCAGCAGCTGCCCCTACCAAGCAGGAGATCGAGTCCGTCTTCAGTCGCTTGCGCTCCCAGCCAGCTAACAAAGTGAGTGCCACGTTTGGAACTGTTCGTTATTGGGCCTCCAATGCTAGTCCTAATCCCACTTTGTTTCACATCGCTCTTACCTTTAGTCCTGCTTCGACTGCGCGGCCAAGGCTCCAACCTGGTCTTCGGTTACCTATGGCATCTTCATTTGCATCGACTGCTCGGCAGTTCACCGTAATCTGGGTGTGCACTTGACCTTTGTGAGGAGCACTAATTTGGATACTAACTGGACATGGCTGCAGCTCCGTCAGATGCAGTTGGGCGGTAATGCAAACGCTGCACAGTTCTTCCGGGCGCATAACTGCAGCAGCACAGACGCCCAAATCAAGTATAATTCGCGTGCAGCGCAGCTCTACCGGGACAAGTTGATAGCTCAGGCCCAGCAGGCCATGAAGGTGCACAGCAACAAGGTAAGCTTCAATTATTAAATGGTGTGTATGTGGGTAACAGGGACCAAAATCAGGAAGTTACTCGTTACACATGCTCTGGCATGAGTTTTATAGACCGAACAACCTAATTAACATTTGCTTTTGCTGCCCCGCCTTTGCTTGCCGCCACCTGCTTGCCCCCTACTCCTTATTTCCTCTCTATATTTCGATCCACGTCCGCCATGCCCAATACAATACAGCTGCATCTGGATCTTTTGGACAAGAGCGAAGGTAATGAGGCCGCCAAGGAGGAGGACTTCTTTGCCCAGTGCGACAATGAGGAGGACTTTAATGTGGAGAATAACAACTTTAGCCAGGTAGGAAAACGCACACGAAAACACGCACGCGCTTGCCTTTAGAGTTCTCTTGTTACTTTCGACGACCAGCAATAGGATTTGGACTGACATTTTAATTTATTTTTAGCTTGATCAAAAGCCGACAACGGCTGCTCCAGTTGCCGACTTAGAGACTCAGTTGTGTGGTGGCGCTCCCAGCGTAGATCTGCTCAATTCGGTAGCGGCCCCAAAAGTTCCATCTGCCATAGGCGTTCGCAAGATTCAGCCCAAGAAGGGAGGAGTACGTTTTAATGCTATATCAATCTATATTAATTTATAATGATTTGTTGTTTAATCTTTTAGCTGGGAGCTCGTAAAGTGGGAGGCCTGGGAGCTACCAAGGTGAAGACTAACTTCGCAGACATCGAAGCACGTGCGAACGCTGCCAACGAGATGAAGACATCCCTCTCCCAGGCACTGCCCACGGACAAGACACAGACGGCCGAGGAGGAGCTGGAGACAGTGGCCAGCATGCGACTAGCGTACCAAGAGCTCTCTTTACAGAAGACTCGCGAAGAGGCCAAGCTGAAAAACATGGATCCAGCCAAGGCCAAGCAGATGGAGCGCCTGGGCATGGGATTTGGTCTGCGCGGCTCAGATGTGGCCCATTCAGCCATTGCCGATATGGAGACTCTACAGCAGACGGCCGCACCTAGGAGCAAGCTCTCCGCCTTGGAGGGTGACAGCTTCTTCACCGACTATTCTCTGTATGGAAACAGCAGCAGCGCAGGAGCTGTTGGCTCCAGTGAGAAGCGAGACAGTTCTCTTAACGGCTCTAGCAAGCTGGATAAGTTTGAACTCGATTCATTGGGCTACGAGACAATAGAACCTATTGGCGGAACGCATAGCAATATTACGTCTATGTTCGCCACTAGTAATGCCTACGACAACAAGGCGTCGGTTTCGGGAAAAAGTGCATCTAGCAGTGGATTTACTGCCACAGCAACCGCTAAATCAGCCGGAAAAAGCAAAGGCTCTGCCAGCAATGATCCCGTGATCGCTCAGCAAAAGTTCGGCAATTCCAAAGGCTTCGGCTCTGACCAGTACTTCGCTAGCGAACAGTCCCCAGCTGACATAAGTGCAAGCTTAAACCGCTTCCAGGGATCGCGAGCCATATCATCGTCGGACTATTTCGGCGACGGCACTCCTGGCAGCAGTGCCGGCACTAGGGGTGAGTTTCAACTGAGTTTCTGTCAACTGGTATGCAGACTGAGAATTGCTCTCTTGCAGGCGGTGGCTACTCGTCATCGGTCAATTTCAGTGCACCTGATCTTGATGTGGAGAGCGTAAAGGAGAGCGTGCGCCAGGGTGTGCACAAAGTGGCCGGTCGGCTAAGCAATCTGGCCAACGACGTGATGACATCGTGGCAGGACAAATATGGCTACTGATATCGGCTAGATGCCCATACTGCCTTGGGAGACAGCGGCATCGTGAGGAAGACCACTAGCGAAGTCCGAGGGCAGTCTAATTTTAACGTTTTTATATATTAGTCACATTTAGCGATTATGCAAAAAGTTATGAAGGATTCCAAGCAGTTAGAAACTTAGCCTAGCATCAGGGGAGCAGCATGCAATCTGCTTACCACGTATCGTTCTTACATATATGAAATATAACATCTGAAACTGGAACTAAATCCGTGCAGTAAAACAGAGCTGTAAAACACGCCTAGTGTCTTTATAATATTTATGCATGAATACGTATATATATATATATATACCTGTATATATATATAATATATAGCCTATATATATATATAATATATAGCCTATATATATATATAATATATAGCCTATATAGCCTATATATGTGGAGAAAGAAACGTCTCTAGGCAACTTATTTTCTATTGTCATGCCGCATGGGCGACTGATTCAACTAAGCCGTGCAATACTAATGTTTTTTAAAAGCCACGGTTTTGCAGGAATTTAGGTGACTGTGTAAATATGAACACTTCGAAAAGTGCAGCTATTGCAGGCCATAAAGCTGAATCGAAAATAATTTTAGCTGAAGTGTCAATTACCTAAATTATTACGTTGGGTAATAAAAATTAATTAAAGGGCCTTTTCAAGTGTTTTGGACCCCTCGGTCCATTTTATTTTACTTCTATATATTTAAACCCTTGCAGGGTATATTAGTTTCAGTCAAAAGTTTGCAACGCAGTGAAGGAAGCATCTCCGACCCTATAAAGTATATATATTCTAGATCAGGATCAACGCCGAGTCGATCTCGCCATGTCCGTCTGTCCGTTTCTACGCAAACTAGTCCCTCAGTTTTAAAGCTATCTGAATGAAACTTTGCAGTTAGGCTTCTATATACTCTCACTCGTACATATGTCGGAACGGGCCGGATCGGACGACTATATCATATAGCTGCCAGAGGAACGATCCGAAAAATTTTCAAAAAATAATTATAACTTTGTCAGTTTTCAACCAATTTTCACCAAATTTGATATTTGCCCATTTAGTATTATTTCCGAATTTCGGTTTTAATTTCATGAAAATCGGCTGACTATATCCTATAGCTTCCATAGGAACAATCAGGAAAATAAAAGAAAAAACCATAACTTTGTCAGTTTTCAACATATTTTCACCAAATTTGATATTTAGCCATATTTTAGTATTCCTGAATTTCGATTTTAATTTCATGAAAATCGGCTGACTATACCCTATAGCTTTTATAGGAACAATCAGGAAAATAAAAGAAAAAACCATAACTTTGTCAGATTTCAACATATTTTTTCACCAAATTTAAAATGAATGGAAGGAAGCAAGAGCTTGCATTGCCACTGATCACTACCCATAAAGCTGTGCTTGTAAGATCGTCGTCAAAAAGCTCTAAACAAGAGGCAAAATGGAACCTGTAGCCAGAGTGAAGCTGATGGGAATTATTGTTTTGCTTTGTATTGTCCGTCCTTTCCTCTGTTGTGGAATTGAGAACCTTAGCTTCGAAAATATGTCCGATTTCAGTATTTTAGGCAAACTTTTCGAAAACAGAACAGAAATAGAACTTTATTTGAATGGTCTCAAGGATGGACAATTTTCCTACTAATTACAAGAGAATCTTATTAGACTGATTTGAGTGGGTGTGTTTCTTGCGAGTTACTAAGGCCTGGAGTGATGGGGATGTCCGTCAAAGAGACGCTTAGTGGCGGAATTTGCTGGGGTTGGGACGAACACGGCGGCTGGCGGAGTCGGGTGAACCGTATGCAATGGCGTGGCTGGTGGCGGATCCGCCCTCGCCTGTGCTGAAGGAGTTGGCGATAGCTATGGCGCCGCCATTGGTGCCTCCAAAGTCAATGGGGAAGAAGGTACCGGCAGGCAGGGGGGCGGCGGGCTTCTTCGAGGGCTTGCCTCCAGCCGGAGCGGCAGCTTTAACGGGCTTCTTAGCAATTGGACGACGGGCATTGGGCACGCGGACTGGGTTGACGGGCTTCACGGGCACTGTCAGTTCCTCCTCGTCCTCCTCGACATCGTCGGCTACGGCGTTTTCCACCTCCTCATCATCCTCGATTGCGGCTGCCTGGGTCTCCTCCTCTTCGGGCGACTGATCCAGCTCGACAATCACCTTCTTCTTGGCTGGCAGGTAGCGATTGCCGGGCACAACGGGGACAAGAGGAGCGATTGGAGCGGGTGCCGGTTGTTCGGCCTCGGCCACTGGTAGGGGAACGGATTCCTCTTCAGCGGCAACGGCGGCGACAGCGGCTTCCTCGGCAGCAAAGTTAAAGTCACGAGGTACTTTGGCGGCATCGTCAGCAGCTTCGGGGTGGGGCTCCGGCTCCGGCTCGGCCTCCGACTCAGGCAGGGGCACAACATCGGCATCGATAGCCACCTGGACGACTGGGGCCTGGTCAGGGAAGGCTTCGGCCACTGAGCTAGCACCGTGGGCTCCGGCTGCAGCCAGGACGTCCTCAGCCTGGACTCCCTCGGCGCTGAGCTCGGACTCTGCGTGATTGCAATCTTTGGTTAGGGAATGTACGGTTAGTGCTGGCTGGCATGGATGATGTGACTGCTTACCCTTCAGATAGGTGCCGGTGGCGACAGTCTCGCCGGCCACCAGGGCGCTAGCCGCCTGGGTGGAGCGAGCATGGGTTCGGCCGGGCTGCACATACTGCATGTACATGAATCGCTGCTGGGGGGCTCCACCGTACCACTCGGCAGCGGCAGGCTGCTGGTAGTATACCATTCCTGGAACGAGGTATTGCCGGTCTTCAGTAGCGCAGCGAATGGGAATTATATCGGGGATGGGTAGGATTCGTGGGAATCGTGAAATTTGTGAGTGGTTTAGGGTGCTGCGAATGCGTAATCCTTTTGGTGGGGAACTCACTTTTCCTGGCTGGCAGGGCGTCGAGGCTGGCCACAATACCAGCGATCAGCATCAGAGCCAGAGCTACACTGAACTTCATTTTGGACTGCTTTAAAATACGGTTGGGCGAACGATATTGATTTAAATCCTTGAATTGGTCGACAAAATTGGACTCGGGGTTGTGGGTACTGATCACGGCAGGAGCTAAACTTGTCACTGAAGTTTCCACCAAAGAAGTGATGTCTGTTCAGAGCAGCGCGTTAGATTTATATACGCGGCGCGACGCAAAAAGGCCAGCACATCGAGCATAATGAGAGACAGTCGCAAAAAATTGGATATACCCATAGGCAGCGACCGATTACTGCTTAATATGCAGCGGGGATCATCGCGGGAACGTGCGAACCATCCGCCTAGCGACTCCACTTGCTGGCTGTTCGTTTTACCAAAGTGCCGGTAGATCGGTGGACCGAATTGGCGGACGGTGGTACTGGGCCAAAGATCGGATTCGGCCAGGCAAAAATATCCATGCAGTCATGGGGACACATGTGGGCCATAAAATCTCAATTGTCAATTTAATTTTAAGGTCATTCCGAAGCCCCACAGTCAGGAAAGGTGGACCCAGGTTTATGGGTGCGTGTGTGCCTTATCGCCCTGATAGAAGTGCGCCGCAAAGTGAATCAAAAAGCTAGTCAAATACATGCGCTGCATGAGCAATCCAGACAAGATCAGCATGGATCAAGGCGGTGATTCAGAAGTTAGTTGACGTCAGTCACGGTTCTTGTGGAGGTGCCAGATTGGACTCTTAAATGAAGGGTTTCTCCATGCCTAGGCAACCGTGAAACTCCAGGCGCTCTTACGCACTGATGCACTGACTGTAAAAGTGCCGTTTTGTTTCACATTTTCAAATGTTTTCAACGATTTCCGTTATATTGCAATTAAAATCATTTTAATCTGTTAGCAATAAATGGCTCTTCCGTCGTAATAGGGTTTCCTTTTGTTTAAGAGTTAATTATTGTATAACTTATAAGGAAGTGTAAGAAGTGCCCACTAGGAGAAGTACAAGTACAGTTTGAGACCACTCATAGTGATAATTTTACACCTTATATTTTTGGCAAAATGCTTTACGATTTATCCAAAACACATTCCAAAATATCAACTCTATATGCAAATTCCTCATAGTTCTTGAGCGAAAAATTAGTGTGATTCGCATGATAATAATCCGTTCCTTACAATTCTTATAAACAAGCTAAATTAAATTATCATAGTGACCATTGGATGCTCTGACTTTAGCAATTGGTAATCGATTTGCTTAATTTTAACTAGAGTTCAAGTCTCGAGTATATTTAGGATACAATTTTGTGACAACCTAAAACAAATTTGACCAAGTAAATGTAGGTGAATTTGCTTTTTCTATTTTTGGGTGCGTATTAATAATATTTAGTTATATAGGTCATTGGGTAAAAATCTAAAGCAATATAATTGTTATATGTAGATCCAACGCAAATCAAGTTTTACCTCTGCATAAACCCTCACTAACCCTCATAAGTACTACAAAAGATGTACATACATATAAATATAAAGATTCGCGTGTGGGTAAAGTTTAAATAAAAGTTTTTAGATCAATTTAATACAACAAAAATGTTAGGGAAATAGTTGATGTTCTATTAATTGAGAAGAATAACAGGTTAATCATTTATAAAAACATTTTGCTCTTTTATACGAATTCAGATGCTTGTTAGATATTTG
This sequence comes from Drosophila anomelani, assembly GCA_035045905.1. Lineage (NCBI taxonomy): Eukaryota > Metazoa > Arthropoda > Insecta > Diptera > Drosophilidae > Drosophila > Drosophila anomelani. The sequence continues at coordinate 445,761 of JAWNOO010000162.1, forward strand.
AGTATAAAATTATAAATTCGGAAGGAGTCATAGAGTAAATTTTCAAAAATATATAAATAAGAAAAGAAAATTGGTGTCGTCTCAATAGTTAATAGTTTTAGTAGACTTTTGCCATGAATTTTTGTGATAATTTAATACTGTACTTTCGTCAACCTGTGTGCCATAAATAGTGTATTTTCTCGTTCATATTAAATTTAACAAGAATGGAAGCTAACTTCGGTTCGCCGAAGTTTATATGTATACCCTTGCAGATTGCAATTGAACTGTAAAATTAAAAACGAAATTTTGAAATAATAAAATATTTGATGAAAAAATGCTGAAAACAGCAAAGTTATTATTTCATCTATTTTCCTGATTGTTCCTATGGCAGCTATAGGATATAGTCATCCAATTTTCGTAAACTTGAAACATTAAATTCTAAAATTATAAAATATGGTCAAATCTGAAATTTGATGAAAATGTGTTCCTGATTGTTCCTATAGTAGCTATATAATATAGTCGAACAGTTTTAACTTTAAAACTGAGGGACTACTTTGCGTAAAAAAGGACAGACGGACATGGCCCGATCGACTCGGCTGTTGATCCTGATCAGGAATATATATACTTTTTAGGGTCGGAGATGTCTCCTTGACTGCGTTGCAAACATCTGACTGAAATTATCATATACATATAATGCAAGGGTATAAAATGTTCAAAGTATGTGCCTAGTATTGCTCTACATATTTCAGCAATATACATACCCGACGAGGAGTCCCCTATTCAAAAGGGGAAAACACAAACCAAATAAAAATAAAACCCAATCGACTTTTATATCCTGTTCAACACCTGTTTATCGGCTCCCGGCTTCGACTGTTTATGCAAATTTATTGACGTTTTTTGGTTGCCTTTGCTTTTGTGCTTTACGTTCCATTTAATTCCCTAATTTGGAACACCCAAGACCATTAAATCGAATGTGCACGGCACTGGATAGCAGAAACCTGATACAGAAGACCACAGAGTAGCCCAAGGAAAAAACAAACTACCTAATGCTCGACATTAGTGTCGATATGCAAACGGAATTTTAATTTTTTTTTGGCTTAAAAAGCAAGTTGTGACCGATTGGCGTTGGGCAACGCCAATCTAGCTGCCGTTAAAAAAAGCGACGCTGATTATACGAAATTTTACCATACGGCGGGTAATTATATTTTTGAAAAGTACTTCCGCACCATCGATGATGGTCGCTTTTCGCTCATGTGTCACCGAATTTGGTTAAAAACGTTGATCTGACATTTAACTCTTGGCATGCGGCTCCAGGCAGCCTGCTATTCGTCCTTACCAGTGCCATGCAATTAATCAGCTCAAATTAAAACAAGTAAAAAAGCTACAATCGAGTGAGCTCGACTGTGAGATACCCGCTACCCATACTTAAACCAGAAAAGCGTCAGGACGGCAGAAAAAACAGTCAATACAATTTTGAACATAACGGACAAATGCAAATGCAAGTGTAATATAATCAAATGCATACAAAAATACTTACACATGTGTCTATGTGTGTAAAAACGCGTCATTATTGCATTCAAGCGACTAATAATTATTACCATTTATTAAAATTGCTTCTCGAATATCTTATAAGATTCTTTTCCGAACACAACCAAGAACTGATAATAATATTTAGTTGGTCTAATTGGTCAGCCAAAGAAAGCCTGCTGTCAGCAGCTGTTTGTGGCCATACAAAATTATTTCTTTAATAACTTCGACAATTTTTATCTGATCGCAACCAAATTTTCAGGGATCACACAGACTATAGTTCTTAATACACATACCGAAATTCGACTCTAGCTTTGAAATTATACGCTTAATACGCTTTTTTATGATTTGCGGGGGCGGAAGTGGGCGTGGTAAAAATTTGAAACAAACTTGATCTGCGTGCAAGCATAAGAAATACTGTCGAAAAAAAATTAGAGCTCTATCTCTTATAGTCTCTGAGATCCAGTGTTTCATACGGACAGACGGACAGACAGACAGACAGACAGACAGACAGACAGACAGACAGACGGACATGGCTAGATCGACTCGGCTGTTGATCCTGATAAAGAATATATATACATTACATGGTCGGAAATGCTTCCTTCTACCTGTTACATACATTTCCTGCCGGCACTAAGTTATAATACCCTTCTACCCTATGGGTAGCGGGTATTATTAACCGAATTTCAGAAAGCTCGACATCGTGGCAATGCCTGGTGATGCCTTTCGAAAGATGTGAATTTCAAAGCCTTTGGCTTTATATTGGTCATATTCCACTTCGGCCATCTGAGCACGATTATAGTGTAACAATTAATAATTGTATTCTTGATATGTAAGTATGAACTCCAAATAAAATGAATCATGATTTAGGATTAAACAAAAAAAAAAAAAAACAATCTTACAAATTCTGGGTTCTTAAATAGTTTAATTTTTAGCTGAGAGGGAGACATATTTTGTTTCATTTTTTAGAATTTTACGTTGTTGAGTTTCCGAGGTATGTGAGAATGTTTTTTATTGAATTTTTTTGTACTAACTATAAGATTTTTTAACAGTTTTTAATCTTCTAAATATTGATTATAAAAAAATTGTGTTTCAATTTTAGAATATTTGGATTCAAATCTGGATTGAAAACATTATATATGTAATATGATGTATGCAATATACTAACTATTTTATATATTAAGATTCAGAACATTTTATAAACATTATTTCCTTATCAGAGAGCATTATCTGTTAGTCTCCACCTTCGTATATGCTAAACTATTTTTATTTTATTCTGAAAAATGTTTTGGTCGAAATTTAAGTGATTAAGTGGGTAAATTGGCTTTCAAAATTCTTTCTTTTTTACTTTAATCGTGCCATATTAACTTACAGGGTAACGAAAATTCGCACATTTCCCTTGCTGATCATCCCAAGAATGCCCGACCTTAGGCTACCGGCTGTCCTGGGCAGTGATTAAGTGCAACTGGAGCCGTACATGTGACACCAGCTGGCCCAGTATCCCGCGCTGACCTCACCAGGACTCATTTTTCTCGCCGGCTGTCACTGGCCAAGTTGGCAATTAAAGATATGTATACGGGACTCAGGCCGCTCTGTGCCTTTCCTTTTTTTTTGTGGAAATAAATTGTAGAAATAGGGAAAACGTGCAACAGCTGTTTACCGTTCACCGTTCACCGCTCGTCGTTCACCGCTGTCCTTCGGAGCGGAACGGGAAGCCGACGTGGTAATGTGGCCCGGAGAAGGGCGCTGCACCGACAGGATACATGCAAACCAGTTTCCATTTTCACTTCTGCGACTTTTTCAGAATTTATTTTCACACTCCCGAGGACAACTTTTGCTGGGCGGCCTCATTGCCCAGGAGTGTTGCGTCCGTCCATTTTGTCCTTTCTCCAACTCCTGCTCCAGTTTCTCCAGTGCCTGTCCTCCTTGCTAAGTATGTAAGTGCCACAGTAGCCAAGATGTTGCCATGTTTTGTCTGCTGCACTTTAATAGCTTCATATTTCCTGCAAAATTAGAGAAGTTACTTTTGCGTGCACTTCGAGTTGCTCTTGGCCCTGGGCTCTAACTTGGCGGCGCGGCAAACTGGTTCTGCACCGTCTTTGTTCACAGCCGTCTCCTCGGCTTTGTTGTGAGTTTCTCGCTACTCATTATGGGCGGACCACTCCGCCTCGCCGACTCTACTCCATTAAACTGTAATTTTTGGCAACATTTTGGTTTGCATAAATCTTGGCCCAACTGTAGTGGTTCCCGGTCCACACTCTGAGGGTCCCTGGTGTCTTTGTAGCTCACGCTTACACACGCCCGCCTCGAGTTTATTAAAAAGTCCTCAACATATTATGGTTACTTAAACTATTAAAATAGCAGTGTCTGACTCTTTGCGTGCATGGTTGAGGGATGTCCTCCGAGGATAGTGAATCCTCAGCTAGCTCCTTTGCTGCAGATAATGTTTAAATAATTTGAGGACCAACAATGAGCTCAAGTACTGGGAATAACAGATTGGGACCTGGGATATCCATCTATTAAAACCGCAAATCCGTGCTTTTGGGAGGCCTCAGAGTGTGCGAAATAAATCGACTTGGGGCCAGGAAGCATGGCCATTGGCCAGGTGGAGGAGCAGAGGAAATGGCCGCACGAAAAAACAAAACAAGCGCAGTGTGACAGTCGCAATCGGTTTTGTGGCAAGTGTCCTGTCCAACGGGTTCTGGCTTGTGGCAGATCCCGGTCCCCGGGGAACTGATGCAGCCGAAGCCGGCGGCAAGGACCACGGACGGATAGCGATTTTGTCATAGAACAAATAGCTTACCCAAAAAGCCGCAGACCCAGACCCTCGGGGCAGCGGCAACCACAAGTGACCGCTAATGTTTAGCCACATGTGGGGGCGGAGGCGAGGGGCCGCACTGACAACTATTTGGAATTGCATTGTCAAAGTTTCTGCTCCAAGGTATTCAAATTTATACAACACAATAGAAAACAAGATGGACATACAGTCGGGTGTCCCGACAGTAGAATACCATGTACCATTACAAGGCGCTTGCATTTTTTTATTTCTTAGTATTAAATACTGTAACTATTTTGATGTACTGGAAAAAATAAAAAAAAAAAAAAATTGCTAAAAATAAAAAAGGGTTCACTCGTCGCCGACGGGATTTGAACCCGTGACAACTAAAATTTGAAAAAGACTTCAGCTTAGCCAGCTGCGCCACCAACCAATTCAAAATGAGTAACCTTATTTTCATAGTAATATGAACATAAGTAAAATGTTTAATGAACGTTTTGATTTATTTGGAGCCCTCTGCCTGGGCTGCCTCTTGTACACGTAATGTGTATAAAGTAAAAAGCCTATATCTCCGCTATTTATGCCACGATCGCAATAAAATTTGGACAGTCTGTGTATTTTGATAAAATGCATTAAGCTTTTTAATATGGTTTACATAACTTTATAAATTTCGGAGCTATACGTTTTTTTCAAATAGCTCCTCCAAAAAGGGGAGCAGCAAAAATTTAAAACAAACTTGATCTGCGTGCAGATATAAGAAGTCTAAATCCCAAGTTTGGTGTCTCTAGCTCTTATAGTCTCTGAGATCTAGGCGTTCATACAGACAGACGGACAGACGGACAGACGGACGGACGGACAGACGGACATGGCTATATCGACTCCTTTAGTGGTCCTGACCAATATTTAGGTAACTTTTGGGGGTCTGCCACGCCTCCTTCTGCCTGTTACAGAAAATCGCACTCGCACAAAACTATAATACCTTTGTACCTTTGGTACATGGTATAACAAGAGAGGATGTTACCTTCGGGACACCGAAGCTTGTGTACCTTGCAGTTTGTATTTGGATCATTTAAGCGAGATCCATTTTAGTTAAAAGTAGCAGGAGAGATATATACAAAAACATCGATATTTTGCTTTTTTTATATAAATAATAACGCGATATCTATTTAAGGCAGTGTTTAAAAACCGTATATATAAGTATATGTTAGAACAAATACGTATATATGTATATTTATGTGGAGAAACAACAAAATAGTGTAAATTTTTATTATATTTATGGTTTTGTTGTATATTTATTTGTCCTGTCGTTCCTATGCCTATTTGATATCATTTTCGAATTTGTATGAAATTAATGATATTATTTTATTTTATGCTTATTCGCATGCTCAAAAATAACAAACTAGTGTCAATATTATATTATGTCTATGGTTGGCATTTTCGAAAGATTTTCATACATTGTTATGTTTTTAAAAGCCACTTATTGCCATAAATTATAATTGTTTTGAACTAGGTTATTACATTTAGGAATTATACATTTAATTGGTGTGGACTTAAAAGAATCATATATAATTTATAGCCTTAAAAAAATAGTCCATATTGACCATATATTGGGGCTTAAGTTCATATGATTTTGGGTGTAGTAAAGGACATACAATTTGATATAGGAGCATGAACTCAGATAGATATGTAGATAGACTCAGCTGTAGATTCTGATCAAGAATATAAGTACTTTATACAGTGGGAGATAACTATTTAATTTCGGTGAAAACTTCTGGAATATATTAAAATACCCAATAAAGAAAGAAAAGGACAACATAATAAATCAAACACACACAAATAAAAGATGCAATCTGCGCAATTTGTTATTACGCAATTAAGAGCTAATGTATACTCAAGGTCAAAGCATATATTTCAATGTTAGTCTCAATCCGTCGATTGAAAGGAATTATTGTTTTAGAAAGACGAGCTTCTCTAATGTTGACCTTCCTTCGTAATTAGATACTAGCATAGGGACTCATGTTTTTCAAATATTTTAGCGGGTTGTTCACAGCATTGCACTCGACGCTAGTACTTGGTTTATGCAAGTGCGAATTCGAGCATTAGCAGCGACTGCGTCTCGAAGCTCATGTGAGACATGGAGGCTGCACTAAAGGTGAGAATGTGGCTTGCAAGTGCTAAGTACCATGGTGACATTAAACGCTCACGAAACATTGACGGTGATTGAGTTGCATTACCCATGTCTGGCCTAGGCCTGGCACTAATTGCCTGGCCGGAGTTGTCAGTGCAAGTAACGATTATGGCCAGGAAGAAGCAGAAGGAGTTGGATCTTGTGGCAGGCACAAAGCGCCGGCGAAGGACATGGCCAAGTGCCAATTAGCAAGCAAAATAGATTGTAGTAAATTTTAATGACATATACGGCATAGTTGCTTTCGCCCGGTCCTTGCCCTTTTTGTGCGATGGTGTCCCTTTGAAGGAGTCAAACAGTCAAAGGCGTTGACCGCCTGCCGCATCATTGAATTCAAAACGTTCAGCAGGCTTGTGTACGGAGCCACTTCAATTAAAAAGACTTTCACCCACTACAAAAAGCCGAGAAAATCCGGCAAAGGAAAGCAGGAAAATACTTCCGCTTTACTTCGTTTCATTTTTGTGTGTGCCTTGATAAACGTTGCAATTGCTTTGAAATTGCGCAGACGTGCAGGGACCGTGACCAGACCTGGTCCGGACACTGTTCCAGTGCCATGGGGAAAAAATTGTCTGCCAGCGGCGGCGGCAGCCAATGCAGTACGACATGACTTCCGATTTGACTTGCAGGGGAATGGAGGCCCCAAAGAGAAATCAATTCACAGCCCACTGCCACGGACCCAGCTGCTCTTTAAGTGCCTTTTTGGGCATCATCACACTCTCCTAGCACCCTAATCATTCTCTCTCTCATTCTGTTCCGCCTTTCCTACTGTTATTACTACGAAAAAGAGTAATCACATTTTACTATATTAAATGATTTCTCTTGAGTTTTTAGCGATCTTTATCTTATTAAGGATATTTCATTACTAATTTACAAGACTTTTGTTTTTTTGGTGATGAATGTTTCCTTTCTTAAAAACAGCTAATTTAAAATTTTAAATTGTGTTGCAACAATCAGATTCTCTACATATAACCAGATAGACATCAAGTCGGGTGTCCCAACAGGCGCGTGCCAAAATAATATGAAAGAAAGAGAATAAGAAGACAAACAACTAAAAAACAGAGACAAATTTACATATAATGCAAATGCAAATAATGATCAGTGGATAAAGGTGCACAAGTATTTTTGTAAACATTTTTATACCCGCTACCCATAGGGTAGAAGGGTATTATAACTTTGTGCCGGCAGGAAATGTATGTAACAGGTAGAAGCATTTCCGACCCTATAAAGTATATATATTCTTGATCAGGATCAACAGCCGAGTCGATCTAGCCATGTCCGTCTGTCTGTCTGTCTGTCCGTCTGTCCGTATGAAACACTGGATCTCAGAGACTATAAGAGATAGAGCTCTAATTTCTTTTCGACAGTATTTCTTATGCTTGCACGCAGATCAAGTTTATTTCAATTTTTTGCCACGCCCACTTCCGCCCCCGCAAATCATAAAAAAGCGTATTAAGCGTATAATAATAAAATAAAATAATAAAATAAAATAATAAAATAATAAAGTTAGAGTCGCGAATTTCGGTATGTATATTAAGAACTATAGTCTGTATGATCCCTAAAAATTTGGTTGCGATCAAATAAAAATTGTCGAAGTTATTAAAGAAATAATTTTGTATGGCCACAAACGGCTGCTGGCAGCATGCCTCATTTGGTTGACCAATTAGACCAACTAAATATTCTTATCCGTTCTTGGTTGTGTTCGGAAAAGAATCTTATAAGATATTCGAGAAGCAATTTTAATAAATGGTAAAAATTATTAGCCGCTTAAATGCAATAATAACGCGTTTTTACACACATAGATACACGTGTATGTATTTTTGTATGCATGTGATTATATTTCACTTTCATTTGCATTTGTCCGTTATGTTCAAAATTGTATTAACTGTTTTTTCTGGCGTCCTGACGCTTTTCTGGTTTAAGTATGGGTAGCGGGTATCTCACAGTCGAGCTCACTCGACTGTAGCTTTCTTACTTGTTAAGTCAGAACGTGGGAACCACAAATTCAGTTAGTTTAGACTTAAACAAGAAAGGAAGCTAACTTCGGCTCACCGAAATTGGTATAACCTTGCAGAATTTAAACAAAAAATTAAAACCGAAATTCTGAAATAATAATTAGTTGCCAAATCTCAAATTTGATGGCAATGCACTGTGGTTGCGCCCATAGGCCAAAAATAAAAAAAAATTTTCCAAACGGGTGCGAAAAGTAGCCAAATTATTTCTAAAATGTCCAAATTAATTTATGGTAAACTCGATTTGTCTCAAAATCTAATGAGATATCCAAAAAAAGAATGCAAAGAGCAAGCAACTGTTCATTTTTTGCAGAGCAGCGGAGTTTTGTTTGCTTTTCGTCACAACAAAACTGAATTTCAAAGTGGTCTAACGTGTGCTAGAGAGATCCGATTTAAACAATTTAAAATGGATTTTAAAGGTATAGGTATTTACTTTAATAACTGTTTTTGTGAAAGTAATTTGAGTGATTTTCTATTTTTTGTGTATTTTTAAATGACTATGCCTTTTTTGTGTACTATGTGAACGGAATTTTTCAGGTTTAAATAGACTTTTAAATATGTTACCCCCCAATTCCCCCTTTAAGAGTGATATAAGTGTATTCGTTAATGTTTTAAGGTAATAAAAATATAGAATGTAGCTGCATATATTTGCCAATTCGTCTGTATTCATTAATACACTCATGCTGTCTTACTGTTTTCTGGTTCGAATTTTCGTTGCAATTCACACTGCGCAGTGGTTGCGCTTGTATGGAGCGACCGGCCATAAATACTTCCCGTTGAGATATTGGTGTGAAATTTTCCTCAAAAATCTAAAAAAAATGTTTAAAAAATATACTAAAACAAGAAAGGAAGCTAACTTCGGCTCACCGAAGTTTGTATACCCTTGCAGAATTTAAACAAAAAATTAAAAACGAAATTCTGAAATAATAATTAGTTGCCAAATCTCAAATTTGATGGCAATGGTTTGAAACACGGCTAAGCTGTGTGTGGTTTTTTTATCTTCCTGATTGTCCTATGGAAGCTATAGGATATAGTTGTCCAATTTTCATAAAATTAAAATCAAAATTCAGGAATACTAAAATATGGCTAAATATCAAATTTTGTGAAAATATGTTGAAATCTGACAAAGTTATGTATTTTTTTTATTTTCCTGATTGTTCCTATGGAAGATATAGGATATAGTCAGCCGATTTTCATGAAATTAAAATCGAAATTCAGGAATACTAAAAAATGGGTAACTATCAAATTTGGTGAAAATATGTTGAAATCTGACAAAGTTATGAATTTTTCTTTTATTTTCCTGATTGTTCCTATGGAAGCTATAGGATATAGTCAGTCGATTTTCATGAAATTAAAATCAAAATTCATAAATAATAAAATATGGCTAAATATCAAATTTGGTGAAAATATGTTGAAATCTGACAAAGTTATGGTTTTTTCTTTTATTTTCCTGATTTCGCCAAATTTGATACTTAGCCATATTTTATTATTACTGCATTTCGGTTATAATTTCATGAAAATCGGCTGACTATACCCTATAGCTTCCATAGGAACAATCAGGAAAATAAAAGAAAAATTCATAACTTTGTCAGTTTTCAACATATTTTCACCAAATTTGATAGTTACCCATATTTTAGTATTCCTGAATTTCGATTTTAATTTCATGCAAATCGGCTGACTATATCCTATAGCTTCCATAGGAACAATCAGGAAAATAAAAAAAATACATAACTTTGTCAGATTTCAACATATTTTCACAAAATTTGATAGTTAGCCATATTTTAGTATTCCTGAATTTCGGTTTTAATTTTATGAAAATCGGACAACTATATCCTATAGCTTCCATAGGAACAATCAGGAAGATAAAAAAACCATACACAGCTTAGCCGTGTTTCAAACCATTGCCATCAAATTTGAGATTTGGCAACTAATTATTATTTCAGAATTTCGTTTTTAATTTTTTGTTTAAATTCTGCAAGGGTATACAAACTTCGGTGAGCCGATGTTAGCTTCCTTTCTTGTCTATATATATAAAAATGGTGGCAAAAATGTTCGCATTATCATCACAAGAGAACGGCTGGACCGATTTGGATCAAATTCCAGTTTTTTCCAGTTGTTTGTAATTGCCAGAATAAGGCAAATACATAAGAAAATTTTGGTAAAACCTTCTGGAAAAGTCGCTAGAGGCTCAAGAGTTATACACAGTTGATGTAAAACTGTTATTGAACAATAGAAGGCGATGTGGTGTTATTCATAATATAGTGTACATATATGTTTAATTTAAGTCGAATTTTAAAGTTGAGCATTGCAAGACAGAAAATTTCATGAAATAAAATTGCGCATCAGATAAGTAATTTTGTCACTTCGGAGTGATGGTTATACGTATTATTTATATGTTCTATACCTACAGTCAGCAAAATAATGCCTGCTGTTAGACGATCAAGACTTGGACGGCGTTCGCGCAATGCAATAAGTAGTCGGAATTTCCGTAATAGTCGGACGCAAGAGGAAAGTGGAGTTTTGAATGCATCGGCACGTGCTCGAATGGCACAGCATCGCGCTGCACAAAACCCACCTCAAGCCCGACAAAATAATAGAAGAAGTCGAACCGCAAATGAAAACTTGAATCGCGCTGCATTCGCATACAATTCTGAAACACTCTACAAGGATCATAGCTGCGTTGTTATTGGTTCATTGTCTGTGGTATGTCAGCATTGTAATGCACTGAAGTTTCGATTGGAAACCCCCGGCTTATGCTGTGCAGGTGGTAAAATTAAATTGCCCGTTTTGGCTCATCCACCAGAGCCATTGTATTCGCTACTTTATGGAAATTTAGCCCAATCAAACAGTTTCCTAAAGCTTGCACAAAAATATAACGGATGCTTTCAAATGACGTCATTTGGAGCCGAGGTTGTTCATCAACCAGGCTACAATCCAAGTTATAAGGTAATGGCGTCTCTCTATTATCAAAATGAACAACTCCAATTTTTTTTAAAATTGCATCCCAATATTCAGATTCATGGGCAAATTCACCACCGAGCGGGCGCTTTGTTACCACCACAAAACAAAGATCATAAATTCCTTCAGATCTATTTCATTGGTGATTCGGTAGTTGAACTAAATCACCGCTGTGCAATTTACACTGCAACTAAACGTGAAATTATAGAACAATTGCAAAATCTTCTCCATGAGCATAATGAATTGGTCAGGTTGTTCAAAACCGCATTGGATATAATGCATAATGACGAACATAAAATCATTATCAGCGCTGACAAAAGACCCACTGGTAGCCATGCAAGACAATTTAATGCTCCCACTATCAATGAAGTCGTAGTGGTGATTGTTGGTGAGAATGTGGAATCACGCGATATTGTTCTTAAGCGTCGGGATAATGGCCAATTGCAGAGAGTTTATGAGACTCATCGGTCATATGATGCTCTTCAATACCCGTTAATGTTCTGTCGTGGAGAAGATGGGTATCACTTCAACATAAAGATGGTCAATCCAATGACAGGTTTGTATACATTTCTTACATCACTTCTTTTTGATTCTACAACTAAGTTTGAATTAAAATTTTAGGAGAAGAAACGAATAAGAAGGTTAGCTCTATGAATTTTTATGCGTATCGATTGATGATTCGACAAGATGTTGACAACCATCTGTTAAGATACCGCCGTTTGTTTCAACAGTACTGTGTCGACATGTACGTCAAAGTAGAAACGGAACGTCTAAATTTTATTCGTTTTAATCAGTCGAAGTTGCGCTCAGACGAGTACATCCACTTGCGTGACGCAATCGCTACTGAAGGACACGCGGCCAACATCGGTTGTTTGACCATTCTCCCAGCTACTTATGTTGGAAGCCCGCGCCATATGCATGAGTATGCACAAGATGCGATGACGTATGTCCGAAATTACGGGCGCCCGGATTTATTCATAACGTTCACGTGCAATCCAAAATTGCCCGAAATTATCAATCTATTGCTTCCAGGACAAACATCAAGCGATCGACCTGACATCACTGCACGAGTATTCAAGCAAAAGATCACAGTGCTTATGGATTATATTGTAAAGCAGAAGGTTTTTGGCGCAGTTCGTTGTTGGATGTACTCGGTTGAGTGGCAGAAGCGTGGCTTACCACATGCGCACATTCTGCTCTGGATGTTCGACAAGATCCGACCAGATCATATTGATTCGATTATTTCAGCCGAAATACCAGATATACAAACTGATCCCGAGCTGTATTCCATTCTGACAACGACCATGATCCATGGCCCTTGCGGAGTCCACAACCCAGAATCAATATGCATGGAAAACGGAAAATGCACAAAACGATTTCCCCGTCCGTTGACGGCTGAAACCATCAGTGGAAACGATGGATATCCATTGTATAGGCGTCGTTCTCCAGATGATAACGGCAAATGGATTGAATTAATGGTGAAACGTAACGAAACAAACGTAACAGTAATCGTGGATAACCGCTGGATCGTTCCATATTGCCCGCTTTTGTCGAAAACATTCTCAACGCATTGCAATGTTGAGTACTGCAACTCTATCAAATCCATCAAATACGTTTGCAAATATGTGAACAAAGGAAGCGACATGGCGGTGTTTGGCATTGCTGATCCGAATGCAAACGACGAGGTGACGAAATTTCAACTTGGACGCTACGTTAGTTGTAACGAGGCCATTTGGAGGATATTTTCATTTCCGATTCATGAACGTCACCCGACTGTCGTGCACTTATCTATTCACTTAGAGAACGGCCAGCGTGTCTACTTTACGGACGCGAACGCAGCGCAAAGAGCAGAACGGCCACCAGCGACAACGTTGACAAATTTCTTTTCGACATGCGAAAGCGATCCGTTCGCAAGGACTTTACTATATTCTGAGATGCCACGCTATTATACATGGAACGCTGCATCGAAGAAGTTTCAACGCCGGAAAAGAGGTGATACTGTTGCTGGCTTCGCTGATGTCTATTCGACTGATGCGCTCGGACGAGTATACACAGTTCATCCAAGTCAAGATGAATGCTTCTATCTTCGCTTGCTTTTGGTGAACATTAGAGGTCCTACATCCTTCGACTCGCTGCGTACAGTGGATGATGTGCTGTGCGCCACTTTTCGGGAGGCTTCCCAACGTTTGAACTTGCTTGAAAATGATACTCATTGGGACTCAACGCTCGCCGATGCCACTGTATCTGCGTCAATGAATCAAATCCATACATTATTCGCAATAATCATAGCTACGTGTCATCCGTCGAACCCGACCGCATTGTGGGAAAAATACAAGGACCAAATGGTGGACGATATTTTGAACAGAGTACGAAGGACAAGTTCTAATTTCAATATTGGCATTAACGAAGATATGTACAACGAAGCATTAGTACGGATCGAAGACATATGCATGCTCATGTGCGGCAGTCTATTATCGACATTGGGAATGCCAGCGCCAAATCGTTCAGTGCACGATACATTCAATCGGGAATTTCTACGGGAGCAACACTACAATCAGGATAAGAAAGGCCGAAAGAGTTCGAACAAATGTGCCGCTTTTGAATGCCGAGCAGAAGAAAGTGTACGATTCGATAATGAAGGTTGTTGACGATGAAACGGGAGGCTTATACTTTATCGATGCTCCTGGTGGGACAGGCAAGACATTCGTCATTTCGTTGATTCTGGCAACGATTCGGTCAAGATCTCAAATTGCGTTGGCTGTTGCATCATCTGGCATTGCTGCTACATTGTTGGAAGGCGGTCGAACTGCACATTCCGCTTTGAAGATACCCATGAATCTTCTGACGGTTGACCAGCCAACGTGCACGATGAGCAAGAATTCAGCGACAGCAAAATTGATGCGAGAATGCAAAATCATCATTTGGGATGAATGCACGATGGCGCATAAACGAGCTTTAGAGGCCGTTGACCGAACGATGAAGGATTTAAGAGGTGATTCGAGACTATTTGGTGGGGCTTTGATATTGCTGTCCGGAGATTTTCGCCAAACGCTTCCCGTTATCCCGAAATCTACGGCTGCCGATGAAGTTAATGCATGCCTAAAATCGTCCTCTTTGTGGCGATATGTAAACAAGTTTAAATTGTCCAGGAACATGAGAGTCGCATTGCAGAATGATCCATCCGCTGCTGAATTCTCGAGACAACTGCTGGCGCTCGGAAATGGTGAAATTCCTGTTGATGTTTCGACTGGACTAATATCGTTCCCAACAAATTTTTGCGAGTTTCATCGAAAGAGGAACTCATCACAAAAGTGTTTCCAGACATTGCAGAAAATTATAAAAATATCGACTGGATTAGTGAGCGGGCAATACTAGCACCGAAGAATAAGGACGTAGATAGTTTGAATTTCTTTATTCAAAGTCAAATCGCTGGAGAACTTCATTCATACAGATCCGTTGACAGCGTGACCAACGAGGATGAAGCGACCAACTATCCGATAGAATTTTTGAACTCACTGGATGTGCCAGGAACTCCACCGCATAATGTGCAACTGAAGGTGGGATCAGTTATTATAATGCTGCGGAATCTAAATCATCCGAGATTATGCAACGGTACGCGGTTGTCCGTTAAGAAACTAATGAACAACGTGATTCAAGCGACTATAATCAAGGGCAAGTTTAAAGGAGAGGAAGTTCTTATTCCACGAATTCCGATTATTCCAACAGATCTTCCATTCCAATTCAAGAGGATTCTGTTCCCAGTTCGATTGGCATTTGCGATGACAATCAATAAATCGCAAGGCCAATCGTTGGAAGATTGCGGGATAAATCTGGAATATCAATGTTTTTCGCATGGACAGTTATACGTAGCCTGTTCACGTGTGGGAAAGCCGTCATCATTATATATTTTTGCACCAGATAACAAAAAAAAAATATTGTTTATCAGATCGCTCTCCACTGATTTCGAGTCAAAAAAAAATTTAACAACAAATTTGAATAACCAGTGTTCTATTATTACTATGGGGTTATATGAAGTCGTGAAATTGGGCCGAGACAAAGTTCGCAAGGTCCGCTACAAAAAAATTTAACCAAGACAAAAAACATCAATTAGGGGCGAGACAAGGTTCGCCGGGTCCGCAAGTTTTAGTATATTTTTTAAACATTTTTTTTAGATTTTTGGGGAAAATTTCACACCAATATCTCAACGGGAAGTATTTAAGCCCGGTCGCTCCATATAAGCGCAACCACTGCGCAGTGTGAATTGCAACGAAAATTCGCACCAGAAAACAGTAAGACAGCATGAGTGTATTAATGAATACAGACGAATTGGCAAATATATGCAGCTACATTCTATATTTTTATTACCTTAAAACATTAACGAATACACTTATATCACTCTTAAAGGGGGAATTGGGGGGTAACATATTTAAAAGTCTATTTAAACCTGAAAAATTCCGTTCACATAGTACACAAAAAAGGCATAATCATTTAAAAATACACAAAAAATAGAAAATCACTCAAATTATGTTCACAAAAACAGTTATTAAAGTAAATACCTATACCTTTAAAATCCATTTTAAATTGTTTAAATCGGATCTCTCTAGCACACGTTAGACCACTTTGAAATTCAGTTTTGTTGTGACGAAAAGCAAACAAAACTCCGCTGCTCTGCAAAAAATGAACAGTTGCTTGCTCTTTGCATTCTTTTTTTTTGATATCTCATTAGATTTTGAGACAAATCGAGTTTACCATAAATTAATTTGGACATTTTAGAAATAATTTGGCTACTTTTCGCACCCGTTTGGAAAATTTTTTTTTTATTTTTAGCCTATGGGCGCAACCACAGTGCATTGCCATCAAACTTGAGATTTGGCAACTAATTATTATTTCAGAATTTTGGTTTTAATTTTTTGTTTAAATTCTGCAAGGTTATACCAATTTCGGTGAGCCGAAGTTAGCTTCCTTTCTTGTTTAAGTCTAAACAAACTGAATTTGCGGTTCCCACGTTCTGACTTAACAAGTAAGAAAGCCACAGTCGAGTGAGCTCGACTGTGAGATACCCGCTACCCATACTTAAACCAGAAAAGCGTCAGGACGCCAGAAAAAACAGTTAAACAATTTTGAACATAACGGACAAATGCAAATGCAAGTGTAATATAATCACATGAATACAAAAATGCTTACACATGTATCTATGTGTGTAGAAACGCGTTATTATTACATTAAAGCGGCTAATAATTATTACCATTTATTAAGAATGCTTCTCGAATATCTTATAAGATTCTTTTCCGAACACAATCAACAACTGATAAGAATATTTAGTTGGTCTAATTGGTCAACCAAATGAGGCATGCTGCTAGCAGGCGTTTGTGGCCATACAAAATTATTTCTTTAATAACTTCAACAATTTTTATCTGATCGCAACCAAATTTTCAGGGATCACACAGACTATAGTTAATATACATACCGAAATTCGCGACTCTAGCTTTAAAATTATACGCTTAATACGCTTTTTTATGATTTGCGGGGGCGGAAGTGAGCGTGGTAAAAATTTGAAACAAACTTGATCTGCGTGCAAGCATAAGAAATACTGTCGAAAATATTAGAGCTCTATCTCTTATAGTCTCTGAGATCCAGTGTTTCATACGGACAGACGGACGGACAGACAGACAGACAGACAGACAGACAGACAGACAGACAGACAGACAGACAGACAGACAGACAGACAGACAGACAGACGGACATGGCTAGATCGACTCGGCTGTTGATCCTGATCAAGAATATATATACTTTATATGGTCGGAAATGCTTCCTTCTACCTGTTACATACATTTCCTGCCGGCACTAAGTTATAATACCCTTCTACCCTATGGGTAGCGGGTATAAAATTGACAATGAAACTTGCTGTTACAAGCAATAACGAGTTCGATCTCTTTGACCAGTCCATAACAGCGACTGACTTCCAATCGGTACAGGGTTGTATGATTGAAATGGTTGTTAAGGCGTCGGGTGGTAAGGAGGGGGCCTTGAAGGACTCTTCCTGACCACAAACCTTCATTGTTGTTACAGGCAGCCATTCGCTAGCGTTGCCGATAAAATAAATTTGCATATGAATTGAGAATTAAGAACCTTTTCCACATCGTGCCCCCTCTGTACGCTGCTCTATCTGCGCTCCCTTTTTCCTATTGCCAACATTTTTTTCGAGGGCTCAGACCGGTCTGTGTGTGGGAGTGTTGATGTTGGCATTGCGGCTGCTGTTTGGCCTCCGAATTAGAGCCCACACACGTCCTGCCCCAACCTCTTCATGAAAGTTCCATATCAGCCGAGTGTGAATGGCTTATTTCCGTGTTGCCTTTTTGGCCGAATTTCGAAATTTGTATTTGGCCTTTTTGACCCAACACTTTCATACTCTTGCTTCTGGCAATAGGGAAAGGGGAACAATCAGACAGAAAAACAATTCTTTTTGGCTATTGAAATCGAAAATGTTTGCCGTCTGATGCGATAAAAATGAGTACGATGTAGAAGGATTTTGGTCGAGGGAGTGAAGACTGAAAGTTTCAAATGACATTTTTATACCCTGGCAGGGTATTATAATTTCAGTCAGAAGCTTGCAACGCAGTGAAGGAGACATCTCCGACCCTATAAAGTATATACATTCTTGATCAGGATCAACAGCCGAGTCGATTTAGCCATGTCCTTCTCTCCGTCTGTCCGTTTCTACGCGAACTAGTCCCTCAGTTTTAAAGCTATCTGAATAAAACTTTGTAGTTAGTCTTCTATATACTCTCTCTCGTACATAAGTCGGGACCGGCCGGATCGGACGACTATATCATATAGCTGCCATAGGAACAATCGGAAAATTTTCGAAAAAAAATTATAACTTTGTCAGGTTTCAACCAATTTTCACTAAATTTGATATTTGCCCATTTCTTTCTCATCTGAATATTAGTTGTAACGTTTGCTTATTATTTTAGAATCACTTGTAGTTGTCGTATAGCTCTAAATGAATCGAAAGGAACACACTTAAACCCTGACAAAATGTTCGCCTTCAACCACGAACTGAACTAAACTGTTCGATGTTTCTTTTTGTTTCTTATGTTTGGGGGCATTCGCGAAACTTTTGTCAGGCTCATGGAATTGCTCGTTTAACTCATTTAACTTTTGTATTTGGGTTTCGGGCTGTGCTGGCGAAGTAGTGGGTGTATGGGCAAGAGGTTTTTTTTTTGTGTAAAGTTTGCATAAATTTTAGCAACAAGAAAAGTTAATAATGCCAGCAGGCAATGTCGAGCTGGGGCGACAATGAAAATAATTCAATTAAAACACTTTTCCCAGCTTTGGGGTTTCCCCCATTTGCCCCCTAACACCCCAAACCCCCGCCCAACGTCGTTGTGTGCATGTCAAGTTACAATTTCGACGAACCAAATTAACACATACACCGGGCGGAAGGCAGGAGGGTATGTGGATGTCCGCGAGGCATTCTACACACAGACTCCTAACTGGGTGGTGCTTCTGCGACCAGGATCCCGGGATGCAGTCCGCGCTTGCCCCTTCTCCATCGGTTGTTTCTTTGGACAGGGTGCGACATCTATGCCATGTTTACTTTGCTACTTAGGGCCATTGTTGTTGCTTAAAGCCGCAAAGTGGCTTCGCTTGCTGGAAATTTAAATGCTTCGCTTGGCCTGGCTTATTTCCGGAAACATTCTGGCCAAACCCCTTGTATATTTTTTGGGTGTGTAGTGTATTGTTTTAAAAACTGATTGTTTTGCCTAGGGATTATGGTTTTGTGTCATGTCGACTTCGGGTGCGCCTGGTTCTGAAAGAGATTGCACAGTTAAATTTCGACGAGCCTGCTGTTTGTTTGCAGAATCCTGAAAATGTTAAACTTGTATTTTTCACAAACACTAGCTTTATTGGATCCAACTTATGTATTTGTCTATGTAAAATATAAATAAATATAAGTATATACATATATATATATATAACAGATTCATTAGTGACATTGAAAAATGAAGAATGTTTACACTTGACTTATTTCAAAATTTGTTAATTGGATTAAAAGAATAAAAAATCTACGACCATAAAAGGTTTATTCTAATAATTGGATTTTCCTGATATAATCATCCGATGCCTACATATGGGCAAATCCGCGGCAAGGTCAACCACGACCAAAAGTGAAAAACTTCTCTAAAATGAATTTTATCAACATAGTTACATTAAAATATGGTCCAATATATGAAATTTGATAGCCTTTATCATATTCTAAAGCAAAATTTGAAATATTAGATAGCATATTCGGGCAATCGCATTTTTTCATTATTTTGACGAAAAATCGCAAAAAAAGGGCATGTTTTGTTTTGCTTATTTCTTCTAAACAGAGGCATTATGCTTTGACTTATGTTTGTTAACCTCACTAGAAGAATCCAAATATTCAACATACAATGCATATATGATCTTCTAATGTATTTAAATAATAAACAAGAAAGGAAGCTAACTTCGGCTCACCGAAGTTTGTATACCGAAATTCTGGAATAATAATTAGTTGTCAAATCTCAAATTTAATGAAAATGGTTTGAAAAACGGCTAAGTTATAGTTTTCTTTTTGTTCTGATTGTGCCTATGGAAGCTATAGGATATAGTCGGCCGATTTTTATGAAATTTAAACCGAAATTTAGGAATATTATAAAACGGCGAAATCTTAAATTTGATGAAAATAAGTTGAAAACTGCCAAAATTAATTTTTTTTCTAAAAATTTTCCGACTGTTCCTATGGCAGCTGCTCGTTCCGACACATGTACGAGTAAGAGTATATAGAAGACTACCTGCAATGTTTCATTGAGATAGCTTTAAAACTGAGGGACTAGTTTGTGTAGAAACGGACAGACGGACAGAAGGACAGACGGACATGGCTAGATCGACTCGGCTGTTGATCCTGATCAAAAATATATATATACTTTATAGGGTCGGAAGTGTCTCCTTTACTGAGGTGATAACTTTTGACTGAAATTATAATACCCTGCAAAGGTATAATTATTCAGGGCGAAATTAATTTTAACTTTAAATTCCAAATACAAAAAAAAAAAAACAAGAAACGAAGCTAGCTTTGGCTCACCGAAGTTTGTATACCCTTGCAGAGTTTAAACAAAAAATTAAAAACGAAATTCTGAAATAATAATTTGTTGCCAAATCTCAAATTTGATGGCAATGGTTTGAAACACGGCTAAGCTATGGTTTTTTTTATTTTCCTGATTGTTCCTATGGAAGCTGTAGGATATAGTCGTCCGATTTTCATGAATGAAATTTAAACTGTAATTCGGAAATAATATTAAATGGGCAAATATCAATTTTGGCGAAAATTGGTTGAAAACTGACAAAGTTATAATTTTTTTCGTAGATTTTTCCGATTGTTCCTATGGCAGCTATATGATATAGTCGTCCGATCCGCCCTGTTCCGACTTATGTACGAGTGAGAGTATATAGAAAACTAACTACAAAGTTTCATTAAGATAGCTTTAAAACTCAGGGACTAGTTTGCGTATAATCGGACAGACGGATCCTGATCAAGGGTCGGAGATGTCTCCTTCACTGCGCTGCAAACTTCTGACTGAAATTATAATACCCTGAAGCGTATAACAGTTCTACCTAAAATCAGTACCTTGCGATAACTGAAAATATTTAATTGTGACTTTTAGAGTTATTATACCTTTGCAGGGTATATTAGTTTCAGTCAAAAGTTTGCAACGCAGTGAAGAAGGCATCTCCGACCCTATAAAGTATATATATTCTTGATCAGGATCAACAGCCGAGTCGATCTAGCCATGTCCGTCTGTCCGTTTCTACGCAAACTAGTCCCTCAGTTTTAAAGCTATCTGAATGAAACTTTGCAGTTAGGCTTCTATATACTCTCACTCGTACATATGTCGGAACAGGGCGGATCGGACGACTATATCATATTGTGTTAAATACTGCCCAGTACCTGTTAGTGAGCATTAATAAAAGGGGACACATCCATGCTCTTCGTGGTTTGCATTAAGATTGATTTATTTATTACAAAGAGAAGTTGACTTAAGCTAAGTACATAATTGTTGCTGGCGACTGCGCTGCCGTTGACCACAGCAGAGGCGCTGCCGCATATGTATATCTTATGTATATGTTCAAGAGCAGGTGTCGTATGGGCATATGTATATATATATATACAGTCAGCGTGGGAATGCTGACTTAGCGTAATGCCGCTATCAGCGTGAGACTTTTTTAGTCCACTTGAATTTGTTTGTTTACATAATGCAACTTAGTGTTGCTATGTTTTTATGTTTTATATGCACATACTACACCTCCCTCCTTTTGAAAAATAACGTAATGGGATGAAGTTATTTTCATATATATATATGTATATATATATATATATTTTTTTGAATTTTTTTTCATTTTTTTTTTTTTTTGCATATAATTGTATTAAGTGTATTAATTATGATTTAATTGTATTCTTATATAATAAT
This sequence comes from Drosophila anomelani, assembly GCA_035045905.1. Taxonomy (NCBI): domain Eukaryota; kingdom Metazoa; phylum Arthropoda; class Insecta; order Diptera; family Drosophilidae; genus Drosophila; species Drosophila anomelani. The sequence continues at coordinate 467,688 of JAWNOO010000162.1, forward strand.
TCATGAATAATGATATTTACTTTTAAATGAATTATGTAAAAAGTTTGAAATTACAAAAATTTAAATTAAATATATTTATGTCTTTTTATTATAAATTTTTTTTTTTTCGGTTGATCAGACCATTTTTTTTTTTTTTATGTTTGTTTTTTTAACCTGTCTTTATGTACTATCTGTTGTTTCTTATTTCCTTTTTATATATTATATTATATTATTTACTCCTATATCTAGTACGTCGTAAGGACCTTCGTACCTATTGTCTAACTTATGACCTGTTTCATTTTTAAGTAGTACCTTATCTCCTATTTTTAAATCAAAATTATTTGTAAGTTTGTCATATTTAAGTTTTCTTTCTACCTTTGCTTTTTCTAACATTCTTCTGGCTCTGTTGTATGATATTTCTAGTCTGTATTTAAGTTCTTTGGAATAATCTTCTATGTTGTATATAGGGTCAATATGGTTTATTTTTGAAAAATCTTTGAATTGTCTGGGTAATCTGCCGAATACTAGTTCATATGGGCAGTAGTCATGTACTACTGATGGTGTTGTGTTGAAGCAATAAGTGAAATATGGTAACCAAATGTCCCAATCACTTTTGTCAACTGATATATATGAACGTATGTATTCGTTGAAAGTTCGGTGACTTCTTTCTATGGTTCCTAAGGTTTGATGGTGGTGAGCACTAGATGTTAGATTTTCTATATGCATGTATTTGCATAATTCATTTATAAGTGAATTTTTGTATTCTGTACCTTGATCCGTAATGAACGTCTTCATTGGACCGTACTTCAATACAAATGATTCAAATATAGCTTTGGCAACTGTTTTAGCACTTTTATTCTGTGTTGGAATAGTGACTAAAAATTTTGTTAGATCGCATATGATTGTAACTGCATACTCATTTCCATCTTCCGATTTCGGTAACGGACCAATGGTATCAATTAAAACAGTATCAAATGCTGTTGCTGGGGTTGGTGTCAATATCAATGGAGTTTTGGTATGTTTTGTTGTTTTGGCTTGTTGGCATTTTAAACAAGTCTTTACATACTTTGCAATTGTCTTAGTCATTTGGGGCCAATAATAAAATCTTTTGATTTTTAACTGGGTTCGCGCGATACCAGTGTGACCTCCTTCTATAGGATCGTCATGGAATTTTTTCAAGATATGATTAATTTGAGCTTCGTCTTTTTGATCTATGATTATCACCTTTTGTAGAATAGCTAGTTCTACTTTTTCGAGTACTCGATTGCCCTGTATTTTAAATTCATTTAGTGATACAAATTCGAATATTTGTTCACTTGCTGATATTCGCATTTTTGTTATTTTATGCATTCCGGCTTTTGAAGTAAGCCTTTGAAAAAATTGACTTAGGTCAAATGTTTCATTAGAATACAAATCATTAACATCAAAACGTGAAACAATTGTTTTTCCTCGTTTTAATAAACACTTATGTTTATCTATTTTGATTAAAACATGTTTCTTTGTGTCATTATTATTGACGACTTCATAGATTCTGGGCTTTTCAATTAATTGCTCATTTTTGTTTTTCATACTTGTATTGGCAATTTTTTGACTTTCCTTTCTATTTTCAGACCTTGTAGTAACTTTTAGTACTTGTCTGTTTATTGTTTTTAAGTCTTGTATTGTTATGCGTGACAATGCGTCCGCAATGTGATTATCTTTCCCCTTAAGATATTCAACCGTAAAATCGTATTCCTCTAAATCCAGCCTCATACGTGTTAGTTTTGAGCTTGGATTTTTCATTGAAAATAGATATGATAATGGTCTATGATCGCTTTTTACCACAAAGTGTTTTCCATATATATATGGTCGGAAGTGATTAATTGCCCAATGAATGGCTGCTAGTTCTTGTTCTGTAGTGGACTTATTACTTTCACCTTGGGTGAACATTCTTGAAGCGTATGCCACTGGAAGTTGTTTGCCATTATGCTCTTGAGTTAGTACCGCTCCGCATGCCTGTTTACTGGCATCGGTTGTTATGCAAAATTCTTTGCTAAAATCTGGGTACTGCAATAATGTTGGTTTCATTAATTCTTTTTTTAAGTATTCGAATGCATTATTGCATTCTGCTGTCCATTCAAATTGGACATTCTTTTTACTAAGCCTCGTTAAGTGGCGTGCATGATTAGAAAAATTTTTAATGAAACGTCTATAGTAGTTACAGAAGGCTACGAAACGTCTAGCACTATCTGCATCTGCTGGTATGGGATATTTTTCTATTACTTCGTATTTGGTGTCATCTGGGAGAATGCCTTGATCAGTGCATTTATGACCCAAAAATGTGACCTCTCTCAGAAAGAAAGAACATTTCTCAGGATGTAGTTTTAAATTGTGTTCTCTGCATAGCTCAAATACTTTGGTTAAGTTTTTAAGCATATGCTTTTCTGAACAACCTATTACGACTAAATCATCCATATATAAGAATGCTTGCGATGGTTCAAGACCAGAAAATGCAAGTGTCATCATACGCTGAAAAGAGTTTGGTGCAACTTTCAGTCCGTATGGTAATCGCGTGAAGCGATAAGAGCCATTGGCTGTTGAAAATGAAGTAATATCCCTATATTTGTTTTCAAGTTCTATCTGGTGGAATCCAGACATTAGGTCGAGACATGAAAAATATTTTGCTCGTCCTAATTGGTCAAGAATGTCTTCTATTCTTGGAAGTGGGAACTTGTCTGCTAGCAATTTTTTATTTATTTGACGATAGTCTACTGCTAATCGCCATCTTTTTTCCGTTGAGTTCGGAAGTGGTTTCTTTGGAACCAATAGTAATGGGCTGTTATATTCTGATATTGATGGTTCTGCAATTCCATCGTCTATCAGTTTTTTAACTTGTTTGGCAATTTCTAATTTCTGGCTTTCTGGCGTGCGATAGTTTTTAATATAGACCGGTGTCTTATCTCCTAGCCTGAGCTTTTGTTTATAAATAATTTTAATAATAATTTTACTGTCGGTTGCTTAAGGGGGTTTGTTGGTTTTCCGATTGTACATTGCGTACTTGTTGGTTATTATTGTTGTTGTTCTGATATCGGGTGTTTTGGTTTTGGTATCCCCTTCGGTTACCTCCACCTCGGTTGTTACCGCGGCCACGGTTGTTTCCGCGACCACTATTGTTATTGTTATTATAACCTTGGTTATAATTTTGGTTGTAGTGATTCCTGCCTCTACCTCGGTAGTTGGCATTATTATAACCTCGTCTATTATTCCCGTTATAGAATAAGACGGTGTTGGAATTGCCTGTAATTTCAGTACTGCAATGGATATATTTTTCCATTGCATCATTGAATGTACTGAATGTACCCGCTGTCAAGATCATCTTGAGCGATGCGTTGGTACAATTCTTAGTCATTGCCGATATCGACTCTTTTGTCGCAAATTTGTCGGCATTGTCGGCGTCTAATCCGTCGTCTATGTACGCTGCTTCAAGCTGCTTACGCATATTGTCTATTTCAGTAGCATACTGAGACGCGGTCTTGCCTCTTTGTTGCGTATTCAATAATTTGGCCTGCAATATGGTAATTATTGCCTGTATTGTTGTCGCGTGTTCTACCTTATAAGTCAGTGGGCCAATAATTTTGGTCTTTATGACCTCTACGGCTAAAGCTTCCTGATCTCCTTTAGTTAGATCTGTCAGCCTTAAAGCGGTCAAAAACCTGTTTAGATGGAGTTTCTTACCATCAAATTCAGGTATTGTTGAGGACACCTGTTTAAGGTATGCCCTCTGAGCTTCCACTGTATTAGCCATATTTACTGTTACTGGCTGTGTTATTGGTTGCCTTATGTTTATTTTAATTTCTTCTATAGATTCGATATCGCTTTCGATATCTAAATCCTCTTGCGGTTGTGACTCGTCCAGGTCTTTTATCTGGCTTTCGTCGAATTCCGCTATTTCAGAAATATCGGTTGGGATGTTTATTATAATATTGTGTCTAACACTAGTATTATGTAATCTCTTACCGAATGAGCTCTGAACTTTTAAGCATTGAGCTTTATGTTTTTCAGTGAGCTTGTCTTTGTATATTAATATAAGGTTTCGTAACGCATTGTATTGAGTTATCAATACCTTTATATGAGATATTAGCGTCTGAGTTTTTATCGGCGCGGTTTTATTGATGCATTTATATGATTTATCAAAAGCATCTCTAATGTTATTTATTTCTGTTGCTAGATTTAGCCATTCCATGTATGTACATTTTAGCGATATAATCGCACCAGAGTACAGGTGAATTACATTTGATAATTATTCATATAAAGATGTTTATTCAGATGTTTGGAAATTAAAGCAAAATCTTAGAAAAGAGCTAGGGTCGTGAATATTGAACTAGAATTTTAAGCTTGTTTTACAAAAGTCCTATAAGTGGAACCGGATATAAATAACATAATTTGTTATTATATCTTATCGAGATCGTTGGCTCGACTCATATAGGTCTTTTTTAATGACCTCTTATGTAGCAAATATAGCTTTAAAGCTAAGTTGAGGGCTGAGATGATTACTAAAATCAACAGTAATAGATACTGGGCTTCTAAATGTGGCGTGGTGTCCACGACTTCTACAGTATTTACTACATTTGCGGTGTTATCGTCCGCTTTTGAACTTGTGCTACCCATCGTGATCTTGTTTAAAATAAAGACATAGATATATCTTGAAAATATATTAAAATTGAAATAATTAATGATATCAATTCCCTAATAAATGGATGAATTCATTACTCTCAGTTTACATAGGTGGCAATTTGCAAGTTTACAAGATTTTTACTTATAATAAGTTTAAGACTGAGTGCGGCCGTCAGCCGATAGGGTACACAGGGGGATCAACAGATGACCGCGTCATCTGCCGTAACTGTGTGCACCATCGGTAGTGCGACTATACTCTCCAAGCGAGGGCGGCTGGAAGCAGGTCCTTGGTTTGGGCCCAGTCGGGCCCCAACCGAGTACGCTGACTAATGGTAGTCGGGCGGACCTGGACATGTCTTTAAATTGTCTCCCCTCAAGTCAGGAGTGTTACGCGACCCGTGCCCTCTGACTTCCAGGTTCGCAGCTGAGGGGGTAAATCCAGCTGTGTTCACACGGAGCCTTCCTAGGGCCGGGCAACCCTAGGTCGTAAGATGCCTTACCGCAGCTTTGGGGCGAAGTTGCGGTCGACCATTCCACATGCCCCAACCCCCCTCAGGCCCGCTGCGCTTGCCTAGCCGAGCAAAGCGGGCGATCATGAATGAAAAATGAGTAACCAACGCCGAGCTTCGGACCTCTCGGGAGAGGAAAAATCCCACAAGAAGTCAGTGATGGACGAGGAGGAGACACTGAGGCTGAGTCTGGTCTCAGGGTCTCATCAGAAATCGGGGACCGACGAAGAAGGGCCGTCGGTGTCTAGTAAAGACACCACGACTCAGTCGAGACCCGATGGGAGAGCAAGTAGCACTCCCCAATCTGAACACAATAGTGGGCCTAACAAAGGCACCACTAAAGACATGAGTAAGATGACTCATCAGCAAAGACGGGCGATGGTCGGTAGAGCCCGCTTCATTCTGCGCAAGATAGCCAAGAATGAGGCCGAGGGCAAGATCGACCCCCGCGATGCGGAAGACAAAGCCAAATTCCTTGCGGAGATCGCGGAATTTGAGAGCTACAAGGCGGAAAACCCCGTGGTAGTCCAGCCCACTCAGGCAAAGCGTAATCGCTCGCAAGATGTGAGCGAGAGCGCACCTAAGAGGGCGAAGGACCCGCAGGGCAAGCCGAGGGTGACCAGCTTCGTCAGCAAGGCGAAGAAGTTCAGCGAGGTGGTCAGAGACAGTCTGGCTATGGCCCTGGTGGACGAGAACCACGACGACGGGCGCCTGCTGTCGGAGAAGTGGGAGGTGATCGAGGCCAAGTTAGCCGACATGGTAACTGACAGAGTAGTCAGCATGCCGGCCGGCCCCATCCCCTCCTTCGACTCCTCGGACGTGGTCAGGGGGCACCGGGTAATTAGGTGCGACGATGGGTTCTCCAGGAACTTCCTGGCGGAGTGCGTGGCTAAGATTAGCGACGCCTGGGCTGGCCTTAAGATTAGGCTAGTCCACGCCAGGGAGATCCCCAGGAGACCCAGAGCTCGTATCTGGTTACCCAAGGGGCAGACTGACCATGTAAAGGTGATCGCTGCTCTGAAGGCTCAGAACCCGGATGTCCATATGGCAGACTGGACCATCCTCAAGGCAGAGAAGGAGATGAAGACGAGCCAGCCTTTCCTCCTGCTGACAAACCAGCGCTGCCTGCCGCAGCTAGAGGCCGCAGACCACAAGGTCAGGTACGGCATAAGGAAGGCAAAGATCAGGGTCTTCCTTGCCGAACCAGACGAGCTACTGGAGGAGGTCGATGATACCAACAAGCTGTTGGACGATATGGTCATCGACGATAAGACCCCCGACACAACACCAAGCACAATCGATGTCGAGCATAGTGCAGATTAACTTGAAGCGCAGCACGCACGCTTCAAGCAATCTCACGATCCTTCTAAGGGAGAGGGATATCGACATCGGCCTGATACAGGAGCCTTGGACCAGGGACGAGCAAGTCACTGGTCTTAGGATCCCCGGATACACACTACTGTGCACCAACTCGAATGGTAGGCCGAGAGCATGCATAGTAATAAAAAACCATCTTAATGCTTTTCTCTGTCCCGATCTTAGCACACCTGACCTAGCAGTGGCCAGATTCGTGACGGTGGATGGGAGCGGAGTGCTGATAGCTTCGGCATACATGGCCCATGACGAACCGGCCCCGCCTGAGCCGGTGGTCAAGCTGCTGCAAAGGGCCGAAGACACTAAGACGACCCTAGTGCTAGGATGCGATGCCAACGCAAGGCACACGCTCTGGGGAAGCTCGGAAACAAATGAAAGAGGTGAGTCACTTTTTGATAATATAATTTGTCGTAACGTTACAATATGTAACAGAGGGAAGACGCCGACATTCATCTTTCCCAGCACAGGTAATTTCCAGGGCTGGGAAGAGGTGCTAGACATCACCTTACAGATTGAACAGGGCAGTTACAAGGTAGAGAACTGGAGAGTATCGACCCAACACTCCTTCTCTGACCATAGATATATCTTCTTCGATTTAGCAGTACAAGTTAGCAAACAGGTACCAAAAAGAAACCCACGTAAAGCGGATTGGGGCAAATTCAGTGAAATTGTCCAATCGAAAGCTGGCAGCAGGAGGATAAAGGTACAATCCTCCCCTGAGGCCCTCGACAAGGAAGTAGAGGACCTCACCAACATACTTAACAATGCCTTCCAAGAGACTTGTAAGATCACATTCTCAAAGAAGAAGTATCCAACATGGTGGACGAAAGAGCTCAGCGATCTCAGGAGAAGGGCGCGGAAGTCCTTCAACACCAGTTATGGCACCAAGGAATGGGAACCATACAAGGAGGCGCAGAGAGCGTACAAGAAAGCGATTTACGAGGCCAAAAAGGACTCATGGCAGAGCTACTGCGAGTCACTTGAAGGCGTAAAAGATACTGCGAGACTAAGCAAGATTCTCGCTAAAGGACACACAAGCCCCACCCTGATTAACAGGGCAGACGGCACGGCAACAACGACGATAGAGGAGTCGCTGGAGTTGCTGGTTGACACCCACTTTCCAGGAAACTTGCAAGGGATCAAGGAACCCGAAAGGGGAAGAACCTCACAACTAGAAACGTCAACGAAGGACATCATTACCACTGAGAAGATCCGGTGGGCAATAGATTCCTTCGAAAGGTACAAAAGCCCGGGCCCAGACGGCATAATACCGGCAATGCTACAGACAACCAAAGACAGCATTTGTGGATGGCTGAAAGCCATATACAAGGCTTGCATTAGACTGACGTATATTCCACTCCAGTGGAGGGAAGCGAACGTCGTTTTTATACCCAAACCAGGAAGAAGGGGCCATATCCTGTAGCGTCCAACTTTTGGGACACAAATTATTAAAGTCAACTGTTAGGTACAATTAGCCCAGTAACTTTCAAACCCACCCTCGCTAATGCACTTATCGCTTCTGAGGTAATGGAGGAATGCCAGAAGATCACCCGATCTCACCGTTATGGAAAAGCTTATGGGTATACTAAAGTTTAAAGAAATATTAGCTAAGAACTTAACGTGCAATCATTCCATTTATACTCATCGAGCCGAAAACACGTATATTTAATAAATTTCGAGCCGTGAACTTTCTACTGTGCCCACACGTGGCCATAATCAATCAATAAAATTATATCAGCTAAATTCAAAACAAAGTGGATTTCCAAAGTGCATAAGTGTTACTAATCAGTGCAAGAGGTACGTTCTAGATCGAACGAAAATTCTGGTTGTAATTTAATTTTTTATGTAGGCGGAGGTATCCGGCGTTGGGTTCAGCCCAGAGCTTAGGCGAGGTATCTGCCAGCCTTCTCAAATAGGCAAAATCCGCGAGCATCTCGCTTAGGGGCAGAAGGCGTAACCGACACTTGGATAAAGGCCGACGCAGTAGATCCTACCCTGCGCTTTTATTTCTTATTGGCCTGGAAACCAAGGAAGAAGAGTTAGGATCGCTTGGACACCTCTGCAGGGGGTCGTGACCCCGTTATGTAACCCAAGGAGCACTTGCTACGTAACTAAGACCAAAACCCAATTCATTGCAACAGTCCAGCTACAGTGTGGAGTTTTGTTTTGATTCTCGCCTAGCAGCTTTAATTCAAATTGCACCTGCTGCGGACAATCTTTGTTTTTTGATTTCACGAAATATTCATATAAACCTAAAGTTATCTTCTTTTGCATCTACATTTTCTTATTAAACTATGAACTTAAACATAAATTAATTAAAGAAAACTAATTGTAAGACTGAGCAAATGAATATTGGGAATTTGTGAAAATATTTCTCTCTCTTTATATATATATATATGTATTTATAACTAAGTCTTTAAACTACACAGCAACTACATCGGAGTCATCTTGGGCCCAATGATACATCGGTGAGAGTTTAATTATTGTGAGTACTTATAAAAACAACATGCATGCTTAAAATATAACTTAACATTTATATATATACTATAATGATTTGAGACCAAATATTCCGCCCAAGCTTAATGAAATAACTAGCTAATTATAATCTTTGCTCACCTTGAAATTAATTTTTGTTAAATGTAAATATAATTGTAAGTTTTGTTTTCTTTGTGAATAATTATGGAAATTAAATTGATGTATTTGTTATAATTATAAACATGTTGGCTTAAATATAGCATTATCCCCGTCCGTCGAGTACTCATGCAGAGTTCCCTTAAAATGAAGTAGGCTTGAAAGGATTCTTTTGCATTGGGACAAGGATCAACTTAATCACCTTGTCAAGGTTGGGTGGGTAGAGAATCGGTACACACAACACCTGTGATCCCATAGCTGAGTTCCCTTTTTTTTATAGTTATATTACGCGTGGCGGCGCGGAATTATTTACCTTTTTGCTTCTTTTGGATTGCCACTCTAGTAGATACCAATAGATGTTGATTATCTCGCGCATTATTTGATACGTGTTAGACAAAAGGATAGCTAGGGGAGAAAGGACCCCGACCAATCCGACGAGCTGGAACCGAGCACAGCAAGAATGCGCACCGTCGAACCTAGCTACATAAATCATAAACAACTTTGAACAACGATCAGAGGTTTTCGGCCTTTATAGGATTAGAAAGCCAATGCGTCCTGTTCTGAACACTACACAATCTGGCGCCCAACGTGGGGCCGAAAGGATATATTTCGTCCCATTTAAGCTCTATTAATACACATACATCTTTGCTAGCCATAGCCCCAATTCCTTAAAGATTATTAAAATATTGTTGACGGCGGCTAGCTACTTCAGTTAGTGGATTTAGCGATTGCAATTCGGAGATCGGATTGATCGACCCTAATTGATCTTGGCTGGGCAAAATCAATACTTAAGTAGAGAGGTCTTATAGGAAGTCTTGCGAAAAACTATCTCTGAGTGCTTAGGAAATACGATGTTCTAGAGAATCTTTGGACATTGTCCAGTAATTGGAGTAGCTTTGCAACCAAATTACAAAACATTTAACGAACTGAAATAGCATAACCAAAAAGAAGGGGATATTTTGGCAGATTTATTGAATCTTTACATGAGGAAAGACGGATATTGGGAGATTATAAAATTTAATTCCTTTGATTGAATAACGAAAGTTAAAAAGAAAGATAGATAAAATTTACAAAAATGGGTGTTGAACGTAGTAACGAAAATATCGAAGCTATTCTGGAACAAGTTGATCCGTTTTGCGCTATTTGCAATGAAGTCATATTGCGTAATGAATTAACTGCTAGCGCTCCGTGTAAGCATAAGTTCCATAAGAACTGTGTAGTAGATGTTATTAAAGTCACCCCTGCGTGTCCAACATGTGCTACAGGTTGCCTTTTGTCTCAGCTAAGTTACGATAACAACACATTAGCAGCAGAGATGCAAGATCAAATTGGTAACGCGGCTTCAGGTAACGAGGATACAGCCGTGGAATATCAAGAAGGAAGTAATCCTCAAAGAGCTAGAATCCATAGTAGAATTCGAGGGAGAGGAAGACCAATGAGTTCGAGTGTAGGAGTATCAACTAGATCCAAAACCAGACAATTAGAAGAGTTGCGGACTGAAGAAGATTGGGTACATCCACAAAGCACACAGGGCGAAATAGCGAGGTCTATACAACAAGCTTTGAGTGTACAGCAAGCTAATATGATGGATGATATGATTGAGATCTTAAACACCAACATAGAAGAAGCTATTGGTAGGCAACTAAGGGCTCTAAATTTAAACCGCAGTAGTTCATCGCTGAGAAATCGAGATAGAAACGAGATGCCTGCGTCTATTCCGTTCGGAAATCGCGATACTCGAAATAGGAATCCAGTTTCCGTATCCGGTAACCATTCTGGTCCTAGTAGTCCCCGAAGTAGATTAACTGCTTAGATATCACCAGAAAAAGCGGCCAGTATAATTCAAAATTGGAGAATAAAGTTTGACGGTTCTAGAAATTGTATGAGAATGGAAGATTTTATTTATAGAATACGTGCATTGACTGAACAGAACTTGAATAATGATTATCAGCTTCTTTGTGATCACTTGTATCTTTTATTTGCTAATAAGGCAAGTGATTGGTTTTGGAAATTTCACCGAAACTATGCTAATTTTACTTGGGAAATATTTTGTATGGAATTTCGTAAACGTTTTGAGGAAGCAGAAACTGATCTAGATATTTGGGAAAAGATAAGGAAAAGACGGCAAGGCGAAAATGAAGCCTTTGATGATTATCAATGTGCGATCGAAGATCTAGCGGATAGGCTTCATCAAGGCATGTCTGAAGGTCAATTAGTAGAGTTATTGATAAGGAATGGCAAACCAAGTTTACACCATGAGTTACTTCATTTACGAATTACAAATAGGTCACAATTACGAGTTGAAGTTCGGAAACATGAACAATTTTATAACGAGATAAAAAGTTATAAACCTCGAACTTTGCGTTCTTATATTAATGAGCTAACTGATTCCTACGAATATGAAAACCAAGCAGTTTCGAACCCATCTGATCAAGAGATCTTAGCCATTCAACATAAACCATTTAACCTTGTTTGCTGGAACTGTGAAAAGTCCGGACACAGGTTTGACGATTGTTTAGAACCACTCGCTATATTTTGTTTTGGGTGCGGCGCAAAGGATATTCGCAAGCCACGATGTCCGAGATGTAACCCGTTGGGAAACCGACAAGCGGGCATGTCCCCCGAAAGGAAGCAGACATGTCCGAAAAACTAAACGAGCACTTGGTATCCGGCAGTTGTCAAGAAAAACCAAATGAGGAATGTACACAAAGACAGTCTTCAAAAGATTTAAAAGCACACTATTCTACCATCCCTCTTCATATTAGGCTAGAAAATTACCATAAGATTAGAGATAAATTGTTCGGCGAAACTTTAATATCTAAAGTCAGCGCGAGTCCTAAAAGATCCACCAAACGATTGAGAAATTACTGGAAAGCTAGACGTTCTGACCGAGTAAAACTAATATCAGCCATTTTTTCTAAGAGTGATGATAGACTCAACACTGAAGTTTGTATCGAAGGAAACAAATATACAGCCCTTCTAGACTCCGGGGCCACTCTAAGTTGTGCAGGAGGCAAGGCCGCAATCGAGCTTTTGGCATTAGGCAAAACAAAGAAATGTGCTGGAAGCATTCGAACTGCAAATGGTGGCCAAAGTGAAGTGGTAGGAAAGTTGGAAACGGAAATAACTTATAGACAGAAGACGGAAGTGTTAGAACTCTTTATAATCCCAGGTCTTCAGCAAGAAATATATCTCGGAATAGATTTTTGGCGTAAATATGGATTAGCCAAGAACCTCCCGATTGAGGAGCAGGTTTCTGAACTGGATGTTGGTGGAGAGGTCTATGAAAAAAGGTCACCTAAGATGCATATTTTGACCGAACAGCAACAAAGTCGTTTAAATTCAATTGTGAATATATTTCCTTCATTTGCTAAAGAAGGATTAGGTAGAACAAACTTGATTCAGCACAATATTGATGTAGGAACCGCTAGGCCTATCAAACAGAGACATTGGCCCGTTTCTCCCGCCATAGAAAAACTCATGTTTGCTGAAGTGGATCACATGCTGTCACTAGATGTAATTGAAGAGTCTGCAAGTCCATGGAGTAGCAATTGCGTATTGGTGAGAAAAGGGGAAAAGAATAGACTGTGTTTAGATTCTCGAGAGGTTAATAAGGTTACTACTAAGGATGCTTACCCGTTACCTCATATTGATGGGATTTTAAGTCGACTACCTCCTGCTAAATACATAACTGGTTTAGATATGAAGCATGCATTCTGGCAAATACCCCTCGACGAAAAATCACGGCAATATACTGCGTTTACTGTGCCAAACCGACCTCTATACCAATACAAAACAATGCCTTTTGGCCTGTGCAATGCTCCCCAAACTCTTTGCCGACTAATGGACCAGGTTATCCCTGCCCATTTACGAACGCGAGTTTTTGTGTATTTCGATGATCTTCTTGTCCTTTCAGCAGACTTTGAGTCGCATTTGGTAACCCTTCAAGAAATTGCCCTTTGCCTTAAAAAAGCGAATCTGACTATTAATGTCGAAAAATCTAAATTTTGTATGCGCGAAATAAAATATTTGGGATTTATAATTCGCGAGGGTCAAATTATGACGGATCCAGGAAAAGAAAAGCGATTAATGAGTTTCCTGTGCCAATATCAATAAAGCAGCTGCGGAGATTTCTAGGTTTGTCAGGTTGGTACCGACGATTTGTCGAAAATTATGCTACTGTAAGCTTTCCCCTGACGGAATTATTGAAATCTAAGAAGGCCTTAGTATGGACTGAGGATACTGAAAAAGCCTTTAACCTTTTAAAAACCTGTCTAACCTCAGCTCCAGTTTTGATCACTCCCGACTTTACGAAACAATTTATTTTGCTTTGCGATGCTAGCACCTATGGTATTGGCTGCGTCCTTGCGCAGGATCGAGACGGTGTTGAATTGCCAATCGCCTACATGTCGGAAAAATTATCAAAAGCTAAGAGAAATTATACAGTTAGTGAGTTGGAATGTCTTGCAGTGATTAAGGGTATAAAGAAATTTCGTCCGTACATAGAGGGACAAAATTTCTTGGTTGTAACTGATCATGCCGCCCTACAGTGGCTAATGAGACAGAAAGACCTGTCCGGAAGACTGGCAAGATGGTCAATGAAATTACAGTCTTTCGACTTTGCGATTACACATCGGAGAGCGTCAGAAAACATAGTAGCGGATGCTTTGTCTCGTCAAGCACAGCCTGCTTTAGATTCTTTTGTCGCTAGTGGTCCAATTATTGATTTACAGTCGAGTCATTTTAAATCTTTAGAATACCAAAGCTTGATTGAACGTATAAATGAAAACCAGCAAAGGCTTATTGACTTAAAGGTTGTAGATGGTTACGTGTATAAGAGAACCGAATTTAATAGTCTCAGTGCCGAACGAAACGAAGCCTGGAAACTTTGGGTTCCATCTGCCATGATTCCAGAAGTACTACATGCAGCACATGACTCGCAAAGCTCTGCACATTGTGGAATGGGTAAAACGGTCGAAAAGGTTAAACGCTATTTGTTTTGGCCTCGAATGGTTAGTCAAATCCGTGAATACATTTCAGAATGTCAAATATGTAGATCTACAAAAAACCCGAATAGAATCCTAAAACCTCCAATGGGCCGACCAATGACATCCGATCGCCCCTTTCAATGTTTATACATGGATTTACTAGGTCCGTATCCGCGCACAAAGAATGGATACATTGGTTTGCTAATAATCGTAGATCACTCCACGAAATTTCACTTTCTCTGCCCCCTCAAGAAATTTACCTCTCCTAAGATATGCAACTACTTAGAGAGCTCTATATTTTACACTTTTGGGGTTCCGGAAGTTGTTTTGACAGATAACGGATCTCAATTCAAGTCCAGTTTCTTTGAAGCCTTCTTAACTAGTTTTGGCATAACTCATAGATGCACCGCAATATATTCGCCACAAGCAAATGCTAGTGAAAGATTAAACCGATCGGTTTTGGCTGCAATCCGCGCTTATATCGGAAATGATCATTCCAACTGGGATGTTAACTTAAATGCTATAAGTGGTGCACTCCGAGCTGCATTGCATCGAAGTACTGGTTATTCTCCCTATTTCCTAGCGTTTGGACAAAACATGATTCTGAATGGAAAAGATTATGACCTGCTGCGTAACTTGGATCTACTTAGTGATGATATTAGGTTAGTACATCCAGATACTATTAAATTGGCGAGACAGGAAGCCAAGAATAACATAACTAGATCGCACGAACTGAACGCAAGACAATATAATCTTCGATGTCGAAACGTACAGCTCAAAGCAGGAGATGAAGTCTTTGCCCGAAATTTTACGCAGAGCAATAAAAGTACGAAATTTAGCTCAAAATTAGCTCCAGTTTTTATACCAGCCAAAGTTCATAAGAAGAGAAGTCAGTTTTATTATGAGTTGGTAAACTTAGAAAAGAAAAATTTGGGTGTTTATCATCTTAAAGACATTCAGGTCAGGAAAAAGTAGACCACAAATTTCAGATAATAGCCCTTCGAACAGGTCTAGTTCCATTATCTGTGGTTGTAGCGTCCAACTTCTGGGACACAAATTATTAAAGTCAACTGTTAGGTACAATTAGCCCAGTAACTTTCAAACCCACCCTCGCTAATGCACTTATCGCTTCTGAGGTAATGGAGGAATGCCAGAAGATCACCCGATCTCACCGTTATGGAAAAGCTTATGGGTATACTAAAGTTTAAAGAAATATTAGCTAAGAACTTAACGTGCAATCATTCCACTTATACTCATCGAGCCGAAAACACATATATTTAATAAATTTCGAGCCGTGAACTTTCTACTGTGCCCACACGTGGCCATAATCAATCAATAAAATTATATCAGCTAAATTCAAAACAAGGTGGATTTCCAAAGTGCATAAGTGTTACTAATCAGTGCAAGAGGTACGTTCTAGATCGAACGAAAATTCTGGTTGTAATTTAATTTTTTATGTAGGCGGAGGTATCCGGCGTTGGGTTCAGCCCAGAGCTTAGGCGAGGTATCTGCCAGCCTTCTCAAATAGGCAAAATCCGCGAGCATCTCGCTTAGGGGCAGAAGGCGTAACCGACACTTGGATAAAGGCCGACGCAGTAGATCCTACCCTGCGCTTTTATTTCTTATTGGCCTGGAAACCAAGGAAGAAGAGTTAGGATCGCTTGGACACCTCTGCAGGGGGTCGTGACCCCGTTATGTAACCCAAGGAGCACCTGCTACGTAACTAAGACCAAAACCCAATTCATTGCAACAGTCCAGCTACAGTGTGGAGTTTTGTTTTGATTCTCGCCTAGCAGCTTTAATTCAAATTGCACCTGCTGCGGACAATCTTTGTTTTTTGATTTCACGAAATATTCATATAAACCTAAAGTTATCTTCTTTTGCATCTACATTTTCTTATTAAACTATGAACTTAAACATAAATTAATTAAAGAAAACTAATTGTAAGACTGAGCAAATGAATATTGGGAATTTGTGAAAATATTTCTCTCTCTTTATATATATATATATGTATTTATAACTAAGTCTTTAAACTACACAGCAACTACATCGGAGTCATCTTGGGCCCAATGATACATCGGTGAGAGTTTAATTATTGTGAGTACTTATAAAAACAACTTAACTTAACATTTATATATATACTATAATGATTTGAGACCAAATATTCCGCCCAAGCTTAATGAAATAACTAGCTAATTATAATCTTTGCTCACCTTGAAATTAATTTTTGTTAAATGTAAATATAATTGTAAGTTTTGTTTTCTTTGTGAATAATTATGGAAATTAAATTTATGTATTTGTTATAATTATAAACATGTTGGCTTAAATATAGCATTATCCCCGTCCGTCGAGTACTCATGCAGAGTTCCCTTAAAATGAAGTAGGCTTGAAAGGATTCTTTTGCATTGGGACAAGGATCAACTTAATCACCTTGTCAAGGTTGGGTGGGTAGAGAATCGGGACACACAACACCTGTGATCCCATAGCTGAGTTCCCTTTTTTTTTATAGTTATATTACGCGTGGCGGCGCGGAATTATTTACCTTTTTGCTTCTTTTGGATTGCCACTCTAGTAGATACCAATAGATGTTGATTATCTCGCGCATTATTTGATACGTGTTAGACAAAAGGATAGCTAGGGGAGAAAGGACCCCGACCAATCCGACGAGCTGGAACCGAGCACAGCAAGAATGCGCACCGTCGAACCTAGCTACATAAATCATAAACAACTTTGAACAACGCTCAGATGTTTTCGGCCTTTATAGGATTAGAAAGCCAATGCGTCCTGTTCTGAACACTACAATCCTAGAAAAGGATTACAGGCCGATTAGCCTTACCTCCTTCATCCTGAAGACCCTAGAGAGACTTCTGGATGTTCACATCCGAGAGAAACTTGAGAAAGATGGCTTCTCGGATGCGTAGCACGCATACCGGAAAGGCAGGTCGACAGAGACTGCGCTACATGTAGTAGTGGGTTACGTCGAGAAGACACTACGATACAAACAGTACACTATGGCCGCCTTCCTAGACATAGAAGGCGCGTTTAACAACGTAAACGCCGATTCCATCCTGAGCTCCCTCAACTTGTTAGGCATTGAGGAAGGCATCAGAGAGTGGATAAGGGTTATGCTGACGAGTAGGTTGATCACTGCTGAACTGAGTGGCACTCACCTCACGCGAGCAGTGAAGAGAGGCACACCTCAGGGCGGGGTACTGTCACCTCTACTATGGCTAATAAATATGAACACCATATTGGAAGAGCTCAATATGGGAGGCATCAAAGCAGTGGCCTACGCAGACGACGTAGTACTGCTAGTATCAGGACCCTTTCCTGACGTTATCAGTAGCATAATGACAGGCGCGTTAGGGCAGCTAAACACTTGGGCCAAAACCTGCGGACTAGGCATTAACCCAACAAAGACAGAACTAATGCTCTTCACCAGAAGAACTAAGGTTCCAGCCTTCAACATGCCCAGTATAGGGGGCACGAAACTAACACTATCGGATCAGGCAAAGTATCTAGGAGTGATACTAGTTCCAAAACTAACATGGAAAAAGAATGTTGCAGAGAGAGTCAGGAAGGCAAGCATTGCTTTCTACTCCTGCAGAAAAATGTTTGGGAACAACTGGGGGTTGCATCCAAAGATTATTATATGGCTTTACACAGCGGTAGTAAGGCCAATTCTAACATACGGGGCCCTGGTATGGTGGCCAGCACTAACCAGAGCCTACAACATAGCGAAGCTCACCAGAATACAGAGAGCGGCATGCGCAGGAGCTACGGGAGCGCTACGCTCATGCCCCGCGGCTGCTCTAAATGCCATCCTCAACATAATGCCGATAGAACTGTTCGTTAAGGACACTGCCGCGCAGAGTGCAGTAAGATTGAAGGCAAGCTACTGCTGGAAGGAATACGGCACAGGTCACGGCAGGATACTTGAAGGCATTAGAATGGACACAAACGTAAGAACAGACTACATGACAACGGAGATGCACTTCGGGAATGGTTTCACAACCTCGTACCCAACGAGGGAGGACTGGAGCATGGGAAGAGTAACCGTAGAGAACGAGGTATCCCTCTACACCGATGGCTCTAAGATGAGCTGTGGAGTAGGGGCTGGGATCTTCGCCGAGCACTGGGGGATTGAAGAGACCTTTAGTCTCTCAGACTCGGCGACGGTCTTCCAGGCCGAACTACTCGCCATAAGGGAAGCAGCTAAGCTTTCACTAAGACGAGGACTCAGCGATACCACCATACGGATCTACTCGGACAGCCAGGCGGCTATCAAATCCCTAGCTTCCGTGAAAACCACGTCAAAGCTTGTGGCCGAATGCAAGGTAGCCCTAAATAATCTTGCACACGAAAACACGGTTCAAGTAACCTGGGTGCCAGGACACAACGACATCCCAGGCAATGAGAAAGCGGATGAACTAGCGAGAGCAGGCTCCGCAGAACCTAGCACTGATGCAGAAATACCAATATCCCTAAACTCGATCCAGACAAGAATCCACGACCATTTCAAGCAGACAGCCAACAAGGAATGGTCAAGGAGGACAGAGTGTAGAAGATCAAGACAATGTTGGCCGACTTTTGACAAAAATCGAACGAAAGAGCTGCTATCCAACAGCAAGAGGGATATCAGCAGGCTCACAGCAGTCAACACAGGTCACTGGGCGATTGGATCGCACGCAATGAAAATGGGACTGCCACACAACACGACCTGCAGAAGCTGCAAGCAAACAACGGAGCAAGAGACTCCTGAACACCTGCTATGCTTCTGCCCGGCACTAAACTACAAAAGACTACGCCATTTTGGAGCCCGACAGTTGGAGTCACTGGACAGTGTAGGAGAGCTGAAGTTGTCGGCAATCCTAAACTTCCTCACTGAATCGGGATGGTACTAGCGCAACAACAAACAATGAACAGGGGGAGTGGACCAAAAAGGAGCCTAGCTCTAATTGGAGGCCCCAGGGGGCCTCACCGCTTATACCTACCTACCTAAGACTGAGTGCAATGTGTTAGTAATGATTGATGTGCCCTATTTGGTTAGTAAGTTTTTGTTGCAGCGGAGACCGCATCGGCAACTTAAAATATATTGAGGCGGGTGGGGCTATGGCGATTAACGCAGCCCGCCGCGTTACTTCGCACCGCAAAGTTGAATGTTGATGTGTTGTAGGCGCTCTTTGTAGCGCTGCCGGTCTTCCTCGTTGGTTGCCGTCTTTAGCAACTCGATGTTTAAGCGTCTTGCGCTTAGTAGTTTTACTCTGCGGCCACCACGCTTTTTCTTCGGTGGCTGCTCCCTCGCTGCTGTCCGTGCCTTGTACTCGGCGATAGTCAAGGGCTTTGATCCCGCGGTTGGATCTGCCTCTATGGCCTCTTGAAGGCTGGGCCAATCCCTTTGCTCGACAGGAGCAGGGTGTTCGAAAGTCGGCCTTGTCGTCATTCCCTCGTAGCAGCAGTGAGCGGCACCATGCTCACCGCTGGTTTATACCGGTGACTCGTTTTCGTTGCCGCGTTGCTGTAGTGTGCGGCTCTGCGCACCACAGTTGTTGGTTTTATTATTTTCGGTTTAGTTTAGCCACTAGAGAATGTTGCGCATTTTACTTGATGACGTTGGCTTTACGAGTGCTCTATGCGATGTTTCACAACTCGGATGAAAGCGGTACAGTTCGACAGCTTACTAATTTTAAATTTTGAAGCACTTTTGTTTTACACAAGCTTATGTCCGATTATTCGTTGGAGCCACTGTATATGGAGTTTACATAGCCTTTCTTAGTATATTTCGCATGTTTTCACTTCGGCCTGCATTCCCGGATTGCAACCTCCACTTGTTTTTGTTAGATTCATTGTCACGGTCGCCATGTGTTAACTACTGCCCAGTACCTGTTAGTGAGCATTAATAAAAGGGGACACATCCATGCTCTTCGTGGTTTGCATTAAGATTGATTTATTTATTACAAAGAGAAGTTGACTTAAGCTAAGTACATAATTGTTGCTGGCGACTGCGCTGCCGTTGACCACAGCAGAGGCGCTGCCGCATATGTATATCTTATGTATATGTTCAAGAGCAGGTGTCGTATGGGCATATGTATATATATATATACAGTCAGCGTGGGAATGCTGACTTAGCGTAATGCCGCTATCAGCGTGAGACTTTTTTAGTCAACTTGAATTTGTTTGTTTACATAATGCAACTTAGTGTTGCTATGTTTTTAGGGGTACAGTGTACCCTCGATATATGCACATACTACAATATAGCTGCCATAGGAACATAGGAGCATAGGAACCATAGGAACAATCAGGAAAATAAAAGAAAAAACCATAACTTTGTCAGTTTTCAACATATTTTCACCAAATTTGATATTTAGCCATATTTTATTATTTCTGAATTTTGATTTTAATTTCATGAAAATCGACTGACTATATCCTATAGCTTCCATAGGAACAATCAGGAAAATAAAAGAAAAAACCATAACTTTGTCAGTTTTCAACATATTTTCACCAAATTTGATATTTAGCCATATTTTAGTATTCCTGAATTTCGATTTTAATTTCATGAAAATCGGCTGACTATACCCTATAGCTTCCATAGGAACAATCAGGAAAATAAAACAAGTAGGAAAGCTAGAGTCGAGTGAGCTCGACTGTGAGATACCCGCTACCCATACTTAAACCAGAAAAGCGTCAGGACGCCAGAAAAACAGTTAATACAATTTAGAACATAACGGACAAATGCAAATGCAAGTGTAATATAATCACTTGCATACAAAAATACATACACATGTATTTATGTGTGTAAAAACGCGTTATTATTGCATTAAAGCGGCTAATAATTATTACCATATATTAAAATTGCTTCTCAAATATCTTATAAGATTCTTTTCCGAACACAACCAAGAACGGATAAGAATATTTAGTTGGTCTAATTGGTCAACCAAATAAGGCATGCTGCCAGCAGCCGTTTTGTGGCCATACAAAATTATTTCTTTAATAACTTTGACAATTTTTATCTGATCGCAACCAAATTTTCAGGGATCACACAGACTATAGTTCTTAATATAAATACCGAAATTCGCGGTATGATTTGCGGGGGCGGAAGTGGGCGTGGCAAAAATTTAAAACAAACTTGATCTGCGTGCAAGCATAAGAAATACTGTCGAATTAGAAATTAGAGCTCTATCTCTTATAGTCTCTGAGATCCAGTGTTTCATACGGACAGACGGACAGACAGACAGACAGACAGACGGACATGGCTAGATCGACTCGGCTGTTGATCCTGATCAAGAATTTATATACTTTATAGGGTCGGAAATGCTTCCTTCTACCTGTTACATACATTTCCTGCCGGCACACCGGCTACCCTATGGGTAGCGGGTATAAAAACCATAGCTTAGCCGTGTTTCAAACCATTGCCATCAAATTTGAGATTTGGCAACAAATTATTATTTCAGAATTTGGTTTTAATTTTTTGTTTAAACTCTGCAAGGGTATACAAACTTCGGTGAGCCAAAGTTAGCTTCCTTTCTTGTTTTTTTTTAAATTAATTTGTAGAATCAAATTTATTTTAATAATACTTGATTTTTATTTCTTTGAAAGTTTAAATGATAAAGATAATGATAAGCTTAATAGGTAAAGACAGATTTTAAAGTCAGAACTCAATTAAATTCGTTCCACTAATTTATTACTTGTCCTTAAACCTGGTAAGCCTAGTTCGCCTTATTCAAATCCAAATATTAACATTTCTATTGAAAATAAAGTTAGTTTAAATTGTTTTCGCAAAAAGAGGTTCACAACAGTTCGTATAGCACACAAAAACATTAAAATCGTTACTTGATTCACACACAGTAGTAAAGCCTTACCCAAATAGCGATAGATCGTGACTCTCGCCAATTATTTGGAAATAATTTTTCAATTGTTGTGTCGCTTAACCCTTTAATACCGTACACATGGCTTGTGAGTGTGCTGCAATTTTTTCCGTTAAAAAATGCGTCTCCATAATTTTTTACTGCCCAGCATTAAAGTGCAAAATGGGGGGAAAATACGAATTGATAGCACACGAGTTCAGGCTCGTTAAAAATCAATCCCCCGGTGGGGCGAGCGGTGCGGTGGCAGTTCGGCGAAGGTGTCGCTGGCCACGTCCCTGCGGCCTGTACTCCTCGTGGTCAAAGTGCGCGACTGTAAGTCCATATAGGCGGCGGTGCTGCCGTCATTTTGCTATCTAGCTACATATATATCTCTCTAAAGGGATGTCAGGCTTCGGGCTGTATGTGTTTGTCTGGATGCTACTGTGAATATATGGGAATGGTTTTGTCATATCGGTGCATCCTTTCACTACCGAAACGTTCACTACATGTCCAGCTTGTTCTGTTGTTCAACAGGAAGGTATAGTCAATAAATATTATACTCCAAGAAAGCCCAATATTAATAGTATTCAAGACAACCAATAATATGTATAGACTCCTGAACGGACAAATTTCAGACCAAGTATGCAGGGTATTGAAAAGTCACTATTGTCTGTAACTTTGCATTTTTTCGTAATTTTGCATGAAAATCACCACAAGCTGAGGCGCAATGAAGCGCAACGTCCACGCGACATTTCCAATTTACGCGGCATCTATACAGGGCGCTGTGACCAAGGCCATGACTCTAACCCCAAAAATTGGTCCGATGTAACGCCACAACAAAGAACGTTAATTGACGCCAAAATGCTGCTGCATAAAAAACATAAAAACCGAGTCTGCCCGGTGGAGCGAAATGGAAAAGAGGCAAATCGACGGCGGAGCATCTGAAAAGAGAAATCTTCGATTGGACACCAGGGCTCGGTGTCCTTCCGGGGGTCGGTAAATTTAAACGCTCCTGCGACCCAAGCCGAAGCTATCCGAGGTGAGCCAACCCAAAGCGAGGCTCAAGTGGCTTTATTAACCCCTTGAGAGGTCGTCGGGGATCCCCCACGCCCAGGCACTCCATTTCTGCCGGTCTGTTCCCCGAGTGGGCGTGTTTGAATCAGCACACGTGATTAATGGCCTTTAATTATGTCAAAGCGCGACGGAAGACCTCCGACCAGAACCTGAGTTGAACGGTATGCCAGTTAAACGCTTGACATTAAAAAATTGACACCGTTTGGGGTGAAATGTCGGCGACGTTCCGGCCTCCATTTCCTTCGCCTCGAACCTCCAGACCCATGTTTTTGCCTCTGACAACTGTCTGGCACACGTAACCGGGTTCCCTGCCAGTTCGCATGTCATCTCCCTGCACCCCGCAACAAATTTAAAATCCAAACACCCGCCCCACACAAGGACACCGAGCCGAGAAACTCCTTCGGACATTCGTTACCCAGCCGTGATTGTGTGGGCGTATGTCTCGCTTGTCGCTTTTAATGAAAGCGTCATAAATTATGTTGTAGTTGACGAAAGCAACGTCGAAGCTTCCGTCTACAAATCGGGCTCTGAGGGCAGGGGTTCAGACTGCGCGGTCACTTAGCATATGTGTAAACAGAGGCCTTTTCAAAAACAGGAGAACTTGAAATTATATACAAATTCGAGAAATATTATGTATGTAAGTGGAATACGACACATGTAAGTATGTATGTATATATTTTCAGTAAAGTATTGAGATGCATATGTCTTTAAGAGATTTTTTTTTAATCAATGATTGTTAAGGTTCTAAGTCAATAGAATACAAAACAAGAAAGGAAGCTAACTTCGGCTCACCGAAGTTTGTATACCCTTGCAGAGTTTAAACTTTAAATTAATTTAATTTAAATTAAAAACGAAATTATGAAATAATAATTTGTTGCCAAATCTCAAATTTGATGGCAATGCACTGTGTTTGCGCCCATAGGCCAAAAATAAAAAAAAAAAATTTTCCAAACGGGTGCGAAAAGTAGCCAAATTATTTCTAAAATGTCCAAATTAATTTATGGTAAACTCGATTTGTCCCAAAATCTAATGAGATATCCAAAAAAAAGAATGCAAAGAGCAAGCAACTGTTCATTTTTTGCAGCGCAGCCGAGCTTTGTTTGCTTTTCGTCACAACAAAACTGAATTTCAAAGTGGTCTAACGTGTGCTAGAGAGATCCGATTTAAACAATTTAAAATGGATTTTAAAGTTATAGGTATTTACTTTAATAACTGTTTTTGTGAAAATAATTCGATTGATTTTCTATATTTTGTGTATTTTTAAATGATTATGCCTTTTTTGTGTACTATGTGAACGGAATTTTTCAGGTTTAAATAGACTTTTAAATATGTTACCCCCCGATTCCCCCTTTAAGAGTGATATCAGTGTATTCGTTAATGTTTTAAGGTAATAAAAATATAGAATGTAGCTGCATATATTTGCCAATTCGTCTGTATTCATTAATACACTCATGCTGTCTTACTGTTTTCTGGTTCGAATTTTCGGTGCAATTCACACTGCGCAGTGGTTGCGCTTGTATGGAGCGACCGGCCATAAATACTTCCCTTTGAGATATTGGTGCGAAATTTTCCCCAAAAATCTAAAAAAATGTTTAAAAAATATACTGAAAAAATTGGCTCAATCGGACGACTATATCCTATAGCTCCCATATTACCGTAGTAAGGCGTAGTAGTAAGGCGACATGTACGAGTGAGAATATATAGAAGCCTAACTGCAAAGTTTCATTCAGATAGCTTTAAAACTGAGGGACTAGTTTGCGTAGAAACGGACAGACGGACAGACGGACATGGCTACATCGACTAGGCTGTTGATCCTGATCAAGAGTATATATACTTTATAGGGTCGGAGATGCCTCCTTCACTGCGTTGCAAACTTTTGACCGAAACTAATATACCCTGCAAGGGTATAAAAATAATTCTGGAACAAACAAACATTTCATACATGCATATTAAAATTCTGCATGGCATCACTCATTTTGGGAATTGTACATATATTCGAATGCCAAATTTTGGCAATTCATGCAGTTGTCTAATATATATGTTTATATAAATACATATGCAACCATTTACTTTTTTGTCCTGAGGAATAGCTCACTGTTTTTTAACAATATCTCTTCCTAATTTATAAAAGCACGTATGTGTGCTAAACCTGAATGTGCATTGGTGTTAGATATCAGGTAAATACAGCATTTGGAAATAGTCCGGCTCTTGCTGTCATATACATAAACTTATGTCTCCTCAGAAAATTGTCATAGATAACATAACGAAAAGTACCAAGACCTAGAAATAGTTTACCGTCCTTTTAAAAAGACTTTAAGAAATAAGACAGGCCGTATTTTACATCCACATCCGCTTTGACATGTTGAAGGTAGGGCTATGATTTTTATTTGATTTTAATTTTTAAGTAAAAACTTTATAAAAATTAATAAAAATTAATTTAAAACCAAACTATATTACTATAATACACTATGGAAGTTATTCCAACATTTTTATTCACAACATCTAAGTTATGCGTATGCCTATATTGAAATTATTTAAAAGCTTTTGACTGAGTTAAAATCTTATATAAAAATGATCTGTACTCTAAGAAATATGCACCTAGAACAACACATAAATGAGGTAGCTTATATAAACGGTGAAGAAGAGTATGCAGAAGTTGGTTTTTCCATCGGCTTTTAGCGCCTGCCACATGTTGTATTTTATCCAATGCGGGTCAGGAATCGAGGAATTTAATGACTCGATATATGAAATTTTCCGGTCGATCGCTACTCCATCTGGTGGTCCTTTGCTTATGTACACGATGCTTCGTGATGTGCCCTGGGCAAAGGCACGGGTTTTTATCGGCGGCAAGTGAGCGCGGCGAAAATGCGAAGCTGGGGATGTGACAGTGAGGGCGGATGATAGCGCCATATCTAGCAGAAAGAGCCACACTAAAGACATCCCGCATCCGAGTGATAATCTCGGCCAACAGCCTGCGATCAACTGGAGAACGTTTTCCATAGAATTGTCAGAGCGAGCTACTGTCTAACGTAAAGAGAGCGGAATGTCTGTTTTCTGTTTGTATACCTCACAGGTGTTCCGATACTGTGCTCTACTTTTGATGTACTTTGAGGGCCCTTTGCGTAGCCCGTGACTTGACCTCTCGAGGCCGTGTTTTCTGTCTATCTAAAGTACATTAGAATGGTAGGAGCTACGCAAAACAGTTAAATTAGGAAATAAGAAGAAAAGCTAGCTAGATACAATTAATTAAAAGTTAAATTTAATTCAAAATATATAAATATATAGATAAAGACTTTAAAAAATAAGACAGGCCGTATTTTACATCCACATCCGCTTTGACATGTTGAAGGTAGGGCTATGATTTTAACTAGCGATTTTCTAAATGGTTCGCATAAGCTAAAATTAAGAAGTCAACTGTAAAATGGGCAATGGATTAAAAGAATAATTAAAAGGAATTCAACAGCAGAAAATGTGTTTTGGGTCTTGGTAAACGTTAAATGAATTTATTTGTTTTAATGATCATTTTAATGTAAACGGATGACTTCTGCTACCCAATTTATTTAAACTTTTGGCCGCTTAAATCTTTCATTTGTGCTGTCCAGATCTGGCACACAGAAACATGCTTATTTAAGTCTTAAAAACAATAAAAACAAATAATAAAGTATCAACTATAAGGCATACTGGCATTCATATGTCGGTTATTATTATAATTCATGAGCTTTTGTTGGCGTTCATAGGCTATAAAATAATTCAAAGGCGGTAAAATCTATTTTCTTAAGAGTGAAAAAAATTGGTTTTATGGACATATATTTTTAATTATAATAATTAAATACCCTTCAAAATTATGCAATATTTCATAAGCAACAATGCTAAAATTAATGAAAGGATTCGAGAAGGTGGAATTGCTTTTAGATAAATTGACCCGCCCTAATGTACATACACTCTCTGAACAAAGAATCTGTAATATCAAGATACATAACGACTATTTGAATTCAAATGAAAGTGAAACAATTTAATACATATTTATATTTTCTTTAGAAAAAAATTCCCTTTACTAATATTTGTATTCACAACCCTTACTATTTGGCAAATCAAATAATTATAAAAGTTCAGGGCAGAGTCATGTTCGCCGGCTTTGGCGATGTCTAACGTCGAGGCAAAACTTTGGAAAAACTTTTGCCTAAAAGGTGAAGCAGTGAAAAGTTTTTCCAAATAGCCAAAATTTCATTTAGGCGCACTTAGGCGGCAGTTAGTGTAAGGGACGAGATCGCAGGATCCCAACGAACGCTTAAATAAAATCCAGGCATGGTTTCTTAAAGCTTTTCACTGCGATTCATGCACAGAAATCATATTTGCGCACAAATTTTATGCTGCCTCAGCGCCGGCTGAGAAACTTTTATGCGAGCACTGCAGACCAAAACTTTCGCCTCGGTCGCAGTGGAATCAGGCTTCCAGTCTGTCCCCCGCCACTGTCTCCTCTGGCCCGACCGCCTTTGTGCCAATTCGAGTTGCAGGACTCCAGCGAAGCGTGTGAAATGCGGCATAGCATAGTTAGGCCTTAAAGCTAGCGCCTCTTTGATGGATTCGTGCCAAATGGGGCCAGACCGAGGCTGCCAGCGAACCCTTTGCCTAACATTTTAATTTGGCCAGGCCCAGATGAGGATTTGGTAAGAACACCGACATTTTGTTTTGGTACTGTACTAACTTTTTTTTTGCATTTATTTATGTTTTGCTGCTTTCGCTGGGCAACACCACTCAGCTAGGCTTATCCCTGGAGTTGACGGATCAGACGGCGCTGCCTCTGGAGCAACTGTTCCATCCTCCGCCTCCTGCGCTCCTGGCGTTGCCGCCGCTCCTGTCGGCGACGACGCTCACGGCGGAGACGACGACGACGGGCACGGCGCCTGGCCGCCGAAGACGAGGACGAAGAGGAGCTAGTGGTGGTGGTATCCGAGGAAGAGGAGGAGGCTGTGGTGGTCGTGTCTGAGGAAGTGGAGGCAGCAGTGGTGGTTGTGTCTGAGGAGGAGGATGCTGTAGTTGTTGTGGCCGCCTCGGTACTCGTTGTGCTGCTAGCACCACTGCCCTCCTGGGCCAGGAGCAGGCACCCGAGCACGCCAAAGACCAAAGCGAATACGAAACGCATTGTGATGTGTCTGATCTGGGAAATTGGACCGGTTTATATACGCAATCTGGTTCAAGAATATTTAGGCCTTGTAATAGGCAAATAGCTTGGCTGGTTCAATAATCGGAAATGTTTGCACAGCTTCTCGATTTTGACTGGCATAAGCTTCCCTCGGTTGGGATTGTAAGGTCTTCGAGCTTGAGTATTGGCATTTGCTCTACTGAAAAAATTATATATTTCATTAAAGTCGCAACTATGGAACATTTCTATCTAAGAGTCCTACTCCACTCCCCAATGTTGAGCCTTTTTACAGATTAGTGCAGTAGCAATTATTGAAGAGGTAAACTCCGAAATAATTTTTACTAACCTACAAAGATTATTATTATATTTACTCATTTATATAAGTAGTAAATACAAAATTGATCAATTCTCATTAATAATTTTAACAACTCTTACATCGTCATTATTATCAGGATTTTCATCAAATTCTAAAACTGAAACAATAGGTCTATGGGTCTATAGGTCTAAAGTATGAAATGAACAATTTTGATTTAAATCTATTTATATATCTTTCGAATACGGCATCAATAGTAGTTGTGTATTTTGTTGTGCTAAGATTGCGATCATTGGACATGGTTAATCAAATTCTTCATATAAAAATTCAATTGATTGATTTTTGACATCTGCAAAGCTTATGTTGAAATCTCAACACAAAATCATAGGATAATGATCGGGTCTTCTATTAATTTTCACCATAAATAGTACAAAAAAGTGCCCAACGCGCCATAAGTTCAAGTTTTGACTTCTGCCTGCACTCCCAGAGTGCAACCTTCCTTGTTATACCCTTACAGGGTATTATAATTTCAGTCAGATGTTTGCAACGCAGTAAAGGAGACTCTGACCCTATAAAGTATATATATTCTTGATCAGGATCAACAGCCGAGTCGATCTAGCCGTCTGTCCGTCTGTCCGTCCGTCCGTCCGTCCGTCCGTCCGTCCGTCTGTCCAATTATATGCAAACTAGTCCCTCAGTTTTAAAGCTATCTGAATGAAACTTTGTAGTTAGTCTTCTATATACGCTCACCCGTACATAAGTCGGAACCGGCCGGATCGGACGACTATATCATATAGCTGCCATGGGAACAATCGGAAAAATCTTCGAAAAAAATAATAACTTTGTCAGTTTTCAACCAATTTTCACCAATTTTGATATTTGCCCATTTAATATTATTTCAGAATTTCGGTTTTAATTTCATGAAAATCTGACAACTTTATCCTCTAGCTTCCATAGGAACAATCAGGAAAATAAAAAAAACATAGCTTAGCCGTGTTTCAAACCATTGCCATCAAATTTCTTTTCTTATAGTAATGAACAGTAAACAAAAAATCGATTATTTAAAATAGATTTAAAAAAAAAATAGATTTTATTTTATTGAAAGTTTTTTTTAAGTAACCAATGCGGTGAACCCGACACTTTTTGGACTATAAAAATCTTGCTAAATCTAAACAAAAAATTAGCGAATTTATGAGACAACTCGGCGTCTATAATTATCCACCAAAATGTAGGCTCGTCTTTGATACCCCAATTTCTAAACAATATTGATTCATCCCGCACAAGTAAGGATCCTGATCGAACCTGATGTACTTTTGCTCTTAATTCTGACTTGTGAAATTCTAGTGCGTTCTTTTCCCCTCACTTTTAATTTGTTCAGAACTCCTCATTCCCAAAAATGAATGTGTTTTAGTAATACATTAAATATATTTATATCCTGTACCAAAGGTACAAATGTATTATAATTTTGTGCGGGAGCAATTTTCTGTAACAGGTAGAAAGAGACGAGGCAGACCCCCAAAAGTTACCAAATATTGATCAGGACCACTAAAGGAGTCGATTTGTCCGTCCGTCTGTCTGTCTGTATGAAAGCCTAGATCTTAAAATTTTTCCCTGTAAATCAAGATAATGACAGTATTTAATACTAAGAAATAAAAACATGTAAGCAAACTTATTTAATTTTTTTTAATTAAAAAAAATTGTCTTATTTCTTGTGGCAGGAATCAACCGCAGGCCATTTACTTACACACAAAACACATGTGCAGCTTTACCCACTGAGCTATCGGCCCTGCTATTAAAATGGAAGACATTTGCATTATATATATGTAAATTTTTCTCTGTTTTTTAGTCGTATTCTATTTCTTTCATACCATTTTGGCACGCGCGTTGTAATGCTGCAGGGTATTCTACTGTCGGGACACCCAACTGTATGTCCATCTTGTTAGGTAAGGATTAGTAAGATTACAGATTTCAACATCAATAATAGAAATAATATATAAGAAACATAACTTTCAAAATTTATTCCAGCTTTTAAATTAATTTGCAGTATTCCTTGCTAAGGATATATGTACATCGTCCTGATCTCAACCACGCAGCTGGTTGATGCGACGACGCTGGTTCTGCAGCTCCTGGCGGAGCCTCTGTGTCTGGCGTTGCCTCCTGCGCTCACGACGCTGACGCTGGCGGGCCAAACGACGACGGCGGGCACGTCTGCGACGCCTGGCAGCCGCAGAAGAAGATGAACTGGTGGTGGTGTCCGAGGAAGAGGAGGAGGCTGTAGTGGTGTCAGATGAAGTGGAGGCGGCTGTGGTTGTCGTGTCTGAGGAGGAGGCAGTAGTTGTTGTGGTGGCCGCCTCGGTAGACGTGGTGCTGCTGGCACTTCTGCCCTCCTGGGCCAGGAGCAGGCAGCCAAAGATGGCGAAGATCAGTACGAACGAGAAGCGCATGCTGAATGTGTCTGACGGGTTCAATTATCTGTCTGGGCTTTTATACCCAACTTTGGGAGTTCGGGTGGTTTCAATTCTTAGTAAATTAAATAGTAAGTTCTGATATTTGCCTTTACTTCGTATGGTTTGAATAGCTTGAACGGAATTTACCAAGCAGACTTGGTATTACGTATTTATGTACATGTATTTGTTAGCCTGCGTCATTCTCAGCGCCATCAGACTTTCTGAACTTCCGGTTAAGATGTCATATAAAATGATTCGCAAACGGTTTATTGGCAAGAAAGTCTTACAATGCGCTTGTCGTGGGTACTGCTTTTGGGCCTTTTGGGTTGCCTACTGCTCAGCCAGCAGGGATACGGTGCCGATACCACGACTTCGACGGAAAGCTCCAGCTCGTCCGATAGTACCTCCGCTTCTACTGCCGCTTCTTCGTCTTCCTCCGATACAACCGAATCCTCCGCCGCCTCTTCCTCCGATGATGACACTACAACTACAACGGCGGCATCTACAGTCACCACCACCACCACCACAGCGTCGTCCTCTTCTTCCAATGCGGCAGCCAGGCGGCGCAGGGCAGCCGCCCGCCGAAGACGCCTAGCCCGCCAACGACGCAGGCGTCAAGCACGTCAAAGGCGCCGCCGCCAAGCACAGCGAAGAAGGCAAAGGCAGCGTCGTAACAGGCGAGGATGAGCGTTAGGTCTATAAACTTGTGCTCTACGTGAAAACTGCGACCAGCTTCTATCGATAAGAGGATGGTAGGTTTCTGGATTAAATATTTAAAATAAAGAACATTTAAAACATTAAAAGAGACTATTATTAAAATGATATGCTAACTTACTAAGAGAAAAATTATTTTTGAAAATTGGGTTAAATACTACGTACTAGGAAAAATTTGTTAAACTAATAATTAAAGACGCAGGTGCCCGTTCTTTATTTACTAAGGAGGATAGAAGAAAGACTATTCGTAACGTTTTTTCTTCAGAAGGTTCAATAAATGTCCCATTTGGTTTTGTAGAAAAAACTTGACTACATTTACTTGCCTGTTGATGCTGATCCGGATTATACTATATACTTAACTAAGTCGGAAATCACTTCTTCGCTGCTTTGCTGATTTGATTGCTCTACCAATACCAATAATTACCAATAATAACAAGGATTTAAAAATATTGTGGGATTTTTATTTAATGCAAAATGTCAACTATTAACAAGATGGACATACAGTCGGGTGTCCCGACAGTAGAATACCATGTACCATTACAAGGCGTGTCCCAAAATTATATAAAAGAAAGATAATAAGAATAAAAAACTGAGACAAATTTACATATAATGCAAATGTCTTCACATTCAAGAGCAAAGTCGATAGCTCAGTGGGTAAAACTACACATACATTTTTGTAACCAATTGGCCTGGGTTCGAATCAACCGCAGGCATAAGGAATTTTTTCATTTTCAAAACATTAAATATAGTTATTTGCTTGCATTTTTTTATTTCTTAGTATTAAATACTGTAATTATTTTGATGTACTGGAAAAAATAAAAAAAAATAAAAAATTGCTAAAAATAAAAAAGTTTTCACTCGTCGCCGACGGGATTCGAACCCGTGACAACTAACATTTGAAAAAGACTTCAGCTTAGCCAGCTGCACCACCAACCAATTCAAAATGAGGTATCTTATTTTCATAGTAATGTGAACATAAGTAAAATGTTTAATGAACGTTTTGATTTATTTGGAGCCCTCTGCCTGGGCTGCCTCTTGTACACGTAATGTGTGTATAGAAAAAAGCCTATATTTCCGCTATTTATGGCACGATCGCAATAAAATTGGGACAATCTATGTATTTTGATAAAATACATTAAGCTTTTCAATATGCTTTACATAACTTTATAAATTTAGGAGCTATACGTTTTTGTCAAATAGCTCCTCCAAAAAGGGGAGCAGCAAAAATTTAAAACAAACTTGATCTGCGTGCAGATATAAGAAGTCGAAATCCAAAGTTTGGTGTCTCTAGCTCTTATAGTCTCTGAGATCTAGGCGTTCATACAGACAGACGGACAGACGGACGGACGGACGGACGGACAGACGGACGGACGGACGGACAGACGGACGGACGGACGGACAGACGGACATGGCTATATCGACTCTTTTAGTGGTCCTGACCAATATTTAAGTAACTTTTGGGGGTCTGACACGCCTCCTTCTGCCTGTTACAGAAAATCGCACTCGCACAAAACTATAATACCTGTGTACCTTTGGTACATGGTATAAAAATCGAAACAAAGCGACTAAACGAATAATTGCCCATTATTTGTCAATTTTCGTAGATAGATATTTGAAGCAACATTCTGTACCAGGCAGTAAAAAATTAATAGATAAATTTCTATACAAGTAAATAAAAGACAAGTAAGAAAGCTACAGTCGAGTGAGCTCGACTGTGAGATACCCGCTACCCATACTTAAACCAGAAAAGCGTCAGGACGCCAGAAAAAACAGTTAGTACAATTTTGAACATAACGGACAAATGCAAATGCAAGTGGATTATAATCACATGCATACAAAAATATATACACATGTATCTATATGTGTAAAAACGCGTTATTATTGCATCTCTGAGATCCAGTGTTTCATACGGACAGACGGACAGACAGACAGACAGACAGACAGACAGACAGACAGACAGACAGACAGACAGACAGACAGACGGACATGGCTAGATCGACTTGGCTGTTGATCCTGATCAAGAATATATATACTTTATAGGGTCGGAAATGCTTCCTTCTACCTGTTACATACATTTCCTGCCGGCACAAAGTTATAATACCCTTCTACCCCATGGGTAGCGGGTATAAAAAATAATAACAATTCAAACGATTACACAAAATATATCCATAAGGCAATAATTGAATAAATCTTCCAGTCTCCACACCGAAATATGTACATATGTTGTGGTCAGAACTCAAAAAGAACTCACAGCATCCTTAAAAAGGGCGGAAGTTTTGATTAAACTTAATATTATTTATTTATTATGATTCAAAGAAAGTTGAGCATTGACTTTCTTGGCATTAAATTAGTTTGTCTCTATTTCATGTTTTAAACATTTAGCAAAAGCAGGCATAGCATAAAGTAAACATATGTATTTCGATGAGCATATGGGCAAATACCAGGAATGATCCACCTCGGCCAAAAGTGAAAAACTTCTCTGCAATGATTTTGATCAACATAGTTACATTAAAATATAGGCCAATTGATCAAATTTGATAGCCTTTATCATATTCTTAAGCAAATTTTTAAAATATTCGAAAGCATATTCTCGCAATCGCAATTTTTCATTTTATTGATGAAAAACGGCCAAAAAAAGGGCAAGTTTTGTTTTGCTTATTTCTTCTAAACAGAGGACTAATGCTTTGACTTTTATTTTCTAACATCTCTAGAAGAATGCAAATATTCAAAATAAAATGCATATACTATGATCGCCCAATGTATTTAAATAATAAACAAGAAAGGAAGCTACCTTCGGCTCATCGAAGTTTGTATACTCTTGCAGAATTTAAACAAAAAATTAAAACCGAAATTCTGAAATAATAATAAGTAGCCAAATCTAAAATTTGATGGCAATGGTTTGAAACACGGCTAAGCTATGGTTTTTTATTTTCCTGATTGTTCCTATGGTAGCTATAGGATATAGTCGTCCGATTTTCATGAAATTTAAACTGTAATTCGGAAATAATATTAAAACAAACAAGAAAGGAAGCTTACTTCGGCTCACCGAAGTTTGTATACCCTTGCAGAGTTTATAACAAAAAATTAAAAACGAAATTCTGAAATAATAATTTATTGCCAAATCTCAAATTTGATGGTTTGAAACACGGCTAAGCTATGGTTTTTTTTATTTTCCTGATTGTTCCTATGGAAGCTATAGGATATCGTCAGCCGATTTTCATGAAATTAAAATCAAAATTCAGAAATACTAAAATATGGCTAAATATCAGATTTGGTGAAAATATGTTGAAATCTGACAAAGTTATGGTTTTTTCTTTTATTTTCCTGATTGTTCCTATGGAAGCTATAGGGTATAGTCAGCCGATTTTCATGAAATTAAAATTGAAATTCAGGAATACTAAAATATGGGTAACTATCAAATTTGGTGAAAATATGTTGAAAACTGACAAAGTTATGAATTTTTCTTTTATTTTCCTGATTGTTCCTATGGAAGCTATAGGATATAGTCAGCCGATTTTCATGAAATTAAAATCAAAATTCAGGAATAATAAAATATGGCTAAATATCAAATTTGGTGAAAATATGTTGAAAACTGACAAAGTTATGGTTTTTTACCATGTACCAAAGGTACAAAGGTATTATAGTTTTGTGCGAGTGCGATTTTCTGTAACAGGCAGAAGGAGGCGTGGCAGACCCCCAAAAGTTACCTAAATATTGGTCAGGACCACTAAAGGAGTCGATATAGCCATGTCCGTCTGTCCGTCCGTCCGTCCGTCTGTCCGTCTGTCCGTCTGTCCGTCTGTCCGTCTGTCCGTCTGTCTGTATGAACGCCTAGATCTCAGAGACTATAAGAGCTAGAGACACCAAACTTTGGATTTAGACTTCTTATAGGAGGAGCTATTTGAAAAAAACGTATAGCTCCGAAATTTATAAAGTTATGTAAACCATATTAAAAAGCTTAATGCATTTTATGAAAATACACAGACTGTCCCAATTTTATTGCGATCGTGCCATAAATAGCGGAGATATAGGCTTTTTACTTAATACACATTACGTGTACAAGAGGCCCAGGCAGAGGGCTCCAAATAAATCAAAACGTTCATTAAACATTTTACTTATGTTCACATTACTATGAAAATAAGGTTACTCATTTTGAATTGGTTGGTGGTGCAGCTGGCTAAGCTGAAGTCTTTTTCAAATGTTAGTTGTCACGGGTTCGAATCCCGTCGGAGACGAGTGAAAACTTTCTTATTTTTAGCAATTTTTTATTTTTTTTTATTTTTTCCAGTAAATCAAAATAAATACAGTATTTAATACTAAGAAATAAAAAGAATGCAAGCAAAGAACTATACTTAATGTTTTGAAAATAAAACAATTCCTTATGCCTGCGGTTGATTCGAACCCAGGCCAATTGCTTACAAAAATGTATGTGTAGCTTTACCCACTGAGCTATCGACTTTGCTCTTGAATGGGAAGACATTTGCATTATATGTAAATTTGTCTCAGTTTTTTATTCTTATTCTCTTTCTTTTATATAATTTTGGGACGCGCCTTGTAATGGTACATGGTATTCTACTGTCGGGACACCCGACTGTATTTCCATCTTGTTTCTTTTATTTTCCTGATTGTTCCTATGGAAGCTATAGGATATAGTCTGCCGATTTTCATGAAATTAAAACCGAAATTCGGAAATAATGCTAAATGGGCAAATATCAAATTTGGTGAAAATTGGTTGAAAACTGACAAAGTTATGGTTTTTTCTTTTATTTTCCTGATTGTTCCTATGGAAGCTATAGGATATAGTCAGCTGATTTTCATGAAATTAAAACCGAAATTCGGAAATAATACTAAATGGGCAAATATCAACTTTGGTGAAAATTGGTTGAAAACTGACAAAGTTATAATTGTTTTTCGAAAATTTTTCGGATCGTTCCTCTGGCAGCTATATGATATAGTAGTCCGATCCGGCCCGTTCCGACATATGTACGAGTGAGAGTATATAGAAGCCTAACTGCAAAGTTTCATTCCGATAGCTTTAAAACTGAGGGACTAGTTTGCGTAGAAACGGACAGACGGACAGACGGACATGGCGAGATCGACTCGGCTGTTGATCCTGATCTAGAATATATATACTTTATAGGGTCGGAGATGCTTCTTTCACTGCGTTGCAAACTTCTGACTGAAACTAATATACCCTGCAAGGGTATAAAAATTAAAACCGAAATTCTGAAATAATAATAAGTAGCCAAATCTAACATTTGATGGCAATGGCTTAAACACGGCTAAGCTATGGCTTTTTATTTTCCTGATTGTTCCTATGGTAGCTATAGGATATAGTCGTCCGATTTTCATGAAATTTAAACTGTAATTCGGAAATAATATTAAATGGGCAAATATCAATTTTGGCGAAAATTGGTTGAAAACTGACAAAGTTATAATTTTTTTCGTAGATTTTTCAGATTGTTCCTATGGCAGCTATATGATATAGTCGTCCGATCCGGCCCGTTCCGACTTATGTACGAGTGAGAGTATATAGAAGACTAACTACAAAGTTTCATTCAGATGACTTTGAAACTGAGGGACTAGTTTGCGTATAATCGGACAGACGGACGGACGGACGGACAGACGGACATGGCTAGATCGACTCGGCTGTTGATCCTGATCAAGAATATATATACTTTATAGGGCCGGAGATGTCTCCTTCCCTGCGTTGCAAACTTCTGACGATGGAAAAAATTTAGCGTGCGACACGTAGCGTGCGATACAATGAATTTACGGCTTTGCTAAAAATCCATAAACATTATTAAGACCAAAAGATCGGTTTTTGTCTTCTAATATTCTTAACTTTCGTTAATATATTAACTTTCATAGGGTTTATATTACATAATTCGCTAAAAATTGCGTTTGAAATGAAAATTTTGAAACTCACTTCCGCGTTGTGTAGCGTGCGATACGTCACAATTTTATTAATTATTTTCAAAACAATGACTCCAGTGAAATTGAACCTTATACCCAACGAAAGTGCTCTCAATTCACTCTAAGCACATAACAAAAGTTTACGTTAAATATTTAAAAAACCACCTAAAAAATGATTTTCATTATCTATAATCGAGCGAATGTAGCGTGCGACACGTGGGATTTGCCCATGTGCCACGTGTTTGAAACATAATTTTAATCTACGAGTATGTGAAATTTAAAGATGAATTCATTCTCTTCTTCACAAAAGGAATCGTGGCATTCTGCAAAAAAACTTTTAATGAAAACCCAAGAGCAAGCAAATCTAAAGAAAAAGTATTTGTATTGTGTTTTGTATTTAAAAATTTGTTACATTTACTCAGAAATATAAACACAAAAATTCGAATACCTCATTTTAAATTACGTAAACATCATCTTAAAGATGTATATATTCTTAGCAGTCGCACAACTGGATATTTTGACTATATATTACGTACAAAGTTATAATTAAAATTTAACAGAAACTTCTAAAAACATTTGCTCAAGTTCAGAAAACAAATGTGATTAAAAAGCTGTTCAAACGTAGTCAAATGTCAAGTGTAAGATGGCGTAATTACATTGAGCACTCTGTGGATACTAGAGTATAAAAGCTCTCGTCTAAAGCCAGATTAAACATACAATCATGCGTTTCTCGTTCGTACTGATCTTCGCCATCTTTGGCTGCCTGCTCCTGGTCCAAGAGGGCAGAAGTGCCAGCAGCACCACGTCTACCGAGGCGGCCACCACAACAACTACTGCCTCCTCCTCAGACACGACCACCACAGCCGCCTCCACTTCATCTGACACTACTACAGCCTCCTCCTCTTCCTCGGACACCACCACCAGTTCTTCTTCTTCTGCGGCTGCCAGGCGTCGCAGACGTGCCCGCCGTCGTCGTTTGGCCCGCCAGCGTCAGCGCCGTGAGCGTAGGAGGCAACGCCAGACACAGAGGCTCCGCCAGGAGCTGCAGAACCAGCGTCGTCGCATCAACCAGCTGCGTGGTTGAGATCAGGACGATGTACATATATCCTTAGCAAGGAATACTGCAAATTAATTTAAAAGCTGGAATAAATTTTGAAAGTTATGTTTCTTATATATTATTTCTATTATTAAAGTTGAAGTATGTATTCTTACTAATCCTTACCTAACAAGATGGACATACAGTCGGGTGTCCCGACAGTAGAATACCCTGTACCATTACAACGCGCGTGCCAAAATTATATGAAAGAAGAGGAATAAGACTAAAACAAGTAAGAAAGCTACAGTCGAGTGAGCTCGACTGTGAGATACCCGCTACCCATACATAAACCAGAAAAGCGTCAGGACGCCAGAAAAAACAGTTAATACAATTTTGAACATAACGGACAAATGCAAATGCTAGTGTAATAATCACATGCATACAAATTTACATACACATGTATCTATGTGTGTAAAAACGCGTCATATTATTATTACCATATAATTATTACCATTTATTAAAATTGCTTCTCGAATATCTTATAAGATTATTTTTCGAACACAACCAAGAACTGATAAGAATATTTAGTTGGTCTAATTCAGTGGTCGGCGCGTCGCAACCACATGTGGTTGGAAGAGCCTCTGCCGGCAGCGCTGCCAGCACACAGACAGAAGCATCAAAGCATCAGTTACATTGCTCTGGCTAAACTAGCCACTTTTAGCGGAAAATAGCTATTTTTATATTAAGAGCTATTGATTTTGCATAGAAAACCAAATGCTAGCTATGTTATTATATAGTTATATTATCATATCTGGACATAGAAGTCGTTTATTCACTCACACATATGCAATTTTGGATTGCAATTGTGATAGTGCCGACCACTGGTCTAATTGGTCAACCAAAGGAAGCCTGCTGCCAGCAGCCGTTTGTGGCCATACAAAATTATTTGTTTAATAACTTCGACAATTTTTATCTGATCGCAACCAAATTTTCAGGGATCACACAGACTATAGTTCTCAATATACATACCGAAATTCGCGACTCTAGCTTTAAAATTATACGCTTAATACGGTTTTTTATGATTTGCGGGGGCGGAAGTGGGCGTGGTAAAAATTTGAAACAAACTTGATCTGCGTGCAAGCATAAGAAATACTGTCGAAAAAAAATTAGAGCTCTATCTCTTATAGACTCTGAGATCCAGTGTTTCATACGGACAGACGGACAGACAGACAGACAGACAGACAGACAGACAGACAGACAGACAGACAGACAGACAGACAGACAGACAGACAGACAGACAGACAGACGGACATGGCTAGATCGACTCGGCTGTTGATCCTGATCAAGAATATATATACTTTATAGGGTCGGAAATGCTTCCTTCTACCTGTTACATACATTTCCTGCCGGCACAAAGTTATAATACCCTTCTACCCTATGGGTAGCGGGTATAAAAAGGATTTCCGATCACAATCAAGAACTGGTAAGAATATTTAGTTGGTCTAGTTGGACAACCAAATGAGGTATGCTGCAGCAGCCGTTTGTGGCCATACAAAATTATTTCTTTAATAACTTCCACAATTTTTATCTGATCGCAACCAATTTTCACAGACTATAGTTCTTAATGTACATACCAAAATTCGCGACTCTGATTTGCGGGGGCGGAAGTGGGTGTGGTAAAAATTTGAAACAAACTTGTTCTGCGTGCAAGCATAACAAATACTGTCGAAACAAAATTAGAGCTATATCTCGAATAGTCTCTGAGATCCAGTGTTTCATACGGACAGACGGACGACATACAGACACACAAACAGACAGACGGACAGACGGACATGCCCGTCTCGGCTGTTGACACTAATCAAGAATATATATACTTTACAGGGTCGGAGATGCCTCCTGTTCCTTTAGCACTAATGTTTCAAATATTGGTGATGTATGTACTATATTTACCAATGCCATTCTAATGGACAAACAATAATAATGGCTGCCGTTTATATTTCACCAAAATAGTCTATGTTGAGATTTCAACATAAGCTTTGCAGATGTCAAAAATCAATCAATTGAATTTTTATATGAAGAATTGGATTTAACCATGTCCAATGATCGCAATCTTAGCACAACAAAATACACAACTACTATTGATGCTGTATTCACAAGATATATAAATAGATTTAAATCAAAATTGTTCATTTCATACTTTAGACCTATAGACCCATAGACCTATTGTTTCAGTTTTAGAATTTGATGAAAATCCTGATAATAATGACGATGTAAGAGTTGTTAAAATTATTAATGAGAATTGATCAATTTTGTATTTACTACTTATATAAATGAGTAAATATAATAATAATCTTTGTAGGTTAGTAAAAATTATTTCGGAGTTTACCTCTTCAATAATTGCTACTGCACTAATCTGTAAAAAGGCTCAACATTGGGGAGTGGAGTAGGACTCTTAGATAGAAATGTTCCATAGTTGCGACTTTAATGAAATATATAATTTTTTCAGTAGAGCAAATGCCAATACTCAAGCTCGAAGACCTTACAATCCCAACCGAGGGAAGCTTATGCCAGTCAAAATCGAGAAGCTGTGCAAACATTTCCGATTATTGAACCAGCCAAGCTATTTGCCTATTACAAGGCCTAAATATTCTTGAACCAGATTGCGTATATAAACCGGTCCAATTTCCCAGATCAGACACATCACAATGCGTTTCGTATTCGCTTTGGTCTTTGGCGTGCTCGGGTGCCTGCTCCTGGCCCAGGAGGGCAGTGGTGCTAGCAGCACAACGAGTACCGAGGCGGCCACAACAACTACAGCATCCTCCTCCTCAGACACAACCACCACTGCTGCCTCCACTTCCTCAGACACGACCACCACAGCCTCCTCCTCTTCCTCGGATACCACCACCACTAGCTCCTCTTCGTCCTCGTCTTCGGCGTCCAGGCGCCGTGCCCGTCGTCGTCGTCTCCGCCGTGAGCGTCGTCGCCGACAGGAGCGGCGGCAACGCCAGGAGCGCAGGAGGCGCAGGATGGAACAGTTGCTCCAGAGGCAGCGCCGTCTGATCCGTCAGCTCCAGGGATAAGTGGGAAAGAGGCCCAAGCTATTTGGCTATTCCAAGGCCTAAATATAAGTAGTTACATTTTAAAAATACAAGTGCTCCTTTGACTAAAATGACTGTGTTTATGACTGCAATGATTCCTGCTTTGAGCCACGCCAACTCTTTGGGCTATCAAAATATCGCTATCGCCAAGCCCTTGGCGGTTATATTCAATCAGCGAGATAAGGCGGAGGCGGGGTTTCTGAAGCGGCAGACAATTGGCCCTCCCCAAGGACTTTATTATGCCAGAGATTGAACGCTTAAAAATGCTTTCCTTGTAGCCGAGCTCAGCAGTGAGCAGTCTGGGGAATCAAATCAAATAAAATATTCATTTTGATCCTTGAACTGTGCATAAATATGCACCCGGCTGCCGGACAGACAAGCGTCGTCAACTTCCCATATTCCACATACTTATCTATGAAAAGCGAACAAAATTTGAGAAGTGAACGAGCACATACGAGTATAAAAGATGCGGTTTTGACGACGGCACTTCATCATCTTTTTCGAACCCACAGACATCCAACAATCACAGAGAAGGGGCAGGAAAGCGATTTCCGTGGGCTGGCTTACTGTGAGTTGAATCCCAGACTAAGTGGAGCAGACAATTCAGGGAATGGGATTCAGGATTAGGGTTAAGTTGCGTTCAGTTAACAATTTTTTATTCCAATTCTATGGTCCTGTTGTGAGTTAATTGCTTAGCTTCTCCACCATACAACCATTTTCCAATTCGTTGTCCTCCTTTGCAAAATCCAGTCCTTGCATTCCCTTGGAACTGCGTTATCAGATTTGCTCGCTACCAAATTGCATTTCAGGAAACTTATTTTGCAGGGAGGATAGCCGTCGAGGAACTTTAAAAAAAATCTAAATGCCGGCGGCCAAAGGTGAAAGACAGCAGGAGAGCAGGTCGACCCTTATTGTTGTCATATGTATTTCCTGGACCTTGGCAATCTGCCATTGTAGGCAATTGTAAATACGAGACAGAGGATAATGTATCAAATTCTCCACATTTTTTCTTTGGGATGCGCTTTGAAAAGTTTGGAGAACTTTCAGCCTGATTGCTTAGTAAACTGATAAAGTCAAGAATGTGCTACATACATATGTATGTATAAACAGAAAAGTAACCAGAGATCATTTTATTTAAAGAATGCGATGCCATAAGGCGCCAAATTTTTATAGAATAAAGACCCAAAGTCATACAAAGTGTACATATTTTAACGTAGATACAAATATACCGAAAGGTTCCTATGTCAGAGGTCAGTTTTTAAGGAGAAATAATTCAAAAACACAATCGAACGTGAACATTCACTATGTTTATGTACGTAATAATTTAATACTATTAACCATATATGAAAAATTTAAATTTAACTGGACGGAAAGGCGAAGAAAATGTTGACAAATATTAAGCGAAAAATATTATTATACCCTTGCAGGGTATTATAACTTCAGTCAGAAGTTTGCAACGCAGTGAAGGAGACATCTCCGACCCTATAAAGTATATACAATCGGAAAAATATTCGACAAAAATTATAACTATGTCAATTTTCAACATATTTTCACCACATTTGAATATTTGAGAATCGGACGACTATATCTTATCCCTGGCAAGCCTGCCTAGCATTTTCGTCACGCACGGCACTAATTTGGCAAAAGTTTTGGCTTTCGACAAGGAAAATAAGTAAAACAAGTAAGAAAGCTACAGTCGAGTGAGCTCGACTGTGAGATACCCGCTACCCATACATAAACCAGAAAAGCGTCAGGACGCCAGAAAAAACAGTTAATACAATTTTGAACATAACGGACAAATGCAAATGCTAGTGTAATAATCACATGCATACAAATTTACATACACATGTATCTATGTGTGTAAAAACGCGTCATATTATTATTACCATATAATTATTACCATTTATTAAAATTGCTTCTCGAATATCTTATAAGATTATTTTTCGAACACAACCAAGAACTGATAAGAATATTTAGTTGGTCTAATTCAGTGGTCGGCGCGTCGCAACCACATGTGGTTGGAAGAGCCTCTGCCGGCAGCGCTGCCAGCACACAGACAGAAGCATCAAAGCATCAGTTACATTGCTCTGGCTAAACTAGCCACTTTTAGCGGAAAATAGCTATTTTTATATTAAGAGCTATTGATTTTGCATAGAAAACCAAATGCTAGCTATGTTATTATATAGTTATATTATCATATCTGGACATAGAAGTCGTTTATTCACTCACACATATGCAATTTTGGATTGCAATTGTGATAGTGCCGACCACTGGTCTAATTGGTCAACCAAAGGAAGCCTGCTGCCAGCAGCCGTTTGTGGCCATACAAAATTATTTGTTTAATAACTTCGACAATTTTTATCTGATCGCAACCAAATTTTCAGGGATCACACAGACTATAGTTCTCAATATACATACCTTCTACCCTATGGGTAGCGGGTATAAAAACCATAGCTGCAGTTTTTCAACAGATGTTTATGAAATTTGGAATTCGAGCACTTTTTCATTATTTCAGAACTTTGTTTTTAATTATACCCGCTACCCATAGGGTAGAAGGGTATTATAACTTTGTGCCGGCAGGAAATGTATGTAACAGGTAGAAGGAAGGCATTTCCGACCCTATAAAGTATATATATTCTTGATCAGGATCAACAGC
This sequence comes from Drosophila anomelani, assembly GCA_035045905.1. Lineage (NCBI taxonomy): Eukaryota > Metazoa > Arthropoda > Insecta > Diptera > Drosophilidae > Drosophila > Drosophila anomelani. The sequence continues at coordinate 512,066 of JAWNOO010000162.1, forward strand.
CGAGTCGATCTAGCCATGTCCGTCTGTCTGTCTGTCTGTCTGTCTGTCTGTCCGTGTGTCCGTATGAAACACTGGATCAGAGACTATAAGAGATAGAGCTCTAATTTTTTTTCGACAGTATTTCTTATGCTTGCACGCAGATCAAGTTTGCTTCAAATTCTTACCACGCCCACTTACGCCCCCGCAAATCATAAAAAAGCGTATTAAGCGTATAATTTTAAAGCTGGAGTCGCGAATTTCGGTATGTAAATTAAGAACTATAGTCTGTGTGATCCCTGAGAATGTAGTTGCGATCAAATCAAAATTGTCGAAGTTATTAAAGAAATAATTTTGTATGGCCACAAACGGCTGCTGGCAGCAGGCTTCCTTTGGTTGACCAATTGGACCAACTAAATATTCTTATCAGTTCTTGGTTGTGTTTGGAAATGAATCTTATAAGATATTCGATTTTAACAAATGGTAATAATTATTAGCCGCTTGAATACAATAATGACGCGTTTACATGTGTATATAAATTTGTATGCATGTGATTATTACACTTGCATTTGCATTTGTCCGTTATGTTCAAAATTGTAGTAACTGTTTTTTTCTGGCGTCCTGACGCTTTTCTGGTTTAAGTATGGGTAGCGGGTATCTCACAGTCGAGGTCACTCGACTGTAACTTTCTTACTTGTTTTTAGATTTCATTTGTAAACTGCAAGGGTATACAAACTTCGGTGAGCCGAAGATAGCTTCCTTCCTTGTTTTGTAAAAATTCAAGTATGAACATGTTTCTATTATATTAGACATATTTACCTATTTTGGTTCGGGGTACCTAAGAGCGTATAAGTAGCTTTAGCTCAGAATATTGCGATTAGAAATTTAATTCTTTATTACAATAAAATGTATTGAGTTATTCAATAAATATTAATAGTAATAGTAAGTAAATATTTTGTTAATGTAACTATTAGTCGTAACATATTTTAATAAATAGCATTTTTGAAGTGTTTTGTTTGACCAATTAAGAAATACAGAAATGGACTTCCACCGAAACACGACATCGGAAATGTTCGAGATTTAAATTAGCTTGAAATCGTAAGAGTTAGCCATGGTAATAGGAGATTTATTGCTTCGACAGAGAAGCCAAAATGGTCTTCTGCTGTTCTAGACATAATCAAGTAATTCAATAAACCGACAGCAGAAACAGCAGAGCCAGAGAATGGATGGGAAAATAAAAATGGGACTTGGATTCCTAATAACATGAGGCTCTGTGATTTATATCAAGCAACGTGCAACAAAACAATTTCTCAGCTGCTATATCCTGTGTCGTTGTTACAGACATACAGTAGGAATAGCAACAACTTAATGCGTAACAACAGGCCGCCGTCCAGAAACCCAAAGAACAGAACTAAAGCAACAGAAAGCAAAGCCTTAAAAAAACATACACCCAGCAGGGGTGAAATTTTTAGTTTAGCTTAGTTTCGTTTTTTGTTTGTTAAACTAGAGACTCGGGGCTCTGGAATGGCTTAGCATGTTCTTGGCTATTCAAACGATTTGCATATCCTTTTAGTGTAAGAAGTGTACTTAAAAAATCAACAACTACCATCGCAGAAGACCGAAGTGTCCCGGAAATGCATACCGAAGCGACAGTGCACTGAATACAATGTCAGCTGAAGAATGCTGTAGTGATAAGTATTGGCTTGACGTGTCCAGATGTCACTTCAATAAACCAATAAGACTTTAAATTATTAAAAATATATGGAGAGGAATAGCTTGTAAATTTAAAATCAATTAGAAATATATCCGAAAGGATATCAACATCTGACTAAAGGTGAAATATTTTTCCTGTTAATATAATATTTCATATAATATGTATGTACAAACATATGTTATTTTTTGTTTTTGCTGGTTTCACAAGTTCTTTAAATCTCCATTACGCTTGCACTCAGTCTAGTATCAGATAGTTAACTAAATATACATAGATTTAAAAAACGTAAATTTTTTATCGAGGTATAAGGCCATGTAAGTAAATTGATTTTAATGTCGAAAGTAGTTTCTCACAAAAATTGTATTTAAATATCGTTAACACTTTTGCGACGATCCACGAATTCAAAGTAGAGACCAGAGACAAAAAAGCGCAAGCAGACGGGAGCTATTCAATTGAAAAGTGAATGTGACTAAACCCTTGGTTCGTGGTCCTTTGGCAACCTTCTGCTCCCTGACCAGTTGCCAGTCTGGATATTTATGCGCAGACGTTGCTCAATAAGCTGCTCAAGGATTTATTAGCCAAATGGACAGATTTGACTGGCTGGCTCGGCTTGGCTGGTGGCTTGTGGCATATGTGAGGTTTCCCCAGTGGTCCATTCCCTGACACTGTGCAAAATAATATGTGAAAATGGCTTCTCAGGGCATCAAGTTAAACGTAAATATTTTCTGGCAGTGGAGTCCCCCCACCGTCATGTTCGAGAAATGCTCCAGCTCGGGCTGAGTCGCAGCCAACTTATTGATAAATGTTTTCAAAACGTTTGCATTGAATAGTAATTTTTAAAGATTTACTGTGCCACAATCTGGGGAGGGTCAACCCTTTCGAGATCCTTGTGAAAGCAGGAAGAGCGGAAAGGGGTCTTAGCCGGGCGACGTGGACAATGAATTTCCCTATTTCTCCCTCGGCAGCGAAGGGCTTTGTCGCTTTGTGTGCCTGTCTAATGGACCTTAAATGGCCGATGGCTTGACCCTCGAACTTTTTCTTGGCAGGGAAAAAGTTTTACAAGTTCAACAAAGTGAAAACAAATGCATTGTGCGGATTGGATTACCTTTTACACCTCTTTTTCGTGGCCTCGGTTTGCGGAATTGATAAGTTGTTAGGTGCAGATTTGGCAGAGATTTGTTTTCCGATTGGGGGACCATTTTAATTAAAATTAAAATTTGTATATCCATTTAACGAGAAATGTGACAAAAGGCTGTCAGCATTCCACGTAGATTGTTCCGTTTAGCTGCCTCCCCAATAATCACATCAATATGCCAATCAAAAACTTTGAAATAACCAAATGCAAAGCTCGGCGAGCTTAAATTCGCATAAATCATTTCGAGTGGCACCTTAAATGGGCTAAAAAGTAACCGAATGCGTTTTTAAAATTCTCAGGCTGTCACTGTCGGATCACAATAAACACGTCACAAGTAACAAACATTTCAAATCGAATATATTGAATAATAATTTGCTGCTGTGGCCTTTTTGTTTCCCCCTTCGACATCGCAATATCAGCTAATTTTTATTCAATTTTGTCGTTTTGCCAAAACACCAAGTGTCGAGTGTCAAATTCTAGCACGTTTTGGTCCCGGAATTCAAAAATACTGAAACTTAATTCAAATTGACACTAATGGATGCGGTGAATAAAGAATTCTGGGGCAATCTGGACAAGCCCGTTCCCAGCACCCACGAATAGGCTTAATTGTGCTGTGAGGCAACTTTATTTGCTTGCGGGTGACATTGAATAAATTTAACTAAATACCATTGGGATACTTGACGACGTTGAACGGCTTCTCCTATGGTAGGGAGGCACCCTTTTCGCCCTTTTAGGCGACCTTGGGCAGCATCGCGAAAATGCCGGGCTTGAGATTGTTGACGTCCTGCACGACGAACTCTCCGCCATAGTGATCGTTCATAATCAGGGTGCGCTTCTTGTTGGAGTCCAGCAGCATGGCCTGCCAGATGATCTCGAACTCGAGCTCGGGTAGGATGGCCGTGGTCGGATCCTCGGGCCACCAGAACTTGTTGATGAAGTACGAGCCCTGTAATGGACGGTGAATATGAAAGCGAAGGTTTCGATGCCAATGGTATTGGCCCTAGAATGTGACCGAGATGGTGGATGCTGGTGGTGGTCAGCTGGAATCCCTGCACTTGCACTCACTCACCTTGGCGATCGGGCAGCTGTCTATGATGTTGCCGTACTCGCGTATAAAGCCGTGCACGAAGCGACCCACCGGGGACTTGTTGGCGAAGCCCAGGATGCGGCACACGTTGAGCGTGGTGTTCAGAGCGGTTGTGTAGAGTGGGTCCTGCTTGTTGGCAATTCGCACCTCAAGGTGGATATCCACGTCGTGCAGCTCCTGGTGCACCTCCATCGAGAAGTTCAGGTGGGGGTCGGCGCTGTCGTAGACCACTTTGTGGCTAACAAACTTTTCGTCGCTCCATATCTTAATGTCTTTGAACTTGGGACGCATCATTTTCTGCAGAAGGGTCGGTAGAAGGATCAGTTTAGGAGTCTCTGTCTTATTGTAGTATGACTTACCTCGGCCAAGCCGCCATGACAGATGGCCAGGAGGACTTCGGCCAGCAATATGGTGTGCAGCAGCATGATGATTCGGCTTTCAAGGGACGACTTCACTGCCTGCTTTCGGCCGGCGAAGCTCTATTTATACTGCTGTAGGCTGTGAACCGGCAATGTTGGGATCGATATTATCGGATATTGAAATGGCATTGCAATGCCTGAGTGCTTTTTCAAAGTCCATCCACTTAGTTGACTCAGTTCACCATAGCCACCTGTCAGCTGACCTTAATAGGGTCTGATTCGATCACCCATCTGCGCCTAATGCTCTCGGCACTTTATCAACCATTGGGGCCTGACTAATCATTGGAGCATTTATATAAAAAGCGACTAATTGATAAAGTGGCCATAGGGTAATTGGTTCGAGATGCGTGAGGTGTTCATCCGAAGCTGCTGTGCCCTGAGCTTCGTACTAGTGGTGCTCATCCCCATGACTGGGGCTTGGGTGAGTTCTGACTGAAAGTGTGTGCAGATTAGGGTATTAATTAATTTCAACAGCGGTCGTTCAAGGTCATTCTTACGCACGTCGACTTAGAGGTAAATGATAAGATTCTTAACCTCACGGTGGATCTGCAAAATGACACCGGCGACTCAAAGCTCAGAGTGGATATCACAGTCTTTGAGGATATTGAGGATGTCCAATTGGCGGTCGATGTGGGCCTGGAGACGGACAAGGGTAACTTCTCCACCCTTATCAACCGCACCCTCAACTTTTGCAAGCTGATGAAGCAGCGGAACTCCGATCCCCTGCTTAGCGGCATCTACGACGACCTGCTGAAGCACGGCAACCTGTTCAGGGAGTGTCCCATACGAAGGGGGACATTCAGTCTAAGCAACTACAAGGTGGATGAGGAGATGCTGCCCAGCTTTCTTCCGGAAGCAAAGTTTCGCTTCGGGCTACAAATTATGATACCAAAGAATGAGAGGATCGTCAGGGCCTTCGTCTACGGCCGCATAGATAAGTCGAAGGGATTTGACAACCTCAAGCGGTTCAGCATGGGTTGAGATCCAATAAAGCCAAAATGCGCGTCCAACTCTGATGTGTTTTAGTATGCAAACTGCCTTTTGTCGCACGATTGACGTCGTCATTGTCGCCTCATCTTGTCCTCGGAAGCTAGGTCCCCCAGCTCCATCGGCACCGACTCCGTCGTCGCCTCGTCACGTGTTTGCCTGCTCGACTGCGAAATTCGCATGTTTACCCGACGGTGACAAGCTGTCTGCAGGCAGCCAGCGGTAGCGCAATTGATGACGACGATGGAGGCGATGGGGATGGTTGCCTGATGAGCAACAGACGACAATGATTTAGGGGTAAGGTGTGTGGAATGTGTTAACTGGAGTTCCTCGCACTTGCAGTGCATGTGGAGACTGAGCTGATTGGACTGATATCTCTTAAGAGCAATGGGACCCAGTACATTATTGCAGCGTTCCGTAGCAACTACAGTTCTGGGAACTCTGAACTATACTCAAAACTAAGGAGAAGACAGTAAATACTTGGAAATACTTTAAATTTTTCCTTAGAAGGTCTCAGAGCTTGCTTCCCACATCATATCGCAACTGTAATTAAGGATGCGCTGCACATATCTCAAGCTAAGAGTCGATGACAGCAGCCAAAGTCACGACGAGTCGCCTGAGTCACTCGACGAGGGAGAATAAACCCAGGATTATTTACCCACACAGTATATCTAAGCGAAGCTCTGTAGTAGGGTCATAAATCTTGCGTAGAAAAGTGCAATAATTTATAGGGGCGGCTCCTTTGACGTGTGTATTATCGTCCATAATTCCGAGTCGCGATCTAATTGCTCCAACAAGGCACGTCAGAGCCTTACTTAGAGGCTGAACATCTCTGTTAGATTCCCATGCTCACTTGTGTTTTTTTTTCTGTTCGGCCCAGTGAAGGCCTATTAAAGCGAATCACGTTTGGCGCGTCCCTTACGCCTGCGCCCAAATTCACACCTGCCTCTTTCACTGCAAATAAAATGTATGAAAGTTTCGCTTCGGCAGAAATGTTCAAATTAAATTTGTTAAATAAAAATGGTAATTTTTACTGTCCTGCTCTGTTTTGTTTCTCCTCTGCTGCAGTGCTGGTGTTGTATACGCAATTCAATTATCGACATTTGAGTGACTTTTATTGAATTTATTTGGCCCGCTTCACCTTCGGCGTCTGTCGAACGCTTGCCTTACGAATCGAATCGAGAGTTCGCGGCTCTTCTGCTCGTATAAGGTTATTAATTATTATTGTCACATTGTCGCAGATTAATGGGGCTCTCGGGTGGGAGCTTCTAAGGCGCAAGGGCGAGTTTTTATTGGGCCCCATCTTCGATTCCCATCAGGTGCCCTCGTACAACCCGAATCTATTGGCATTAGCGATTGAAATCCGTTTCCAAATTGCATTTAAATAGAGTTCTTCTGGAATTACCGGAGCATACATTATGCGGGCAAACGAAACGGGTCCGCCTTATCCAAAGACTCGATCATAGCAAGAGAAAACTCGGCGAGAGACTGAGAAATCGGATTACAAATGCTAATCGATCGAAAAGGGGAAATAGGGGAAGAATATTGATGAGCCTCACGTGAGTGCAAAAATTGTATAGAAACATGATAAACGCCTGTCTGGGCTTGGTTTCAGTTTCTTCAGTTATGGGAAGTTATGGGAAAAACCGCTCCCAGTTATGATTGGACGAGTTCGTTGAACTAAGCCGCCTAATGGCGATACATTTTTATTGTTTTGATTATATCATAGCACTTCAAAGGCGAGTCCAGTGATCTCACGGTACCTGCGACGACGATCGTTACATTTCAATTGAGATTCGGCAAAACCTTAACCCGAAATCGAGCGAAGACACTCTCTGTTCTTAGGGTTAGCCGGGTCTGGCCGACTTTGTTCAGAGTCGATGTGAAAACAAAATCAAAATCACAGCTTTGTGCCCCACACAATTGGAATGCAAATAATGCGCTCACGGCGGTAGCCATAATCGGCAAAAAGAAAGGCAGAGGGGTATTAAACTATATTTGAAGTCTCCCCGGGTCTCTGTGCAGTATATTCGAAGACCTATTGCGCGAATTTGGATTGCCACGGGTTCAATGGCTTTGCGAAAAGTTTCTCCATCGCGCGCAGGCTTTAGTGAATTCAAATTTAAAGTTTTCCGAGAGGCCGCTGGCAGAAAACTGTTCTACTATGAAAATCCACTTACAAAAATTATGTTAATTGCAAAGAACAGACAGAGTGGGACCGGGAAATAAATCTTATTAAATCAGACTGGCCGAGCCCCGACAAAGGGTGGGGCATAAGTAGTATAACTGGCAGACAATCTGCAAACAAACAGATTTCCAAAAATTGCAGTTTTCTCACTGTGAATTTTATGAAATCCCGCTTTCTGTGACGTCATGTTGGACAAAGACGGGACGGAATCACGTCAGTCAAAGGCCTGCGAATGCGGCCCAATATTTGCACTCCGAAGCGTTTGCCGGCTGAGCATTAATTTTAATTTTCAAAGTTCCGGCATCTGTGTCTAGTAGTACATCATTGGCTGGCTCGGCTTGAGACACCATGAAGAGCTCGGTAAATAAAGGCTGAGCAAATTTTGTAATCAGTTTTTCCCAAAGTTCTTAATGCATTTAAAATAAAGTGATATCTCAGGCCTTATAAGATTAAGCCCATCCTCGACAACGCCTGCCTGAGGTAAGCCCGCGCCTCCAGGGACTCGACTGGGTCGCATTTAAAATGCGCATAAAAGACTGGATTGAATCGAAGGAATTTATTTGTTCCTGCACACAAATTTTATGCTTTTTAGTGCCGGCGGCTACGACCAACTTATTGCAATTGCTACAAATTTTTACATAAATTTACGCTATGACAACGTTTACTCCGTCTCCTCCCCAAGTCTGCGTCAGTCGTTCTTTGCTAGTTCTAGTTCACCCTCCCCCCTACTCGCATTATGCAGAACCTTTATCATTTTCCCTATTTTTATGAGCTTTTTTGGCTTTCTGTTTGAGTAATTTTTTTGCCAGGTGGAAATCCACTTTCAATTGTTTGGGGATCCGCCGTCGGAGTCCTGGAGGTTTACATATTGCTCATTTCAGCGTCGTGGGAGTTACGGCGGGAGGAGCCAGTGGAGAGGCACCAGTGCTTATTGCCGCTGTCTGCTGAAGTGTAAACATTTTTGCAGAAGGTGTAAATAAATTTTTGTAAAGCGATGCGACTGCCTCCGGCATCCCTGGCGTTTTCTGGTATTCGCTGCGGAAGTCTGTAAGCTGCTGCCGCTCCTTGATTGTTTGTTCCTTCAACGATTGGGGTGATCTGAGTGTCAACAAAATTGCGCAAATAAGCAAGGAACTTTCTGAATTTAGACGAAACTGGTTTCGGGACGATTTATTCCCATTCATTCAAATCTGTCTCGACCCCCATGGCAATCGCCAGAAATTGGGCCTAATGGGCTGGCCATCGATTTTCGCGCAACTGCGCTTATTTTTACGAGGCTGCCATTAAGGCGGAAGTACCCATTAAACTGGCTCGGAAATCGCCAGTGAAACACAACGGATGGCTTCTATTCTCCACATATGTATGCGTGTATGCTACATTAATGCCAACAATTCCATAACTTTCGATATAACCCCGGATCAAGTGCACAGTGGGCTCTGTGGCAAAGAGTGCGGTCAAAATACCCTTGTAAATGAACTCCCAAAATGGATAACCAAAAGACTTACTCATTAGTAATTAAATCGCATCTGTCATATGTGAAATTATTAGGAATAAAATATAATTAACGTTCTTAAATTAAAGCAAATCTTAAAGAAATATTCGTTATTAATTATAATTCGGTAAATTCAACAACTTTTTCAGCACATAACGCCTAGTCGCAGACTGTGTTCAGTGTGTACAGATCTTGAATTGCTCTGCTTTTGTGTAGGCGTACAAGAGAGCGTCTGATTCTACAGGATCTCTCCTATCTGCATTTTAAACAAACACTTAAATTTAAATATAATACAAATGTCTTCACATTCGAGAGCAAAGTCGATAGCTCAGTGGGGGTAAAGCCTGGGCCTGGGTTTGAATGAACCGCAAGGCATACGAATTTTTTTTAATTTAAAAAAATTAAGTATAGTTCTTTGCTTGCATTTTTTTATTTCTTAATAATAAATACTGTAATTATTTTGATTTACTGGAAAAAAAAAAATATTTGCTAAAAATAAAAAAGCTTTCACTCGTCGCCGACGGGATTCGAACCCGTGACAACTAACATTTCAAAAATACTTCAGCCTAGCCAGCTACACCACCAACCAATTCAAAAAGAGTAATCTTATTTTCACATAATGAACGTTTTGATTTATTTGGAGCCCTCTGCCTAGGCTGACTCTTTTACACATTATGTGTATAAAGTAAAAAGCCTATATCTCAGCTATTTATGGCACGATCGCAATGAAATTTGGACAATCTGTGTATTTTGATAAAATAATTAATATGGTTTACATAACTTTATAAACTTAGAAGCTATACGTTTTTTCAAATAGCTCCTCCAAAAAGGGGAGCAGCAAAAGTTAAAACATATTTGATCTGCGTGCAGATATAAGAAGTCTAAGTCCGAAGTTTGGTGTCTCTAGCTCTTATAGTCTCTGAGATCTAGGCGTTCATACAGACAGACGGACAGACGGACAGACAGACGGACGGACGGACAGACGGACAGACGGACATGGCTATATCGACTCCTTTAGTGGTCCTGACCAATATTTAGGTAACTTTTGGGGGTCTGCCACGCCTCCTTCTGCCTGTTACAGAAAATCACACTCGCACAAAACTATAATACCTGTGTACCTTGTACATGGTATAAAAATCCTGTAGCGATTCTAATTGCTTGCTATTATAAGGTGTTTGGCCTGGAGGCCAAATCAAATCCAGAAAACGCACACTAAAGGGTGAATAACATTCCCTCTTGTAGAAATAAGTTAAAGAGAAAAGTAATTTAAAAATGTACATGTCTAAAATTTGAGTAACTTTTGAGTCTGATTTGCAATAGAGGTCCCTGAAGATGACAAATCGATGATCTAGCACAGAGCCAGGCCGCGAAGTAAATAGATTTAAATCTTTATGACTATTTTAAATATTTTTGATATACAATATTTATTATCAAAATATTATTTGCCTATGCTTTGTATTTAACAAGTTTTTACTTAGTTTGGCTTTCGTATATAAATAATTTTTTGTTGAAAACTCCCAGGAGAATCCTTATACTGTCAGCTCCACTGCACTCTGCCCGCCTGTCCCCATTCTCGGCCGCAGTCACATCCGCTTCCATCCCGCCAGCTGCTGGGAGAAGTAAGTGTGGGGAAGCCCGTGTGTGGTGTCTATTTAATTACAATTGTCGCTGTCGCCGCAATCCGTGTCCTGTGCAACGGCAACTGCAATTAACGCACTCGGCCTTTAGGAGCTGCCTGCTGGATGCTGTTAAATGCAGTATTCAGGATGTTCCACGCTGGGAGCGCAGTATCGAGGCTGGCCGTGTCCTGTCGTTCGGAGCTCTATCATCGATGGGGCGGGCCGTGGGGCTGAGCGATTATTTTACGCTCAATTATTGTTAAATATTTCACAAAATGCGCATATTTATTTTAACACGGCAAATTGGCCCGGTTGGAGCTGGTATCATGTCCGTGTTTCGGTTTGGCGGCCGAGTGTCCTAATGAGATTGCAATTATTTGGCCATAAATTCGCATTATTCGGGCCTTAAAGTTCATGCACTTCTGTTCGGCACATTTTTACCGTGTTGTTGGTGCTGTTGTTGTCCGATGTCGCTGTGCTGCATGGGAATTAACCCTTGTCAACTGACAGCATTTAATTTGAAATTATGTATTAATTAATTGGCCAGAAGCAGTGGACATTATAATTAAATATTTAATTTATGGCTTCTAATGGGGCAGTTAGTCAAGCGGAGCGCACAAATAGTTGCACAATTAGCGAATTCATTTCAATATGTGTGCTCTTTGGGAAATCCGTGCGATCGCTGGCCAACTACTTAAAATAAAATCGGGAAGGATATTACTATGTAGAAATATAGTACATATACATAGTTGATTACAAAAAAAGTTTATTATAAAGCCATGGAAGTCAAGTTCGTTAAGTCTGATATTGTGGTGATGTCTTTAAAGACTCGCCGCATACTTTTAGGCCGAACTTGTTACCACCATGACCATGGGGGCGCTACAGAAGCCATCCACAGGGCACGGCCCGACGTTCGGCTGGGGCTGAGGCTGTGCACAGTCACTGCAAATATTGAACAGCATTGGCTGGGAATATTGAAATACTTTCGGCGACTGTTTCCGCACTTTGAGCCCTTGTACCCCACTTCAGGATAGTTTTTGCGATTCGTGTTTGTCTTCTGGTTTTTTCAGCTCCGCCATTGTCTGTCGGTGCTTTCATCCGGGGAAACCCCTTTACCTTTCTGGGATGGACTCGTGCTATTGTTTGTTTGCCTTGTGGGCAAGTTGCATTTCGGGGCTGCCTTCGGACCACGAGTTAGTGAATTTATTGCAATCACGCACGGGATTTGTCGCTTTGGCTTTTGCTCGCTGTCGGAAAAAAAGAAAATCTGGGTACAGGCTTGGAGTACGGGAAGCGCCGCAAACCGCAAAATGTTGTAACTAAAAGGCCGAAAACGCATTGCGCATTAAATTTAAACTAATTGTTTGACATTTGTAATGGCCGGCGCTGCGCTGAACGTTTTAATTATGGCTGCAGCATCAGCAACTGCAGGAACAACGGCAATTATTAGCGGGCCACAAGCCCAGCGGCCAAAAGAAAAAAAGAACGCGTAAAAAATTTAAATTAATTTGGAGTCTGGGTATGTTTTTGCGGCAATTAATTCGAACACGCGGCGACGCCTTTATTTGTGGTTCCGGTTCCGATTTTGACTTTGCCATATGTGCGGTTTCCCTCAGCGGAAGCCCCCTGCTCCTCGTCGGCCAACGGCTTTATTTGCAGAATGCAGTTGTGCAATGGCCGCTTTTTTATCGGCCCAGCCATCCCTTGCCGACTGTCTGCGCAGTGACGTCTATCCTGATATATTCTCCTGGACACGGCCGGACAATGTCTGACTAAGGTGCCGCCATTAGTTTTTAGTCCGCTTTCTTGGATCGACTTGGCCAAGGGCTAAGGCAACAGTTGAACGACACTAATACCCCCGAAGAGAAGGGGACACCCACAAATAGGTTTTCCTTGGCTTTTTTAGCTTTCACAGTCAATGTGTCATGTGTGCTGCTTCCTTAATAAGGGTCGGTCGGTGGAAGATTTTCCACACTCTTTATTGTCTGGACTATAGCTTTACCATTTCCTGATGCATCACCCTTTACCAGTTCCTATGTAGAATTCCCTCACTTGGGCTTCGGCTTGGTTCTTCCGTACAGTTGCTCCGGTGTTGGAATATCGCTGACGAAGTAGTTGGCCGGTATGAAGTGGAATATCTTCTTCAGCACGTCCAGCAGAATGTCCTCGATGGTCTGAGTGATGACCGTGTATAGGGCATCGGCCAGCATCCGCCAGTTGTCGTTGAAGAACTTGTTCGTACTGTCCTCTGTGGGCAAAAATTGGAGTCAAAAGTACAAATGGGAAACTGCTCCGCACCTTAAGTCGGTCCTAACTTACCCAGTTGCTTGTTGCCATTGAACAAATTGGAGAAGTACGACTTGAGTCCATCCATTTTGAAGTCCACGTGTAGACTGGTCACATTGTAGAACGTAAATCCGCCCTTGGAGTAGAGCCGCGTCTTTGTGTGCATCGTTACAGTCATGTTATCTGCGTCCAGGAACACCTGACCCTTCCCGTTCAGTGGGATGAGCAAGATGCGACCAAACAGACTGTACTCGCCCTGGAGCTTCATCACGGGCAGTGTGAACGTTGTTTTCCAGCTGTAGTCCTTCTTAAAGACTCTGAAATAGAATGAGGATTCAGGGCTAACTTGGAAAAAGGGACAGACCCAGACTCACTGACTCTCCAGCACGTGCGTGTTCCCAAATCCGATGATCTTCACATTGGCCAGCTCCACCTTGAGGTTGATCGCGTTGCTGTTGCCTTGCGTGATCCGGATGCGGTTGAGATAGAAGGGATCGAAGCTCTTGATGCTGGTGAGCCCAGGAATGCCTGAGAATCAGATCTGGATTATTTGCAAAGACCTGCTCAGACTCTAGCTCTACCCACCGTCGTTGAGCTTGTCGAACAACTGCTGAATGCTGTGGGTCGAGCAGTTCACAAAGTCCTTATCCGCTATCCTGCACTCCTTGATGTAATCTGCTGCGGTTCGATTATAAGTTTAGTTCAGCTCAGTTCATATCAGTTTGCATTTGGGTTGGATTGGATCGAATCGAGAGCGAGTGCGATTAAGGCAAACAAAATAATCACAGAGAAGGCAAAGAAAAAAGTCCGGTTTAGTTGTGCAATATTTTTGGTGGAATTCAATAACAAATTCCAGCTAATTAGTGACAGTTATGTGTTAGCCAAGACCCGAGAATCTAATGATTTGGCACCTGAACCGGTGTATCATTGAAGCTATGCAACCACTTAATTATTTTAAAGTCCATGGTCGACCGCAGGACACCAGCACTTACGCGGCTCTGTCAAGCACCCATCGTCGCCTCGAACCAAACATATGGCCAAGGCCAACAGCAGCAAAATTCGTTCCAAGAGCAATCCCATGGCGCTGGGAGTCGATTTAATCCGTATTTGAGGAACTGATGCCGACTAACGTCGCCGAGCAGCAAATGAAAACTGAAGTAAGCCTCACTTGCTATTTTCATATTTTCAGCGCGGCTTTCGTTCGGCGGGAAAACTTGATTTTAGTTGCTTGCGAAAATTTCGCAATACCGCCGCCGTCGTCATCGCTATAGCACACAGTTGGTCAGTTGGCAAGTTGGCCAATTGTTGGGCAGTCAAGAGAACAGTAGCCGAGTATTCATAGTCTCAGTCGAATTGCTGCTGCAGCAGTCGAAGCTGCCGGTTTAGTTTCATCATCGATCGGATCGGGTGGCTGCGGAGAAAAACAGGGGGAAAGTCTTCAATGAAAACTAATCGCGCCAATGTAGAGTTGAACCGATGTTGACACTTGACTGCTGCAATGTCTACCGATTGCAACACAGACCGCTGATTGGGGTGAACCTTTGGAAAGGGTAAAGCGGAGAAGGCCAACAAGCTCGAGGGAATTACTGTCCTTCAACAGTAAGCCTTGCTTCCACATGGTGAAGCCAAGGTCTGTTCAGCAGGATATCTGTCACAGATGTACGGTTTATCAAAAAAGATACATATATGTATGTACATAAACCCTTTTGGAACAAAATAATTTCTTTGGCTATCAAAAAATCAATTTATACTGAATTATAAATTTATTTTAAATTCGTGACGTCCTCTCTACAGGTATTTCCTTATAGCGGCTATTGCAATTCTGCAGTAACCAATAAAAAACGATTATACTTAGTCTGAAAAAGAAAATTAATGCTGTTGAATACAATATTTTGTACATGTACCCTTAAATTTGTTACAAACTTTTGAAAAAAAAGAAATAAAATACCGACTAGGAAGATGCCATATTTAATTAATCAGATCTTCCGTTGCGGGCAAGTAAGATAAACCATTCAAAAGGATTGCGCTATAATAGAAAAAAGTTTTCTCTCGTTAGTGTGATTTTTTTTCCTTTTTTTTTTGTGACTTTCCGTTTGCAGCTAATTTATGCAAAGTTGACAGGGCAGTGCTAACAAAAACTATTATGAAATTTCATTGAAACTTTAAGTCTAAAAGTCGCGGAAAAACCCCTAACGAAAGAGAACAAGAGGACGAAAGTTTTCCGGCCACGACTAGTCAAAGTTGCAGTTCAGTTGATGAGCTCGTCTGGACACCGACCGGAACATGGTCACACATGCTCTGGATGAGAGGAGTCAATCTCCTCACCCCTCCTCCCCATTAGTACTTTACTTGGCGGAAACCTGTCAATTTAAGCCGCTTAGGGAAGCAGAAACAGTTTTTTTTTGGGAGAACCTGCATTCGGCAGCAGTGCGTATGCGAAATATTTATGCATATTATTTTCCATTTCTGTTTACTGCTCTCGTAATCAAAAATTTACATATTTGGGGTTCCGAAATTAATTATAATGCCACAGAAATCTCGGCTACATAAAAGAGCAAGAGGAAAAGAATGGAAAGTGATGGGAGGAGCACATCTTTTCAGGGCTGCAGGACCACAGTTCCCAATATAATTGTTTTAGGTCAGAAATAAATATTTCCAATACTAAATTTGTGTTATTCTTACGTATAAATTGACCTTTCAGGGCTGCAGGACCGCAGTACCCGATATTATTGTTTTAAGTCTGAAATAATTATTTCAAATATTAAATTTATGTTATTCTTACATATAAATGGAACTTTTAATGTTGGATTGTAATATATCTAATAATATGTAAATGTTGTATTTATTTATTTTTGTAGAATAAACAAAACATCACATTCCGAATTATGTGCCAAGAGGTGTCCAGAAATTGTCAAGTCTGGATTTGGGAACACAATCGTTAAAATACGATTTGGCGTGAGGAGTTCGAGCGTAGCAAGATGGCCATTGGACAAGCCTTGCTATTATGATCCGTGTGTGATGTTAGCAAATGGTCAAGTCTCGAATTATGTAATGTAAATGAAATCTAGCCGATTAGACCTTGAGTTAATTTATTTTTTACAGGGGCTATAATAGGTAATGATCTAAATGGCTTGATTGACCGTTCCTTAGAAACATTTTATTGCCCACTATAAAAAAGGACTATCCAAATTACCCTTTAATGAATATTTTACTATTCTGCTCGCATCCCTGGCATTTATGCTCTGCAGGGCTGCGCGGCGGAATGGGAAGAAGAAAGTCATGAATACAAAATGTGCCGCAGCTTTTGGGTTTTCGGCTCAGTTGGCAGTTCTTTGCCCATTTCATTTTTACTCACCCCCCGGCTCTCACACATGGCAAAACTCATTTCATGGGTCACGAGCTACAATCATCTCTGCGTTGTGGCTCCGTAGGACCGAGAGAAACTGGCCAAAAATTGATTGCGGCGGCCACAGTGCAATGCCAGGATGAGGACCTTGCTTAGGCCAAAGGGAAGCACAACCGGGCCACTATCATCAAAATCCTATTAGTTGGATCTCTGTTCACGGCCGGCGCTCCCGGCTTTGCCCTTGTCCAGTTTCCTGAATTTTGTCAGCGTTTATTTGGCAAATTAATTCCCCAAAAGGTAAGCCAAACTTGCGATTTGAAACAATCAGTGAGCTCGAACCGACTCCACGGAGCTGCAAAGTCCTTTTGTCCTTTTTGGACCAGCTGCAGCTGTTGTTTGCCCAAACAGCCAAAGGGAAAGAAGGGCCGGAACCCCAAAGGCAGCAGCCGATGAGGGGACGCGTGGCACACGATTATGCGACCCCTTCGAAAGCAACAGGGACTACGCCCTTGGGCAAAGGCAAAGCCCGAGCACACAATTTGTGACAATTCCTTTTTGCGGATTAATATTTGCTTTCCCTGTCGGGGTTTTCTCTCACTGGTTGCGCCTTTATTTGTCTCGCTGCCCTTTTCTGTTTGCCACTCCACTTCATGCAAATTAACTTGCCAGAAATTTCGTTGGCTGTGCTGGAAACCCTTCTGACCAAACCTAGACGATAGAGACATGACATTTTCAAGGGAAAATAATTATTATATGATTCACAATAATAATAAAAATCTTAAGGCGACTTAAGTATACCCCAAAAAATAGGGAACCAAATAAAAACAAAAATTTGACCGAAATCTTTGTGTTTTACATACACTCTCGGGTGGTACACCTAAATAAATTTTAAATTCAAACATAGGAGATACATAGAAGTGTCGATCCACACCAATTTTTCTAAGGTTTTATTACAAAATTAACCAAAAACAAGAAAGGAAGCTAACTTCGGCTCACCGAAGTTTGTATACCCTTGCAGAGTTTAAACAAAAAATTAAAAACGAAATTCTGAAATAATAATTTGTTGCCAAATCTCAAATTTGATGGCAATGGTTTGAAACACGGCTAAGCTATGTTTTTTTTTCATTTTCCTGATTGTTCCTATGGAAGCTATAGGATATAGTCAGCCGATTTTCATAAAATTAAAATAAAAATTCAGAAATACTAAAATATGGCTAAATATCAAATTTGGTGAAAATATGTTGAAATCTGACAAAGTTATGGTTTTTTCTTTTATTTTCCTGATTGTTCCTATGGAAGCTATAGGGTATAGTCAGCCGATTTTCATAATATTAAAATCGAAATTCAGGAATACTAAAATATGGGTAACTATCAAATTTGGTGAAAATATGTTGCAAACTGACAAAGTTATGAATTTTTCTTTTATTTTCCTGATTGTTCCTATGGAAGCTATAGGATATAGTCAGCCGATTTTCATGAAATTAAAATTAAAATTCAGGAATAATAAAATATGGCTAAATATCAAATTTGGTGAAAATATGTTGAAAACTGACAAAGTTATGGTTTTTATACCCGCTACCCATAGGGTAGAAGGGTATTATAACTTTGTGTAGAAGGAAGCATTTCCGACCCTATAAAGTATTTATATTCTTGATCAGGATCAACAGCCGAGTCGATCTAGCCATGTCCGTCTGTCTGTCTGTCCGTATGAAACACTGGATCTCAGAGACTATAAGAGATAGAGCTCAGACAGTATTTCTTATGCTTGCACGCAGATCAAGTTTGTTTCAAATTTTTACCACGCCCACTTCCGCCCCCGCAAATCATAAAAAAGCGTATTAAGCGTATAATTTTAAAGCTAGAGTCGCGAATTTCGGTATGTATATTAAGAACTATAGTCTGTGTGATCCCTGAAAATTTGATAAAAAAAATTTGAACATGTAAGAAAGCTACAGTCGAGTGAGCTCGACTGTGAGATACCCGCTACCCATACTTAAACCAGAAAAGCGTCAGGACGCCAGACAAAACAGTTAATACAATTTTGAACATAACGGACAAATTCAAATGCAAGTGTAATATAATCTCATGCATACAAAAATACATACACGTGTATCTATGTGTGTAGAAACGCGTTATTATTGCATTTAAGCGGCTAATAATTATTAGCATTTATTAAAATTGCTTCTCGAATATCTTATAAGATTCTTTTCCGAACACAACCAAGAACGGATAAGAATATTTAGTTGGTCTAATTGGTCAACCAAATGAGGCATGCTGCCAGCAGCCGTTTGTGGCCATACAAAATTATTTCTTTAATAACTTCGACAATTTTTATTTGATCGCAACCAAATTTTCAGGGATCACACAGACTATAGTTCTTAAGATACATACCGAAATTCGACTCTAGCTTTAAAATTATACGCTTAATACGCTTTTTTATGATTTGCGGGGGCGGAAGTGGGCGTGGCAAAAATTTGAAATAAACTTGATCTGCGTGCAAGCATAAGAAATACTGCCGAAAAAAAATTAGAGCTCTATCTCTTATAGTCTCTGAGATCCAGTGTTTCATACGGACAGACGGACAGACGGACAGACAGACAGACAGACAGACAGACAGACAGACAGACAGACAGACGGACATGGCTAAATCGACTCGGCTGTTGATCCTGATCAAGAATATATATACTTTATAGGGTCGGAAATGCTTCCTTCTACCTGTTACATACATTTCCTGCCGGCACAAAGCTATAATACTCTTCTACCCTATGGGTAGCGGGTATAAAAAGAAAAAACCTTATTCTAAATTAATGCGCTGTCAGCGACTGTTAAGCAATCCTCCTTGAAGAGCCCGTAAAAACGCTTCAAAAAGTCTTCTACGGATCTTTCAAAAGACTCCTATGGGACCTTTTGGAAGAGGAGTTTCAGTGACCCAAAATCAGAATGGGATAAAGCAGGCCATTTGTTCGCCAATTCCGCTTGCGACAAATCTGCGATTGAAACTGTTTGGTGTCTACTTTGCTTTTATCAAGTGTAAGAATTTGTATATATCGGGTGAAAGAGAGTCAGTTTAAAGATTATAAAGTTTTTTAAGTCAACCATAATGTTAATTTAAACTATTTACAAAGAAGATGCCAGCCCCAAACAGAAGCCAAACCAGCAAGCTAAGTAAATTTTCCAGACCAAGCAGTGGAGTTTCTCTAAGTATATACCTCGAGAAAACATATTAGTTGTGTGCTATTTGAAACCGTCGTGCTGAACTGAAAACTAAAACTTTAAATTTCCCCTTTGGAGCAAGTAAATGACGGACGGCGCCAAGACTAGCCGAGGCAGGGAAAGTTTGGAATACACACCGACTACAGCCGGCTAAACAAGATTCAGATTTCTATGTTTAAATTCACATAGATATACAAAACACATTCAAACATATGTGTGTTTGCATGATGGAGAGTTTTCAGCAAATGTCTTCCCGAAGTCATCAACACTGACTTGTGATAGCCAGGGAAGGAAGGAGCCAAAGTATCAAGGCATGCATCATCATTTTCGGGAAACCCAGGCAAAGAATTTGAAAAATCAACATCTAACATTCAGACAACGCAGGAGACAATTTTCACCAGAAGCATAAACTTGCGTGAAAGTTTGCTTGGCTTTGACACCACTCCCCTGCAACAAGCAAACTTCATCGCCAATTGGTGCAGCGTTGGGTTGGCCTTGAAAAGTCAGATTTGGAAACATACTTTTACCATTTTCGAAAATCGCACTTTGCTCTGTTTTTGTTTGTGTATCGTGCAGTGTTGCTACTCGAGCATTGAAGTGGATAAAAGGCTTTTGGCTTCTGCCGTTGCGTAGACCTGGACTCGTATCGCGGGAAGCTGTTTACTTTGGCGGCGTGTGCGGTGTCTCCTTGCTTCCTTTCGGCTTCAACCTCGTGTAGTTTCCAAAAGCTCAATTGTGTTTGCCAATTGAGGGCTAGACAAAGTATCTTCCTGCGGCTCGACGGAGACTGATGATGATTTCGGGGGTGTGTCAGATAGATGATAGATATAAATGTGGTGTCTCGCAAGGGTTCTGTTGATACTTTCAAAGCAAATCAATGCTCTTTGCAACAACATTTTGTTAAACTTTAAAGTTTTGGGATGCAGTTGATGGTGTAAAATCGAAGGCCTAAAAGCGTGCTACACAATTTTGTAACATCGGAGCTGACGAACATACATATTTATACCCTTGCAAGGTATTATAATTTCAGTCAGAAGTTTACAACGCAGTGAAGGACCGACCCTATAAAGTATGTATATAAATTCTTGGTCAGGATCAACAGCCGAGTCGATCTAGCTATGTCCGTCTGTCCGTCTGTCCGTCTGTCCGATTATACGCAAACTAGTCCCTCAGTTTTAAAGCTATCAGAATGAAAATTTGTAGTTAGTCTTCTATATACTCTCACTCGTACATAAGTCGGAACGGGCCGGATCATATAGCTGCCATAGGTACAATCGGACAATTTTTAGAAAAAACAAGAAAGGAAGCTAACTTCGGCTCACCGAAGTTTGTATACCCTAGCAGACTTTAAACAAACAATTAAAAACGAAATTCTGAAATAATAATTTGTTGCCAAATCTCAAATTTGATGGCAATGGTTTGAAACACGGCTAAGCTATGGTTTTTATACCATGTACCAAAGGTACAAAGGTATTATAGTTTTGTGCGAGTGCGATTTTCTGTAACAGGCAGAAGGAGGCGTGGCAGACCCCCAAAAGTTACCTAAATATTGGTCAGGACCACTAAAGGAGTCGATATAGCCATGTCCGTCTGTCCGTCCGTCCGTCCGTCTGTCCGTCTGTCTGTATGAACGCCTAGATCTCAGAGACTATAAGAGCTAGAGACACCAAACTTGGGATTTAGACTTCTTATATCTGCACGCAGATCAAGTTTGTTTTAAATTTTTGCTGCTCCCCTTTTTGGAGGAGCTATTTGAAAAAAACGTATAGCTCCGAAATTTATAAAGTTATGTAAACCATATTAAAAAGCTTAATGAATTTTATCAAAATACACAGACTGTCCAAATTTTATTGCGATCGTGCCATAAATAGCGGAGATATAGGCTTTTTACTTTATACACATTACGTGTACAAGAGGCAGCCCAGGCAGAGGGCTCCAAATAAATCAAAATTTTATTGCGATCGTGCCATAAATAGCGGAGATATAGGCTTTTTATACCATGTACCAAAGGTACAAAGGTATTATAGTTTTGTGCGAGTGCGATTTTCTGTAACAGGCAGAAGGAGGCGTGGCAGACCCCCAAACGTTACCTAAATATTGGTCAGGACCACTAAAGGAGTCGATATAGCCATGTCCGTCTGTCCGTCCGTCTGTCCGTCTGTCCGTCTGTCCGTCTGTCCGTCTGTCTGTATGAACGCCTAGATCTCAGAGACTATAAGAGCTAGAGACACCAAACTTGGGATTTAGACTTCTTATATCTGCACGCAGATCAAGTTTGTTTTAAATTTTTGCTGCTCCCCTTTTTGGAGGAGCTATTTGAAAAAAACGTATAGCTCCGAAATTTATAAAGTTATGTAAACCATATTAAAAAGCTTAATGCATTTTATCAAAATACACAGACTGTCCAAATTTTATTGCGATCGTGGCATAAATAGCGGAGATATAGGCTTTTTACTTTATACACATTACGTGTACAAGAGGCAGCCCAGGCAGAGGGCTCCAAATAAATCAAAACGTTCATA
Organism: Drosophila anomelani; assembly: GCA_035045905.1. Taxonomy (NCBI): domain Eukaryota; kingdom Metazoa; phylum Arthropoda; class Insecta; order Diptera; family Drosophilidae; genus Drosophila; species Drosophila anomelani. The sequence goes on from JAWNOO010000162.1 coordinate 534,047, forward strand.
AAACATTTTACTTATGTTCATATTACTATGAAAATAAGGTTACTCATTTTGAATTGGTTGGTGGCGCAGCTGGCTAAGCTGAAGTCTTTTTCAAATGTTAGTTGTCACGGGTTCGAATCCCGTCGGCGACGAGTGAAAACTTTTTTATTTTTAGCAATTTTTTATTTTTTTTTATTTTTTCCAGTACATCAAAATAATTATAGTATTTAATACTAAGAAATAAAAAAATGCAAGCAAATAACTATATTTAATGTTTTGAAAATGAAAAAATTCCTTATGCCTGCGGTTGATTCGAACCCAGGCCAATTGGTTACAAAAATGTATGTGTAGCTTTACCCACTGAGCTATCGACTTTGCTCTTGAATGGGAAGACATTTGCATTATATGTAAATTTGTCTCAGTTTTTTATTCTTATTCTCTTTCTTTTATATAATTTTGGGACGCGCCTTGTAATGGTACATGGTATTCTACTGTCGGGACACCCGACTGTATGTCCATCTTGTTTCTTTTATTTTCCTGATTGTTCTGATTGTTCCTGATTGTTCTTTCTTGTTTTTATTCCCGCTACCCATAGGGTAGAAGGGTATTATAACTTTGTGCCGGTAGGAAATGTATGTAACGGGTAGAAGGAGGCATTTGCGACCATATAAAGTATATATATTCTTGATCAGCGTCAACAGCCGAGACGATCTAGCCATGTTCGTCTGTCTGTCTGTCGGTCTGCCCGTCTGTCCGTATGAAACACTGGATCTCAGAGACTATAAGAGATAGAGTTTTAATTTTTTTTTGACAGTATTTGTTATGCTTGCACGCAGATCAAGTTTGTTTCAAATTTTTACCACGCCCACGTCCGCCCCCGCAAATGATCAAAAGGCGTATGTATATTAAGAACTATAGTCTGTGTGATTTGTGAAAATTTGGTTGCGATCAGATAATAATTGTCGAAGTTATTAAAGAAATAATTTTGTATGGCCACAAACGGCTGCTGGCAGCATGCCTCATTTGGTTGACCAATTAGACTAACTAAATATTCTTACCATTTCTTAATTGTGTCGGAAAATAATCTTATAAGATATTCGAGAAGCAATTTTAATAAATGGTAATAGTTATTAGCCCCTTTAATGCAATAATAACGAGTTTTTACTCACATAGATACATGTGTATGTATTTATGTATGCATGTGATTATATTACACTTGCATTTGTCCGTTATGTTCAAAAATGTATTAACTATTTACTATGGGTAGCGGGTATCCCACAGTCGAGCTCACTCGACTGTAGCTTTCTTACTTGTTTATTAATTACTCTAATAATTTTTGATAATTTGAACCAAACGAAAAACTTTGTTAATAATGACAGCTTGATGATTGCAGTATATTAATACATCTGAATCTTATTGAATTGTTTGGAGTCTAAGAATAGTAATAGTAAAAATGTCTAAAGCTAAATCACTGGAACGATTAAATATTTCTAAGGCTCAGTTTTCCAAGACGCTCAAACTAGCTTCATCAAAATAATATAAAATATTTAATTGTAATATTATAATTACAATGTTGAATAACAAATAATATATAGTTAATTTTAACTGTACTCCAAACGCCAGTATGTTGCCCGTGTCTATTAGTTTCATTTTAAAGAAAATGTCATTTCTTGGAGGATCGGTCATTACTAAAAATGAATTGGGCAAATATAAATTTAATTGTTAAAATTGTTAAATTGTTAAAAAGGTATAATTATTTGAATAACGTTGGAAGTTTAAGTTGATAGCTTTTCAGCAGTGAAATTAAATCACCTAGTCATATTTAATTTTGCGTTCGTTTACTTAATTTAAATTAAATCATCAACAAAAGCTTCGTCGTTCTTTTTTTAGGTTGGCATTTAAGTGCGTACCAAATACCAAATTGAAATGTTGAATTTAAAACGCAATTCTCACAAAATTTACTCTCGGCTGGCATCGAAAATTTTGTGCTGAGCGCGGGAAAATTAATTAAAATATTCCCTTGTAAGTGCCAAGCGCCGTCGGAGCATAACTGAATTTTAATTGAACACAATCAATGCGAATTTATGAAAGCTCATAACTCTCCCAGTGAGTCTCCCACAAACCGCTCCACCACCTGCGTGCCTATGGTGCCACCAGCTCCAAAGGTCTCTGGCAATTGGCGTTAATTTGTCTGACGAGAAATTATTGAAAAGAAAAATCAACTTTACCTTTCGGATTTCAATTGAGGGAACTGTTTAGAGGAGCGTCCAGGGACAGGAAAAGGGGTACAAAAGGCGTAATTAAATGCATGGAATTCGCAGTCGGACAGTTTGGCAGGAGTGGAGGGTTAATAAAAGGGTCTTTGCCACTTCGGCAACCGTAACCCCCCAATGAATATTTATGCGTGCTAACGGCTTTTTAGCAATCTTCGAGGACTCCATTTTAGGAATAGCATATCATACGTCGGGCTGCTTGCAAGTGAAATGCAATTAAATAAATTTAAATGCCATCTCCGTTCACGTTGAGCACCCTTCAGATATTTATTCAGATTTTAAAGCCCGTAAGTGCAGGGAGTAGAAATAAATTCAGAATCCGCAGCAGCAGATAGTGCAGCAGCAGCAGTAGCAGCCACAGCAGCAGCAGCCAAGTCGAAATGAAATAAATCGAGTAAAATCAGTGTGACAGGAAGAAACAATTTAAGCATGTTGGACAGGATAAGCCTTTTGAGAGAGACCCATAGAAGCCAAGGTGTCTGGGACAATGCAGTAATGCAGATGCAGGGCAGGGCACTGCAGTTTACATACAGTTTGCCATCGGGACATGGTCGTAGATATTCCTAGCAAAAGGGATTTGCGGAGCCAAACGAACCGAAAAGCGAACACGACATGAGGCGAGATGAGCGGCGGAGTATGAAATGTTCTAATGCAATTGTTGCTTGTGGGTGCGAGGTGGGCCATGTGGGCCTGGGTCCGTGTGTGCGTCTGTATCTGCATCTCGTCTATGCAGCGCAGTCTTGTTGGCACACACGCATGTGTCTGAGGGTGTAATTGATTTTATCGGTCATGTTAATTTTGATTAAATATGCAAATCGACGATACAAATTCGCATTTGTCGCCCACTCACAGGGAGAGAGAGCCGCTCACGTGCGAGTAGATTACTGTGGCGAGGGAAAGGGCCACTGGATAAGTCCGCAGAGATGCGAGCGTGACACGATGCCATCTAAATAATTCACCTACATTTTTAACATTTTAGCTCTGTTTCATTCATTGTCATTTGATTTAGCAATGTTGGACACTTGAGAAGTAAGGCTCTTTCTTAACTAAGAATAAATTACACTAACCGAATAAGCAGATGATTATCAAAATATTCTTATTCTAATTTTAATCACTATATACAACTAATAAATAAATTAAAATACCAATTCTTTCAGTTACCTCGATTTTCTCATCTTTGGTGACACGGTCGAACCGACCGCAATTCACGATTGCATTGCTGCTGGAGAAGGGCCACCCATTGACAGTTATTATGTTACGGTATTATCTCGTTATTTATGCAGCAGATGACAAATGCAATTTGTTGTTTGCACACCGAACCTGGACCAGGAAGCTAGAGCCGGCAACTGGCAGCCCCGAAAGTGGATGCGAGCACATGATAATTTCACTCATTTGAATAATCTCCTCCTGGATGGCTGTCCTGTCCTCCATTTCCATTTCCATATCCACCTCCATCTTCTGCCCTCAATACCGTCGATGTCCGTGCTCGCTGTGAAAATATTAGCTTAAGAAAATGTCTAACGAGCTCTACGTGCTGCGCCACTCAAAAGTGTCTGCCTCCCTCCTCGGACATCCAGCCCAGTGGGGGTGGACTTCTCCGTGACCACGCCTATTAGCTCGATGTGGACGTCGGTTGACTTTCGTGCGGTTTTGTGTATTGATTAAAATGGCTGGCCAAATGCGAAATTGACACACGAGATGCATGGACAATTAGCAAACGTTTGCAGGGGGCGAGATATCCAGGGTGATATCGAGGAATATTGTTAACCAATGTGGAGGTGGAGGTGGCTACACCTTTCGACCTTTGTGCAGGCACTTGGTCCGTCGGTCCCTTCAGCCCATCACCCCAATCGAGGCCCCGACGTTATCTTTTCCCTGGGTGCATAAGTTGTTTGCTTATGTCTAAATGCCTAATCATAAATCGAAATCACTTGTTTAAAAGTAGAACGGGCGACACATTGTATACCCATATATCTTATCGGGGGCTTCGGACGGCTCTAAATTAAACTAACTTTCGGCCGATCGCATATAATATAAGTTGGGAAAGTATATAAGCAAGTCAGCGCCCGCGAGTACAGTCCCACAGGTATCGCCATTGCAGAAAAGCTCTCAAAGTCACCAGGGCAATGTGTTCCAGGTTCTCTAATAGACCAGCCTCCTGACTGATGGCTCGATCGGGTCAGGAGGCCTCCCAGATGATTGATGGGCCCTAGAAGAAGCACTTAAACCCCGATTGAGCGGGCGGGGACTCGCTCTGAAGCCGTTCTAGGCAGATTCCCATCTGCATTCGAATCGCACTAGAAATAGAAACAGCCGCGCAGCAGATCTAATTGTCGTGGCAAGAGGCTGACAAATGATTCTACCCGCCGGTGAATGTCCTCCCCAAGCCATCCCCATTGCTGTCTCCTTTCCCGTTCACACAAATGTTGCCTCCGGGGTTTTTCTCGCCCGGCTGACAGACTGACACTGTCGAAATGACTGCGCCAAGCGGCCTAGTCAAAGGACCCTGGAGGTGAAGGCTCGAATCCCCTTCGAACCGAACAGAGCCGAGCTGACGGTGTGAATGGTGTCATTAAACGATTTTTCAATGCAAGCTGCCGCAGGTGAAATGTGCTCGGGCTGTGTGTATGTGTGACTTTTTATCGGTCCACGACCTTTTGCACTTTAACCTGCTGAATCGCATTTGTGATGCGGGAGGGGAAACATTTCTGTGCTGCTCTCCACTTGCCCGGAAATTGAAAATCAACTCACCTGGAGCGGAAATTATTATTTCTTTATTGACGAGTTTTCCTTAACCGGCCTCGCCCCATTTTTGACAGCCATCCCACCAGCCCAGAGCCTCGTTTATGAATGTTGCAATCTTCGACCCTGTATTTTTCGCAACCATCGCATTCGGTGCACTCATTATGCAATAGAAACACGTAGCTCTTAATCAATATTACGTGCGAATATTGCCGAAAATAAGCGGGCATCGCTTAATGTAAAACTTAATTAAATTCTTCGTGCTTGCCAATGACAAAGGCCCTGCATTATTGACGTTAGGTTATGAGCTCGAATTAGATACCGAAGAACTTGGTCATTTAGGAAGCGTCTTGACTATAGAGTCATTCGTAAGTGGCTGTAATAAGGTGGCCAAGCTTTGGCTGAAAAGTATGACTTTTCAATAAAATAGTAAGGCTTCATCATCGCTGAGGAATGTCCAAATATAAGCCTCTTTGGCCTCTTTTTCTTTTGGTTCTGTGACACTCGCGGCTTACCGGAGCGCTGAAACTATGACGGGGAGCCAATAATAAAATGGTATATAATATTTTTACTTCGAATCCTGATAAGATAGTGGCGCATACCGCATTTAGTACACCCGAAATCGGTTCGCAACGAAATCGTAAATGAAGAAATTCGTCGCTGGCGTACCTGGAGTTCGTATTTGATGGCCATGTGGCCCGAGTCGGGTTATATAACGATATAGTTACAGTATAGGTTTTTCGAGGCGGAAATAGTCAAGCCAGCGAGTGCTGATTAGACAAGAAATGTGGGTTAATACTTTCGGCCCAGAAGAAAGTTATGGCGATGGATCAAAAGACCCAAACTGATACGATTCCCCAGGAACGCCACGACATGCCACAGCAAAAGATTAGGATCATGACCAGCAACGTGGGCGCATTGGAAATTTACAATATTTGCTTATCCCATGAAATCAAATTTCCAATACCCGAATACAACCGCGGCTCCGGCGGGCGCTCATGCGATTGGCATTTATCGAAGGTGCCCGTCGCTATCTTATCTCGGAAGTATGCCTGGTAGGTGCCTCGGTGGAAGCATGTACACAACCGATCGAATGCACATCCTCGGTCGGGGTTCTTATCGAAGACCTTTTACACAATTTCTATCGACGAGCAGCGCTTGTTCTCTCGTGTTTCTGTTTGCTTGCTTCCGATCCCAGTCTATATCAAGATGAAGAAACTCACGGAGCGGGGTTTTCGGACCACGCTTATCGCTGGGTTGCCGCCATATAGCGGTGCGTGCCACACCGCTCCTAAGAGTCGCCTCAACCCGTCCCTTGGGCCCCTAGTGGAGTCCTTAACCTGTTTGTCGTATCTGCCGGGTGTATTAGACGTGTTTGTCCAGCACACGTTCGTCATAAGTTCGTCATATCTGCCTCGAAGCGCAGTCGATGGTTCCCACTACTCATGCTCTCGCCGTGGTATCGATAAGAGGTCCCAATCCAAATCCAGTTATCTGCCAGCACTCACACTCTCGCACCTGAAAGGTAAAGCAAATAAAAGCCGCTGGCCAGATAAGGCATACCGTATAAAAAGCAATATCTATGAATATATGTCATTATTTCGTTATTGAACTCCAGAGTGTGCAGTGCGTTCGATGCGTGTCTCTGGTAATTGTGGATATGGCGCTCCTTGTGCTGACGCTGGTTCCTTTAACTTCGGTGGATTATAAGTGTTGCGTATAGATGTATCCAGAAGGATATTTTCGCGATCGGTGTGTCTTTGGCAAGTAGAATAGCAGGCTTATCACATGTTTCATTTAATCTGCTGTGAGATTCTTCTATTCTACTTTCGACAAACACCCGTTATCATCACCCAGGTGTTGCTGAGACGAAGCTGGCTGACAGGTAATTAACTGAGAGTGAACGCGAGAGCGCCGCAGGCCTTTCATCGCCTCACTCATATCTCGCTTCATACCGAGAAACTTTTATCTTTCCGCGAGGTTGTGGCTCCACGAATTAGTCTGAGAACTCGGCTGAGTCATTGTTACCCCATCTGGCTGGCTGGGTGGGGTCGCAACCCATTAAATTGAGCTGCTCCTCCGCTGATCTCATTCCGTTCACATAACCCCATTTGGGGACCATGTGACGGCCTGGCCGTTTATCATTATTATGCCGATGACTTTTTATAGGAACCTGTGCCGATGAAATCAATTTTATATATATGTACACAGATAAGGATCGTACTTCTTCACGGTAATAAAGTGAACACTTCTAGGGGTTTTCGATAAGGCTTTTTTGAGTATATATGACGTCTGCATTAATTCACTCTTTCTTCGCTTATGTAAGGTGCAATATTACAGAAGAAACTAACAAAGAAAACTAAGCTGACGTTCCACCTGAATTTTGTATCCAAGTGATTCCTCAGTCTCTGGTCTACTTTCGTTTACTCAATGCCATATACCAAATTGAAGCTAACGACAGTTTAGTCCTTCCCCTCTCATGATAAAAAATAAGCGCCTATATCCATGTCATTTGTCTGTCTGCTCCACTCGCTGCTGCTCGCTCCCCTTTGTCTCTGCCAGTCAACATAATGAAAATGCAATTAATTTTTTCCAGCCATTTCTTTTTCAGCCCCAAGCACCGGCCCCTGCCCGCCCCATGCCTTGCCAAAGTCAAAGCTGACGCCTCGTCCGAGAGCTCGTCTCCTGCCAGCTTCCACCGATCCCAGCCAGGCCTGTGGACCATTCCGACCCACTCCAGCCCATCCATTGCTGTTGCAATATTATGACTCCTGCTGTTTGAACCGACAGCCGGCTGAGTGCGGGGTGGGGCGAAAAAGCGGCAAAAGAAATGTTTATTGTGGAGCATTTTCTATGGCGATTGCAGTGGCCCTCTGCCCTTACAGCCGAGTAGCGCCAGCCATTCGCATTAAATGAGGAAACCAATTATTCGCGCTTATACAGATTTACCGCCCCAGACCAGCACACACACTCGAACAGTTAGACAGTTGGAGATATACATAGATACGAGTGCCCCCGACCCCAGGGCTCTTTGTTTTGTTTTGCTCCTAATGGGAGCACTCCGCCTGGCCGCAGGCTCGCTGATTAAAGCCAGGGATTGCATCAGGCGGCTCCCGCAGAGGGGATGCACCGGCTATTGCAGCATGCGTCGATGGGGGATAGAGCAGAAAAGAAATAATTACTTTAAGACTTACAAAGGAATATCGAATCGGTGATTGGGGGTAAAAGCACGCTTCCTCAGTTCTTGGCCAGGACCATCCACTTATCTCTAATGCGGCCACAATTTCCTGTTGTCCAAAAACATTTTCACAACCATTTTGCCCATTTCTGATTGGGATTCATTGGCGCGGGCAATTCGGGCAAGCACAGCCTCCTGGTGAGACAAAGGCCTACTCAACGATCCCGTCTGGGCTTCCTAACGGCAGGTCCTGCCGCTGGCATAACTTGTTATTTGTTTCGGACACCCTTGAGCGGCGAAAATCAGAGCGAAGCTTCTCTGAAATTACCTTTCATTTTGTCATAAAAAACCACTTGAATGGGGATCCGCGCAGCCGGAAGCAGGCGTCACAAGTCACCCGCTGGGTGTTCCGCCCTGTCGTTAGGGGTAGTCTGGGCCAGCCGCAGCAATTACAGACGTTAATGTACTGGACCTTCGGATTTGGCTTAAAGTCTTTTGGATCCGGCTTCCGGTTCGCCTTGGCCAGGCTCCTTTTGGCTGCTTTTATGCGGCTGTCTGTGCGCTGCACTTCTTGAAACCGAAAGCGCATTGGGCACTCGCCAGGCTACCGAAAAGGACGATGGAAGCCCGGTAGGGCTGGCCGAGAGAAGCGTTAAATTAAAACGTAAATACCACTTAGCCGGGCTATAAAGCAAGTGCCCTCCCCGGATGTCTGTAATCAGTGGGTAATTAGGCGAACGAGCGAAAAGTGAGCAGCACACCTTGAAATTGCTTAATTTGTGCAGCCTGATTTAATGACTGCGCGCAGAGGGATACGTGGCCGGGAAGAACCCTGCCGCCGCATGGATCCTTCTAGGAGCCCGAACTTCATTTCATGGGACGCTTATCATGAACCGAGCCATAAATATGCTCCTAAACATTCATTTTGACAGCTCCATCGGCTCAAAATGCAAAGGAAGTGGGGAGGAGTGCAGTTCCGCCTCGGGTGATGTCGCCGCATCGCAGCCAAAGTTTTTTGCCGCTCCTTGTGCGCTTCGGCGAGCGGGTGTGAGGCATGAACGCTATTGCAACTGCTGCAGAATGTGCAAAAAATTCTAAACTGCAATAAATTCATCAAATGTGCAATGGAACATGCTGTAATGTCACGCCAACGCCCCATCCGTGCGCTCGCATACGGAGTCCTTCTCCTCGCTAAGCGCCCCTCTTTTGGCCCGGAATTGGGTGATATTTCGTAGGCAAATGTGCAATAAATTGTAAATGTTTGTTGGCCGGGCGGTGGCTGCGGCCCTTGGGCTGGTGGGTTGGTGGATGCGTTGGTTCAGCATCGTGCCCGTTGCAAATTTGTGACGCTCCCAGCGAGTTGAGTTGGTCGTAAAACTTGTCCGCTGCATGCCTGTCAACTTCTATAAGAGTTTTTTCAGATTGTTTTTCGTTCCGGTGACTTTTTCTATAGGATATTTTTTGGTGCAGCAAAATTGAGAGCTCCGATAACAGTAGCATGCAGCGAATGCAATTTAGAAGGACGCGGCTCAGATAATGAAACAGAGTAACGGAAGAACGCTACGAGTTTAAAAAAGTTATGCCAAGGCAAAAAATATATACGTACCTTAATAAAAAAACGAGGCCTGGGAAATCAATCAATGGTTTCGCCCATCTTTTTTAGCACAATTGTCTTGAATGGTAAATGTTTTAAATCAGATCGATTTAGATGACTAAAGTACAAGGCTACATCTTATCGATTATCCATAGATATTTTGTTACTTAGTAACATAAAAACGAACCCATATTGAATTATTATTATCTGGAATTTCATTTAATTAATGCATGCATACTTCTTACTTGGTGATCTGGACTCTCCACCCTTCACCCAATGCTCAACCCCATCGGCGCAGGAGTGGACGATGCAGCAATGCAATCAGTGGAAACCTGGAAAACCGAGGGTACTGGTGGTGGATGTGATGCCACAACATTGCCTATAGTAGGCGAGGCGTGCAAGCCTCACTTTGGCACCATGCGTCCCTCCCGACCGAATGGTTTCGTAATTTAGCTATTAAATCGAACTTTTATTTGGGCGCCGGGTAGAGTGAACCGCAGAAAGTAGAAGTGGAACTCGGATTTTGGGCTCACCGCAATCTAAAAGGCGCAGCAATTGGCCTTTCCAGCCGCAGACTTTCAGGGAAACGAATGAGCTTAGTTAAAGAAAATGTACTTTGAAAATAAAAATATAATTTGAGCACTTAAAACGGACATTTTTGGATTTTATATTACATCGATTAAAACCGGCTTAATCTGAAATATTATGGTCTGACCATTTCTAGTTCAAAAACGAAAAGTTTCCGTCACGTATCAATTTTAAGAGAATAGCGTTTTCGAACTATCAATGCGCAGATCAAGATATTTTAGAATCAGCCGGTTTTAATTGCGGACATTTTTTGTGACGGCTTGTGTAATCTATTTTTTTTAATTTGCCAATTTTGTTAAAAATACCTATGCAATGCCTACCACCATTATATTCATCTGAACATATACTTATACCTTTCCAGTTACAGTTTTACATTCACATTTTTCCGTATCATCTATATTTACCGATCGTTCCTATGGCAGCTATTTTATAGAGCAAATCGTCCGATTTGCTTAAAAATAAAACCGGTACTCTAAAATAATACAATGTGTTAAATTAAATTAAGTATGTTAACCAATTATATAATGTTTTTTCTAAATATTTGCCGATTGTTGCTATGGTAGCAACGTCTAAATGTATTAAATGAGATAGTTGTACGATCCGGACTTACATATGAACATCTATACGAGTGAGAATACTATATACATATATAAAGCGAGCTATCTGCAAAGTTTCATCCAGATGGCTGGAAAACTGAGAGACTTATTTGTGTGGCTGTGGATGCTGATCGTATATATCGTATATATACTTTATAGTGTCGGAAATGACTCTTCTGACTAAAATTATAATACCCTGCAAGGGTATAAAAATATCTTATTTTATAGCGCAAAAAAATAAATAAGTTGTATCCAATCTAAAAGTATTTTTTTTTCTGGCTGCAATTTCGGCACAGGTTACCTCCGCAACATTTTTTTTCCGTGTAGGATTTCGGACCATGCTGCATCAATAGCTTGGCACATCGGAGCGTACAATTAATCGTAGCAGAGACGGAGCGTAGCGGGTGGAATGGAGCGGGAGATGGAGTGGTCTGATATGTATGCAGAGCCAATATTTTACCAGACACCGCGGTGCGATATTCCACCATGTCCTCCTTTCCGAGTTGGCTGCTATTTTGCACTTTTATCATCAATGTTGTTTTTTCGTTCGTCGGTCCTTGGGGGGCATCAAAATTTAAATTATTTACTTGAGCTTGCGTAAATCTTAAATAAGTGAGCGGGAATTGTTCTTTCTGGAGCGATATTACCAATTAATGGGTTTTACATCTATTTGCCATTATTTATTAAGTAATAAATGAAATAAATATATTGTAATTCTAAATTTGTTGCCTCAGCATTGGCGCATATGCCTTAGCTTTCGGAAAGCAAAAAAAAAAGAAAGAAATCTGAGCTCACCGGGAATCCATACACCTTTTTGCTTACGGCAATCATATCACCTTTCATGGGAAAAATATCCAATTTCTTCACCTGACCATTTCCGTTTGTAATTACCAATTCGATGGGATCCTTGGACCCGGATGCCCTAACTGCTGCAGCGCTTTTTAATCTCAGTAGGATGGGGCCACAGAGGCAGCAGCAGACACTGACAATTAATATTCAAATTTATTAGCCACCTATGAACCGAGTGTGTGCATTATCAGCAGGCGCTCCACCGTCTGAGGGGGAGTGTCAAGGACAAAGGAGAGCGGGGCGACGGACAGGCCGCAGACAGTCCTTTTCCCTATCTCGCTCAGCACGCACTTGCAGATACAGGATCCAATGGTTAGGCTGTGGGCAGGGACGGAGAAAGTATGGCCGAGAAGTGCACGTCGGGGACCTGGGGGAAATGCTTCATCGGCTGAACTAGACATGAAATCCTGAAATGTACTGGCAGGGCCTCCTGGTGCCCCGGTCTCGTGTCACCCGCGCTTAATTATTTGCATATGATTAGACTTAATGGTCGAGTGAGCCTCGCTGGCCCCTCCTCGTTCCGGGCCTAATCACTCGAGTCAGCTACGTTGTGTAATTGTTAATGATGATTAGATTCAATTTAGGGCATCATTAGTTAGCTGACGAGGCTACGACCCCAGTGGTTGCCCAGGCCAACGTCGTTCCATAGTCCGCTCTTTAAATTTATGCCAACGCCGCAACTGAGGCCGAGGAGAGGGCGCCAAGGACCCAAGTGACTTACGTGGACGTTGCAACGTGACCTGGGGCCGTTGTCGAGTTTGGGGTTAATTTTGCAAAATTGTCGAGTCAACGGGTTAACACTTCCATACCCTGCTGCCGACGTGCGCTCCCCGTTGACCAGTTCAAAGTGGAATGCAAATGTGAGGCATTGTGTGGTTTTACTTTTGCCGGAAGGCGTTCACCGTTCACCGTTCGCAGTGGTCTATGGTCCTCAGCCCCCTGTCTTCGCTGGTCATCTTGTGGGCGTCCATTGTGCGATTTTAATCACTCTGAAAGCCTCTGCGCAAAAGTCAACCAATTGCCGTTAGTGTCCTCTGTGCTAATAGCTGCCAAGCTGTAATTGGAGTCGCTCCTGGTCCTTGAAGCCCTCCATTTGAGTCCAACTAATCAAGGGCGAAGGATATACACGCCAACCAGCTTATTCAGAGAATATTTTTTATTTCGTTCATATTTTAATTAAGACTGTAATTGGAAGCATAAAGTTCATTAGCATTGTCATTATGGTGAACACTTCCCCAATTTATTTGTGCCGCTTTCCAATTCCAGAGGTATTTTTAATATATTTATACCCTTGCATGGTATATTAGTTTCAGTCAAAAGTTTGCAACGCAGTGAACGAGGCATCTCCGACCCTATAAAGTATATATATTCTAGCCATGTCCGTCTGTCCGCCTGTCCGTTTCTACGCAAACTAGTCCCTCAGTTTTAAAGCTATCTGAATGAAACTTTGCAGTTAGGCTTCTATATACTCTCACTCGTACATATGTCGGAACGGGCCGGATCGGACGACTATATCATATAGCTGCCAGAGGAACGATCCGAAAAATTTTCAAAAAAAAATTATAACTTTGTCAGTTTTCAACCAATTTTCTCCAACTTTGATATTTGCCCATTTAGTATTATTTCCGAATTTCGGTTTTAATTTCATGAAAATCGGCTGACTATATCCTATAGCTTCCATAGGAACAATCAGGAAAATAAAAGAAAAAACCATAACTTTGTCAGTTTTCAACATATTTTCACCAAATTTGATAGTTACCCATATTTTAGTATTCCTGAATTTCGATTTTAATTTCATGAAAATCGGCTGACTATACCCTATAGCTTCCATAGGAACAATCAGGAAAATAAAAGAAAAAACCATAGTTTTGTCAGATTTCAACATATTTTCACCAAATTTGATATTTAGCCATATTTTAGTATTTCTGAATTTTGATTTTAATTTCATGAAAATCGGCTGACTATATCCTATAGCTTCCATAGGAACAATCAGGAAAATAAAAAAAAACCATAGATTAGCCGTGTTATTATTATTAAATTAAATTATTATTTCAGAATTTCGTTTTTAATTTTTTGTTTAAACTCTGCAAGGGTATACAAACTTCGGTGAGCCGAAGTTAGCTTCCTTTCTTGTTTTAATTATGACCGAAATTGGGTTTTAAGCCACTTTACAGAGCCCTTGCCTAGGTCTACTCCACATTTGGGATTTTCTGCTAGCATTTTTCCATGATTTCGGTTTCGGTTTCGTTCTCAGCTTATTAACGTAAATTTATTGCAATTAGCCCGGCGAAAAACAACTGAAGTAAAAGAATAAATCGCCCGACTGGAGCGAAAAGTTTTTAATTTAGTCGAAGCTCTTTATCTGCATTGGGCAAGGCCTGTTTTCGGGCCGAGGTGAGGAAATTATTAAAAAAGTTGCCAGGGAATTAAAGATTAGCAATGCAAAGTTATGCGCAATTTTCATTTCGTTTCCTCGTTTTCAGCTACTTGGTGCCCCCGATCCCCCTTCATCCGCCAGCATCCATCTAGGAGTAGTTGGAAAAGCTACTCCTAACTCACTCACAGGGACTGTTCGGGCATGAAATTAACAACGCTCTCGAAAATATTGCTAAATGCAAAAATATTGCTCGCTGTCGGGGACGTTTCGGGTGCAGTTACCACAGATGCCTCCTGCAGGGATACCGGGCTTAAATGCAGACAGGAACAGACGAAAAAGTCTGTGGGTATTTAAATAAACCCAACCTAAGTACAGCTCTCCAGATTTATGGTTATTGTGCCTTTCACCTAAAGCCGCCATCGATTGATACCAACCCCACATGACTGGAGCTCCGCTATTCAATGGTAAGCAAGGATCTAATGCAATCTTGTATTTCCAATTAAAAAGGAAGGTAACTTTATCCAAGCTGCTGTGAGATCCAATCACAATGCTGTAATTGTTGAGTAAAATCATATTCTTCATATTTATAGTAACCCAAGTACCAAGAGTTGGCTCCTACTCAGGCGAGCCAATTGTGGGGCTGACTGGCGGAAAGCCAAACTTGTTAGGTCGCAGCCAGCCAAGTTGCCTCGGGGTGCAGTTTAGATGATTTTATTCTCATTTTTATTTTCCAAGTGCCTGCCCTTTCTGGCCAAATGTAAAATTGTTGTACTTGGCATTGTTGCGCGAAGTTGTTGGAGCTGTTGTGCAGAGCTCGAGCTGCTCTACTTGAGTGCTCACTTCAAGGCAACATATGCGAAAAAAATTGACCGCCACCGCACAGTGCACAGTGGTTGCCCTTGTATGGAGCGAGCGGCCATAAATACTTCCCGTTGAGATATTGGTGTGAAATTTTCCCCAAAAATCTTAAAAAATGTTTAAAAAATATACTAAAAAAATTGGCTCCATCGGACGACTATATCCTATAGCTCCCATATTACCGTAGTAGGGCATAAGATGCGCAAAAATACTTCCAGTAGAGTTGAAGCGCTGAAGACAGAGGAATTGCACTTTTGAAAGTGTATACATAAGATAATTTAAATATAGTACATGTCTTTGATGCCAATGATAACATTTTAGCGCTTCAACCTTTGCGCACCTTAAGCTTTACTACGGTAATATGGGAGCTATAGGATATAGTCGTCCGATGGAACCAATTTTTTTAGTATGTATTTTAAACATTTTTTTTAGATTTTTGGGGAATATTTCACACCAATATCTCAACGGGAAGTATTTATGGCCGGTCGCTCCATACAAGCGCAACCACTGCGCAGTGTGAATTGCACCGAAAATTCGAACCAGAAAACAGTAAGACAGCATGAGTGTATTAATGAATACAGACGAATTGGCAAATATATGCAGCTACATTCTATATTTTAATTACCTTAAAACATTAACGAATACACGATATGACTCTTAAAGGGGGAATCGGGGGGTAACATATTTAAAAGTCTATTTAAACCTGAAAAATTCCGTTCACATAGTACACAAAAAAGGCATAATCATTTAAAAATACACAAAAAATAGAAAATCACTCAAATTATTTTCACAAAAACAGTTATTAAAGTAAATACCTATAACTTTAAAATCCATTTTAAATTGTTTAAATCGGATCTCTCTAGCACACGTTAGACCACTTTGAAATTCAGTTTTGTTGTGACGAAAAGCAAACAAAACTCCGCTGCGCTGTAAAAAATTAACAGTTGCTTGCTCTTTGCATTCTTTTTTTGGATATCTCATTAGATTTTGAGACAAATCGAGTTTAACATAAATTAATTTGGACATTTTAGAAATAATTTGTCTACTTTTCGCACCCGTTTGGAAATTTTTATACCCGCTACCCATAGGTTAGAAGGGTATTATAACTTTGTGCCGGCAGGAAATGTATGTAACAGGTAGAAGGAAGCATTTCCGACCCTATAAAGTATATATATATTCTTGATCAGGATCAACAGCCGAGTCGATCTAGCCATGTCCGTCTGTCTGTCTGTCTGTCTGTCTGTCTGTCTGTCTGTCTGTCTGTCTGTCTGTCTGTCTGTCTGTCTGTCCGTCTGGCCGTATGAAACACTGGATCTCAGAGACTATAAGAGATAGAGCTCTAATTTTTTTTCGACAGTATTTCTTATGCTTGCACGCAGATCAAGTTTATTTCAAATTTTTGCCACGCCCACTTCCGCCCCGCAAATCATAAAAAAGCGTATTAAGCGTATAATTTTAAAGCTAAAGTCGGTATGTATATTAAGAACTATAGTCTGTGTGATCCCTGAAAATTTGGTTGCGATCAAATAAAAATTGTCGAAGTTATTAAAGAAATTATTTTGTATGGCCACAAACGGCTGCTGGCAGCATGCCTCATTTGGTTGACCAATTAGACCAACTAAATATTCTTATCCGTTCATGGTTGTGTTCGGAAAAGAACCTTATAAGATATTCGAGAAGCAAGTTTAATAAATGGTAAAAATTATTAGCCGCTTAAATGCAATAATAACGCGTTTTTACACACATAGATACATGTGTATGTAAATTTGTATGCATGTGATTATTACACTTGCATTTGCATTTGTCCGTTATGTTCAAAATTGTATTAACTGTTTTTTCTGGAGTCCTGACGCTTTTCTGGTTTAAGTATGGGTGGCGGGTATCTCACAGTCGAGCTCACTCGACTGTAGCTTTCTTACTTGTTTTTTTTTATTTTTGGCCTATGGGCGCAACCACAGTGCACTATGGGGAATTTGCCCATTTCCGTGGTATTTATTAATAACTTCTAAACTAAGTAAGATTTTTTAAAACGGTTTTTGTATTATTGTTATTAACACCGATAAAAACATTTTTGGAAAAATGGGCGTGGCTCCGCCCTCCCCTGACGAAAAAAAAAATTATAACTTTGTCAGTTTTTAACATATTTTCATCAAACTTAAGATATAGTCATTTTGTATTATTTTAGAATTTCGTTTTAATTTTATGAAAATCGGACCACTATATCATATAGCTCCCATAGAAACGATAAAAAAATTGATAATTAATTGCTTCATAATGTATTTTTTCCAATAAGCACGTAAATTTGAGAAAAAAAAAAATGCTTTGGCTTTTTAAATAGTTCTTATGGGTTATAATATCTAAAAAGTCAACAATTGCAATTTTTGGTTGGAGTTGTTCGTTTCTATGCGCCATACATACAAAGAGCTGGGCCGATGAAAAATGAATGTTACCTCACAAAAAAAGAATTTACTCAAATTGTGCGGATTTGTGCACATAGAGACAAATTGCCTTTTATTCTTAATTAATGGCTCTACGACATACACTTGGACTTACACTTATACGACGATAAGTATTTTTTGTAACTCTAAGTAAAGTAAAATTTTCTTTTTTTTAAAGTTGCCCTTGAGACCATTTACAAAATTGGCTATATATTAATAAGACACGCATGAATGGAAATAATATTACACACAATACAAAATAGAAACCCGTATTATTGGTGTCCTTTAAAAATTGAAGCAAAAAGTTGTGTCGTTTTTGAGTTATGCACTTTCAAAGTACAAAAAAATAATTGCCTATTTTCAAGCCAGAGTTATTTTTTGGCTGCAACAGCTGAGTTTAACAGTGGATATATTTAACAGTGCG
Source organism: Drosophila anomelani (assembly GCA_035045905.1). NCBI lineage: Eukaryota > Metazoa > Arthropoda > Insecta > Diptera > Drosophilidae > Drosophila > Drosophila anomelani. The sequence continues at coordinate 551,943 of JAWNOO010000162.1, forward strand.
CTGTTAATTAACATTTATGTTATTGAATTATGTTGAGACATATATTTTTAATAGATTTACATAAAAAAAAAAAACAAATATTAATAGTTTGATAAAATGACTAAATACCACGGAAATGGGCAAATTCCCCATAGTGCAGTGCAGTGTATCGTTTTCCAAAATTGAGCGGTAAAAAAATGTTTAAGCATATTTTTAGACGAATGCGAACTAGTCTCTAATCTGAAGAGCTATCTGAAATAAACTTTCCAGACAGACTTCTTTGTATTGCTGATTATATTATCCATTATGTATGTATATTTATCACATTACTTCCATATGAACTATCAGGAAATGAATTTAAATATAAATTATTTGGAAAGTTTCATCCAGAATCTGAGACACTAGCTTCTGTCTCAGAAGATTAATAATTATTAAATATACAAATATATAAATATACAATAAGGCTTGGAAATGCATTCTTCACAGTCTTAAATTATACAATTCTACCAAGACAACAAAATTACTATTTTCGTATTTAATTCAATTAATTAACCTGAGAAAGTTCGTTAAATTTTTGTATGTAAAATATGGGAAATAAATGAATTTTCTTAAATTGCAATCTGTAAATAATGTTTTCTGTTTCAGTCACAGAGTTATACGGCTAACACTTCAATAATGTACCACTGTGCACCGCTGGACTAGCTTGGACTCTTGACCGGGACGCCACTTCAAAGAAGGTGTAGCCCAGCAGCCTTTGCACTAAGGACTCAAATGAAATAAGCTGAACTGGGTGATTGGATTGGGGGAGAATTGGAAATATAATTGCTAGAAGAAAGACTAAATCTGCGAATGAAGCAAGGTGCGGGTCCCTTAGCCCACTGACATTCGGTTAAAGCCCTTTTGTGAGCCTTTAATGAGAGACAAAAAGATGCATTCTCCCCTGGGAGCTTTGGGAACTTGAGCAGCTGTAAAAAACTTGTCTCGCTCCAAATCGAATTAAGTTCAATTACATTTCAGCACAGGCGGGTGGGGGTGGGGCTAACCCATTCGATGCCACAGTTTTTTGGCCGCCCCCAGTGAAAATGGAAATGAACCCAGCCACGGCAGCATTTTGCGGGCCCAGAAGCAGCCAACACACATGCCTGGTGGTCGGGGGAATGTGAAAAAGTGTGAAAACATTTTTGATTCATTAAAAATTTAAAAAGTTCAAAGTGTTTTGCCGACCATGTAGGGTGCTCCGATGGAAATAGAGCTTCGAAGCGAGTCTGTTTTTCAGCTTGCTCTTGGCCCTTCGCTGCCACTGGAGTCCCAGTGCATCCTTCGTTGCCTTCCGAACTCTAGGTGGTGTTAGTTGCCGAATCACTCACAGTTATCGCCTTAATTCACCGTGAAACCTGCAAACGAACAGACCGAATGGATACTTGTGGCGCAATTGTAGCCGGTGCCCAGAAAAAATATGAAAGCGCAGCCTTTTCCTTCACTAGCCAAGCTATATCTATGAAAAGCGATGAAGACAACCTGTCACCGGGCAGAATGCGGAAGGCGGGGAGCGGGCGAGGTCCTCTCGCTTTGATCTGTCTGCCTGAGATTTTCGGCTTGTCCTCAAACGAAATGCAGTCGAGCGTCAATAAGCGCACCTGCGTACATCAAGATGTATCACAGCCCGCCTCCATCCCTGCGAGGTGCTCAAGGACCTCGGCTGGGACGGGGACTGCGGTCTACGACCCACTGTTCCTCGACGTCCTCGTGCTCAATGAGCGTGTAAGCAGTGAGTGAGCGAATGAATGACTGAATATCTATTCGGGCTATCCCGAGCTGTCCTTTTCCGCTCCTTTCGGGGAACTGGGTCTGGATTGGGGCGAACTAGTGGTCGGGGACTAAACGATAAATACATTGCGGGTCCTGCATTGTAATCACTTTGACATTTATGCATATCAAGCAAAAAGGCGAAAAGACTTTGCCAGCCATCGGTATTGTCTCCATCTTAGCCGTCTTTTGCGCCCCGATGAAGTTGTCTCCACTCAAATGTGGTATTTTTAATGATGTCCAAATACATCGGCCCAGAATGGCGTACATAATTTTATGCTGGTCTGATTTTCGTTTCATTTTAAATGCAAATGAGATAAATACGAATTCACAAGCGAATCGCTGAGCACTTTCTATCTGTTGGATGTATATATTTTCCTGGTTTTAGCACAGCTTGCGAAAAGAGGACTTCAAAGGGACGTTCACCGATTTGTTGAATTTAAGAAACCTGATAAAAAATAGATTTCGCTTAAGCGATTTCCTAAGTCAGGGGAGGTTTTCCAACTGGAAAGGGAGGATGCGACCGAGGGTGTCGTACTACCTTCCTATTTGCCACCTACCAAGTAGCGGCTGATGACGGTAGGAATGTGTAACATAATAAAAGGGTACTAAAACAATGTAATGAAATAATTTGCACTGCTAAAATGATAACAATATATCAACTAGACTCGACACGAACAGCGGGGCTACGACACCAAAGAAGCATTGGTGGCTGCTCCAAAACAACAAAGGCGACGCTTGTCGTGGCTGGCTTGACAGTTTTCAGAGCGCAACTGTGTGCCCTTCTGCGGAGGAGGGCTGTTCGGAGTGCCTGGGCGCAGGCTGCCGGCTAAAAAACCAATTTGTTATGCGCCATCGTACAATTTAACGGCCTTTGATTCCCCAAATTGCGCGGATGCATTTGAAACGAAACAACGCAAGCAAGGGGGGAGGTGAATCCCACAATCTACCCTTTCTCTCCAACTAATTGTCTGAGCTCTCCATGCCAAACACGCGGCTTTGCTGAATTTTTATTGCAAAACTTTGCCAAAGCTGAACTTTGGCCATAAAGCAAGCGGTTGCCTAGGTTGCTTGCTGTACTTAGGCCAGAGTAAATTCCACTCGCAGTACTGCCCGAACTCATTTGGCCATGTTAATTCATTAATTCAGCCTTGACCCGAGCCGCCCACTGTCTTAGCGGAGACTTGACGCTAATTGCCATTTTAATGCCGCTTTGCAGTCGAGTAAGGCAGCTCAGGACGGTCTTCAGGAATAAAAGTTAAAATCATGGCAATACGTATTACGTGTACAGCCCCGTGTGATAGAGAAACTAATTCTATGGCGCATTGCCTCCGCAATTAGGCTAGCCCTAGCCCTCCCTCTATTTCTTTGTTCCCAACGGATTTTATTTTATACGCCCACATCGGTAGTCCACTCTGGTCCGGCACAGTGGGGCAAGTAGATAAAGCAAATATTTAATTTTAATTGGAAGATCTCATAATTAAAAGCGAAGTTCCTAACCAGTTAAAATAAACAATGATTACGTAAGAGAGGCTTTATTATTAAATTATTGGTTACTAAATAGTTTTAAAAAGGAGTTTTAACACCCCTATAAAGGTTTAAACATTATAAAATTGTATACTAAATTTGGTACCTTATTGCATACTTACAGGGATTTATTTATGGGTTTTTAAAACCTTTGTGGTTTTTAAAGCACCCTAGTATATTTCCTTATTGCATCCTTACAAGAATCTATTTAGGGGTTCTAAAACCTTAGTAATTTTTAAAGCACCCTAGTAACTGTTTTTTTAAACAACAGATTCCTTGAAAATATTGATTTTGGCTGATCGTTACAGTGCTATAAAATTCATGATAATATAAACATTTACATATTTATTTAGGGTGCAAAGAGAACTAGGTTTCTTATATCTCTTAAAAAGGGGATTATGAGTATGTGATGATTTTTTTTTAGGGTTCCTATAGCTTTCCAGTGCACTATGGGGTTTTTGACCACTTTTTGTGGCATTTAGTCATTTTTTAAAAGTTTGTTAATTTTAAAATAAATAGTGGGAATGTATTAACAGAACATCAAACTGTTATGCCTCATACTCAAAATGTTAATAGTTAGCAGCATATGTTAGCATAACAGCTGTAAAGTCAGCTGTTGCATCCCAAAGCCCGAGCGCTAAAGTTGCAATTTTCAATACGTGATTTGAGAAATTAAATAAGTCGCTCAAAACACAATATAAAGGAAAAATAAATAATGGACACTAATTTCCCAGGTTTGTACTACATGTTAAAAGTATTAATTCTTCAAATTGTGCGTGTCTATACTAACATTTTGTCATTTTAAAAATGCTCCTTAAGCTGAATTTTTAGAAACAAATTTTAACTTTGGATAGAGTTTTGAAACGAGTTCTGCAGAGTCCTTCAATGAGTCTAAGTGTATGTTGTAGCGTTGTCAATTCTGGCGAAAGGCTGTTTGTCTTAATGTGCACTTTTGCGCACTATTGGTGCAATTTAAATTTTTCTTAGATAACCTCACTGTTTTCAACGCCGATTTGGTTAATGTTTGGAGTAGCAAGAATGGCCGGCTTAAGCAAGAAAATGCTGTAAAATGTTTTTTTCAAAATAGAAAATGAAATAAATTAATAATTAAACTAATACCTTAAATAAAATATTAGTTTTAACCTTTTAAGTATGATGGAAGTTGTTCTTTTTCGATTTAGCTGCACTTATAGAAAAACATTGCAATTCGGCATTTTAGTCTGATAGTTTCTTAGGAAAGCGTTATCCGATTCAGCTCAAAATTGCTACATAGTATTAAAATAGCAACAAATTTCAAATTTCATTTCTGTCCTCACTATTAAGTTTTCGCGACCCCAAAGTCCCTGTCAAATCGTTTTGGCTCGGCCAAATAACTTCTAATTTTAGAAAGTCGATTAAAGAAGTAGAGTGCGTTGTCTTTGCTGCGCTTTATATTCCAAACTCGAGTTAAATATAATAACCAATAGGTTAGAAAGTTAATTTTCGGAAAAATAACTATAACGGAAGTTAAAAGAGTGGAGAGAAGAGGATAGGAGAAACCGTTCACGAGTAAAAAGTAATGATAAGACCAAAGTTAACACATTGGCTTTGATTTGCCGTCTTTTATTCCGTTTCCCACTGTCAGGGGCCTTTCATTTCGTGCTGATTTTAGCGCTTTTGTAATTGGAAAATCGCTTCGTTTATAGAATGAAATCAATCAAGCGTGGTAGGCAGCACACCAGCATTGGATTGTAGTTAGGATAAGCTTCTGTGGCCACTCTCCCCGGATCCAGCGACCCCATTGAAAATTAGGAAAGAATAAAAGATACTTTTTTGTATCTCTGGCCGCAGTTGATTTCTTTGGATGAGCAGGATTTCGATTTAGCAGTTCTTAGATTTTTTCTCGTTGCGGCACCGTTGGCGTTAAATTAATTTGCCCGTTTTGTTATTCCAAACCACATACATTGGAGAGTATTTTTGTATGGGCTCGAATGCTGTTAAAAATATTAATGAACTTCGTTCCTTTGTCAGACAGCACTGTGATTTACTGTGCATAGTTTTTTCAAAAGAGTTCAAGGGTAGGAGGGGTGTATTGTGATTCTGGGAAATTCGTGCTTTAATTACTAGAAAAAGTTGTAGTTACTGTGTGAAATTTAGTTTACTCTTCTGGGGCTAACTGAAGTTTTCGAATTTGGCTGGCCCCAAACGCAGTTGTGAAAACTACTCAGGCGCGAACTGGAAACTTTCCTTGTCTGGCTTAAGCATATTTAATGATTGTGTGCCACAAAGCATTTCATAAAGAACAATACAGGGCCAGGACCAAAGTAGTGCAAAGACAGACAAAATTGTCTGCAAATTGAAAGCGAAATGTGAGCGCATTTTAATAAAGCATATGCGGTGCCCCCGCCCACAGACCTTGATGCGACCTGGGGCATTCCAAGTCCATGTCGCTTGCCAATAACTCTGGCACTATCTGGCGCAGCAACAAGGCCCAAGGACATGCCGAAGAAGCCACCTCATCGCTTGCCGAGGAGTGCAGACAAAGCCGCAGTCACAGCTCGCTATTGCGGTTGAGTTATGGGCGGGCCGGGCCAGAGGGCGCTCCCCGACTACGCCCCCGGCCACACACTCTCGAACGAGCACACGAAATGTGCAAGCGACACAAAACATTTCGCAAAATGTAGCAGGCTTTTAGGTGGCCCAGCCGGAGGGCCCGAGCAAAGAAAAACAACATTTTGCGGCCAACATTAAGCCCAACACAAGTGGGCGCCGGGAAGCACAACAACAATGAACCCAAATGAAATGAACTAAAACAGAATGGAGTAGAATAACTTGACCAAAATGCGACAAGAAAATTGTATTACAACAATGGAAAGCGATTGTGGTGAAAAGTACAATAAAATGTCGCTAAATTAGACATGAAGACAACCGCAGTCGAAGGGTCAGAGGAAGACGCTAGTGTAATCTACGGAAGTGTTGGGACGGGTCACTTCGAGTTGAGATTCAGCTTGGCGGTATAAATGGAGGGTTGGCCAACTAATTGAGCTATGTATGTAAGTATTGCATCGATCTTAAAACTGGACTATTATTTTATTCCAACTGTAATGCCAAATACATATTTCTATAATATTTAAAAGACCTTTCTAAATACGACATGCGTTTTTTTTATTTATAACCGGAAAGAAAGCTAACTTCGGTTCACCGAAGTTTGTATACCCATGCAGATTACAAATGAAATCAACAAATTAACAACAAAATTCTGAAATAATAAAAAGTGGTCAAATTCTAAATTTAATAAACATATGTTGAAAAAGCAAAGTTATGGTTTTTCCACTGATTTTCCTTATTGAACGCCAAAATTGTTGCGTGAGGAAAATGCTAGGCAGCCACAAACAGCGAAGGAATGATTTTGACTTGTATTTCTCTGATTTTTCCTATGGCAGCTATAGAATATAGTTGTCCAATTTTCATGAAATTAAAATCGAAATGCTAAAATAATATAAAATGGCAAAAAATCAAATTTGAAAACTGACAAAGCTAATTTTTTTTTTCTATAAATTTTCCGATTTCGATCCTATGGCAGCTATATGATATAGTCGTTCGATCCGGACCGTTCCGACTTATGTACGAGTATATAGTATACAGAAGACTAACTGCAAAGTTGTATTCAGACAGCTTTAAATCTGAGGGACTAGTTTGAAACGGACAGACGGATAGACGGACATGGCTAGATCGACTCGGCTGTTGATTCGGAGATGTCTCCTTCACTGCGTTGCAAACTTTTGACTGAAATTATAATACCTTGCAAGGGTATAACAAGCCAATAGCTAATCGGAATACACACGGCTTTGCGATAATTCGCGTTTTGCCCATTAGATATGCGCATTCTTTAAATCAATCTTTATCCTATCTTCTGTCCGGCTATGTGTGTCTCATCGACGATCCAGCAGTGTGACAGCTTCTGCGTCACTCACCTGCAACCCTTTGTCAAAAAAGTCATCAGGGGGACCCAAGCTGAACGGCCAACTTCAGGCGTAAGAAACTAAGGTGGGTGAGTCCTAGGCTAAGCTGGAAGGAAGTGTTCTTGCGGTACAGACTAGACCAGGCCTTTCTAGACAAAATTGAAAATTAAAACAAGAAAGGAAGCTCACCGGCTCACCGAAGTTTGTATACCCTTGCAGAGTTTAAACAAAAAATTAAAAACGAAATTCTGAAATAATAATTTGTTGCCAAATCTCAAATTTGATGGCAATGGTTTGAAACACGGCTAAGCTATGGTTTTTTTTTAGTTTCCTGATTGTTCCTATGGAAGCTATAGGATATAGTCAGCCGATTTTCATGAAATTAAAATCAAAATTCAGAAATACTAAAATATGGCTAAATATCAAATTTGGTGAAAATATGTTGAAGTCTGACAAAGTTATGGTTTTTTCTTTTATTTTCCTGATTGTTCCTACTATGGAAGCTATAGGATATAGTCAGCCGATTTTCATGAAATTAAAACCGAAATTCGGAAATAAAACTAAATGGGCAAATATCAAATTTGGTGAAAATTGGTTGAAAACTGACAAAGTTATATTTTTTTCGTAGATTTTTCCGATTGTTCCTATGGCAGCTATATGATATAGTCGTCCGATCCGGCCCGTTCCGACATATGTACGAGTGAGAGTATATAGAAGCCTAACTGCAAAGTGTCATTCAGATAGCTTTAAAACTGAGGGACTAGTTTGCGTAGAAACGGACAGACGGACAGACGGACATGGCTAGATCGACTCGGCTGTTGATCCTGATCAAGATAGGGTCGGAAATGCCTCCCTCCTAATTTGCAATAGCCTGCTTTGCTGTAATCATGAGACTTCATTTATTGCCATCCCATTCCGTGCTTCACAGGAAATAAATAGAAAAAGTCACGTGCGCAATTTCAAAAACAATTTAATAAGACAATTTGACGAAAAATAATATGCTATAAGGCGAAAGTGGCGGCAATGCCGCTCAGGCGTCTTAATAGGCTGGAGGAAGGAAGTCCTTTCGGTCCAGGACTGCCAACCCTCTCGTTTTCCTAGCCGGTGTCCAGTGGGACTTGAAATTATGCGATTATCGCGACATTAAGGCGAGAGAATAAAACCCACACAAGCCTCTTAAAGTGCCATCAAAGCTGTATTGGTTGAGGGCTTCCGTCTGGGTCGAGCTGCTCCTGTTGCTTCCGCCCAACCACCTCAGTCCCCCCAAACTGACAACACAAACGACGAAGAAGTCGCCGAGCTAGACGAAGGGACGGTAGAGGACTGTCTTGAACCATCCAGCCCGACTGAAACTGAGACTCTCACTTCTGTACTTTGTGTGAAATAATTGCTAGGAATTTTCACGCGTATTTCCGCCATCGCCTTCCGCCAGGTTGAAGGCAGTCCTGGGAGCGACTTCTTCCGCCTGGGCACTAAACATTTCAGAGCAATTTTCAGCTCACCTGCGCGCAAAGCATTTCCACAGCTCGTTCCGTTCGTCGTTGCGATTTTAACAATTTTATTAAATTGAATTTATATCATTTACACGCTTGTCGACTTCAAGTCTGCCGAGGACGGCGGCATCTTCCTGCCTCTCCTCTGGCGTTTAATTTCGCGCTTCCGTTTTATATGGCATTTCCGTTGGATATACCCGCTATATGGCTGGGTGGAGTCGCTTTTTTCCCGGGCATGTCGAGCCTTTGGAAATTGTTGCTTTCACGATTATTGATGCGGGTGAAATTTAATTGGTCGCCCTGCCTTTGTCCGTCCTCCGATGTGATCTCTGCAGCCCCGTCTGTCTGCTTATTAAATAATATTTTTCCAGACTAACGAGTTGCCGTCGCTTCCCAGTCAGATTAGACCCCTTGAAAGGCCACTGGGGGAAGTTTTTGTGCTTTGGATTCGGTGAATTGGAGAGAGAAGCGTTTGTGGGAGAAGATAATCAAATGTGTTGACCACCTCCTTAGGTCCTATTGCACTTTGAATCCCAAATAAAACTGGCTCGCAAAGTTTTAAAGAGTTGCCACGCATGTCTGTGCCGAAAATCTGTTTAAATAAAAAAAAACTTTTCTTATTTCGCGCAAAGCTTTTTCTCACGAATAAAAAAACGAGCATGCGGCAGTGGCAACAACAAACAAATAAGCGGCAAAGAAAACTTCGACGCCGATACAATTTCGTAAAATGTCGAAAACTGTGATTGCGTGCCAGGCAGAAGGGCTTACTCCTCGCTGCCCTGCTCCTTGCAGAAACACAAACTACTTCAGCGACCAACTTTGAGTCAAATGTAAATACTTTTCCTGGCAAATATTATCACAATTCCACGCGGCTGCTGGCAGAGATACTAAATAAACTGTTGGCTTGGGTCGCAGCCGAAAAGGAAGCAGCAGGAAATATCTTGCAATTGCAATCAAAAAGAACTTGACTGGAGTGGGGTTGGGGCAACAGATTCTCTTCTCTCGGGGTATATTCATAATCTGGAAATGGAATGCGAAAATCGATCTATTCCTAAATCTAACTGACTAACGGGCGCTCTCGCCTGTTTTCTGGCGCAATTAGGCAGCGCAATGTGTCGGACAAATTAGTCGAGAGCCCCTCTGAGCTCCCGTCCGATCCGCACACAGGAGGCGCATAAAATTTCATGTCCTCGAATATTGCGCATACGCCGCGTAGCGCAGCGCTAGAGCTTCCAGGCGATAAACTGGCAGTGCCTGCAACGGGCGACCACGACCACATGGCCATCGTTTGGAAGGGCAATGACTAGAACGTGGCTCGCCGTATCCGCATCGATTACCATTGCCGGCAAGGGGTTACGGCGTCCCGGTCCTCGGACGGGGGGTCTCTGTCATTGGCAACGACATGCCATATTAATCTGGTTAATGATGAAACTGAATCACCGCTTTAAACGAGCCACTGCGCAATGAAGTGTCTGCTCCTGCTGCTGCTTGTGCTGGTCACGGCCGAGGCCCTTGGCCTGGCTGTGTCTCATAAATGGCCCCGGTTGCAAATAAATTAGCTGCGGCTTTCTCTCGCCTTTCTGCCACTGACCATAAAGTTGGACTCGCCAATTTTTTTACGGTCCACTGTAGCAGCAGCCGCGTTCTGGAATTAAAGACAAGTTTATCTCGCCGGATAGTTGAGTTTTTGCTGCATACGACAGAAGAGTTAACAAAACAAACTACTATGTGCTTCTCCGCCCTTACGTAATACGTATGCAATTGGTTCTTCGTTAAGGCCTTAAACCGGGGCCAGCTTAAAGCTTCCCTGTGCCCCAATGCCTTACGTTTCCACACAGTTTTCGAAAAATTGCTCAATTATTCAAACCAATTTCACGCATTTAATTGTGTAAATTTAGCCAGGCATGACAGACACACACACACTCCCACTGTCCGAGCTTGGACCACCCACCGGGCAATGTCCGTCGACTAACGGTACGTAACGTCATAATCACCCCGAAGCGCACGTAATTGGCCAATCAATTGTGTCATTGTTCGCATTTATTACGCGACCTCTCGGACTCCGGCTCTGATCCTGCGTCTGTCTGGGGCTCGGGCCGCCCTGATTTATGTGGGAGGCTGTGGGCCGGCGGAGAGGGAAGTCCAAGTGTTAGGCCTAACAGGGGGGAAATTAAGAAAAGAAAACTGCTGCAAATAAGATCCTGCGACAGAAGTTTCCATGCAGTTTTCGCTTCACTCTGTTGTGGTTTTGTTTTGCATCTTTTTGCTGTTTTTGTTTTCAGCTGTAACTTTTTAACAAATGCACAAAACGAATGACAACTTCCGGTTCCTGGGCATGGGGGATTTTGAGCAGCCTGAGAAGTCCGTGGAGGCACGGCCGGCTGTCACTGCGAAAAATTACATGCCTTACGCAAAAGTTTTGCCTCTTCATTATTCTAACATCAAGTCGACACGAGTTGCGGTTTTTGCCATTTTTCTTCAACTTCCCCCCACCAAGTAGCCGATTTCTTCTCCGGAGAATTTCTGCACAGTCAGACAAAGTGAGAAGTGAGGCACAAACTTGTCCCAGGACTCCCGCCCAACGCACATGCTGCCAGCCCGGAGTCAGCGACTCAGACACCCAAGGAACGGGAATTTGGAACGGGCTGCTGGTGAGTGGCACGGGTGCTGTCCTGAAATTATACGCTGCATTTTAATCACAATTCAAATCAACGGAATCATCGTCATTATTCCGAACAGCAGGCGTCTCCGCACGCCAATCCGTTCAGGGCGTTTTCTCCCTGTAAAAGAATGTTTCGAAGTGGAAACGGCGCGGAGAAGGTACTTTCGAAACAATTTTTTGTGGGTCCTGCACGTGGCTGCCTCCTCATTAACTCTCATCTAACTGGGAAGCGGGAAAAGATGTTGTAAGCCATTAATATCATCGCTCTCACGAAGCCTTTCCAATTGAACTCCAATTTATTCCGATCGATTATTATTTATTACAACTTGTCTTAAATATTTATATAACTCTATAAGAAAATAAAGTGCTCGACTAGTGGATCGGTTATCAGTTGTGTTGCGAGACACATAATTATTCATAGTTCCAGCCGTACAAAAGCAGGAAGAGCACGCGCACCTTTCGTCCGGTGGGAAAACTTTTGTCAAACATTTTGTGGGTGATTTATTTTTGGGCAAGCCAATGCAATTTCCCAGGATTTGACAAATGGCGATAAGCAGCGCGCAAGAGCGGCAAAAAACGGCAGGAAATGGAAACTGTCAAAATGAGGCAAATCAATGACAGTTGCAATTTGAAAAAGTTCGTCGGTCGCCTCCCAAGCCAGACGCAGACGCCAGACGCAGCTTGCCTCGATCTTATCGTGTGGGGCAATTAGCATTTTGTGGCAATGTTGCAACAATAATTTAACGGGCCGGCAGGAGCTGGCAAAGAGGAAAGTCGGAAAAAATGCTGGAGTCCCTCAGCCAAGAATGGGAGAGTGTGGAGAAAAAATTATTTGATTATCCTGCGGCCATGCGCTGTCACAATTTCGCAGACTGCCCGCCGAGCGTGTCGGCTGGGTCCAGGCTGGGTTCGGGTGTCCTCCTTTCTCCGCGTCGCCTGGTCCTGGCAGAGTCCTGCAGCAGCAGCAGCAGCAGCCCTATGAAAAGTGCCACATCAGCGAAAGTCTGTTAACTTCCGGTTTATGGTTACAGCAGCTTATGGAGTCATTTCCGCCTGCTCTCCCCGCTGCCGCCGCCCTGCAGTTTCCATTCATTCGGCTCAGCCGAGTAGCGGGACATTCGGACAGCAGGGCAGCCAGCTGGCGGTGCCCGCAGACCATTCTATTAAATCATCATTTCACTCTGAAGCCCGTCCAGCCGTTGCGCTTCTTTCGGCGCACTGCGCTTGCGGTAATTTCATTCTCCTTTTTTCGGTTGCAAGTTCTTCCTTTAGATTTATAATTAAGATTTGGTTAGCAGCAAACAGTGACTCTTTTTTAATTTATGTTACCTTGCCGGGCAGGCATCTTCAGCTGCCCGTAAAGCGGTAATTTATCATATTTTTAGCGTCAGCTCCTAACAAATTGTATGGAGACAGAGGACACGAAAGGGAGCTGTGAGCAGGGACTTAAAAAGGAAATTTAATTACGCTTGGAAGTCTTTGCCTGAGAGCCACATAAGTGGATCAGCACATTTACATAGACCAAGAATGGATCCCTATGCTGATACGGCCTCAATGGATCTCGCTGCCATGGTTTGCAAATGGAAAACTGATGAGATTATAATAGAGCTTCCATTAGGGCAACAGACCCGACCAAAATCGAATTCAGTGAGTTCAGTCTGATGAACAACGAAACGAGTTACTACAAACAATGTTGGTGATCCAAAGAGTGCTTATTTTCGGGCTAATGGTCTGCTCTGCTTGGAGATTTATCGAGAGTCATAAGGTGAGGTCCATCGCACAATTCTACAATTACATTCTGATCTTCACTCTCTTGCAGTCCCTGAACTTCCTACTCTTTCGGAAGATCACCGCCGAATACAACAGCAAGTACATTTCGCTCTACGAAGTCGGAATTAGTGAGGACCACTACACGATCAACTTCACCTTGCACTTTGTACGAGACATCACCGCGGACGTATGGCTCAGGGCCACCATTGCCCAGCGTGTATCCAAGGACTCGTACAGGGACATCTTCACCTACAACGTGAACCTGTGCCAGGTCATGGGCCGGGGCAAGAGCCTAATCAATTACTGGCTGGACAATATCCTTAGGCAGTCCAACATGCCCAGGAGCTGCCCACTTAAAATGGTACTTGAACACTTATGATAAATGGTAGGGATTGTGAATGCTTATGAGCTCATCCCGCAGGGCAACTACTACATGAGCAACATTCGATCGGACAAGGAGACCATTCCGCGGTTCATCCGCTCCGGAAGCTTCCGGATAGATTCCAACGTTTACGTGAGGGACTGGCACAACGACAACCTGACGAACACGGTCTTCTACGTTGAAATCAAAATGAAGTGATTGGAGGGTCCGTCCGGTGACTGTGAATCGGAATAGGAGCCCGCGCAACTGATCACATTAAAAAGCAATGCATCATTGAAGAGCTCAAAACTCCCAGGTTAACATAGCTTCTCACTTCCAGCCGATTAAACCGTTGCACGTGCATTTCCCATAAATAAATTAATGAGCTCCTCAACAAGGATCCGCCATAGAATGGAGACACAGACGTGGCTGGCTGGCCGAAGTGCAAGCTGCGATTTATGCGAGTGCACAATCTAAGCGCAAATAATTTAAACACTGTCAATAATAGTTGGCGGACAAACTATTTTTCTATAAGAAGTTTGCTTTCTCTGCGTCTTTGGTCCGTGGACCAACTCCTCTCGACACGTTCGCACGCGCTCCCAAGGATACCCCGAGTTTTTTCTTCGCTTCTGCCAGCAATTGCACATTCGCTGCTGGAGTGATGGGGTAGAAAGCAATTTCTTGTATTTTGTCGGGACCTGTGAAGAACAAATGCCGGACCAGGACAGTTGGAGTAGAGGGCAGTCAGTGGAGCATCTCTGGCAGCGATGCAGGGGAAACGGCGAGGCGGAGAGCCAGTGCGGATGACTGAAGAAGTGGCATCGTGTACTCAAGGAAATTGCCATCATTATACTTGTCGTAGTTGCCGTGAGTTGTGTTAAATAACGTTTAATGTTTGTTTGGCGTGAAATTGATTTACAGAAGGGATTCACGTCGCCACTCAAAACACATCCAGTGGGACTTAGGGAGCTTTGCCTTAGCCCAGATGGGTTTTCAATAAATTAAAGCAACTGCCAGCCATTCTTCGGTATTGTTTCAAAGAGCCCCAATTAAGTGGCTGGATGGGCATTTGAGCTAATTAAGCAGAGCTCACCTGACTTTCACTCATTCTCCATCACACTCTCATTAGTCATCAGACATGTCCGTCGGCGTTGTCAGGAGCAGCAACTACCGTGGAGCGGGGGGTGCGAATCATCACCACATCCTATAATTACACCAGCGGGAATCGGAACAAATTGGCGAGAACGAGGCCGGCGGCAAATCGTTCGGGCTGCCTCGGAGTAAGGCGCATTAGAGGCAGGACACCCGGGAGAAAAAAGGGGGAGCCCAGCTTACGTCAAGCGACAATTAGGAAGCGATAAAGTTAAACGCTCACAAAGTCACATGTTGGCAGACGACGTGTCGTCTAATGTATTCTTTTTCCTGCAAGTTTCATTCGCTGCATGCGACAGCTGCTTTGCCGTAAGACACTACGTATACGCAACGAGGACATGGGAGTTGAATTGAAATTCTCCCTGGCAGAAGCACCGTCGTCTCCTTCTGCTAAAGTGATAATCAAAGGCCATGCCTTACAATATGTTGCACCGTTGTTCAGGATATTATTATTTTTCGCAAGGAGTCGGAGCCAATAGCGGCTGCAAACGTAATGGTTTCCATCCGCAGCTTGACTGCGGAAAATGTCAACATTATATTGCACAATGTTGCAGCTTTGTAAGGTTCTAAGTTTTTTGTGTGATTCAATGGTATCTTTCTTTTATTTGCCTGTACACCTAGTTGGATAGGATTGAATCAATTGACAGACTCAGTGCCTCCTCATAGGATTTGGTTTTATATTTTCCATAAAAGAAGCTCAGCTGGCCGCGGTATTCGCCGGGTATGAGGAACTTGTGGGTCAAGGAGCTTCCCATGCGCCAGTTGTGCAGGTAGTAGTGGCCCACCTCTACTGGGCAGTTGTACATAAAGTTGCTGTTTCTGGTCATATCCTTGAACCAGGTCTTGAACAGGCTGTTCTTCACACTCGCCGTCATGGCGCATACGTCGTTCTTCTGGTTGAACACGGACTGGAAGTTCCTGGCGTTAGCTAGACGCAGCTGAATGTCGAAGTTGACCTTGAAGCCCCTCTGAATGGGCCTGTTCAGGTGCATATCCATGTTCATCATGTTGTCGACAATAGTCAGAGTGAAGTTCTTGAAGTATTTGGGGTTAAAGGTACGATTTCCCGTTAGAAACTGCACACTTCGTTCCTGAAATAGGTTAAGCTATAGCTGGGTCACCAAAGTCAGATAGGTGGCTTACCGCCATAATTAGATTGAACTGAAAAGCTGCCTGAACAATCACGGAACAAACGATCAGTTTCCACATTTCAGTACCTGCGACTAAACTCAAATGAGAGCTCTTGAAATCAATTACGTATTGCGGTCACAAAAATTCTACCACTAATTACGATTACTAACAAGAAAATTTTATTTCTGCGCCATTAGCCACCGTATGTGACACCAGCCATCAGATATGTATGATGGCGTCGGCCGTGCAGCTCATAATGAAGTCCTCATCTTTGCCCTTGTATTTTCCAAAAAAGTTGTAGGTTTCCAATCGATACGATCCGCTTGTTATGAACGGTGGCACTAGGCCCTCTCCGAACTGCCAGCCCTTCAGGTAGTAATGACTGGCATTGAGCGGACACTGGCGCAGGAAATTTCCGTACTTCAGCAGGTTCTTGTACCACTTCTTAAATAGATTCATCTTGGCAGCGTTCACAATGTTGCAGACGTCGATACTGGTAGAGAAGAGGCTCTGGAAGCTCTTCGAGTTTCCCACGCGCAGGCGGAAGTCTAGTCTAGCTCTCCAACCTTTAAGCAGCGGCTTTCGCAGGTACATGTCTAGAAAAACCTGATCGTCTCGAATCGCAAAGGTGAAGTTCTCAAAGTATTCGCGGTTAAATCTGCTCTCTCCGGCGATGAACTTTATACTGCGGTCCTAAGGGGATCAACAAAGACGGTTGAGTACTCAAAGGAATTCGACTCTGCCATAGTCCTTTCACTCACCGCCTTGACAGAGAACAGAAATATAGCCAGCCACAGCTGTAGGTCCAGCCTCATGCCTCGTGCCATCTCTGTTCACAAACACTAGGGAACTGTTTCTATGAATGTTTTTGTACAAAATATATTAATTACTCAAAGCATTAGACCACGACCATCCAATTATATACAGCGACTATATAGTCTAACTACCCGCGATCGCTTATCACCATAATCCTGATTTCAGTCCAACACGGCTTCCACCGAACACTCCAGCAGTGGATTTTCCATCTGCTTCTTGAACCTGCCATAAAAGAAGGTTCCCCCAATCCGGTAGTCGCCAAGGTAGAGAAAGGATGGCACAATACTCGCATCAAGGGTCCACCCATGAAGGTAATAGTAACCCTTCGAGATCGGGCAGCTCGTGGCAAAGTTTCCCACCTTCAGCATCGACGTAAACCAGCGTCGATACACCGACTCCTGAGCTCCCTTGATCAGTGCACAGTAGTTCATGTCGTGTTGGTAGACGCTTTGGTACGGCTTACCCTTGGACAGTCGGAACTCGAAGCTTAGATGTGCCTTCAGCCCCTGCCGCAGGGTGGTCACCAGAATCATGTCCATCATCAGCTTGGTTTTGATAATTTGTATGGTGAAATTGGAGAAAGTTGATTTGTCGTATCTGCAGGCTCCGGTCCTAAACGTCATTTTGGGGGCCTAATTGGCAGTTAGCTTCTTAAAACATCATTTGAACGACGAGCGAAAAAGAACTTACTACGCTTTCCCTGACGACGGCACTTACAACCAACCAACTCACAACCGTGGGTACAAGCTTTGCGGGAAACATCACGGGGTGTTGTAAGCGTGAACCCAACTACAAACAACGAATTGTGAACAACGCAATTAAAGCCATTTAATGGGTTTGGTATACCGGCCAAATTGCGCGATTGATTGAGCGATCGGTTACGCTTGAAGCCACTCGGACTCGATAATTACCGTCGGACAAATCAGTTAAGTTCGTACCTATTTGTTATGCATTGTGGCCTCCACGATGCACTGAACTAGGAATAGCTGCTTCTTGGAGCGATATTTCCCGTAGTAAACCAGAGCTCTAAGACGGTAGTCGCCACTTAGTAGATACGAGGGCACCAGACCCATGTCCACGTGCCAGGCTCTGAGGTAGTAGTGACCCGCGGAAACCGGACAGTTCTCCATAAAGTTGCTGTTCTTGGTCACGCTCTTCACCCAGCGCCGGAAGAGAGAGTCTTTCAGGGTCGAGAGCAGCTCGCAGTAGTCGGTGTCCGTCTGAACCAGGCTCTGGAAATTCTTGGCATTGCTCAGGCGTAGCTGAACGTCGATGTGGCCCCGGAATCCGGCCTTCAGGGCCTGAATCAACTCAATATCAGCGGTGACTGTACTGTTTACAGTCGTGATGTTCAGAGTTCTGAAGTACCTGGAATTCTTCTCACACTCGACACGAGTCAAGCTTATGGAACTGAGCTGATGGCGCCAAAGAGTATTAGATCGCAGATCAGCTTGCTTCTGGAGCAATGCTTACCTCTCCTAGCGGCACAAGTAGAGCCATAAGGACTAGGATTTCCCTCATCATTAAACTTCCGATTTGTGGTCTGAATGCAACTGCTTTCCACCTTCAACAGTGATCTTCGTGATCGCTTGCACGCCAGTCCAATCCGCTAATTTGTTTTAAATTACTTCAAAATGGCTCAGTGCGAAAACGGATATTTTTAGAATATTTATTTTCAGTACTAATTCACGCTACATTCGTGATCGTGATTAGTTGTAGTCAGAATTCAGGGCATCTGCACCTAGCTTGACCGCAGAAGAGCAAAGACATCGAGGTCGAGCATGACATCCTCCTGCTTGGACTTGTGCTTGCCGTAGAAGAAGTGAGCGGTCACGCAGTAGTCTCCGGGCAGCATATAGTGGGGAACCAGTTGGGAGTCGAGCTTCCAGTCACGCAGGAAGTAGTGACCCGCGGGCACAGGGCAGTTGTACATGAAGTTTCCGTGCTTGAGCATGCTATCAAACCAACTCTTGAACAGGTTGGTTCTTACCGATGAGACCACGGCACAGGTATCCACAATGTGGGCGAAAAGGCGCTGGTAGCTTTTTCCTTTATCGAGGCTGAGTTGGACGTCGATGAGGACCTTGAGCCCGCGGTGAATCGTCTTGGCGGTTTTCATATCCATGTACAGAGTGTTGTTGATAATTTCTAAAGTAAAGTTTTCAAAATGTGCGCTACTGAAACGGCACCGTCCAGTCTGAAAAATAAACGAGGACTATGCCACAAGGACACAAGGTTAAAAGACCTATAAACTATAGAGATATTATAGGGAAATCACTTACTGCTCGAGTGGCCACCAATTGGTGAAAACAGAGCAGGGAAAAAACTGTTAATGCTTTCAACATTTTCGCCCTAATGTCGAGAGTAGAATGAAGTTTAAAAAAATTCGACTTCACCCAACCGCCTCTCGCACTCTGACTAAACTAGTTTTAATTGAAGCCCACAGAAGGGAATGCAGGTCACACATCGGTTACTTTATTTGAACTTCAAAGGCACATCCCATAACGAAGTCCCGGTCACCATTCCTTAGCTGAAACATGTCAAACTTCACTCGGTACTTGCCTGCGTACAAGAACTTGGGAATAAAGAGAGTGTTGTAGTTGTAGTCCCTCAAAAAGTAGAGGCCCGGCTCCACAGGGCAATATCTTTTGAAGTTGCCGGAACTAAAGAAGGTCGAAAACCATCTTTTGAACATGTTGTTTCTCTTTTGTGCCAGCATAGTGCAGCAATCCAGCGAGTACTGGAAGATCTTCTGATACTTGATTGAGTTTTGCATGCTGATAAGGAACTCCAAGTCCATCGTAACTCCCGCAAAAAGTTCACTTATCAAGCATACCTCCAAATTTACCCGAGCATTTTTTATCCATAGAGTAACGTTGGATAGATAACTCCGGTTGTAGTCCCCACATTTGCTTTCCAGCATTATGATTTTATCCGTCTACGAAAGCTCAGATGTGAGATTTGTTGAAAGATTTGAAAAATCGGTTGATATTTACCACGGGAGTGATCATAAAGCTTAAAGCCAACACGAAAATTTTACAAAGCTTCATTGAAATTGCCTCAATTGGAGTTTGGTGGAACAAACAGCCTTTACTAAGCACGAATTTTAAGGTTTTGACACTTAAATATATGTTTACAAATATGTATAACCGTTTAAAATAATTGACCCCGCACAATTAAAGAGGAATTCTGTTAAATGGCCGTTTAAAATAATAACAAAATACTGTCCAATTCACTTGATTTTTTCGATCTTATATTTCCTTAGCCGGACTGTAATCGGATCATTAATACTCTATCCATTTCAAATACCACATAAATTATACACATTTATTTATGCAAAATCAACGAAGTATTTTCATTATATTCACCTAAACATATTAAATTTTCATTTTTGCATAAGCTAAATTTAATTTGGATAAGTAATAAGAGTAATAATTATTACTATCACTAAAGGAAGACGTGATAGTAATAATTGTATCCATCGGGTCCGTCCAAATAAAATTTTTTCGTCGGAAAAGACCACTTTCTGCCACTCGCTCGTCCAGTTCATATGCTTGTGCACAAAGAGCAGTCGTGAAGCATTACGTGCATCATTTAACTATGGTTTTTTTTTAAGTTTTATTTGTTTTAGATGATCAGCCTATGAAATCAGTCTTTTAACTGTTGACACACTGACTTTAACACCGAAAATTTCTTTTATTTTGGGTGCTGAGAGGTGCGAATTGGACGCAAGCTCGCACAATATGCTTCCTGTCTGCCACAGAGGTGGGGTGTTTGACTCCGCCTTTCAAGTTTTTGACATTTTCTTATTTGTTTCTTAAAAAATTATCAAAAAAATTTGGCTTCGTCCAATTTTTTGAGCGATTTTTCGATTGCTAAGACCATTTTCACTATAGGCTTAAACTTGGCCTTTTTTAGACTCGGATAATTGGTCCCCGCGTCCCACTATTCAATTAATTTAAAGAAAATATATGGAATTAAAAATTTGCATCAAAAATATGTAATTTAGCCTCCTAGTTTAATTGCAAACTAAAAATCTTTCAGCTGAACCTATTCAGTTGAACCAAAAAAAATCATTGATTTTGTTAGGCTTTCAGAAGAAAAAATATATGAGGCATAAATAATATGTTTTTGAAATTTTTTTCTTCAGATTTCAATTTTAATATGATTTAAGAATTTAAGAAAAAAAAATTATGTAAATCGGAAAACTGGTTTAGGAATTATAGATAAATTTCTACCACTGAGATCATGAACCTATTCAGTTGATCGGCAGTGTATATAAGTATAATACAAAACATTTCATACAGTTTCAGAATTATCGCTTAAACTATTTAAAGATGAGATAGCTATATCTTACATCAGTAAAAACATATATATAAAAAAGAAAAATATATACATATTATACATTATATACATCCTACATAAAATGCAGTTATTTAACTAATTGTAATCGAATGTTATCAAACCCAGACAAAGTTATCAAATATATGTATATACCATATATGTACATATAAGAACGATCGGATAATTTGTATTAAAACTAAGAAAAATCTCAGCAAAGTTTTATGTTATAGACATCGACTTCGCATTTGATCCAATTGCAAGCACGCAAGCCTCGCCTTCTCGCAGTCTGGTTACTTTTTATACCATGTACCAAAGGTACAAAGGTATTATAGTTTTGTGCGAGTGCGATTTTCTGTAACAGGCAGAAGGAGGCGTGGCAGACCCCCAAAAGTTACCTAAATATTGGTCAGGACCACTAAAGGAGTCGATATAGCCATGTCCGTCTGTCCGTCCGTCCGTCCGTCTGTCCGTCTGTCCGTCTGTCTGTATGAACGCCCAGATCTCAGAGACTATAAGAGCTAGAGACACCAAACTTTGGATTTAGACTTCTTATATCTGCACGCAGATCAAGTTTGTTTAAAATTTTTGCTGCTCCCCTTTTTGGAGGAGCTATTTGAAAAAAACGTATAGCTCCGAAATTTATAAAGTTATGTAAACCATATTAAAAAGCCTAATGCATTTAATCAAAATACACAGACTGTCCAAATTTTATTGCGATCATGCCATAAATAGCGGAGATATAGGCTTTTTACTTTATACACATTACGTGTACAAGAGGCAGCCCAGGCAGAGGGCTCCAAATAAATCAAAACGTTCATTAAACATTTTACTTATGTTCATATTACTATGAAAATAAGGTTACTCATTTTGAATTGGTTGGTGGTGCAGCTGGCTAAGCTGAAGTCTTTTTCAAATGTTAGTTGTCACGGGTTCGAATCCCGTCGGCGACGAGTGAAAACTTTTTTATTTTTAGCAATTTTTTTTTTTTTTTTTCCAGTACATCAAAATAATTACAGTATTTAATACTAAGAAATAAAAAAATGCAAGCAAAGAACTATACTTAATGTTTTGAAAATGAAAAAAATCCTTATGCCTGCGGTTGATTCGAACCCAGGCCAATTGCTTACAAAAATGTATGTGTAGCTTTACCCACTGAGCTATCGACTTTGCTCTTGAATGGAAAGACATTTGCATTATATGTAAATTTGTCTCAGTTTTTTATTCTTATTCTTTCTTTTATATAATTTTGGGACGCGTCTTGTAATGGTACATGGTATTCTACTGTCGGGACACCCGACTGTATGTCCATCTTGTTTATTTTATAATTATAATTAAAATGTATGCTGTTTTTTATACCCTTGCAGGGTATATTAGTTTCAGTCAAAAGTTTGCAACGCAGTGAAGGAAGCATGTCCGACCCTATAAAGTATATATATTCTAGATCAGGATCAACAGCCGAGTCGATCTCGCCATGTCCGTCTGTCCGTCTGTCCTTCTGTCCGTCTGTCCGTCTGTCCGTTTCTACGCAAACTAGTCCCTCAGTTTTAAAGCTATCTGAATGAAACTTTGCAGTTAGGCTTCTATATACTCTCACTCGTACATATGTCGGAACGGGCCGGATCGGACGACTATATCATATAGCTGCCAGAGGAACGATCCGAAAAATTTTCAAAAAAAAATTCTAACTTTGTCAGTTTTCAACCAAATTTGATATTTGCCCATTTAGTATTATTTCCGAATTTCGGTTTTAATTTCATGAAAATCGGCTGACTATATCCTATAGCTTCCATAGGAACAATCAGGAAAATTAAAACTTTGTCAGTTTTCAACCAATTTTCACCAAATTTGATATTTGCCCATTTAGTATTATTTCCGAATTTCGGTTTTAATTTCATGAAAATCGGCTGACTATACCCTATAGCTTCCATAGGAACAATCAGGAAAATAAAAGAAAAAACCATAACTTTGTCAGATTTCAACATATTTTCACCAAATTTGATATTTAGCCATATTTTAGTATTTCTGAATTTTGATTTTAATTTCATGAAAATCGACTGACTATATCCTATAGCTTCCATAGGAACAATCAGGAAAATAAAAAAATCCATAGCTTAGCCGTGTTTCAAACCATTGCCATCAAATTTGAGATTTGGCAACAAATTATTATTTCAGAATTTCGTTTTTAATTTTTTGTTTAAACTCTGCAAGGGTATACAAACTTCGGTGAGCCGAAGTTAGCTTCCTTTCTAGTTTTTATTTATGACCAATAGTTTTTCAATAAAGTTTAAGATTTTACGGGAAAAATGTTGAGATAGTATTGTAAAAAATCAAGACTACTGAAGTATATGGAAACAACGTATAATACACTTTGCTTTAATGGAATGTATTTGATACCAAATTGCGTTATTTGCGATTATTATAACACCCATTAAAGCGGTAAACAAAATCATGAAAGGAAGAAAACTTCGAAAAGAATTTATTTACATTACAAATTAGAGATAAGAAGAAAGGAAGCTACTTTCGGCTCACCGAAGTTTGTATACCCTTGCAGATTACAAATTAAATCACCAAAATTAAAAAGAAAATTCTGAAATAATAAGAAGCGGTCAAATTCCAAATTCAAGAAACATATGTTGAAAAACAGCAAAGATATGGTTTTTACTTATTTTCCTTATTGAATAACTGAAAAAGTATTTTTTTTCTTTTATTTTCCTGATTGTTCCTATGGAAGCTATAGGATAAAGTAGTCCGATTTTCATGAAATTAAAATCGAAATTCAAGAATAATAAAATATGGCTAAATCTAAATTTGATGAAAATATATTGAAAACTGACAAAGTTATCTTTTTTTCTAAAAATTTTCCGATTGTTCCGATTGTCGTCCGATCCGGCTCGTTCGAGTACGAGTGAGAGTATATAGAAGACTAACTACAAAGTTTAATTTAGATAGCTTTAAAACTGAAGGACTAGTTTGCGTAGAAACTTACAGACGGACATGGCTAGATCGACTCGGCTGTTGATCCTGATCAAGAATATATGTATATACTTTAAAGGGTCGCAGATGTCTCCTTCACTGCGTTGCAAACTTCTGACTGAAATTATAATACCCTGCAAGGGTATAATAATGAAACTTTTAAATCAAAGTAATCCAAATGTTAAAAAAAAATGTTAGTTTTTTTTTATGATGTCAACGCAATTATCTGATATGGTCATGTTAATGATAATAGATCATTAATCGGCGAGATAGAGAGATTAGTAGCTTAACTAATTTTTATTGACATTGGGTGCTTAGCTTGTTTAGAAAAGCAAAACTGAATTTGTAATTAGTCGCGAAGAGTTGGACTAATTGTTCGAATGAAACTCCAAATATATTACACAATTTTCGTGCAACTGTGGTGCCAGCAGTTGCCCAATACGATGGCATTAGTGGGTATTGTGTTTTTCGATCATCCGGTATTTAATAAACTGTCACAATAGAAATCATTGGATCTACTGAGTCACAGATGTCAGCATAACACGAAGTACGTCGAAGGCTTTAACATATCTATGCTAGAGAATCGAATTTTTTGCCTGATGCGAACCAGAATACAAATCCCTGTCGGTGTTAAGTTCTACATAAGCCTCGAGAGAGGCCTGGACCGAGCCGGACCATACAATACGTTTTTTAAATATGACGTTGACTTTTGTAAGGTGATTAGCTCCTATCGGAACAACTTGTTCAAACGCTGGACCCATAGCTTGGCCAAACACGGACGCATGCCGAGCCGTTGCCCCTGGCCGGTGGATGAATATTTTCTGAGGGATTGGCAGTTAAGTAAGGATCTCGTACCACCCTTCGTGGTCGCTGGCGTGTACAGGAGTTAGGTAATGGCCTATCTTGGCAGCTTTGAGTCGGGCTCGAATGAGAATCTGATCGAGTGCGAGTTCATTTCTCAATTAATGTGATCAGGAAAATGAATTAATTAAAACAAACAGTTGAACATTTATGTTTATTGCGTAAATAACCTTATTATTTAGAGGAATTGGAACGGTTTCTAAGTGCTTTAGATGTGCTAGCCTGATAATAAGTCTTTAGGTTCTGAATATATTAAGAATCCACGGCTATAGTTCTGTATTCCTCCCCTTGAAGCTTGATTTCTTTCAGTTTTGTAGGCCGAGACTGATGTTTGCTTTCCACTGACTTGCCTTAAAAGCACATAGCAAGACTGTCAGACTTTCGTGATGCTCATCCAAAATGCAGTCAACGTGTCTATGTTTACTCGGGATTCCCAGTGCCGCATTTATGTGTACGGACCACTGCAGAAAACAATCGCACGTAATTCTGCTTACGCCGTTACATTGCAACAATGCACAGCGACAAAAACGGACAAAAAAGCGACCTGCCTTGCCATTTGTTAGCGTTTCATATTATCTGAATTTCTCTTACCCTAAAACCCTTCTGCTGCCCTTCTGCGGTTGCGACAGTCTGATGGCCAAGCGCAGTGACTCACCGACAGATGGATAGACAGAGGACGCAGCACGGAAGATATGTCAGACAACGACCTATGCGCTTAATCAGAATAGGGTCTGTCGAAACTAAGGCGCCATTTACAATTGTCCAGCCATTGGTAGCTTGGGACTGGGCCTACCTTCTGCATGGGCCTGTTGTTGGCCAAACAAATGTCTTGCCTTCGCTTTTCTGTGCTCCCTTTCTGTTCTGTTTGTCCTTCGTTCTGCTTTCACTCTGGGCTCCCGCCATCCTCCATTCTTCCTGCCTCCGCCTGCATGTTGCTTTTATTTATATAGGCTGGCCTGACTTTTGATTTTAAGCTCTTTGGCTCTTCTAACTCAATTCCCCCATGAAGCTTTAGTCCTTGCAGCTGTCGGGAGGACCAGGTACAGGTTGCAGTGCGCGTCTGTCTGTGGCAATGTGGTTGTGAGTCGCTTTATGTATTTGCGGATGCATTTACGTGCTCCGCCTCTTGCGGGCTGTGCAAATAGCACACTCGTTCTCAAACACACACTGGGCCCCTCTGTAGGTCGCCAGGTGGCCAGGATCTTGGGCCCGTGGCCATAGCCTGATGTGTGACTTTTGTTTCTTGAAGCCTCCGGATTATGTGGGCTGCCAAGAGGAGCTGGTTCTTTAATGCTCTTAAAATAACTCGGCAGATGCACCGTAATGGCAAGCTTCGGATGGCTGCCCCTTCAATTGCATAACAGAATGTCGAGTTTGAATTGAGCTTTCTATTTAAACTAATGGGGGCCATGATGTTCAATTTTACGGAATTGAATGTTTTTAACAAATATATTCTAAAATCGAACTTTAACCGATCAATCTAAAATTAAAGCATAAATGCGCCTCAATATCATGACAACATATTTATTAAAATCATCTAAACCCAAAAACTCATTATCTAGCTTGCACAGCTTAAGCACTTAAAGATCGAAATATTTATAATTTAACTTGGTAAGGATGTTCTTGGAGCATTATAAATAAATGTTCAACTGGACTCTGTTAATGTCCTATTAAACATATACATATGTACTTATGTAGGTATATGTACATATGTAGATAAATACATTTTTCTGGAAATATATTCCTTTTAAAATAATTTATTGCAAATATGTATGTTTAAAGTCTAAATAAATTTATTGATATACTTATAAAGGAAAATAAAATATAATTTTTAATGTATTAATATATATACCTATATATATTACATTTTCATTAAATAAATAAAATATTGATAAAATAAGCTCTCGTTTCATATATTTAAAATTTATATATTAAATATAACATATTGAAATTAAACATTGAGACCCAGATAAAATTTTTTTTCTTGATGATATTCTACCATTACGTTTCTGTGAGAAATAATATTGATCATTAAAAAATTTTTTTTTGTATTATTATTTTTAGAAAGATCGAATAATGGATATTACTTCTTATTTTTATATTTATATATTTATTTATATTCACAAATTTCTTATGCAGGAGCACCCTAAGTAATTTGTGTTCCTGAAAGAAAGTAATTTGCATAATACGATTTTAAAAATAAATATTTACGGATACGATCTTTTTATACCATGTACCAAAGGTACACAGGTATTATAGTTTTGTGCGAGTGCGATTTTCTGTAACAGGCAGAAGGAGGCGTGGCAGACCCCCAAAAGTTACCTAAATATTGCTCAGGACCACTAAAGGAGTCGATATAGCCATGTCCGTCTGTCCGTCCGTCCGTCCGTCTGTCTGTCCGTCTGTCCGTCTGTCTGTATGAACGCCTAGATCTCAGAGACTATAAGAGCTAGATACACCAAACTTTGGATTTAGACTTCTTATATCTGCACGCAGATCAAGTTTGTTTTAAATTTTTGCTGCTCCCCTTTTTGGAGGGGCTATTTGACAAAAACGTATAGCTCCTAAATTTATAAAGTTATGTAAACCATATTGAAAAGCTTAATGTATTTTATCAAACTACATAGAATGTCCACATTTCATTGCGATCGTGCCATAAATAGCGGAAATATAGGCTTTTTTCTATACACACATTACGTGTACAAGAGGCAGTCCAGGCAGAGGGCTCCAAATAAATCAAAACGTTCATTAAACATTTTACCTATGTTCACATTACTATGAAAATAAGATAACTCATTTTGAATTGGTTGGTGGTGCAGCTGGCTAAGCTGAAGTCTTTTTGAAATGTTAGTTGTCACGGGTTCGAATCCCGTCAGCGACGAGAGAAAAGTTTTTTATTTTTAGCAAATTTTTTTTTTTCCAGTAAATCAAAATAATTAAATAATAATAAAAAAATGCAAGCAAAGAACTATACTTAATGTTTTGAAAAAATTCCTTATGCCTGGGGTTGATTCGAACCCAGGCCAATTGCTTACAAAAATGACTTTGCTCTTGAATGGGAAGACATTTGCATTATATGTAAATTTGTCTCAGTTTTTTATTCTTATTATCTTTCTTTTATATAATTTTGGGACGCGCCTTGTAATGGTACATGGTATTCTACTGTCGGGACACCCGACTGTAAGTCCATCTTGTTTTAAATAATAATACAAATAAATTATCCTTGTTACCTAAAAACCCCAATTCATGATCGTTTTATTTAGCAGTTTCCTAAGAATATATTATGGTTCTTTAACTAAAGAAATAATAGACAATTCCTGCTAGGAATACCTTGCAGTGCCTACTATTATACCTTGGTGTAGGTCTATTGCCCCATGAGCTTCTTGCGTCTCACTTTGTAGATAATGCCTCGTCAACGAATTCAAACACATTGCTCTGATTTTAACGACAAAAATGTTTCTAGCTGTGTGAATGGTTGTTCATTGTGCTCCCTCTGCTGCCACTTCAATTTGAAACGGCAATCAAAAGTGCAGCGGTGGAAGACAATTTTCACACTTGGCATGAAAGAAATATATTTTGCTTGGCAAATATGCTGACCTGACCCCTCAGAGCAAACAAGCTGCCAGTGCAGTGGCACTCGTGCGAGGCGAAGGAAAACGTCATCATAAATGCCCAGGGAAGGATTCTGAAGATAATAAGAGCTGGGGCAGGAGCTGGGGCAGGAGCTGGAACAGGAGCAGGAGCAGCAATCACAGGCGTCTGGAAGTATGCAATACGAATGCGAAAAATCAACACAGGACAACGCCGAGAACGACCCCAATTACCCTCGTTTTGCAGTGTGAATGGGGAGGGAGCGAAAAGTTTGAAAAATCCCTGCATATTTACAGGCGTTGTCATGAAAATTTGTCACCTAGCAGAGCAAACACCTCCAAATGCAGTGTGCAGTGTGCGTGTGTGCATTCTCCTGTTCGTGTAATGGAGCCTACAGATATGCAACCAACGAGTATTCCCAGTAATCGACACTTGGGCGAGGCAAATAGGACTCGGAGCCCCCTTCGAGTTCCCAGTACCGAGTTTGCGCCTACCGGCATGCAGTTTTGTAGGGGCAAGAGTGCAGTGCCTGCCTGGAAATGTGCAACTTTGCGATTGGTCGACGCCGGACATACTCATAAAGTTTGCAGGAGCGGACCGGATTGGTCCGCAGGCACACTTAAGGGCAGCACCCATTGCGCATGGGCGGCGAGAGAGCGCCAGGGACTTGCTCAGCAAATAGAAGAGCGCCGTGCTGCAAGCAATGGTATTTTATTTTCATTTTCCCATGTGTTCATGTGTGTGAACGAGCGATTAAAGCTCTGCGCGTGGTGAAAATGGGCTGGGATCCGCTCTGTAGTGGTGGTGGTTTCATGACCATTCACTTTTACGCGAACGAGTCTGTGTGGACTAATTGCATGGGAATGTTTTTGTCTCGTCGTCCTCGGCGTTGTTGCTGCAGTTGTTGCTGCAGTTGTTACTGCGTGTCTGTATTTGCGCTCTCTTTTCGGATGTTTGGCATTGACTGCAGTGCAATTTGTTTTATTGGGACACCACCACCAATCATTCGGCTATGGCGACCAAACACTTTAAATTGGAAATTGAAAAGGCATTAGTGACCAAAAAATTGTATTTACATTCTTTACTCGTCGTCTCTTTAACTGTACTCAGCGTTTTGACACTTGAGTTCAAATTAACGGGCTTAGGCCTTGTTGTATTGTTTCATCCCCAAGTAACACCCTTGGGTCTTCCTGAGCTCTCGTTTGCGTATCGCATCTCTCCCTCAGTAGTGTTACTTTCATTCCTGGAAAAGTCTACACAAAGTGGAGGTGAATTCGCCGTGATTTCAGCAATAACGAAAGCTTTCATGCATTGTGCAAAAATATGGATACATTGTATGGGTGTTTTAACTATTGTCAAAAATTAGAAAATGTATTGCTTTGTCTTGTTCAATTTTTGATAATATTCGTATTGTTACAATTCTTTTGAAGATTCCTTTCTTTTTATGCCCTTTCAGGGTATTAGTCAAAAGTTTGTAGCTAGAGAGTAATTACCCAGCAGACAAAAGCTATCATTTTTAATATTAAAAATGATAGTTTTGCGGATTTCAGGCTGACAAAACGTCCGATTTCGGACTTAAAAACGATAATAAAGTAAATCATCTGCCATGGGTCTTGTGGCAGCAAAAGCTATCATTTTCGGAACCCGAAAATGATACTTTTTCGGACCTTTTTTAATATCAAAAGCGGGTCGATTTCTTATCTTTAAAGATAGTTTTTTAATATTATTTACGATACAGATTTGGTATTGTTTGAGATAAAAAATCGGGGATATTTTTAAAAATTAAAATTAATTAATTAAATTCAGTCCTAATTATTCCTTTAACTCTTGAAGGAAACTTTATTAAACTTCGTATAAATCCCAAATTTGACTTCAACTTAACTAAGTTTCGCCTAAGCTACGGTCTGAAAGAATATATGTTATTTAAATCTGTAACTATAAAGATATAAATTGTTATTAAATCATATGACTAGGAAATAAAACCCAAATAAAAGCTAACTTTAATTTTTGCGTGCGGGATTTGAACCCGGGGGTCCCGGAATTCGCAGACCGTCTGCTTACCAACTCGGCTATTGAGGCAAAGCTAACTCACATATCGAAAGGAAGGGGAATTACCGTTGAATTTTATTTCGATTTTGTTTCGCCTGCTGTACGTTTCTGTGTCCGCCAGCGGGACATTTGCGACACTTGCACGGGTCCGATAACTTGTCCGTTTTCGGGCCAGGTTTTGATAATTTGGCGAACATAGTGCGTCCGTAATATGCCCGCTCACTGTACATTTTAGTGTCTGCTAACGACACTATTTCGCCCCGTTCACGAGGGACGGCATAATTCCGATTGCCCTTCGTTTTAGTGTACGTTTTTGAGCATTTAGCGAGCATAATGCGGAATATCCGACTCTATGTCCGTTTTTAATATCTTTTTCGGACATTTTTCGAATCCATCCGATTTATGTCCGCACTTTGTATGTATATGTATCCTTGCAGATTGCAATTGAACTATAAAATTAAAAACGAAATTCTGATGAAAATATGTTGAAAACAGCAATGATTTGATTTCTTCTATTATTTTCTTGATCTTATGGTTCTGTGCCAGCTATATGATAAAGTCGTCCGATTTTAATAATTGTTGTTTTTCTAATAATAAAGTGTAATTTCCAAATTCTCGAAATCTGCAAGAAAATTGCCCGTTTTTAATTTTGGGTAACAGGCAAACAGAAGGCGGTATCAAGCAACGCAGATCTGTTATAAACTGTTATAACAACTTAGCCGTAGCCAAGTTTCGAACCTTTCAATATCGCCAATTAAGTCGAGTTTCGAACCTTATGATCTAAATGATTGTAGGTTCGCTAAGTATATGACCAATAGGGTTCGAAACTTGGCTACAGTTTTCATAACATATTATAACAGTTTTCAATCGCTTGCTACTGGCTTCTGTACGCCTGCAGGCGCCTGTTACCCAATATTAAAGAACGGACAATTTGCTGGCAGATTTTGTGTATTTGGCTGGAGTAGGATTGTTGTTGTATAAATGTTGTCGTATCATGGTTTTTGTTGTAATAACAGTGTTATTTTCCGCCAATTAAAAATCTTGAAATACGAAATAAAACTGGGATGTGGTTGGAGTCTAATCTAACTCTTATACCACGACGATTGCTTAAGTTTTTATAACAGTTTAGTTTTGATTTTCCTGATTCTGCCTATGGAAGCTATATAATTTGGAATAATATAGTTGAATATTAAATTTGGTAAAAATATGTTGAAAACTGAAATAGTTATAGTTTTTTTTCGAATATTTTTCCGATCGTTCCCAGTTTACGTATAATGGGACAGGTGGACAGAAGAACAGACGCGACTGTTGATCCTGATCAAGAATATACATATGTATATACTTTATAGGGTCGGAGGGTATACAAATTACAACTTTGTCAGTTTTTTCAACATATTTTCATCTAATTTAAATTTGGCCATTTCTTATTATAAAAAAATGTTGTTTTTAAATTTATGATTCAATTGGAGTCTGCAAGGGTATTCAAACTTTGGTGGGCTGAAGTAAGCTTATTTTATTGTTTATTTATGTATAATTTATAACATAAAATATTTGTAATATTCCTACTTGGTTTTTTAATTCTGTAGGCAGTAAGCCAGTTTAGGGCCTTGTAAAAGCTTTCAGGTTTTGTAGAGTTTCGGAAGGAATGTTTGTACTTGTTGCCATTGTTGTTGTTTGAGGCGAATTCGAAAACGCAACATGTTTGAGGATTCTTTGTCTTGGGCGAAACTCTGTTACATGGCGCCATTCAAATGAAGGAATAAGTATTAATTCGATACCATTAACTCGCTCAAGCTTAGCAGACCATTTATGAAGCATTAGCTGATTATAATATGGTAAGGCCTTAGTGGCCCCAGCAGGAGATGCATTGCTTACAATGCTTTTGGCCAAGGACATGTTGGCCCTGACTGTCAGTGTTAGTGTTGCCTCCTTATTTGCCGGCTTGTGGTTCGTAGCTGCCTGCTCCTCGGGCGTCTTCATCGGCTTTGGCATCTCGCTTCGTCCTGGTCCTCGTCGTCGTGTTCGCCTGCAGGTGCCGTCGGCTGCCACAAGGACTCGTGCATTTGGATAGGTTCGTGTTCGTTGCACAATTCACCAGCGATGGCAAGCTTAGGATTTTTTCGGAATGCGTTAAGGATCAGTTTTGCGCGAACTACGGTCACGAAAGGTTGCCGACGAATAACAGCCGGCGTCCGAAACAAATAATTTCCCAGTAACAAAATTTAGCAGTCTTCCTCTTTGTGTGTGTGAGAATGTTCCGCGATTTTGGCAGCATTTATTGGAAACACAAAACAAGGAGTGAAAATCATACCGCCTTTGGAAACTGACCTAGGGCAGAGTTTGGGAATGCAACTGACCTGAGTCAAGCCTGAAAAGACGATACGAAAGCCAGACAAATATCGATTAAACTTTTGCACATTTATATGAATATTTATCGGAAGAGTAATTCATTTTTTGAGACAACGTAGTTTGTGAAAATAGTTTAGAAGCTAAAACCTAGTTTGTAGTGCAAGCATTTTTTTGTTGAAATTATTAAACCCGTTGTACATTCTTAGAACACTTTACCAATCCCCCCCTATTCCGAGACGCTATTGAATATAAGCATACAACAAATTACCCAAGGACCTTTTCCAATATCGCTCGCTTAAACTATTAATGGTTGTGAACTGTAGTATGTAAAGAATCAAACGATTCAGCAGGATCCTATAAGACATTGACGTACGAATATAGAAATAATTGCACGCATTCATATATTAGTGAGCAGTGAAAAGTTTTGAAAAATCTATGAATTATAAATCGAAATAGTGTGTATCAGAAAACTGGTTTAATAAATATCTCCAAATAAATTTGAAGTGTTTGAAATGTGAAAGAAACCCTAAATATCATAAAATCGTGTTGCTCCGGAAAATTATATCAAATGGTAAGCGAATAAATTGTACTTATTTAAATGTTAATTTTTAATATACTAGCTTGCACAAACAAGAAAATCGTTCAAGAATGAGTTCTTGGTGAAAACTCTGATAAGTCAACGGAAACATGAGCTTAGCTTCAGGGTCATTAAAATCTTTAGATTAATAAATATATACAATATAGATAAACATTTAAATTTATATTTGATGAGACTAATCAGCTTATGAAAGATTTTGCGCAAAAACTAAGTTTTTAAATATTAATATATTTACATTATATTTCCGATTCCTAGATATTGCTAGAATGACGCATAATGTACATATTAAATATATTTTTAATATAGTTAAGTTAAGTTTAGTTTTTTTAAAGTATTTTTTTGCTAAAACAAATCGTAGAGAGTGATTTGTTTCATACTTCGTTTGCCTAACAAAAGAGTTTGGAATTTAAAAATAAATTATTAATATAAAAAGAAAAAAGTAAAGACTTGTATTTTGCTTCCTGCACGGTTATCTCTGTCTGTTGGCTCAAATGCTTCTTTAACGAGACTTACCTTGTGAAAATCTTAATCGGTCAACTATAAATGTTTGCCATTGATTTATAGTGATAAATTGGCCATTTCATAAATATATTATTATTAGGCTTTTTCTTGTACGATCAAGTAAAATCGACTTTCTTTCGGCTTTTATTAATCAAAACGCATTAGATAGAAGCGAAATTGCCAGTTAAATGATTTAGGAAACATCAATAAAGTTAGGTAAAGTACTCTATGTCTTTAACTATGTCTTATTAGACTGACTGCTGTTCAGCCTTAAGCATGCTGGGCTGGAAATTCCTATTGATTTTCTTTCCGCCTATTCGACACTTCAGATTCAATTAAATTTTTGGGAGGAAAATTGCTTTTTGCCAGTTGGTCAAGTGCAACATCGGCAGATTTTCGCTGGGAGAGGAGGGAAGCGGGCAGAAGGCCTGCGACAGTTGCTAAACAAACGTCAATCCAAGCAATTTCAGAGTTGACTGCATTGCAATGGGCGGCGGCGATGGGGGGAGCCTGGCCCAATGCATTGCAGGGAAGTGATTTTTGCAGTGATCTGGGCCCAAATCCGAACCCATTTGTGTGAAGTGAATTGCATAAATGTGCAAGCTGTTCAAATGATTTCAAGTGAAAGACTCTGAACGAGACGGTGTCTGGCCTCGGCTGCGGATCCTTGCTCGTCGAGCTATTTTGTTGCATACTTTGCTTCGTCATTAAATCAATTGAGGAACCGTGCAGGGTTCTGGGGCGAAGACATACGTGTTTATTATGTTAAGCATGCTGCAAGTAGGCAACGCAATTATATTTCTGTAATGCCTGTCGGCTGAAGTCTCCTGAAGTGGATGTTTTGATTAGGCTGCTGGGCATGTAATAAAAAGCGATTAACTTTCATTGCAGCACTTTAACACCTCTTTAATATTAATTTCAAATCACGCTGCAAGCTCAGCGAACCATTGCATCCGGCTTGGTCCCACCGGGGTTGGGTTGGGGAAGGAAGGACGAAGTCAAAACATTTCATTAAAGGCAGCAGCGCGCACTGCGAAAAAGTACACAAAAGCAGCTGGAAACAAAATGTTGACAAAAAGCGTAAAGCACACAACTCAATAGTGCACAAAATAAAAAGGAAAATGACGCAACATGCAAAGAGCTGAAACAAAACAAAGAGAGTAGCATCCATCCAGCTTGGAAAAAATCCAACCGAACCGACTGACCGGCGGACCGAAGGACACGCGACAGACAGACCATACAAATAAATACGCAGTCAAAGGCAATCAACGTCAGCTAGCAATCCATGGCAGGCAGTCGGCTCTCCGCCCTCCAGCAACTACCGATATTTGATTTGAAAACATTCTGAAAACGCTGCCCGAATAAATTTTTCCTTCTATTTTGAATGTTCGCCATCGTCATCGACATCAGGCGCGTTTTGCTTCAAGGATCGCTGCAAATAAATAAATGACTGCCATTGGCACAACAATTACAGTTCGATGCAGACATTTTGATATTTCTCTGCTTTTTTTTGGTAATTTCTGCTGCCTCTCTTTGTCACTCGATGTTTTAATTAAAGGGCAACATTTCAGTCCAATTCTGATGTGAGACTCGGCTGACCAACAAGAAATTCAGAAGTCGGTATTTTCATACATTATTATTTGCTTAGATATTGCTAAAAAATACTTTGATAAGTTCGATTTTTATACCCGCTACCCATAGGGTAGAAGGGTATTATAACTTTGAGCCGGCAGGAAATGTATGTAACAGGTAGAAGGAAGCATTTCCGACCCTATAAAGTATATATATTCTTGATCAGGATCAACAGCCGAGTCGATCCAGCCATGTCCGTCTGTCTGTCTGTCTGTCTGTCTGTCTGTCTGTCTGTCTGTCTGTCTGTCTGTCTGTCTGTCTGTCTGTCTGTCTGTCCGTATGAAACACTGGATCTCAGAGACTATAAGAGATAGAGCTCTAATTTTTTTTCGACAGTATTTGTTTTGCTTGCACGCAGATCAAGTTTGTTTCAAATTTTTACCACGCCCACTTCCGCCCCCGCAAATCATAAAAAAGCGTATTAAACGTATAATTTTAAAGCTAGAGTCGCGAATTTCGGTATGTATATTAAAAACTATAATCTGTGTGATCCCTGAAAATTGTTGTTGGCTCAAATGCTTCTTTAACGAGACTTACCTTGTGAAAATCTTAATCGGTCAACTATAAATGTTTGCCATTGATTTATAGTGATAAATTGGCCATTTCATAAATATATTATTATTAGGCTTTTTCTTGTACGATCAAGTAAAATTTGGTTGCGATCAGATAAAAATTGTCGAAGTTATTAAAGAAATAATTGTGTATGGCCACAAACGGCTGCTGGCAGCAGGCTTCCTTTGGTTGACCAATTAGACCAACTAAATATTCTTATCAGTTCTTGGTTGTGTTCGGAAAAGAATCTTATAAGATATTCGAGAAGCAATTTTAATAAATGGTAATAATTATTAGCCGCTTGAATTCAATAATGACGCGTTTTTACACACATAGATACATGTGTATGTATTTTTGTATGCATGTGATTATATTACACTTGCTTTTGCATTTGTCCGTTATGTTCAAAATTGTATTAATTGATTTTTCTGGCGTCCTGACGCTTTTCTGGTTTAAGTATGGGTAGCGGGTATCTCACAGTCGAGTGAGCTTTCTTACTTGTTAATAAATGACTTAATCATTTTACAAAAGTAGGCGCCACACAGAATTGATACTGGATTGAGCTTTAATGAAACAGATGAGCAATGAGCTGATAAGGGACCACAAATGTTTTGTAGTGCTAATAGATAATCGTTGTAAGCCTGTTTTATCGTATAAGTCACCTTTTTGACTGTCCACCATTAAGGCCCGGTTTTTCGTTCAGAAAAATTGCAACCGCTGAGATATCCGATTAACTTTCCGGCCAAATCTATTTGGGATATTAGAAGTAAGTTTAAAAACAGCTTAAAAGTAGAAAAAACATAAATTTAATAGATCCTTTTTAAGTATTAATAAGACAATTTTTTAATTAAAACTGTATAGAATCAAAGTCCTAATCCAAGTCCTGGCGAAGCTAACTTTAGCGATTCAGAGTTTGTACTTGAATCATTAACAATTAATATAAAAAACACATACTTAAGTTCAAAAACACCGAAGTAATGTTTAATTTCAATACATTCACCTATACATATTATGTTTACAGTAGTTACAGGAAACGCTATAACGTTTCCTTTACTACTACCAAATATATAATTAGTTAAAAATATATGTTGAAAAATAGCAAAGTTATAGTTAAGTTAAGTTAATCGATTTAATATTTAAAGTAATTTGAAGTATTTCATTGAAATTTGAAAAATTAGATTGATATTTTGAAATAAATGTATTTTTAAAAGAATTTCAATTATCAATGTTTTAATTTCTTATTTGTTCTGTACTACTCAGTACTGCAAATGTAAAGACAAGAGTCAAGAAAACGAAAAACACAAACATTGTAATTGATAATTGATAATGGTATTTATAAATAATTAAAAAAAGTTAAAATCTGTGGAGTTATAGCACGATGAAAAATTAAAAGGAAGTTGCTGTCAAGATTCAGGCAAACTGGACATTCTACAATTAGAAAATCAAAATGCATTTTAATTGGAAGTAAAATTTTTAAAAAATATTGACAAATGAATTTTTTTTACAACTATTTACAAAATACAAGAAAGGAAGCTAACTTTGGCTCACCGAAGTTTGTATACCTTTACAGAATTTAAACAAAAAATTAAAACCAAGAATTTGGAATAATAATAACATAGTTGCCAAATCTCAAATTTGATGAAAATGGTTTGAAAAACGGCTAAGTTATAGTTTTTTTTTGTGTTCTAATTGTTCCTATGGAAATCGGCTGATTTTCATGAAATTAAAAACGAAAGTCAGAAATGATAAAAAAAAGGCTAAATCTCAACTTTGATTAAAATATGTGGAAAACTGACATAGTTAAAAATTTTTAACTAAAAATTTTCGTATTGCTCCTATGGGTCCTGATCAAGAATATATAGACTTTATAGGGTAAGGACACATTCCTTCACTGCGTTGCAATTTTTTCACTAAAATTATAATACCCCGCAAGGGTATAAAAATTGTCTGAACAAGTGCTATAAATTTCAAGGGGATCGGTGAATCCTTTTTTAAGGTATCGTGATAGCCAAATTAAACAAGATGGACATATGTATACATAGTACAGTCGGGTGTCCCGACAGTAGAATACCCTGTACCATTACAAGGCGCGTGCCAAAATCATATGAAAGAAATAGAATAATAAGGCAAAAAACTAAAAGACGGAGATAAATTTACATATGTACATATAATGCACATGTCTTCCCAGTCAAGAACAAAGGCGATAGCTTAGTGGGTAAAGCTGCTCGTGTATTTTGTTAAGCAATTGGCCCTGGCTTAATTCTGACGCAAGGCATAAGACAATTTTTTTAATTAAAAAAAAATTAAGTATTGTTTTGCTTGCAGTATTTTTTTCTCAGAATTAAATAGTGTAATTACTTTGATTTACAGAGAGAAAAATGGTTAAGGGTATAAAAATAAAATTTGACTCGTCGCAGACGGTAATTGAACTCGTGACAACAAGTTTTTGTTAACTAAAATGTATAATGAACGTTTCGATTTGCCTCACGCAATGTGTATAAAGTAAAAAACCTCCATCTCCGCTATTAAGGGAACGATCGTAATGAAATTTAGACAATCTGTGTATTTCAATATGGTTTACATAACTTTATAAATTTAGGAGATATACGGTTTTTTTCAAAAAGATCCTCCAAAAAGGGGAGCAGCAAACATTTAACACAAACTTGTTCTGCGTGCAGATATAAGAAGTCTAAATCCCAAGTTTGGTGTCTCTAGCTCTTATAGTCTCTGAATTCTAGGCGTTCATACAGATAGACGTACGGACGGACAGACGACTCCTTTGGTCCTGACCAATATTTAAATTTGGGGGTCTGCCACGCCTCCTTCTGCCTGTTACAGAAAATTGCACTCGCACAAAGTTATAATACCTTTGTACCTTTGGTACAGAGTATTACAACTGGTTTCGAGAAAAGCGCTAAAAAACATTCACTGCAGGAAAAAGCAACAGAGAATTCCTTCCTACGAGTCTATACCTTTAGAAACGGTACCGAATTTCGAACATTCATATACATTCTACACAAATTATAAATTAAATTATGAAATAAAATTATTTTTGATTTTTTTTAACACGACATTAGCCTTAATAAACAAATCACTAATGTCTCAGAGTGTTAAAGTTGTTTTGCTTGTAATAAGTGATCATTGGCTTAGTAAGGTAAGTTAATTACTATATAAATGTACTAAAATAAAAGGCAACTTTAAAGTTCCCAAATTTGTTGGGATTATTTCATACCAAAATAACCCCAAATTAAAAAGGAATAAATAAAAAAACAAAAAGTTTGCCAAAAAATATATATGAAATACAACAATACCGATTTTTTATGGAAATTTAGTAAAGTGATATATGAAATACATTAATAAGCATTACAAAATTTAATTAAAAAAAAAAACGTGCGGTTAAAAATTATTTTTTAATTATTATTTTTTTTTTATCAAAATCGGTTCAGTAAAATTGCAAAAATCTTGGTATAAAAGTATGTATCCTATTTAATTTATTTATAACATATTTGATTTTTATAAACTAAAAAGATTAACTTCATTTTTCAATATTTATATGGTGATTCAAGTCCAATATCTTTTCAAGTTGAGGATGCGTTTTTACTCTGAACTCACTCCCAGTATTCTTCTTTCCCACACGTGAGTCCCATAACAAGGCTACAATTAGCACACATAGAAAAAATAAATTAGGCGAATCCTTTGGGTATGGTCAAGTGAGTCAAAGCCCTGGACAAGGGGTCCGATTCGGTTGGCTGAATCGTGACCCAAACCCCGAACCGGGAGGCTCGAGCTGGCACGGAAATCGTTTGAGTGTCTGCAGCCGTATAAAGTTTAATGAGCCGCAATTAATCGTACATGACAACACTATAAAAACGTTTACGAAAAATTATGTCTTTTTTTCCGGAGCTCTCCCCCTCGCTTATTTCCCCCTCATGGAATCGCTGTAATTGTATAAGTCTCTTGTTCTCCAGGATGTGAGTATTCTGTGGAAAATAAACGAGCGAAAAGGAAATGAAGTCCAGAACGAAGCTTTAAACACTTTAACAGTGCTCAGTGCGAGATAGTAGGGGATTTTTATACCCGCTACCCATAGGGTAGAAGGGTATTATAACTTTGTGCCGGCAGGAAATGTATGTAACAGGTAGAAGGAAGCATTTCTGACCCTATAAAGTATATATATTCTTGATCAGGATCAACAGCCGAGTCGATCTAGCCATGTCCGTCTGTCTGTCTGTCTGTCTGTCTGTCTGTCCGTCTGTCCGTCTGTCCGTAAGAAACACTGGATCTCAGAGACTATAAGAGATAGAGCTCTAATTTTTTTTCGACAGTATTTCTTATGCTTTCACGCAGATCAAATTTGTTTCAAATTTTTGCCACGCCCACTTCCGCCCCCGCAAATCATAAAAAAGCGTATTAAGCGTATAATTTTAAAGCTAGAGTCGCGAATTTCAGTATTTATATAAAGAACTATAGTCTGTGTGATCCCTGAAAATTTGGTTGCGATCAGATAAAAATTGTTAAAGTTATTAAAGAAATAGTTTTGTATGGCCACAAACGGCTGCTGGCAGCATGCCTCATTTGGTTGACCAATTAGACCAACTAAATATTCTTATCCGTTCTTGGTTGTGTTCGGAAAAGAATCTTATAAGATATTCGAGAAGCAATTTTAATATATGGTAATAATTATTAGCCGCTTTAATGCAATAATAACGCGTTTTTACACACATAAATACATGTGTATGTATTTTTGTATGCATGTGATTATATTACACTTGCATTTGTCCGTTATGTTCAAAATTGTATTAACTGTTTTTCTGGCGTCCTGACGCTTTTCTGGTTTAAGTATGGGTAGCGGGTATCTCACAGTCGAGCTCACTCGACTGTAGCTTTCTTACTTGTTAGAGTCCACTTTGGGCAACTGTCCTCTCGGAGAGGCGCGTCCCGATCAATTTGTCATTGCAATTGCCTTTCCTAATTAACAATTTAAATAAATCGCGTCGCATTTCAGCAAACCAAAACGTTGCAAAGTGAATGCAATTTAATTGGAAATTTAATTGCTTTTGTGGTAGCAATGTGACATGACCGCCCTTTACCTGTGCACTTCGCTCACCTTGGCGCAAAATCCCGTCGACCCACAGTTTTTTCCCGTTACTGCTGTTGAGCTCTTAATTTAGACGTGTCCATCCGACGCTGTCGCATGGCTTTTGTTGTTTTAATTATCTGCGGTTATATTTAGTTAAATATTTACCAATTCAATTAGGGTGAGTTTTTGTGCCTCGCCCCGTTTTGTCATTTAACATTTTATAGACGGATTAAATTGACTTTGAAGCGCGTCTGTCCAATGATTTATTTTCAATCCCAAAAACAATTTCAATTAATATAATGTCATATCTGACAAATAGTATCTGCAGACATCACAGCCGGAGATCTTGGGGAAAAACCGTGCAGACAGTTGGGCTTGTCTATCTAAGGACTCACCTCGTTCCCTCTCAGGATTTTTTCGGAGTTTTTCTTTTGGCTGGCTGCGTGCCAATTATAAAAGTGATTTCGATGTAAGCTGCACCCGAGACCCCAAAGCAGACGCAGGCCCACACACACACACTCTCACTCGTATCTCCCTTCCGTCAACGGGAAGTCATAAGACGTATGAACTTGTCGCCGTTGCCGGAGCCGGAGTCGGTGAAGGAAGCCCTAACCCGAGTCTGAAGTTAGAGCCAAACCCCGGGAAGAAGCTGACTTCGGAGACTCTGACAGATTCCTCTGTTTGGTTAAGTTCGGTTTGGCCTCGCTTGGGCCAGAGAAATGCGATAAATTGAATGACTGACGACGCAGTAAATACTTTTCAGACAGCGGTGGAGTGGGTACGAAAATCGCTCGGATCAATTTCCACATACACACACGACAAATTGCGCGTGGTTAGATTTTTCTTTTGCAGCCCATCCTTTATCCTTCCTGGTAGGGTATGTGTACTTGGAGGGGATGACGGCCAAGCGAACGTCAGACAGGTGCTACCGGCAAGGATTTGGCACACGTGGGGAAAATGCCATCAGCTCAGGGTAATCGCATCACGATTAAACGCAAATTTAATCCTTCTCAGTGTTTATTTCACTATTTAAGAGGATCAATTAGGCCTTCTTTCGCACGCACATTTCAATTACTGCAAATCCGCCTCACACATCCGCTTATGGACAGCAGGCCTGTGTGTCCTTCAGTACATCCAGCTCAGCTATTTGCAGCACAAGGATCCACTAATTTAAATGCATAAAAACTTATGCAAGCGCTGATTGTGTTTGCCCAAAGTCTCGTTTCATAATTTTTGCACAAATTGCGGTTTTTCAGGCAACGAACGTCCAACGGCAACAACAACCGACAACCGCCAAGCGCTTTGGCAACTAATAAAAATGAACAACTTCCCCTGTTCGCATGCTAGCCCCTCCGGCACTCGCTCTCAGTTCCATACATGTGTAAAAATTTACACCACAACCAGGACTCGTTAGCCAGACTGCTGGGCGGGGGTCAGTCATTGGCCATTTTTGTTGCCAACTCGACATATTTCAATCACGTAAATTTATTACGTAAACATTTGCTTTGCTTTTCGCCCACAATTACGGGTCGGGGGAGGGGCTGGGAGGGGGCCTGGCAGGAGCGGGAAAAGCGCGGAAGGACCGGCGAGTCTCCAATGTCTGAGCACAAATTTCAATTTCAATCTTTTCAGGCTGCACTCTGACACATCGTTGCCCACGGCAAATTCTCGTCATCCATACCAGCCAGCACCCGCATCCACATCCACATCCGCATCCACTGCCGCTGGTAAACGGCCTGCCTTTTGCTCCCCCGTAATATTCATAATGGATTTACCAATATGGTGAAACATTTTTATTAATGCAACCGACGAGCAGGCAGCTCACGCCACTCCACCCCTGCCTATGGGTCATCGGTTGACCATGGAAAAACACATGCTTGCAGAGTGTTGTTCCGATTGGACAGGGTTAAATGGGGGTTTGGCTTTTTGATCTTCAAATGTTTGTCCAACGCTT
This sequence comes from Drosophila anomelani, assembly GCA_035045905.1. Taxonomy (NCBI): domain Eukaryota; kingdom Metazoa; phylum Arthropoda; class Insecta; order Diptera; family Drosophilidae; genus Drosophila; species Drosophila anomelani. The sequence continues at coordinate 595,065 of JAWNOO010000162.1, forward strand.
TGATGTTCATATGGTGACCTGCAGTCAGTTGCCTATTTGGGTTTTTCTACTTTTTATTTGCCCTCTCAGGGTAGCACGAATTGAATTTTCTGCGGGCTATAGCCCCTATAGTGGAAAAAGTTGGAGTCTCTCGGAAGACACTTCCTGCAGGATGAAAGTCCACCAAGCATAGAACACGTACTTAAATATAAGATAAACTGAACGAAACATTCCTGCAATTTATATTCAGTAAAAAATATACGACGAAATAGTTATTTGATATACTTATTTTACTAAAATAAAACTTAAACTGATATTAATATCCCCCTAAAACTTTGTGAAGTAGGATATATTTACATATATAATTTATAATCTCACAATTATGACATGTTTCTTTTCGCGCGGGTAATACTTTGGGATAACATAATTTATTTGTTGTCAAAAATATTAAATTTTAAAAATTCATTTAATCAAGCAATAATGTTGTCAGATTTATAAATACCTTAAAGATTTGATAATCAAATTTAATAATATTTTACTTGTTTCCAAAATAGTTAAAAGGAGATACGCGATTTTCTGTGATTAGTAAGCGCTCTAAATTTTCTCCATATTTTCAGACATCGAAGCTATGGTTTTGCAACATAAAACAAAATAGAAAATACCACGTATACAATGATATCGAACATCCCTGTTTTTCTGTTGTGCTTTTTAAAGACAATGTAAGAAAATTACCCAATTAGGAAATCAACCAAATAGATATGGGACTCCGATTTTTCGATTATTTTTATGACAGCCATAAGATATAGTAGTCCGGCTGTGGGATACCATAACCCAAGCATCTGGCACGTTCACTGAGTCTAATTGTGCTACTCTTTTTAAGAAAATCAAATCAAACAGTGCAAAGTAAAAAGTGAAGACTAGCAATAAGTGGAAAAGAACATATACATATGTACTTTATGCTTTTGAGATGACTTCGTCTGTCTTTAAAAATTCTTTCGGTTATGACCATGAACCGGTGAAATATTAAGAAAGACTTGTAAGCTACCTTAAAGTTTTAAGTTAACACAGCTATATTAACTTCGACAGAGACAATGGCAACAGGTATATAAGAAAGTAAAACTAGAACTCAAGCAATTGCAAAGGCATTTTCCAATTCTTGACAGCCATATTTACACGTCCATTACGCATAATCGCGTGTCCCGAACAACAAGTCCCCTGACAAAGTGAATAATGATCAATTGATGGCGCGAAACTTTGCCCACAGCAGCATCCCGGGCTTTAAGTGGGCTGCTTAAACTCGCTGACAGCCAGACTTCATAATAATCAGAGTCGAATAGATGGGCGATAAAAAGGTTCACCTGCCCGACTTGATGTGGGTTGGCAGGCGCTGAAAGTTGCCCGGCAGGCCGGAGAGCGAGTGGCTGGCATTCAATAATTGAAATATTTGCATAATTATTAAGTCCGTTGGCGATGGGAAATCTCATTAAATTGCACAAACGCTCGCAATGGACTTGATCCACTAAAATGTAGGAAACTCAAAAGAGCGTAAAATCTAGCGGCAGAGTGTAAAAGTTTTCAGCAGAAGAGAGAAATAAAACTATGAAGGAGCACGCCTAAAAGCGCACTTCAGAGGGCGTCGGAGGCGGCGACTCCTCTGGCTCTCGAAGAGGGAGCAGGGACAAGGGAGTAAAAGTCTGGATTCGGGAGTCAAGAGTGACGGCGTCGGCAAGGCATGTGAACATACAAAATATTCCCTACAAAGGAGTTGATTACACAAAGGAAAATTACGACGAATCATTTCCGCTGCTTGGCTGCTTACACGACCAGCAGAGCTCGTGAGCGGGCCATTCGGTAAACGGCTGCAAAAACAAAGCCCTTCCGCCTGCGAGTGAGATAGCGAAAAAAGGAGAAAAGGTTCGGCTTTCCTCCGCTTCCTTGGCCCAACTTCTAACAAGCGGCAAACGAGAACAGACCTTAAAGCTGAGGCAAGATGCAGAGTTCGCCTATGTGGTTCAAGTCAAGTTGACACTTTTTGGGGCTACATAAATTATATTTAATTGAAATTCTTTCGACACTCGTTGCTCCTCGAAATTAGCAGGCAGCGGCGGCCGAATAAGACAGCGCACAACTTGGCTGAACTCATAAATCGCCGGGTGCCAGGGCATTAGGTAGAGTCAGGCAGCTATGGGGCTGTGGAGCCATAAGGGGCTGCCTCCGCGACTTGTAAACGTCAACGATCGTCTAATGTTTCCATGCGTCATAAATTTCATTGAAAAACGCTTCCGTTGCGCCATTTCCAGACGTTTGCTACCTTTCGCGGGCTCCGTGGCCGAAGGATACCTGGCCTCCTTGGCCTCTTTGCCCGCACATACAAAATGCATAAGGGAAATGAATTGCTTTACGAGCAACCGCAGTCTCGAGCGACGACCAGGACGATGGCAGGGCGTGAGTCCCTGGGGCCGCTTAAGGAATATGCAACTGTAAATCAACACCCAGTACGGCACACACAGGCACACAGACAGCGAATAGTTGAGGGGGCGTCCCATTTTGTAGGCGTTTATAAGCTGTCGAAAGTAGTTAAGCGTTTTTCATAATTTATTTATGGCCGCCCGGAGGAGGGGAGCCGCTTTTAAGCGTGTTTCATATTAAGTGCGCACAGTTTATGGCTCAGTCGGCCATAAAGAGGGATTAGTGGGGCGCAGCACACTTTTTGCCTGCAAGTATGCAAATCGGGGCTTTGGAGATCTGCCTCTGGGCCAATTGGGATTGGGCCAGGGATTGGCAACTTCGGCACAATTAGAGCGTTGCAGTTCACTCATTGGCAAACAGTTATCCGCAAGTTAGGCTACTAACACGATTATAGCATTTGCTGCAAATAAAACTCGCAAACTTGCCCGAAAACTTTGGCCCAGGCCGAGGGAAACTTCCCGCTAACGACTGCCAATTGAAGTTGTTAATGAAATAATTTCTTATAAGGGGTGGCCAAGTTTCGCCTGCACGGGAAAGTGAAACTCAGCGTTTAAGTTTGCGGTTGCCTGGCTGATAATTTGGCATAGATTCTACGGTCCCTCGCAGCACTTCGCTTTGGTTCCGGGACCAAGACCCCAAGATTCCGGGAGCGCAAAAAGAGCAAAGAGCTCGAGAGGTGGCTACATTTATAAAATGTATCCCGGGTCTGGACTCAAGTTCTTGGAGTCCTTTGTGCATTTGTGCTTCATTATGCGCAACTCGTTTTTGTTTGACTTGGCAGGGGCAGAAAGTCTAAACAAATTTTCTTTTCTTGCCCGGGATTCCCCGCTCGAACCACCGTCGCCTGTCCGCCTGTCCGTTCGCACTCATCAGCAGGGTCCTTAAGTCTGCTTTCGTGCCATTGTGCGCTTTGTTTAATGTTATGTAAACTTTTGCCACTCACTGCCACTCTCTTCGACTGGTTGCTATCTATTCAGCCATTCATTTGCCGGTTTCAGATGTTTTTTTGCTCGTCCTGCCACCTTCCCAGCTGCGCTTAAAGCCTATTAAAGTTTCCTGCAAATTCGGTGCTTGCGTTAACTGGGGATGCATATATGTACCTCAGCCAGTCTGATCAATATGAAGCCAACACTGAATTTTTGCTAAACTGACAAATTTTTTGCTCCGCTGGCTGCGCGAGCCCGGATGATTGATGACTTTCCAATACGGCCACCGCATCAGCCACAAATGTAAATACTTGCCTTTCGCCCTTATCGCGCACCCACAACTCCCTGCCGCCAGGACTTCTCCGGACCTCCGCCTGCCAGGGCATCAAGTTAAGCACTCAATCGAGGATTACATGCGTTTTATTTATGATTTTCTTCGCTGGTATTACCAAATGTTTCCCTATGGCTTATTTTTATTGTCATTTATTTGTGCTTTCGGATCCGCCCCTGCCCAGGAAAGTTGGCTTTGATTTTGCTTTTACTTTTGCCCTTCTGGTTGAAGAGTTTTTACGCTATAACTTTCAGCTGCGAAACTTTTCCACGCTAAACTTTTGGTGCCAAGTGGCAACATTTAATTGCTCAGAAAAATATTTCCCAAAAATCAAAACTGACGCAGACGAAATAATAAAAATGTTGTCAATTGTTGTACTTTATGATGTTGCTTAAAAGTCATCAACCGAGGGGAGAGTTCGGTAAGCACTCCAGCAATTTGTTGTATTTTAGATTTCGTTGTCGGCTGAAGTTGTAGAAAACTTTTTATATTTATAAGGGAATTTAATGGGGATAGCAGTGGATTTTTTATTCACTATATGGAATAAAGTACTACACTGATAGAAAAAAGTCGTCTTTTAAGATGTTGTACATTCTTAAAGTTTATTCTTAATATAAGTACGAAAATTCTATAAATAAGTTTTTTTATGGTTTATTCAAGCCCAAAAGAACCTAGATTTAAGATTTTTCACATTCTTAAAAAAAAGCTTAAAAGAATACAAAATATTCTCAAAACAATAAGAAATATTCGTAAAACAATACCAAAAAAAGATTAATATCAAGAAAAAAATGTCTTAAATTAAGATTTTTGCATTCTTAGTTTTACAGAGGGATTACAGAGGGAGTACAGAGGGAGTACAGAGGGAGTACATACATATGTACACATCGGCGTCCTATTCCAGGTTAGCTACTTGGCGCGTTGTGTAAGCGCCTGGTCTGAGAGACACAGTCGCACAGAGTCCCAGGTTCGATCCCCACCCAGTCCAGCAAAAAAATTTGGAGATAAAAATTTAAATAAATTCAATTGAAAATATATAAATAAAAAAATAAAAAACAAAAATGCTTTAAAAAAATGTTGTTTTTTTTATTTGAATTGGTAATGTTTTAAGATTTTTTTTCACAATTCAACGTTTAATATTCTTATTTTAAACTCTTTTACCGTTTTAAATAAGATTTAAAAAGTCTTGAATTTAGAATGCAAAAATTCTTGATGTAATGAACAATAATCTCAA